>CAWUFW010009732.1:0-640000 GCA_963921515.1 Calotriton arnoldi | reverse complement strand
GGATGCCCCACTCTCCATCCATAATCATGTAGATAGGATATATATCCTCCTCAGTTGCCGTCTCCCTCTTGGACTCCAGAATTCCAGTTTCGAAATCAATTTCTTCATATCTGAAAAAAACGTTAGGGAAATCATTTTAATACCATAAATGCATTACTCAAAAATGTTTCAAATAGGTTTGAATACATTCGCAGATTAACACACAGCTATTGTCGCCAAATGTAGATAGAGACTTTGTTTAAAATACATACAAGACAATTCTTAGAGCACAAGAAAACAAGCATTTGCAAAGCAAATAAGTCTGGCTTCGGCTTTTTGACTTTTTCAATGCTTGGCTTGTTTTGTCATAGTTTTTGTAAATCTTTATTGCTGGGGGGAAATGGTGTGCCATCAATATTTTAAAAAATGATTAAAGTGGAAAATGTGCGTACTACAAAGAATTTTCAAAATATTAAACAAAAATTTCAACTTTACAACACAAGCTAGGACTGCACAAGTTATGGCTGCAAGAGTGGTGAGACATTACATAAAGATGATTTTATAGCCCCAGCTTCTGAGCCCTAAACAGCCAGCCTGCAAGGACAATGGAAGGTAATAAGAACACAGACTTTGTGCCGTATTGTTTGGAACTGTAAAAACTGATCTTTTTCTCTACCTGTGACTGTTTACATTTATCTTAGTTTCTGTGCAATTTGTACTTTTTAAAACTGCTATTTTCTTCTACCCGTGACTGTTTAAATTCCTCTCCTAGTTTTCCCCTAAACTGTGCTAAGGCTGCTAGAAGGCATATGCCCCCTCCCCCCCTCCACTCTCCCAACCGCTCTCTCCCCCCCACCCTACCCCCACCACCACCAATTCAAAATGCACCCCTAAGCCTAACCCGGGTGTTTAGGAGACTGTTTAATCTGTTTTGTGGTTTTAATTGTGTTCAGAAGGTGCATTTAGCACTAGTTGCCTTTTTAAATGCGCAAAAATCTGTATTTTAGTAGTTTTAGATTTAAGCCTTACCTACAGGGTTAAACAGGTGCTAGAAAGTGTGTTGAGCCCATCTGTATCCAAGGAGATTCAGACTTCAGGAGCTCCTCCTTACACCCCACGTGCTTTAGTGATTGGCCCACAGGCAGCATCTGAGAAGGCATAACCACTACTCTCCCAGCTGCACTGGCCCTTGAGTTTGAGGTCAAATGCTACTTAAATAGGCTTCCTATTGGTTGTTGCATCTGTGTTCTGATTGGTTTCTACGGCTAGGGATTCTATTGGACTTGGTGCTTAGGGTTGTGATTGGCTGATAGAGCTAGGGTTCCCAGGGCTAGGGTTTCGATAGGTTAACAGGGCGCCAGGGCTCCCATTGGGTCTAGGGTCCTGATAAGCCCAAGGTCACCTGATCACAAGTGCTATTTAACATTAGGGCTCAGGGTATCTCAGCCCTGACGTCAAGGATAAAGGCGGAGAGGACAAGGGCAGTTGCCTGTTCGGGTTGGGCCTAGGACCAGAGATGCTGCCCTTTTTTCGATTTACCAGCAACCACGTTAAGCCATCCACAATCTCAGCAAACACACCGCTCATTTACAACAAAATATCCACATTTCAATGTCTCGACAACTAGTAAACCCCACAAACCACATATATACACCCTTCTACCCCTACTGCCACACAATGGCACCTCACTCTCTACCACTGTATACCACAATCAAATTCACACATTACCAACACAAACCCACATTATACATAACCATAATCCTTTCATACATACACTCGCCGTTCATACAGAACACCAGCTCTACTCCCTACTTACTCCTAACAGACTCCTTTTCATCACCAACCCTATACTCAACTCATGTCATCCACCAACAGCACCCTCTTTTTTTTTACCAGAAACAAACAATTTACACCCCACTACACATTACCTGTTCAGCAACCAAATCTACTACAAACACACATAACCACTGTTCATCTACTCACACACCACTTTCACTCTCCTCCAACTCACATCACCACCCCCTTTACCATTGAACCTCCACTCACCAACAGTACTTTATATCCAAATTCTTCACAGAAATTCACTACATCAATCTCATCTCACTACTCCACAAAAACAAAACCTAACAAATCAGCACAAAAATCTCACACATTTTCATATTACATTTTGTCAAAAAATAGCAACAAAACACCCACTTCCACCATCATGACCACACAAATAATACACATCCTAAAAAAACTTAAGTTCTCCATGCTTAACGGCAGGACCTTTCACCTGCATCCACTTCACCTGGCACAGCACACACACCAGCCCACCCAAACACACCAAGGACACCACCTGGAACAAAAACACCAACTCGCATGCGCCCTTCTCAACACACTCTCACTAGGCAGGCATTCCTCCGAATGATGTGACCTCATCGCCACCCTTGCATCTGACAGTCTTACTCAATGAGACCCTGCTCAACCTCAAAGCCACCCCAAATATTGCCAAAGCTATCACCGACCGATATAAAATCACTCACCAGGACCGCACCAACAAGCCGGGAGGAGTAACGGCTATCATCCACAAAGAGACCATACACACTGCACCTTCACCAACGACAAAACCACCATCCCGATATCAAGAGCAATACCCAGAGTAAATCCTCTAAAGGGCCAGTTGTACACCCACTCAGAACAGCGAAAAGAGACCGCAAACAGCTGGAGAGGAGATGGCCCGTCAACAAAGACACCTTCAACAGGGCAAGACCTCCTTCAACCTCTACCACTGCCTGCTGAGGGTAACAAAGACATCCCTAGCCACACACATCGAAACCAATACCCCCAAGGAAAATTTCAACATTAAGGAATTTTCCAATCCAGCTGCCAGCGAAAACAACATCACACCCTCACAGGATCTGTGAGACAACCTTGCCGACTTCTTCCACAACAAGATCTCAACCATAGACAGAACCTTCAAACCCCAAACCACGGCTACAGACTGCCTCCATAGATATGCCACTTCTGGAACCAACAAACCACAAACTGATCACCTGAAACCTCCTCTCCACCCAGGACACAACATCTACCATGAAATCCATCCACTCAGGCGCTCCCACAGACCCATGCCCGCACCACAGCTTCAACCTCTGAAATCAAAGGATCAGCCAGAAACTCACCACCCTACCATCACCGCAATATTTCCCCGACAACCTGGAAACACCGAAGTCAGACCCTTATTCAAAAAACCCTCCACCAGCCCCAAACAAACTGAAAAACTACCGGACAATCTTCCTGCTCCCATTTCCAGCAAAGGTACTGGAAAAGATCATCAAAGATAAACTCATGACACACCTGGAGCAGTACTAGCTACTAGTCGTCTTCTAATCCGGCTTCCACAGCAATCACAGAACCGGAACCGCCCTGATTGCAGCCATGACGACATCTGAACCCTCCTCGACAAAGGAGAAACAGCACCTCTGATCCTCCTCGATGTCTCGGCAGCCTTCAACACCATATCCCACCACACCATGACCAAAAGACTCCACCACATCAGCATTAAAGGGGAAGCACTCAGATGGATCACCTTCTTCCTCACAGGAAGAACCCAGAGGATCCACCTCCCACCTTTCACCACCGAATCCAAGGAGATCACTGGCAGCATCCACCAAGGCTCATCCCTCAGCCCCACGCGCTTCAATGCATATATGACCCTCCTGGCCAATATGGTAAGACCCCAGGTTCTCAACACAATTTCCTAGGCAGACGACAACCAACTCATCCTCTCACTCACAGATGAACCCACCACCACCAGAACCAATGTCCACAGGTGCATAAGCACCGCCGAATGGTTGAACAACTGCCTGCAGATGAACACAGACAAGACGGAAGTACTGATCTTCGGCAACAGCAGCAACACATGGAACGACTCCTGGTGGCAATCAGACCTAGGACCCGCACCCACTCCCTCCAACCACACCAAAAACCTCAGAACCAGTGACAACAAGCTCACAGATCAACTTGATCTCCTCCGCCTACTTCCTCACTCTGCGCATGCTACATAAGATGTTCAAGAGACTACCCCTATACTCGAGAAGCAGAGAGACAGGCCCTCATCACCAGTCAACTGGACTACAGCAACGCCCTCTACATAGGATTCACCACACCTCCTACAGAGACTTTAGATCATACAGAATGCCGCAGCCCGACTCATCTTCAGCCTTCCCCGGCACACCCACATCACACCCCACCTCCGGCAACACCACTGGCTCCCCATACAGAAGGGATGCCAATTTAAGCGGCTGACCCATGCACACAAGGGTCTACACAACTAAGGACACACCTGCATTAACCACCGCTAGAACTTTCACCAACCGCCGAGAAGGCTACGCTCTGCCTCCCTCTTACTTGCTGATACTCCTTGCATCTACGGAAGCAGAAGTGGAGGACGTTCCTTATCCCACATCGCAGCTAAGACCTGAAACAGTCTCCCCATGTAACTTCGGACCATCACTTCACTTTCGGCCTCAAGACCTGGCTGTTCGAATAAACCTCCGGGACCTGCAAGCGCCTGAATACCCTATGGAGTGATTAGCAGCACTTTATAAATCCTGAATGATGACTCCCAAATTTTCTATCCTCAGCAACACCTACCACAAACTCCCCATCTTAACACCCACTCCTCTGCCTCTCATCCACTGCACAATTTAGAGCCTTAAAACATGACCCACATGCGCCGCCACGACGACCCATAGCCCACAGACCTTCGACCTCAAAAAATGCAAATTAAATAAACGACATTCTTAACAACTTCACATCTCCTCGTCTATTACACAGGGCTACTCTACAAAAACAAAACAACCCACCAACTGACTCAACCACTATCTCCACCACCTACATGAAGTCCCAACTAAATGCCTTCTAAGCCTTGTGGACCGGGATTAAGATATAGTCAAACACTATTGTTATCCTGATACAGTTAATACCAATACTAATAATACACCTTCTACAAGTTCAAAGAATACAACTCACTCTTCTAGAAAAAAAAGTCACACCACCACCAAAACACAATCTCTAAACTGCTAGATCACACTCTAAAAACAAGCTCCACAACTACGACCTTTTCATGGACACAACCTGACTCTTCATAACGGAATCATGGTTGGGAGAAGACATGGCTCCAGTGTTGCACGAAACAGTTTCTCGCAGCTATCAAACTGTCACACAAAAT
Organism: Calotriton arnoldi; assembly: GCA_963921515.1. Lineage (NCBI taxonomy): Eukaryota > Metazoa > Chordata > Amphibia > Caudata > Salamandridae > Calotriton > Calotriton arnoldi. The sequence goes on along the minus strand of CAWUFW010009732.1, from coordinate 634,809 downwards.
CGCATAGGCAAGAGAGGAGATGGACCAGTTGTTATATTAAAGGAAACAAATCTCACTAAAGTGGGCAACATTTCCAAACAAGGTTGTGAGGTCCTTATCACCAGATTCAACCCTTTGGCAACTTCCTCCTGTAACTTCCTTCTTTACAGTCCACCACCTAGCAATGAAACATTCCAAGACAAGTTTCTAGTCACAATTTCAAACCTTATGACACTCCAACTTATGCATCCTAGGTGACTTAAACATATGGTTTGACAAACCCAATATGCTCCATCCAAGAACTATGTTCACTGGCCTAAACACACTGAACCTACATCAGATCATCCACAAACATCGCTTGACACATCCTAGATGTCATTTTTGCAAATTCACAACTAGTTACCTTTCAAAGGATTACTCGTCAGACCACCATCTAGTAGCTTTCCAACACAAAACACCACATCTAAGCCCACCTTATATGCAACCTCATATCGACCATTGAATAAACTTAATTTTGAATACTTAGAAACACAACTAACATCCAACACAGATTTACACACAATAAATTCAGTTAAAAAACTGAGTGAATCCAGGAAGCTCTTGATATCCTAATACCTCTAACAAAACAGGACAAAAGAAAACAAGTACATTGGATGAATGCATAACTAAAAAAGATTAAATAAATTGCAAAGCTGCAACACACCTGGCTCAACAATCAGGGTAAACTCCACCGACACAAACGTAACAGAATATACAAGTCAACAATCAAAAAAGCTAACAAAAATAAAAAAAATAAAAAAAATAATAAAAAGGTACTATTCAAACAGAATTTAAAATACTAAATGTGCAAATAAAGAATTTCACAAAATTCAGTGAATTTTGTAAACCTATTTACAAAGATGGAATTCATTCCCTATCTCAAGAATATACTAGCAAAATCATTAAACAACCAAAGCAGACATGTTGGACTCCTATTTAAAACAAAGGAAAGCCACAAGCACCAAACCATTTCCAACAATCCCCTCCAAGGGTAGGGTAACCTAGCCTCTACATTCCTTCAAGCAACTATTTAACTACAGGAATCTTTTTGGAAGACTTAGAAAAGGCATACATACGCCCATTATTAAAGAAAACAAACCTGGACCCACATAACTTGAACAACTCCATACTGATTACAAATTGACCTTTCTTGGGCAAACTGATAGAAAGGCAAGCATTGACACAGATGTCACAATCCTTTGAATACAACTCCATACTTTCAGACTTCCAAACAGGATTCCTTCCAGGAAGAGGCACACAATCTACCCTCATCGCCATCTGGGATGACCTTAAAAACACAGTAGATTGAAACAGGGTTGCTGTAACTTCTCGTGGGCCTTTCAGCTGCCTACGACAGTTTATCATGACACTAATCTAAAAACTCTACGAAGCGAAGCTGGCATAGAGGAGACTGTTTGACTGGATCACATCCTACCTTCAAAACAAATGTCATCCATATTTCCCCTTTCTCATCCACAACGTAATTCACAAAAGCAAGGATGCCTCAAAGCTCCATCATCTCACCCATGCTTTTCAAAATCTACAGGAAGTCATTCCCACAATGATCAATACCTTTCAGTTCACCTGCTATGCTACACAGATGCGACAAATACATCTTAAACTGGAAATCCCCAAATACATAGGAAACTCAAAATTCTTCAGTTGCCTCAGAGCCCTTGATCAGTGAATGACATGGAGCCATCTCAAATTGAATGCGTCCAAAACTGAAATACTCTCATGTGGCGATTCGAAAAATTATGACCCACTCCGCGTCTGGCCTGATGACCTGGGACCAACTCCTAAAGCATCCATTGAGGTAAGAAACCTTAGAATTACTATGGAGATATATCAATGAATGTCCAAGTGGTTAAGTTAGCAGGATCAAGTTTCATTACTATGAAAACTCCAACGTATCTTGCCCCACCTAGATTTCCACACTAAGTCCAAGCTACTATCTCTCTTGTCCTGTCTAAACTTGATTGCGCCAATGGCCTCTACCACAGATCATCTTTATCAACTTTAAAAAGTCTACAAAAATTCATAACACTGCTGCCAGACTACTCCTACATGTAAAGCCACAAGCCCACATCTCCCCTTGAGGGCCCAACATTGGTTACCGGTTGACAGAAGATCCACTTTCAAGCTGCTTTGTATCGCCCACAAAGCAATACATAGAACAGGACCACTTTTCATCAGGAATAAAACCATGAAATATATACAAGTACCTCCGCTCCTGATTGGCACCTTGCCTCAAAACCCCTACATACATGAAAACAAGCATTTGCAATGCAATAGGTCTCGCAGTTACACGAGTTAAAGCTATTGGCATTGTAAATGACAATGCCTTTTATTTATGTTTTTAAAACGAAAACAAATATAAAAGGCATTATTTGCAATGTCAATAGCTCAAACTCGCGTAAATGCGAGACCTATTGCATTGCAAATGCTTTTCTAGGTGAGGTGTCCTAAAGTTGAGTCCGCTGCCCTCCGTAAACTACGGTCAATGGCACATAAGGTTTTAATGAGTTTGAAGTCAACTCCCACCTAACTACGAGATCACTTTATTGTTAATGAGCCAGTAGAGTTGATTATATTAGGGGTGTTTCACTATTGATGCACTTTAAGATTCATGAATTGCTCCAATCGAAACCCTCAATTTCCCTATATAATGCTGAGGCCTATTTGGTATGCACAATTCCTGAATTCTAGAAGCTTCCTGATCCTCTATAGGGGAGAGAGAGTTTGTTCTCATGTCAAGTCCCTCATGAGGGCCTCATGAGCCTTTTATTTAGGTTTTAAAAACGAAAACAAAAATAAAAGGCATTGTTATTTGCAATGTCAATAGCTCATACTCGCGTAAATGCGAGACCTATTGCATCGCAAATGCTTGTTAGATTAGTGAGTAGAAACGCTCCCTTTCGGCGCCAAATTAATTAAATAAACAAGCGCGGCCGCTAAAGTGAAAGCGGACCACGCTGCAAAAAAAAAAAAAATAGTGCTTACCCACTTATGAAGGAGACCGTGTAATGCCACAAGTAAAAGATCCAGTCCTCATGAGAGGTAACAAATGGCGACAGGGCGGTAACAAGGAGGGACTAACAAGCCTCATTATCAATCGGAAGCCAGCATTTACCAAGGACAATGACACCAGCCAATCAAAAATATGGGCGGAGAGAAGGCGAGGCTTCCACAGCATACTCTACTACTGCATGCCTCGCAGAGCGAGCAGAGCATGCGCGCTGCCGCTAGGCTGGACCTAAAAACGGTCCCCACATAGCACACAGATTGAAATAATAGAACACACTTTAATAACAAAATGAAAGAGCTGAATAACAAATATTTGAATAACACAATTTGGACAAAAACTAGTTCCTGCTGGTTTACTGATGTATCCTGTGTCCTCTACTGTGAAAATGGGCCTGCTTTGTGGGAAAAAAGCCCCACTTCCCAGTTAATTTTTAGAAGATTTGCTTCAAATGGCTTCTAACGGCTTACAATGGAGGATATGAGTTGTTGGGCATAGGCCCATACGAATTTACCTGAAAAAGCAAGAGAATGTACAGGTTACCTAAAAATACCAAATACAAGCAAAGGAGAGAACCACACGGAAACTACCAAATCCAAGAATACAACTGAAATCAGCTGGAATTCTGCCAGTGAGATGTTCAATGTCTCTCATACTGGAAACTGAATCTAGCAAATGTATTTGCAACTTTTGAATTGGCATCACTGTTACGATTATGTTTAGAAAATAGCTACCCCGCGGACAAAGGATGTTTTGGGGGGGGGGGGGGGTCGTGGAGCTAGAATATTTCTTTAAAATAAATTCTTAATGTTTTGTGTATAATGGTTTAAAACGGGATGTTACGTGTATTACTTATGCTTTGTATTTACAGGAAACGTTTTTTATACTTTATGTTGAAATATTTTAAGGTAATGCTTCTTACAAAGCATAAACTCGAGTGTATAATTTTCATTCCAATTTAAATATAAAGTAATAAACATTCAAAAAGAAAAAGGATCGTGTAGTTTTCCCTCATTTTGGTACAAGTGCCCTCTTTTTGTGACATCACAACTTGTTGCCATGGGAGCAGGAATGTCAAACCGTGGATTATGAATTCTTACTGTATAGAAGAAGCTGGAGTATGAGAATGGGGGCGGGGCTGGGGAAGGCAGGCAGCGAGGGGGAGAGAAATGCATTTTGTGCACAAATATGTTAACAACCTGCAATTTGCGGCAGGAACCCGCGGCACCTGAAGGATAACTGGATTTGTGTTAAGCGCCACACTTCTGGCTGTGAAGAACAGCCATGCTGAGCTTCGAGGCCTCGGCGTTTATAATCCTTTAAGTTGAAAAATATTATTTTCTTGGACACTAACAAATAACGCTCGGTTTTTCAACACAGATACCTTCTGTGCCTGCACAACATGACACCAACGTTATATGCAAAGCAAACTATGTAAACGAAAATTATTTTTTTTGTGGGGAATATTAGTAATGTTACTACAAAGGCTACCACAACCTAATGAAACTAGCAAAAGGCAGACTTAAGATCAGTAGCCTGATTACTGTAATTACTTGTGTTACTAAAATTGTCTGCAAGGCTGTCAAGTGGCCCAAAGTCATGTGTGCCCTTGTAGGCCAGTGCTAACTTCTAAGAAGGCTGTAGTTTAACAATGTAAGTATGGGCCCAAAAATGCAAATGTGAAAAGTGCTGTTGGTCAAGTTTTTCTTAAGATATCAGAGTTTCCTAGTTTTATGTGTGAGTTCCAACCCACGTTTTTTTCCTTTGCATTCTGGGATGTGTAGTTCTACTGATCCCGTTATGAAAGTAGGACTACAAATCTCAGAATTCCAAGGAAAATTCTGGACTTCATGAAACACACATGCGTGCACCTAGGAAACTTGAGAGCTCTGTATGCCGCATGACATGCGACCTCTTTGCAACTATTCAGTGTATGCAGCAATGACCACCCCATGCTACCCTTAAAGTGGCAAAGCTGTCAAACCTGCTGGCCATTCTTTTGTTCACTTCTGCACACCCTACTCGCTGACCCAATTTCTTAGTTGCCAAGTGGTCCCATATTTTGCCGGGCAGTCTGGCATTTCCAATGGGCCGCCTGGAAAGGGTCAGTGTGTTGGTATACCGGGACCAAAAACCCAGCCCACACACTTACTCTTGCAAGCTGGCCCAGCTGGAAACGCCAGACTGCTAAATGCGGGTCCAACACTGGTCGCACACCATGCGTGGTATCTTCGGCCAGTCCTGATCCGTTTGTAAAACAGCAACAGCACTTTGCACGCTGCAATTTTTCAGCCCACACTTGCAATGTTAAACATGACATCAGATGTCCCAGAATGCAACTTGTTGTTGAGTAAATAACAGGACTGGCTGAAAGAGTGCCACCCTACATGGAGGGAGCTACCTTGCTGCATTGCTATTCCTGTACTGATAAAGCGGACTGGACACTGCACAGGGGCTGCAGTTCCTTTTTGTCTACAATAACCTGCTGGTGAGAGTGCGCCACCCCCAGGAAGGCCGAATTAAAAACTGTAGATCCGTTATTCACCGGTAAGACGGCGCGCGCCAAGTATCCCTGGTGAATCAGAGCCTGGCAGAGCCTCCGCCTCGTGAACACCCGTCTCTCCCTCTCTCTCCACCTGCTAATCCCTGCCCTCTCCCTCAGTCCACTCACCACTTCCGTTCCCCGCCTGAGGACTGGCTCACTGTGACAGCAGCTCAACGGGTTAAGCGCCCGCTGCTCATCTGTGCACAGCCTTCAGTCCCTGGCGACCTGTCCTGTTGTTTACAGTGCAATGAAACAAGCCAGCGGCGGTAGGCGCTAGGATATTTCATTGCGATCCTTCCCCTTCATCCCTTTACTTCATTCACCAAAGAAAGACATGCTTGGAAAGTTCGAGTTTCCAATCCCATGCGCGAGCAGATCACCCAGTCCAGGGATTTTCTTTGTAATCTGGGAGTTGTTGCGGTCCTGGTATTATAATTGTTTAAAACAGAAATACAAAGACCATCGTGCAACGGAAAACTGGCCTGTATGAGCCGCTCACTCGTAGAACTGGGTGACTCCTGAGCCCTCCAAAAAAGGCTCAGAAATACAAAGACCATCGTGCAACGGAAAACTGGCCTGTATGAGCCGCTCACTCGTAGAACTGGGTGACTCCTGAGCCCTCCAAAAAAGGCTAAGCCCATAGGAAGCCAAAATGAAAATAATTTAAAAACAAGCTCGCAACATTCGCAAAAGGCTCTGAAGCCCGCGAGCCGTGCGAGACGCCGTGCATGTGCACATCGGCTGTCCGGCGCCGGGCGACGTCAGTTGCGTGGGGCATGGGCGGGGCATGGAGCGCGCGGCCGGAGGTGTCCGGGGCTCCCGTGAGCTGAGGGAGCCCCGTGTGTTGGAGAAGCGAGGCGGGAGCCCACCCCACAGAGGGAAGTCCTGCGGGAGCCCACCCCGCCTTCGTGAATGCCGCATGGTGCGGCCGGAGCAAGATTTCAGGCGGGGCTCCTGTGAGCAAGACGGAGCCCCGCGTGTTGCTGCGCCAGTGACCGGGTGAAGAGGCGAGTCCCCCCTGCCATTGAGGAGACCAGCCTGGGAGCAGCGCAGAGTCCCCACAAGAGCCGGTGAGTGTGGTTGAGCGGGAGGCATGCTGGACGCCGCGCCTGGACAGGACATGTGCACGCGTATGGTGCGAGCAGGAGTTGTAAAAAGACGCGAGCCGTACGCGTGCACATCTCCTGTCTGTTAAGCTTGAGCACAGACAGTCGATGTGCACGCGTACGGCTTGCGGCGTTATTACAACTTCTGCTCGCACCATACGCGTGCACATCTCCTGTCCAGGACTTGCCGTACGCGTGCACCTGTCCTGTCCCGCATCGCAAAGCAAGTCGGCAACAATAGATCTCGCCTGGCAAGCAGCGCATGGCGCTGCATCGCTAGGCGAGACCTAAAAACATGGGTGGTACATTTTTCTCTGTTCAATCAGCCAAAATATGGAATTCATTACCCCCCCCAAACGTAAACAGATAAAGTAAACAGATTACTATCTTATCTTCAGAAGACTACTCAAGAATTGCCACTTTCCTACACAACCACAATACTCAACACACAGATTTTACAACATATGCTTGTTTATGTAAACATGTATAATTTGATTATATGTATTTAGATATGTGCATTTCTTTGTACAAATATATACTACTCATGGTTTAAAAATATATAGACATTCTTATAGGTCTGGTTAACAAATGTATACACTACTTATAGCTAAAATATAAATATTAATGCTCAACATGTGTATAGATCACTGCCTAGTTTACACTCCAGTTATTTGATTTGATGCTTATGGGCCTCGGTTTTATTTTATCCATCACAATGTGTAAATATGATCATAACAATTGTATCTATAAGTGCTTCACCACTGAAATATTGGGGATAAAAAAAATGCATACAATTCCCCCCCCCCAATAAAAAATGAAATTGTACAATAAATTAACTAAAAACAGTAACACTTGAAAGTCTGAGTTTCTATCTATTTGTCCATACAAGCACATACAGAACTTTAATTCGCCATTATTTTTCCATATACATGTATACCTTTCTATATAGTTATGTATCTATATATTACTTTACTCCTACTGAGAAATAAAAAAAAGGACTTCAACTCTCTCCAATGCATTAATCTACATCTAATCCTATACTTCTCTCAACATATCCTTTACCTCCAGTCTGACTCCTCCCAAACATCATTGTACTATTATGATCTCCCTAATAACTTTCTAGACTCTTCCTTCCTCTATCCTGCATTAGACTCATCCCAAACCTGATTTTAGTACTATGATCTCCCTAAGAACACTTTCTAGACTCATCTCTCTTCTATCCCTTCTTTAGCCTATTAAATCCATTTAACTGACTCACATGTCCATGCTCGAAATATAAGTTATTTCCCTATTCAAGTCCACCACTAATTTATTTTGGGTTCCGGAGTAGAATGCCTCTCCCAAAAAGTAGTTAATTGCTGCGTCTGGGGGTAGTAAGCGCTATATAAATACAATTACAATTTATGGACATCAAAAGGAAAATGAGTTAGGCCTATGTGATTGCTAAAGTCAATATACAACCATATATCAATATTTAAAAGAGCAAAGGTGATATGGACCTGAAATAGTTTCCAGGTTGAATCATTCTGAATTACCAAGCGTAGAACTGGGGTAAAGCCAGAGTAAGCGACTGTTCACCAGACTTTGATAAAAACTACTTTCTAAATTATAATTTTGTAAAGCAGTGGTATGAAGCCAGCTTAGCAGGACAATGTTGGCAGTCATCAGATACACCAAAATCTACTTTACTCACTCTTGATCTAGACCAACTCTTAAGGACATTTAGTGACTGGTTTCAGCAGGCAGTCAACTCAACCTTAATTCACGCTGAGCCTGCCTCAATACTCATTGAGGAATGCTAAAGTTTTAGAGAACTTCTCACTGAATATTTATCAACACCTCAAGAAATTTTTTCATCTGATGGACAGCAAAGCCATGCTTTTTTGGTTTGATTTGTTTATTAGTAGATTTTCATGAAACAATTACATCAGGTAAATAAACATTATTACAGTACACGGGTGTCCATAAATGATTGCATAGTATGACCATCTGTAAAAATCAGCATTTCTGATTAATTATGCATCACCATTGTACATAGTTAAGTGAGCGTATATAATGTACAGTGGGGGTGAAGCACGCTTCATAATAAACCAGTCACAGAAAGTAGGTATTAAAGATAGTCATATAATTTGCTACATACCATGTAAATAACATCCAACTTACAAGCGAATTATTTGACCATGAACATCCAGGTCTTTCAGGAGAAGATCACAATGTATAGCACAGACTTCAATTAAACAAGTGAACTTGGGGATAATAACAAGGGATAAACCAAAAAAAAAGGTTCTCTGTCACTCAATGCAGTGTCTGTTCGCTGTGTTAAATACTAACATTGAATAAAATTCCCGATTTGCCTCCCTTCATGCATCATAGTGTGTGTATTCAGGAGCATTATAACTATTAAAGCCATGGCCTGTGAGTAAATGCATGCCCAAGTGCAGGTCACACCTGGCGAGTGTCATCTGCGTCCCCTTCAGGTCGTAATGCCGATTGGAGGGCCGTTAATATTGCGTCCCAGCTGGACGCGATAGGGAATTTGCGCAGACCCAGAGTATCCTCCCTATGAGAGACACTCCTTCCGCTCGAGTCCAGTTAAGTATTGAATGTGACCAGGCCTGTAGGGATGGAGGGGGGCCACTGGATTTCCAGTGTCTGGTGAGGAGGAGTTTAGCTACCACTAAGCCAAGGTCCAAGAATCTAGTAGTAGCTTTGTGTTCCCTTGTGAACATACCCAGTATACAGACTTCCCATGAATTGTAAAGAGGTCTGTCAGTACATTCGGACAGGTGCCTCGTCACCCATTCCCAGTAGTGTTGCAATTTGGGGCATGACCACAGCATATGTAAAATGTCAGCATCATGATGACTGCATCGGAGACAACACGCATCCTGTCTGTGAAAATACGGATTAACTTTGTCCGGGGCGAGATATGTCCTATGTATTATATAATATTGGATTAAATCGAAACCTTGCATTGCAGGGGACAAATGTAGGGCTCGCTAGTATCGTGTCCCATTCCCAAGGTGTGCATGGACGAGCCAAGTCTGTTCCCCAGCGATTTAGCTGGGGTGCCAAATCCGTTGCAGTCTGCATACAGAGTGCATCTGCAAACCATCGAGTAAGAGGTCTCCCTTCGCCCATGACATGAATGTACAGAAGTGCAAGATGCGTTTGTAGCTCTTATGTAATGTCTCCCCAGTGTCGTTGCAGCGCGCTTATCTAAGAGGCGAGACCAAGGAAATGACCCGGCGGCATTCCCTCCTCCTGCGTTAAGAAATCGTAAGTCATAAGCGCACCATCCCGGTAGAGGTCACCCAAGGTGAGTATGCCCGCCTCATGCAAAGCTGCAAGTTCATCTGGCAGCGTCCTACTGGTGCCCTTGGGCATTCCTAATAATGGAATTGCTTGGGCATATGGTGTAAAATGCTTAGTGAGGGATAGACAGCGACGGAAGCAACGGTAGGCCACCTGTAATAGCAAAGAGAAAGGCTTGGATGCCCTGGTGGAACAGATTAAGTATAGTAGCTAATGTATATAGAGGACCATTTTCCGCTGTGTCCGATAAATGTAGCCCCCCTACCCAACGGGCCACCCACTGTATCTGGGATGCTAAATAGTAATACTCCAAGTTGGGCACCGCCAATCCTCCCTGGGCCTACGGTAAATATAGCTTCACTAGCGCCACTCTACAGCGTGATGCATTCCATATTAAATCGTGGAGCATGCACTCAATTGGACGAAAAAAAAAAAAAAAAAAGAAGTGGGCAAGTACAGTGGTAGGTAAAGTAAAGTAATGTAAAAGACGCAGGAACACCACCATTTTAATAGGCGCCACTCTTCCTGCTACCGAAAGAGCAAGTGTTTTCCAGAATGCTATCTGCGATGTCAGAGGTGAGCGCCCTAGTGAGATTGCCATCTATTAGATCTGATTTGTATAATAAATCCGAACACCCAAATATCGAAACATGGTCGACTGCCAAGGAACTGGGACATCACAAACAGTGAGGGCCGAATCTGGTGTATGGGGGACAAAAGGAAATAAGCATGATTTCCCCCAGTTAACACGCAATCCAGATAGGTATGCAAAGAGGTTTAGAATGTTAGGTATGACATCCGGGACACATCCGATATCTCTGATGTATAGTAAGAGAGAGTCTGCATTTAATGATATTGCGTGCATGTCCGCACCCAGCGGTATACCCCATAGTTCTGCAGAGGTGCGAATGGCCAGTGCCAATGGCTCAATAGCCCGTGAAAAGATATGGGGAGATAGAGGGTAGCCTTGTCTGGTGCCCCAGCGCACTCTTATGGGTTTCGAAATTAAACTCCCAGTCCAGAACCGTATGGTCGGTCTGTCGTATAAAAGCTTAACCAGGTGGATAAAATATGGGCCAATCCCATATCTCGGTAAGACATTGAAAAGAATGGCCACTCAACGGTGTATAAAGCTTTATCCAAATCAAGTACTAAACTACTATGATCGGGGCCAAGTGTATAGGGGCGCTTCTCATCACACGGAATAACCTGCGCAAATTGAAAGAGGTGGTGCGAGCCGGGACAAACTAGTTTTGATCCTTATGTATCAAATGGGGTGTCAATAAGCCCAATCTCTCCGCCAGCACTCCAGCCAGTATTTTATAATCTACATTTAATAGCGCCAGCAGGCGGTATGGCCCTAGTTGAGTGGGGTCTCTATCAGGCTTTGGTAAAGTGACTAGTATAGCTTCATTGAGGGAATCCGGTGTGTGGACTGGAGTGGCTCTTCATACATCAGGTGCAACTGTGGAGCCAGGAGGTCAACATATGTTTTATAAAACTCGGATGGGATGCCGTCCAGGCCCGGCACCTTCCCTGAGGCTAAGGCGTGCCTCGCACCCTGGATCTCAGTAGGTTTAATGGGGGGTGTCCAACTCCATACGTTGATCTGGGGTCAGCGTGGGGAAAGAAATTTTCTAAGAAAGATCCTATGTCCAAATCAGATGCTTCCAGCGTTGACTGATATATTTTCGTTAAATGGAGACCATCTCTGCATGGTTTTCATGCTGCATGTAGCGCATCACACCGCCAGGTGATAACAGTGCAGTAATAGGTCTAACTGGCTGTTTCTGACTAATCAGCAGGGCGAGAAGGGTTCCCGAACAGTCAGCTGTTGCGTGTGTCCTCACCGAGTGCCGTGTAGTTCAGGCATCTCTGCCGCTCAATTTCGCATGGGTTTTTGGTGCATCCGCTAGTTTTGGAGCGCAGGTGGACACGGCAGCAGTACGTGTCTCAAGCGCTATTAAGGTAAGTTCCACTTCTAGCAATTCTTTTCCCACTTCTTTCCTCATACCGCATCCCAGACCCAGGCAGCGCATTTCCCAGGCAATTGTTATGTATTGCGGATTGTGATCTGAGTGGGTGCTGCCTAAGTAATGAGTATTTGTAACGGAGGGCAGTAGGTTAGATGTGCTTAAAATTCTATTTAGCTGGACATGTAGTGCATGCGGCGAAGAGTAAAATGAATACACTTGTGTCAAGGGATTGCAATGTGTCTATATGTCCACCAATCCCCACTGTGGCGTCAAATCCCTCAATGTAGAAGCATTAGCAGAGGCAGATGTGCAGCGCAGGGGGGGTGGGGGCGGAGATATTAATCTAGGTCCGTGTCCAGGACACTATTAAAGTCCCCACCTATCAGTCATGGCAGGTCACACCACCTGGAAAGCACCGATTATAATGACCGCATGAAGTGGCTCCACATTGGGGGCATAAATGTTACCCAGTAGGAGGTGCCGACCATCAAGTCTCCCCTTGATGAAAATCTATCTACCCTCAGTGTATGTCACCACCGCCTGTCAGAAAAGGAGTGCCCAGGCAGATCCAGAACAACACACCTCGGGCATATGAAGAGAAGTATGTGGCAAACATTCACCCACTCCATCAATGCTGCAGTTTGGACGCCTCCGAATGCGGTAGGTGCGATTCTAGTAGGAAAGCTATTTGAGCATTAGGTCTTTTGAGGTAGGAGTATACTGCATAGCGGCGGGAAGGGGTGCGCAGGCCCCTCACATTCCAGGTGATAATACGTTGACCTGTCATGTTAAATCTGTGCAATAAATTGTGATACAGCAGAGGTCAGAAACATACATATGACTGTTGGAGAATCTGTAAGGAGCACCTGTAGCAGAAATCACGACAGAGAGAAGGCACCGGGAGTAGCGATATCCGTTACGGATACGTGACCCGTGTGTCCATGAGACGTGATAGATTGAGAACCGTATTTTTACCACATGAGGGACCGAGACGTGTTCCGGTTTTAATCAAATATAAAAGTGGGATTGAAACCGACATCAATTTTAAGGGAGCAGTGAGATTGGAGAGTCACTGAATATCAAAAAGTCTGAATATTTTCATCAGAACCTATGAAGGCAATTCTTGAAGCCCCATCATTTTACTCCTTTTGATCTGGAGAAATACTCGAGTGCAGTAGCATGAAGCAGGGTCTATTTTTTATCATAGGGTACCCCAGGCCCATTCTGCCCACACCTGAAGTATGAACCCTTTACATAGGCCATGCCAGCCTAATTTGTAGGCAGTGTTAAATTGACCGGAGGGTCCGGTTTTACCATATAACAAATGCCCTGGGCCATCCTTGTCAATCAGTCAGTATGAACCCCTACGTAGGCCCTGCGGTCTTTCTGTTGGCCTTTTGTTAAGTTGACCAGAGTTCCGCCATTTTTCTGAACAGCAGGCTCTAAGTCTGACTGACTAAAAATCTCAGCCAGATTCTCTTTGCGAGACACACTACTCCAGACTGGATAGCCCCCACCCTACCCGTGTGTCCAAACTTCACTGTCTCAAACTTCACTGTCTCAAACTTCACTGTCTCAAACTTCACTGTCTCAAACTTCACTGTCTCAAACTTCACTGTCTCAAACTTCACTGTCTCAAACTTCACTGTCTCAAACTTCACTGTCTCAAACTTCACTGTCTCAAACTTCACTGTCTCAAACTTCACTGTCTCAAACTTCACTGTCTCAAACTTCACTGTCTCAAACTTCACTGTCTCAAACTTCACTGTCTCAAACTTCACTGTCTCAAACTTCACTGTCTCAAACTTCACTGTCTCAAACTTCACTGTCTCAAACTTCACTGTCTCAAACTTCACTGTCTCAAACTTCACTGTCTCAAACTTCACTGTCTCAAACTTCACTGTCTCAAACTTCACTGTCTCAAACTTCACTGTCTCAAACTTCACTGTCTCAAACTTCACTGTCTCAAACTTCACTGTCTCAAACTTCACTGTCTCAAACTTCACTGTCTCAAACTTCACTGTCTCAAACTTCACTGTCTCAAACTTCACTGTCTCAAACTTCACTGTCTCAAACTTCACTGTCTCAAACTTCACTGTCTCAAACTTCACTGTCTCAAACTTCACTGTCTCAAACTTCACTGTCTCAAACTTCACTGTCTCAAACTTCACTGTCTCAAACTTCACTGTCTCAAACTTCACTGTCTCAAACTTCACTGTCTCAAACTTCACTGTCTCAAACTTCACTGTCTCAAACTTCACTGTCTCAAACTTCACTGTCTCAAACTTCACTGTCTCAAACTTCACTGTCTCAAACTTCACTGTCTCAAACTTCACTGTCTCAAACTTCACTGTCTCAAACTTCACTGTCTCAAACTTCACTGTCTCAAACTTCACTGTCTCAAACTTCACTGTCTCAAACTTCACTGTCTCAAACTTCACTGTCTCAAACTTCACTGTCTCAAACTTCACTGTCTCAAACTTCACTGTCTCAAACTTCACTGTCTCAAACTTCACTGTCTCTCTCTATCCTGTCGACATATAGCACACCACATCCTGGGTCTGAACATGAGAACAGAGAAGTTCCCACCACAAGGACGTCAGGCCAGGGTGATAGATGTGGCAACCAGGACAATGCTATATATTTTATTCCTTACATTACATATTTTCTGCTTGCCCTATGCAATTTACGACGAGCGCTTGGTCTGAGAATATAACCGTTCACCTAGTCTATGTTCCGCATTTAGTAAGATAGACACGACACTTCTGACGTTGCAATAAGCACTTCTGCTTCAGATCCCAGCCTTGAAGGGTATAAAAAAAGAGCCCACGGGGTTCTCGTCGGACTACCCCACCAATCTGTTGGTAGATGGCAGGCGGGTGTGGGTGCTCCCCAAGAGCTCTTGTTTTTTGTTTTATTAAGACACAATTTAACTTGCCAATATAATTGCTGTATATGCTATTTGTCTCTAAATTGGTGTTTTCTTATTGAGAATTTAATGCTTATATTACACTTGCAAGGCTGCTTTCTTTTAGGTTTAAACGTGAGTATTCTCTGCATTATAGATCAAATGTGTTTTGCATTCTGAGAACATTTTCCTTGATTTAAATTATGTTTTTCATAATGCATTTATAAATGTGTCTTTAAGGTTTTCTGAAGTGTCTCTCTTCAAACGATTTCAATGCCTTCTGAGTCCTATTGAGAATTATATAATAATGCCTTCTGTTTGGTAAGACTATGAATGAGAGGTCACTATATTTTGTATTCTGTATTTTAAATGCCTTTTTCTTGAAGTTGCACCTTCTAAATAAATCTATTAAACCTTTTGGCTTGGTTTCCATGGCTCACACATCTGTTTCCTTCTTTTTAGTATGAGCGTTCCTACACACCCCGCCTCAAGTTAAGGTGCCCCTCTGCCCCTAAATCACTCCTTCGATCATTCCGTGAAGGTGCCCTGTGCCCCCTAAAACGCTCCCTCCAACAAGCACTGGTGTTATTAATGATTGAATTGATACCTACTCACAAAGGAGAAAATTGTTGTGTCCTGAAGAAGGTGGTCCTATTCTGACTGTACCACCGAAACGCGTCGACGCTTAGTGTATCTGTGTTAAATTTGGCAAAGCCAGCAGTTTAGACAGGGAATTGATGCTCATGCTTTGTGCTGTCTATAGTGTTTACAAATTAACATCCATAAGACAAATCTGACTGTCTTGGTGAACTCTCCTTTTTAGAAATATGAGTGATTTTATTTAGGAATCATTGTGTTTTTAATGGTTCAATAACATTGTCCTTGCGGATTCAGATATCATGTATTTTTTGTTTATTAAATAATATTTTTATACATGTGTCTACTTCAATTTAGTGTGTACATAAGTGCCTCAAACGTCCTGAATGGAGTGATTTCTGTGTGTAGTACGAATGTGGTTGTACATCTAGTGTGAATTGTTTCATTGAGGTTTTCCAAAGGTAACATGGATTTTGAACTTCTGAGCACCTGTAGCAGAACCTACACAACTTGACCTGAAAACTAAACTGCTAACATGGCAGTTTAGCAATACCGAAAGAGCGGTCCTTACAAACCGGAAGGGCTGCCCAAACTAAGAATCAAACTTTGTGAAACAAGCGGAACCCCCAAATTATGTGGGTAAGAGGGCGTGAAACCTCACAGGGCACTTAAGGGCAGCATCCGCAAGCATTACTAGCAGGTAGAAAGCAGTTGGAAACAGTACAGAATAAAAAGGGAGAAAAGTAACTCTCCCGGACCCCCCCCCCCTTCTGATCAGGGAGCCAGATAAGTACTCAATCGTTCCCCACATAACCCACCCACCCAGCCCAGCACATTAACAACATATCAATTCCAGGATGCAAGTAAATGGGAAAGCAGAATGACAGGGGAGAACAGAAAATAGATAAAGGCAAGTTACACATCAAATAATAGCATCGGACATTTGCGGTGTAATGTCTGGTAGAATTAGTGAGTTAGTGTCCGACTGACAACCCACTGAGGATTCCTCATCTCCGGATGATTGAACAGACGCTACGTCTTTGTCAGAGCCATAAGGAGTATCGGACATCCGTTCGGCCTCATCAGCCCGCTGCTGCTCTCGGATTTGTTCCAAGTTTGGTACTGCAGTCAGCCTAGACATACGTCCCGTTTCCCCACCACCAGCATGATCTAGGTGTGCCTCCCATAGTGTTCCGCTCTCTTTCCCTGCTACTTGGCCGAGGACCTGAGAACTGTCCTGAGGACTCTAGCCAGTCCCATGCATCCTGTGGTGTGTTAAGAAACTTGCCTTGCCACCAGTCGCCACACGGAGCCTCACAGGGAACAGCAAGGAGTACTGACTATCAAGCGGTCAGAGTTGCTGCTTCACTTGCGAGAAGGAACCACGTTGGCGCTGCACTCCTAAAGTGTAATCCGGGAAGATCACTACTCTAGTCGGATTACCTGCAGTTTCCATGTTTCGTGCAGTATTGCGTCCCTGTCACAAAAGTGTAGGACCTTGAAAATGAACAGGCTAGGTCCCGAGCCAGGCGCAGATTTCCTGGAGGGGATACAGTGCTCCCTTTCAACAGTGAAATATGTCGATAGGGAGGATGTAGGTAGTAGCGCTCTGAGTCATAGCTCCACAAATGCCACTGCATCTTGGCCCTCCGCCCCCTTCGTCAGGCCAATTAATCGAACATTGTTGCACCTCGAGCACCCCTCTGCATCCTCCACCCTGTCCTCCAGGTGTCGAATGTTGGCCTCTGATTCCCGCAGCTGTTTTTCCACCAACTCAGTTACAGGATGCAGCACTGACGAGGTTTGTTCTGTAATTGCCACTCGATCAGACAGCTTTCTGTGGTCAGCATGGAGCAGTTTGAGGTCCGCTGCCACATTGTCAATTTTAGCTTCCAGAGAAACACAATATCATTCTATAGCGTTCAGTACAGCTTCAAACCTGTCCCCAGGGGTAGGGGGTGAATCTTGGGGGTTCAATTGTTCCGATTCTATTATGGAAGAGGAGCGTGAGGATGTTCTAGATCCAACGCCGCATGTGCGTCCCATTCCCGTGACCCCTGTTATGCACTAGTCGCCGTGAGCGTCATCTTTTCCACACTAGTGAGGTGGGTAGTGTAGCCAGTGATCAGCCGCAAAAAAAGGAGATTACCCCTACGCATTGACTGGTTGTGCAGCAACATGAAGCCCACCTTTCTGGACCGAAAAAACAGCGTTTTCCTCCATCCTGAAAGTGTTACCTCCATGCCTGAGCAGTAGTGTCGCACCTCAAGGACAGTCGTGGCCAGCGGCGCTTGGCACCCTGCAGTACCACCAAGAGTTGCCAGGGGCGAAGCACAGCGCTTCAATTGGGGGGGGGATGAATTGCAGCATGGCGGAGGCAAAAAATAAAAAATACAAATCAATATCTAAATTGTTATTACTCAAGTTGCTTCCATGGATTCCAGTCGGGAGCCAGAAGCACCTCGCGGCCACTCCCTCTCCAATCAGTCCATGCGGTGCTCAGGACAACTGCCTCGCATCCAACCTCTGATCCCACTATCCAGTGGAGATACCAGCAGGCCACCCACAAGGCAAGAGGGCCCCGTCAAAACCACCAGCCACGTGCAGCTAGTGAGACCCGCGGGAGAGAGGCAGGGGCTCTGCTCTAAGTCGAAGCACCCCCATAGCTAGGCCCCAGCCACGGCCCCTCTCCAATGTGTGTCAGCCTCTGCACCTCCGGGGATCCACTGGGCCATCTCCCATATTCGGGGCTCAGGCAGTCCCTCAGCGTCCACCGCCCCCGCGCCTCACCCAGTCACTGCAGTTCCCAGCGGCAGCGCAGTCCACTGTCTGACACCCTTCGCGTCCGCCCACAGCTCTCTGCCTCGCTATGCCATCAGCTGCAGGTCATCTGTCGGCTTCAGAGGCAATCCGGGTGTCGCTTTTCGGTTCTCCTCGCAAAAGCAACCTGGTGGGCTTAGGGAAGCAACTGATGTGCCATGCGCTGCAGGATGGTTCTCCGCGACCCAGTAATTGATCGGATAAAAGGGATATGCTTTGGAGCCCCTGCATTTATTTATTTTTTTAACAGAAAGCTAGTATCCCACATGCTGTTTATGATTACACTCAATGGAAACACTGCCCAACACCACCGAAAGGTAGTTCAAGAACATTGCACAAAAGTTAGCTTATTTTTCTGGGTTTAACACATCAGACCCAGCCTCTTATTACTTTAGGCTTGCATTGACACCCGCAAAGAAAAGTATGCTAGCAAACACTAAGCCGATATACTCTGCTTCCTTTCTTTCCCAGCTCTCTGTAGAGTTTCCACTTTTGGAAAGACACCATAGACACAAAATCTGTCTGGGAGACAAAGGATTGGCAGGTTCAGGGAACTGAACAGTGCAACAAACTCCTGTCTTGGAAAATCCAAGATAAAGGAATTGAACTCCTTGTATTCCCGCATTCTTAAGCTTTGAGAACTGGCAGCACTTCACACAACAAAGTGAGGACACAGTAGATGCCATAATAAGCAATCGTTCTTACAATTCATCAGACCCCAATTGGAAGGGATGTTTGGTTTGGCCTGTGGACACAAATGGGTATCAATCCAGATTCCTGGGCAATGCCGAAGGGTTTAAAATCAATAAGCCTGATCAGTGAGATGTACAATCAGAACACTTGGGAGTGGTGACATCATATAGTGTTGGGAAGCTGTGCCTTGATTGGCTAAAAACTTCAACGCTTTCTCAGGTGAAACACTTGTCCCTTTTTTCTGGTGACATGGATCTCAGGGATTTCTTGTTAGGTCCCCGGAACCCACATCAAAAATTCTTCTGGTCTGCAATATACAATGAGCTGTGGATAGTTTCTCAACAGGAAGCTACTGAGAGACTGTGTGAGATTGATAGGGTTAATTTAGAAAAGGCTTTGGCTGTAATTGACAATGGTATGACCACATTAACATCCAGAGTTTATTCACTAAGCAACATAGTATCTTCTGCACTTGATATAATACAGTAAGATGTGTCTATTTTACAACATGGACAATCACAACTACGGTCCATTGTATTATTAAGCTGGACACTTCAAACACTATGTTCTGGCCACGAGCCGTGGCACTTGATTCAAGCTAGCCTGGCTGATGAGGGGTGTTACCCTGAAACCGATCCCATGATGCTCGTTTCCGGTCCAGGGAGGATCTGGCTTGGCAGTTCCGGCTGGACTGTTCCCATGAGGAACAGGGTCAATACTGATTTTGCATATGGCTGGGTCCAAACAGGGGTGGGGGTAGTGAGCAAAAGAATGATGGATTAAGCCAAGATCTCTTGACTGCGGGTGAATGTTTGATTCATTCAGCATTCCATCCATCATTTGTTGCCGCAGCACGTGGCGTTCTATCAACAGCACAAGTGTTTACTGCATATGAGCTGACTGAAAGACAGAGATTAATGGGACGAAGAGAAGAAAAATATACCATGGTGCACATTGAAAGGTTAGACCAATCACCTTTCACCATGGATGAGATACCATCCATGGTTATATCTCCCTGCCGGTCACGACTTTCCAATTCCAATATTGTCTACAATACCACCAAGTAGGCAGATACGAAGTGCTAGGGGAAGGCTATGTGCATGAATACTGGGAATTACCATTCAGGTTTAGATGCAGGAATGGGGACACAGGAATGAGAGGATGCTTTGAGCTGGTCCTTAGTATGCAAGGACATTTCACTTCATGGGCATGCAATGCTTCAGTTGCAAACTTGTCCTGTTATCTAAAGGGTTCTCCGGGTGCCGTGATTCATCTGGTTTTCAAGCTGCTCTCCAATGGGAGCTATTGGATGCTGAATGCACAGATGTACAAATGTCATAGTATCTTCATCCACGGAGCGACAGGGCTATCTACATATCCGTAACATTGCTAATCTGTACGTACATCAAAAGTATGCTTTTTATTATAAATAATCAGAATCTCATAGGATTACCAGAGGAGGCACTTCAGCTGACACCGAGGGTCCCTGCATGCAGAGACTTCACAGCGCAGCAGTCCGACATCTCCGTGAGGGGTGCCAATCCGTGACCAGGACGGGGTCCTACATTCTCTCCTGCCAGGTAATGGGGTTGGATCGTCCCTTGGGGGGGAAGAAGGGGGGGGGGGGGCTTGGCTTCACACCTACACACACTCTAGGTACACACAGTGTAGGGTTTGCATAGTAGAAGTACGCCTGATCTTGTATTATATGCCTGCATATATAGACTAGTTTTAGCACCGTGGTAGAACTGTATCTACTATTTACTCTTTTGGTGCTTGTAATCACTTTCATCTGCTGTCTACTGATTATCGCAGTACATGTATTTTATACAAGAATAACGTTGGTTCAATAAATATATTGAAAACGTGTGCCACTGTGTATTCTCGATTTATTTCTCCAAGAAGAAAAACAGCACGAGTGACTGAGTGAGGTTCTGATCTGCTACCATGATCCCCGAGGGGTCAGGATTCTCATGTTCAGTGGTTGCCAGAAACTATTATCAGGAACAAAGGAAAAAAGAAGGAAGATGGAGTCATCCTTGAGCTGAACTGGGAGGCTGTGCTCTGCGCATGCTTTCGAATGGCCTATACATGAATGCTACTCCCCCTGCATGAAAGTGAGCATGTAATAGTAACTCATTATTTCCCTTTTATCTTGGACGGCCTACCTCTGCACATCATTATTCACTAGATGCTGAACTCTCCCCATTACATTTTGGCAGAGTCCAACAGCAATGATTTAGAGTACTAACAAGGCTCAAGGTGGGGATATGGAGGTTGAGCCTACACATCTCTGTTTTAGTCGGCCCAGGAGTCTGACACAGGTGGTTATTTGGAGTTAGAGCTGGAGAGTTGAAGGGACACCAAAAGATTGCACGGTGGAGAAGTACCAGTGCAGAGGATGTGGCAGAATTTTGGGATGGATTCCTACAGTGGGAGTTCATCTAGAGAAAACAGCTTGCAAGAGAGAAATGTCTGCTCCTATTAAAGACTAAATGGGAGAAAGGCCATGAAAGAAAAGACCATAACAAGTGTTGCGGTTAACCAGGAATATATGTGTTTGCACCCGACTAGTCAGGCTGTGCAAGGAAACTAAGAATTCATTAGTAACACATTACTCTGATTAGTAAATTAATAGGACAGGAGTAAGGATAAGGATGCAAAACTAATGTATTGGGGCTTCGGCACAATTATGGGCTGGAGTAGCACAAAAGGTCCTAGCAAGAAAAGAGGGGCGGGCCGGGAAACAAAAATGAGACTTTTAAAAAGGTCTAGAGCAAGGCCTAATTGTACAAGCATTGGCTACATCCCTCCAAGACCTATAACAAAAGCAGTCTTTTTTTCTTAAACATACACAAGGGGAGGCAGATGGCAAGAGGAGAAAAGGAAGAAAAAGAGGTAGGGAAGGCCTACTTCTTCCTCACTACATGTACAGATCGCAGCGTAGTGAAGGAATTTTTTTAAACAATGGTAATTACTCTCTAAAGTATCAGAGAGCAAAGCTTCAGCTAATAATACTCTGGTATGCCATGCACAAATGTGAGCCAAGTTCCATAACTGGTAGACGTAGAGGGCAATCTGGAAGGCGGCATACTAGGATGTCAACTGTTATAGACCATAAAAAGGTACCTCCAAGAATGAGAACAGTCCTGCATCAAAACAAGAATAAAAGAACTAAAAGTTAACATGGAACTAGCGGTGGAACCACTGGCGACAATGCTCAGACATCATCGTAAGCAGGCACTGAGATACCCGAACAGGCATATATTGTTGTCACTCTATGCTGATGACACCACGTTGTACGTCAGGGACCCCCAGGGTAACCTAATATGATTCACCGAGAATTCATTAGATTAATTGAAATCTCAGGAATAATGGTTAACTGAGAGAAATTGCTGATTTTCCCTCTCACCTCGAGTATCCCCCAGTTTAATCCAGAACACCCCCTAAAATGGTGCTAAACAGAACTCAAGTACCTGGTCATTGTCATTACCAGGGATAAAGAGGCGCTAATGCGTGCAAATTATGGCAGAGTGCTAGACTCTCTAACCGATTCCATTACCCGCTGGATATCTATGCCCCTTTCTATGGCGGGGCGCATTGCACTGATTAAAATGATAATAGTCCCTAAGCTACTGTATCTATTCATCAATATCCCTTACTCACCCGGACGCCAGTTTTTCAAAAGCATTAGAACGCAGCTCATCCGACTAGTCTGGGGGGGTAAAAAGCAGAGGTTCCATTGGTACATCCTCACATTGCCCTTTGCCAAAGGCAGATTTGAATCTCTGGATCCGGAACTATACTACTTATGCGCTCCAGCGCACTACACGATATACTGGTTTCACCCACCACCCTTTATGCCCCACCTTGCGGTGGAACAGGGGTACATGGCGCCAACACCCTGATTTCTAGGCGTTGACCCCGAGGGATCAGGAGGGAGAGATTCCACTGTTACATGCCCAAATGCGGCCTGGAACGACTGGAGTGACTCACGAGATGGCATGCCGTCAGATGTTTAACCACCTTACTATACACACACATGGGGGGAACATGTACACAGAGGGGAGATTTCGCCACAGGGAGGAATTCTTTGGAGACAGAGTCAACCACAGCCTCATCCCTTTCATGCAGTATCTCAAACCGGTTTCTAGCGGAACTTGCAAGGACCTCTCCGTCCCTATTCCTGGGGGAAACACCCACCCTCCATAATTCCTTCATCTGATATATGGACAGGGTATTGCGGTCAATAGCCAAGTCTGTTTTCCATGGTCTATGCGCGCTGTTGTGTGTGCAGAATAAACTCGCCTTATTAGACTACTGGCGCAAATTGGAAATGTCCAATGCTGTAACAGTATCCAGGCTACTAAATGTTGGTTAAAAGTGTCCTAGCACCGCAGCACTCAGCAGCAAGTTCCCCAGAGGTCGATAGGCCCAAAACAAGTCTTACCCACACGGGTAGGAGTGAAGCGTGCAGAGTACTGGAGTGCGCTCGGTCCACAGGCACTCGCAGTGCTCAGGTCCCGATCACGCTCGTCAGCTGCATGCAAACTCAGTGCCTGCACCCACACTCGGGTCCTCAATCCCAAACTTGGGCGACTAAGCTCCCATGGCATTCTCACTTCACTCAACAGGGCCGGACCAGTCGCGATCCTTGTTGCTCCAGATGACCTATGGGTCACCACCGCTTGCAGTCTATGGGCTCCTGCCCACTAAATTAGGCACAAGTATTCCTGCCAGCCCCTCCTGGCATACAGGGTTGCCCCCCAGCTGCCACACAATGCTTCCGCTCTTACAGCACAGCAGTCTTTTTCCATGTCTATCTTCACGGTGGTCCTCTCCTCACCGATTCAATCCTGCACACGGGCAGCAACCCAATCAGTGCAGCAGCTGTTTGCTCACACTTCGCATAGGTAGGCCACTCAACAGGGATCCTCACTGTACGTTGCTCTCTCCAACGCTCTGCTCTTCCTCACAGGGCACACTAGCAGGTAAGCGCTGGTGCTCCACGGCAGGTGAGCTTGTGTCCCCTCACCCAGCAGGGAGACTAGCAGCCATGGCCACCAGTCCTGGTCACAAGCAAAAGTCTTGCAGAGGTTTCCCTCCACGCACAGCCCGTCTGGCTGTTTGGCAGACGACAATGTTTGGGGTCTCAACCTCCCCTTCCTAAATTCTTTCCAGCCACAAAATGTGATTTAGGGTCTCCGTTTTTGAAGTTTTATGTTGGGGTTCTGCATCCTTTGATGTGCATACTCCTCTTCACTCTGTTGAAAGGCAGTCTGTCACAATAGAGATGTCTCAGAAGTGGACAATCCCACAACACAGGCAATGGGAGTGCCTAGAGTTCACACCTGGATGTCAGCCACAGTGATTTGGGAACCAAAAGGTTAGCCCAGGTTCCCAGCCCTACTCCGATTCTCTTATCAGCACCATCTCCTTCCAGAGATGTGCCCAGGGCCCTCCTTGTGACCTCGAACTGAATCAAAGAGCACCCTTTGAAGTATATAGGGGAGGCCTGGACCTCCCTTCCCCAGTGTGTGTCCCACCCAGCTTACAGAAATGCAGCAATCCACAAGTCTGTCTGGGGAGGGGAATCTTTCAACCTCCACTCCATTTTTCGCCATGCCGGCCTGGGTCTCCCAAAAATTAAACCTAGGGCCCTCCATATATTGCAATAGGCACACATACACCCAGTGGATGCATACACATTCTGCACAGTTCGGTATCCTTCATGTACTGTACCACTCACAGGAACACATACAACCAGCACATGCACTTATCCTGCACAGCACTACATCCTTCAGGTACAGTACGACTCAGACACATGCACCTCCAGCACATACATACACCATGCACGCACTACTGCATATATGGCACCTTTACCAGGCACACGTGCATGCAGAGGACGTACAGCACTTCTGCGCTGCGCAGCATTTCCTACGAACCAGACATAGGCCAAGGGCAAGTTAAGCACAGTACAGCTAAACCTTTAAACTGCAAGTGAGCCTTTAGGCCTCACTTGAGTGACAGGTTAAACAAGCATTTGCAATGCAATAGGTCTCAGAGTACTGAATGTTTGAGCTATTGGTGTTGCAAATGATGCATCAGTGAAACTTTCAGCTATTGTATTGCCTAGCTGCAATATAAACCGTGGTGCCCGTGTTGTAAATATGAAATCAGGCGCCGTGCTGAAACCTAAAGCGTGGCACCCGCACACGTAAAGTGAAGCGGGCGTCAATCTAATAAAAACGTATAATAAAAGCGGGTGCCGTGCTAAGACATGAAGCGCAGCCCCTTTGCATATTTAAGTTAGTGTAGAGGGGAGAGACAGGGTTGGGTGGATGTAAAAATACATAAAGCATGGCTTAAATAGAACATAAGAAAGCACGGCCGGAAGAACCGGCTGTTAGACCGGAATGCTATACACCATTCCTGGAGGGGCTCTAAATGCGGAAGCTCCCCTCGTAAGCTCAGACGGAATTAGAGAAGCAATTAACGACGGAGGAGATACTAGAGGCGATAACAGAAATACCTAAAGCTAAAGCCTCAGGGGGGGATGCATTCCCAATTGAATTTTACCAGACTTACCAGATGCAGCTGGTGCAACCTCTCCTACAGACTCTCAGTGAAGCCTATGAGAGGAGAGTATTACCCCCGTCCATGCGTGAAGGAGAAATCTGTATGCTCCTAAAGCCGGGTGGTGATGAACAGGACCCTGCGGCATATTAGCCAAACGCCTGGGTCCGCATATGAACTACCTTGCCCATGAAGACCAATGTGGGTTTATACCTGGTAGCGGCACAACTATGAACATTCGACACTTAGTACATTTTATGAAAGACGCAAGACATTATGGAGAAGGCTCTGGTATCTGGTAAGAAAGGCGCCCCCTGAGAAGAATGCAGGTCTGGGAGTAAGGGGAAAAGAACTATAGAAATAGAAAACCTCCCACTTGACCTATATTTCTTTGCTGCCAACTAGCGTCCGATTAATGAGTCATCTCCTGTTGCATACCATAACTCCAAACTTTGTTTATAATACAAATTTCATTTATTTTCTTTTATTCATATGGTTTAAAAACAAGAAACAACTGTTTTGCTTTGTGGTACATGATTTAGACAATGCTCCTCATGTCCTATACAGTATATACACTTTATCAGTTTACTTTTCTCATTTTAACAGACATTATCAGTGTATAACTTATAAATCCAATGTACATATAACATATCGTCCCAAAGGACTAAAATCCACTCATCTCAATCCATCCCCATACTCATCTCATTCACGTACTCTTCAATCGTATCACTGACACATACTACACACACTCATACACACCCCAGTACAACACTGCATACACAGATGGAAACACAAGGGGTGAACCATCAACCCTCAGTGGCTGTGCTGGTGACAGATGTCACACCATCCGGTCGACGTACGTTTCAAAGGAAATTAATGATGACCTCCATCTTCATCAGGACCAATAATTAATGTTTTGATACGAGTGGAGACTAGGGATCTAAAAACAGGGCAACAGAAGAAATTTGATATAAGTGACTCTAAGAGCTATTTCTCATTGCTCTATATATTTACTTAAAATGTGAATACTTCCCAATCCTATTTGAATCCAGAGAAAAACAGTCAAAAAACCATCACCAGTGCTTATTAAAGTCAGACAAATAGTCATACTTCATAGGGAGGGGGAAAAAAAAAAGTGATACTGTTGCTCAGCGTATGGCGCAACTACTAGTGATGACCAAAGAGCCGCACAATAACTTTCCAAAGGATCTTAATATGCGGTCAAGGGAGAAATCCAAAAGACCCCCTTAGGTGGTCAACGTGGAGCCAACAGGCTTCTTCAGATCCATACGCAAACGCCACAGTAGATAGAATGGACATACTTAGAACCAATAAGTGTCATACATGCATACTTCACAGTGCCACCATCACCTATAAAGTGTGTTGTGAATACAGATTGAAGACAGACCTGATACCCGGGTTGTGAATAAAGATATAAAGTGGGGGGCAAATTTGTGATATTATGTATCACAAACACCCTTGCTAGAGGTGTCAATACCTGTTAGCACTAGTCCAGCAGGACTGCAATGCAACACTCCAGCCGGAGTGTTGGGGCGTGAGGGTGTCGCTTATGATCTCATGAGACCAGAGCCTCTGTTATTAGCCTCAAGAGTCTGAAAAGGTGAAGAAAGGATTATTTGACCTATTACTTCTCTGACCCTCTTGTCTTAAAGGTTTATGCTCAGTCTTTTAGTAATTACCTAGTAATGCTCTCAAAATAGGGACGTGGTCGGTCCTCCCGTGGATGAATCAACGTTCCTCCACGAAACCCTTTGAGGATATTTTGATACTGGGATAGTGCTTCGGATTTCATAAATGTAGACTTCTATGATGTGTCACCAATTTCTGAACAAAAGGGCACAATTACTTTACCTATCCTATCTGGGCATAATGCGTAATGTTGGGGGAGACACTAGCTAGTAATAATTTACCATGCGATAATGAAGGTCCAAATCACTTCCTATGTTTGTCACAACTTGTATTGAGAAAGCCAGTGCCCAGACAGGCTGCTCAAACCTGCATCAGTACTGGCTGTTCTCACTGGTACAGAGTGTGAATTCTACAAAGCAAAATAATGCCAGATGAATACTCTTAACTGGGAGAAACAATCATGTATGTTCTAGGCGGAGGCTCTATCTAGTAATCATTACCATATGACGATCATGGTCCGTATCACTTCCTTTGTATGTGACCACTTGGATTACGAGAGACAAACCGTCGGATAACTCGCGCCGGAGTCACTTATGGCTGCTCTTACTGGTTCCGTCTGTAAACTCTAAAAAACGAGACAATACCAGATAAAAACTCTATAACTAAAGGACACACCCATACTGACCAGGTATTTCGTTTGAAATTTACAGTTCCTGGATGATGAACGCCAGTGACAAAAATTTGAAATTCACAGCTCATTACAGTACCGAGGCAGTCGAATTTCTAGACAGTCATCACAGGCCGCATTGGACGCATACAGGTGAGTTTTTTCCACAAACTTACAGCGAAAAATACTATACTACAGCACGACAGCTATCATCCTAACAGCCAGAAAGACTCCATACCTGGCTCTTCGACAGACCCCCTCCTTGATGGAATGGAACCTGCACCCCACCCCTAGCGCCTTGAGACCCTTACGGGTGAGTAGTCGCGCTTTAACAAACCCCTGATTGATTGAGAGTTTAAGGATTAGGCGTAATTGTTCGGACATCAAAAAAAATGATACTCATGGGGATGAGTTAAAAAAGAGACTCTTGCAGAGAGGATACCCCAAACGCCTAGTTAGGACCGCGTTTAAAATGCAAGATATAATCGAGATGCTCTTTTATCAAGGACCACCTGTAAGAAGAAAGAGAACTTAGTATGCGTCATCAACCATTCTACCTTAAACTAGAAGGTTAAGAAAATCTTGGACAAAAACTGGCACATCTTGAATGTCAATGAGGATCCTAATATCCTGCAAAAACCTATTGTAGCTTATCATTATGCACAGATAGGATAGGTAAAGTAATTGTGCCCTTTTGTTTGTTCAGAAATCGGTGACACATCATAGAAGTCTATATTTATGAAATCCATAGCACTATCCCAGTATCAAAATATCCTCGAAAAGGGTTTCGTGGAGGAACTTTGATCCATCCACGGGAGGACCGACCACGTCCCTATTTTGAGAGCATTACTAGGTAATTACTAAAAGACTGAGCTTAAACCTTTAAGACAAGAGGGTCAGAGAAGTAATAGGTCAAATAATCCTTTCTTCACCTTTTTAGACTCTCGAGGCTAATAACAGAGGCTCTGGTCTCATGAGATCATATGCGACGCCCTCACGCCCCAACACTCCGGCAGGAGTGTTGCATTGCAGTCCTGCTGGACTAGTGCTAACAGGTATTGACACCTCTAGCAAGGGTGTTTGCGATACATAATATCACAAATTTGCCCCCTACTTTATATCTTAATTCACAACCCGGGTATCAGGTCTGTCTTCAATCTGTATTCACAACACACTTTATAGGTGATGGTGGCACTGTGAGTATGCATGTATGACACTTATTGGTTCCAAGTATGTCCATTCTATCTACTGTGGTGTTTGCGTATGGATCTGAAGAAGCCTGTTGGCTCCACATTGACCAACTAAAGGGGTCTTTTGGATTTCTCCCTTGACCGCATATTAAGATCCATTGGAAAGTCCATTATTGTGCGGCTCTTTGGTTATCACTAGTAGTTGCGCCATACGCTGAGCAACAGTATCACTTTTTTTTTTCCTCCCTATGAAGTATGACTATTTGTCTGACTTTAATAAGCACTGGTGATGGTTTTTTGACTGTTTTTCTCTGGATTCAAATAGGATTGGAAAGTATTCACATTTTAAGTAAATGCATAGAGCAATGAGAAATAGCTCTTAGAGTCACTTATATCAAGTTTCTTCTGTTGCCTTGTTGTTTTTAGATCCCTAGTCTCCAATAGTATCAAAACATTAATTATTGGTCCTGATGAAGATAGAGATCATCAGTAATTTCCATTAAAACGTACGTCGACCGGATGGTGTGACATCCCAGTCACCAGCACAGCCACGGAGGGTTGATGGTTCACCCCTTGTGTTTCCACCTGTGTATGCAGTGTTGTACTGGGGTGTGTATGAGAGTGTGTGTAGTATGTGTCAGTGATACGATTGAAGAGTACAAGAATGAGATGCGAGTATAGGGATGGATTGAGATGAGTGGATTTTAGTCCTTTGGGACGATAGGTTATATGTACATTGGATTTACAAGTTATACACTGATAATGTCTGTTAAAATGAGAAAACTAAACTGATCAAGTGTATATACTGTATAGGACATGAGTAGCATTGTCTAAATCATGTACCGCAAAACAGTTGTTTCTTGTTTTTAAACCATATGAATAAAAGAAAATAAATGAAATTTGTATTATAAACAAAGTTTGGAGTTATGGTATGCAACAGGAGATGACCCATTAATCTGATGCTGGAGAAGGCTCTGGTATCCATAGATCTCGAAAAAGCATTCGATAGGGTGGATTGGGGATACCTTCAGGAAGTGCTGACAGAGATGGGGTTCGGTCCGCGATTCCGTAGTTGGGAGCCACCCGTCAAGGATGACCCCTATCACCATTGTTATTTGCCCTGGCCATTGAGCCTATGGCGATGAGTCAGGAGAGATCTTCTACCATGGGAAATACAGATAGGGAATGATACCCACCTAGTAGGTCTTTATGTAGATGATTTGCTATTTTATGTCACATCTCCCCGCATAGCGGTCCCCAAACTTTTACAGCTCCTGGACGAGTTTGCTACCTGTTCAGGGCTGCGACTTCATAGGCATAAATCAATCTTTCCACTGGCAGGGCTGGTAGCAAAAAATCCAGAGGATCTACTGAGCCTCGGATTGAGCTGGGAAATCAGTCATTTCAGATATTTGGACATGCAGGTGGCACACGGGGACGCACAAGTCCTAAACCTGAATATGAATAAGGTGATAGAATCCCTAAAGCACTCTGTGGCATTTTGGAATACACTTCCGTTATCGCTAATGGGGAGGATAGCCATGGCAAAAATGGTGGTATTGCCCCGGTGTCTCTACGTCCTACAAAATTCATGATGTAAAATACCCATGGCAGTCTTTAGACAGATGAACTCACTGCTGGTTTCGCTATATTGGGCTGGGAAGCGCCGTAGGGTGGCGTTACAGTCTAGCAAGGAGCTACGAAAAGGGAGGCCTCGAGGCACCCAGTCTAGACTTACACTACTATGCAGCTCGGTGGATGGATGAGGGAGACAATTGGGAGAAGAGGTTGATTAACGGGCGGGTGCAGCCGGTAAGTCTTCCTGCAATTTTAATGGAGGGTGCAGGAGCCTCCGCGGACTTGCCATATATTGTTAAGCAAACCGCGTTCTTTTGGCATAAGTTCGTGGAGCGCGTGCTTAAACATGAGCCGTTTCACCGGGAATGGAGTCTACAAAAATGGTAGAAAACAGGTCATATCAGGCCTGGACAGAAGGTGGATGCCAGGTACTGGCAGACCTATACATAAATGATACCTTTGTCACCTTTGAACAAGCTTGTGAGGAATTTGGGCTAATAAAAGGGCAATGTCTGCAATATGCGGGTCTTATGGAACTGTTTAAGGGGCCCTGGCCTGCGTATCCACAAGCCCCGGCAGTAACTGAAACACTATATATATTGCTCACATGTGGGAGCAGGCGGCGCTTGGTGTCGTTACTGTACAGGGCCATGAGGGTAGACACAACTCCTCCCCTTAAGGCACGTGCAGCGTGGGATGAGGATGTGCAGGCTCCCCTGGCAGATAGGATATGGTTGGGGGCCTGCTCCTTAACACGTACGGTATCCTGTAATGCACGTCTAAAACTCAAACATTACAATTTTTTGCAGCAGGTATATACGACTCCAGCTAGGCTTCATCGCATTGACCCTCGTCGCACTCATGAGTGCCTCAGATGTAGTGGAGTACGAGCAGGTTTCATGCACTTGTGCGGAGGTGTATGTGTACTGGGAACAGGTAGTTGAAAGAGTGCGTGCGGGTATTGGTATACGGATCGAAGTTTGTCCTTTACATTGTCTGTTGGGACAAGATCCAAAAAGAAAAAAATGGCGTATAAATTGCTGCAGCTGACCATTGTGTTGGCCCGACGGAGGGTAGCCATAGTGTGGATGAGTAATCGCACTCCAACGATAGAAAGCTGGTTGAGAGATGTGAAAGAGTGGTCTTTGGCAGAAGATATACACATGGAGAGTAGAAAGGATGAAAAGCTAGAGGAAGATGTTAGTTGTTGGAGAGAACCGTGTAGGGAAATGCTCAATCCAATGGAGGGTGTGGACATGCATAGTGAAACTAACACTAGTGACAGCTAGACAAATGGTGAGGCCTGAGTTTTGCCTCAATACAGCTGGAACTGCGCCTCAATGAAACAAGTTAATTGTGTAAGAATATGAACATAGAACCTGTAACACAAAAAGATAATGCCGTGTGTCACTGGTATCTGTAAATGGAAAATATATGTACAGACTATATGCTGAGATTGTGCCCATCCATACTGTAGTTATTATGAAATTTAATAAAGTTTAAAAGTTTTAAAAAATAAATAAAGCACGGCGTGCTACGCTGCTTAAACAAAACACAAGCAGTTGCAGGAGAGCATGTGCGCGTAATAGGAGAAAGTCATTTAAGAAAATAGTGCTGACAGACTGTAAATAAAACACACAGAGTAGCAACACGTTACAGGGGCAGTCCTCATGGGAGGTTACAACAGGAGAAAAGGAGGTAATAAGCCTATTCACGAATCCAAAGCCACCATTTACAAAGGATAGTTACAGGAGCCAATTGAAAAGATGGGCGGCACTTAAAGTCCATACCTGAATACAGCAGGTCTCGTAGAGTAAGAGCAAGGGCTGCCTGGACAAGACCCAACTAGAAAACATTTTTATGTTAATTCTTTTTTAATATGTTCGTTCAGTTGTACATAATGTCTTCTTGGTTATATACAAAGTAACAAAAATGCTTACAACACCTTTATTATAACGTTTCAACATGCTGCACAGCAGCCACAATGCTCTACAACATAGCTTAAAGACATTGGAAAAGTCAATAGCTCTGGCTAAACACTTATTAGGTCCCACAGACGAGGCATATTGGCTATGCTAAAGCGTGTTACTGATTATGTCCCACATCATCAAAACCACAAAAAAATACCCGTCATAGCTTAATGATAGGCATGCCTGTGTTGGCATGTATTTGCATGTATGTGCCATGCTGCAGCAGACATTCAATTTACCATTCCACGATAGCGGGTGCCAATCGTGAATTAGTACATTAAAAAAAGTGTGAACGTGCATCTACGAGGTGTGGCAGGGAATTCTAAGTGACACTTAATCTGACAGCATAATAAGCATAATAAGGACAAACAAAAACATCTGGACTGCAGAAAATACAGAAATAAAGGGGAGGATGAGCTGGGTAAGATGCCCCTCCCTCAACAGTAATATGCATGGGCTGTAATTGAATGGCCTCTCCTGTTCGCTTTTGGCACTGTGCTTTCAAGAGCGCTTTTAAACTGTAGGTTCGAGGCTGCAAGGAGGCTAGAAGGAAAAATGTGTAATGTTAATATGTGGCATGGTGCCGAGTGGAATTATGTTGCATGGCATAGATATAAGTACAGTGGCACTGCTTGGCATGGAGTGAAATGTAGTGGAGTTGAATTATGTGGCATGATGTTGAATTATACTGTGTGGATTGCAATTATGTGACGTGAAATTATGTAGATTGGAGTTGAATTGTTTGTTGTGGAATTATGTGGCTTCGAATGAAGGTGTGTAATGGAATTGTGCCATGGTGTGTAAGGAAGTGTAGTAGAATTGAGTAGTGGTATTGTGGAGTGTCGTGTATTGAGTTGAATTATGTGGCATGATGTTGAATTTATGTGGCATGATGTGGAATTCTGTGGTGTAGTTTGGATGTATGTGTGATGGAATTGTGTGTTGTGGAGTGGAATTGTGTTGCGTGGAGTGTATTGGAATTATGTTGCATGGAGTGGTTTTATGTGAAGTGGAATTATGAGGCATGAAGCGGAGTGGAAATTTGTGGAGTTGAATTTGCTGGCTTGTCATATGTGATCAGCAGCATGCAGAAATCACAGACAAAAGGGATGGCTTTGTGACTACTACCTAGTCGTATGTATTGTGCAGTAGTTTTCTAAATGCTATGGTATTTTGGCATTTCTGCCTAACGGTTGGGTAATGTTATTCAAAGGTGAGACTTATTGGCTTTACCAATATTTGTTTTTATTTCGGTCTGAAGAAGCGTTTTACACCTAAATTACCAGTGGCATGAAGAAATCACAAACTAAAAGTAAAGCTTTGAGAGGGTGGGGGTGGGGGGGGGTCTATACACTCCTCTATAAATGAGTGTTTGGATTTCTGCATTTTTTCCTTTTTTTATAAAGTACTCTGATTCGGCAAATGCTACTTTATACAAAACAAAGACCTGTAAAGTCTTCAAACACATGCACCAATAAAAGCAAAGCCCTGCTCCAGCCCTAGCCACATCAACCGAGCTTGAAAACTGGAAATGGCACGCATTTAGGTAAATCAGCTGTTGTGGGTGAGAGCAATTACAACTCGGAATATACCTAAAAATGCCAATCTGAATTACAACAATCAATGCCCTCTTTCGTGGTCATGTCAGAGGCTTCCCTGGTTGTGTAATGCCTCGTTTCAATAGAGAACCGCTTCAATCCCTTTGTGCTGCAAAACACAAAATCAACTGATGGAATCGAAAAGAAAGCATTCCCACATGCCCCACATACTGCGACTAAATGAGTGTTAACAAACAGTAGGACTTGGGCTCAAGAGCTCCTTTGAATTCTGCTGATATGGCAGAAAGCGATGCTATTCTGAAGTGTCCAGGCTGCAGGGAAGCAAGGCTCTGCCAGGCAAACAGAAAGGCAGAAGCGAAAGCCATCATTTTCAGAAGTAGAAATCGTGTGTAAATAGTTTCTTGAAGGCCTGGGAGGTGAACTTCACTCTGTTCGGAGTTTTATGCACTCGGCGCAGCTCGTGTAGTGCAGAAAAGAGTTTTTACCCACTTGCGCTCACCAACAGTAAGTTGGCAAGCGCGAGCTGCAGCTCGGGTAGAATTTTTACCCCGAGCGGTGGGAAGAGCAGCGCGAACGTTAGTTCGCGCCGCACTCCGCCGCTTGTGGAACTCTGCGGATTTTTTGGGTCACTTTGCGGAGTTCCGCGTAGCAGAACTCCGCGAACTACACCCAGGCCTAGTTTCTTGTAATCCGACTCCAAGTCGCCTCGGGAACAAAAGCCCCACTAAAAATCTTTATCTTGTGTGCACAATTTAACATTTTGTTGAGTGAGTAAATGTTTCTCTTTTTTGAGGTACAATGAAATACTCACTCAAGGAGAGGCATCGCATTGGGGGGGGCGTGGCTAGCCGGCCATCATGGCGGACGGGAGTTCTTAGTGCCCGACCAGATATCCCCCATTAATCCGCCAAAATATCCTGAAGGTGTGCTATCCAGGGCGACAACAGGTGGGACCAGGCAGCTAAAGATCAGCTGCGCCTGGAGAGCCAGAGCGGGTGCAGATTCAACCCCTGCGGCGGCGGCCGTGGAGGTGCAGACGGTGCGGCCCTGGCAACAGCGAAACCGCGCGCCGACAGTGCACTGCGAGGGAGGAAAATGGCTGCCTGCGCTTAACTGGCGACTTTCCCGGAGGAGCATTATCCTCGCTGGTAACGAGGGAGGCGGTGGAGATAGCGCGGCGACCGGAGTGCCCGACATTGTGCTGCCTTGCCCCCAGGACCGCTGCCGCCGAGGAGGGGGAAGCGGGAGCTCGCTACGCGCGGAGTCGCGCACGGACGCCTCGTAGCGGCGGCCCGCATTCGGCCGATCTCTGCGGGGGCGGACCCCGACCCTTCCGGCTAGATATACGGGAGTCCAGCCGATGGGACATGGAAGCAGCTCCCATACGGCCCCAAGATCGAGCTGCTTTGCCCCCCCCCCCCGGGGTCTGACACGTACGGGGTCGAGATCACACGCAGAAGATAGGAGGCAGTAGGCGACCGCCTGCGTTCCCGCGGCGGCCCTAACAGGGCAGGAAAGTGCCTGTACCGGAGCGTTGGCAGCCTCTCCACAGGGGGGCCCCGGACCAAAAGTGACACAGGGGTGCCGGACGGATCGATTACTGCGGAGGCATCATCGGGTATGTACCTTGGGAGCTCCGGACCAGTAAAGCTTCTGCCACGGAAGTGTTGCAGGGGGCCGTGGACGGCTGCTGGGGGACGGCCTGGACCTCGACGCGGAGCGCCTGAGCCGCATTGGAGACACCGGGCGGACCTGTGAGAGCCGGCTGGAACTGGGACACCTCGGTGAGTGCGGGTAACCTTACAAAGCTGCAGCGAGGGACAGAACGGTGGGAGCACAGCCGCACTGGTGCTGACAAGTGGAGACACAATACGGGAGCACTAGACGGCCTCTAGGAGTTTGGCCTGGTGAAACAGGCGAAGACACCCACCACCCCTAGAATGAGGCCGTGCAGACAAGAGGGCACCACACTGGTGAGATAGACGACTGGGGCATCCTGCCCCTACACAGACAAGGAGTAGACGTGTGAGCTACGATTCACATGTGGTGGCCTTTGATAGCCTAGGTGCTGTATGTCCTTAATGGCAGCTGCACATCAGCATGGTAGTGGAGCACTGAGGAGGTGAGCGAAAGGGGACATCCGGCGTGAGCAGGAGCTGCGGGCCCTCATCCTCAGATGAAACCGACGCTGCGACCTGTGGGGACGGCGCTGGTGCGGGAGGCCGCCTGTGGTACCAGCTAAAGTAGCCTCCTCACCCCGTGGCTGCGAAACCCTCTGCCACTGCCCGCCTTGACACAGCTGGACGCCCCCTCCTTCAGGATCGCTACAGACGGCCCTCCCATGGGAGATCCGGGAGCCCTACCCTAGTGGCAAACAGCCGCAGAAGAGATCGCACACGGGCCGGACCTGGTACAATTGAGCCTGGTCGTGCTATTGGGTGGCCGACGTAGGTGGAGGGACAGGACACCCGACCGGGGTTTCTGAAGTGACATCACTGCTGGTGTAACACTATTCCTCGAGCGACTGGAAGCGAATGCCCACAGCGCAGCAACTTGTGATGGGCCGGATGCGAGCCAAGCTGCAACAGGGGCCCCTACGATCGGGCGGCTTGGATCGCACACGCGTCGGAACCGAGGGGGAGATGGAGCCAACGACCACGGCTCTAGCGGCCAAAATGGACTCCGTCCTCGCTGCGGTGGAGAAAATTGGTACTGCCCTGGAACAGACTAGAACATCTCTGGAAACCCGGATAGACAAGGTCACCTCGGACTTCACGCTGCTGCACGCGGACCACCGGAAGCTGGCCGAAAAGTCACCGCGCAGGGCCAGGTGCTTAAGGATCTCCAGCCGGTCACTCACAGTCACGCGGCTGCGCTCCAGGATATGATGGACCGTATTCATGCCCTGGAGGATCGAGCAGAAGATGCGGAGGGACGTTCCCGCCGCAACAACATTCGAGTGGTGGGCTTGCCAGAGGGTGAAGGGAAAAACCCTGAACAATACACGGAGCGTTGGCTGCGCGACCTCCTCCCCCAGGGAACACTGTCCGCGCAGTTTGTGGTGGAAAGAGCCCACCGTGTGCCAGCACGGAAACCCCAACCAGGAGCCAAGCCACAGCCATTCCTTTTTAAACTGCTAAACTACAGGCACAGGGATGCGGTGCTACGTGAAACACGTAAGATGGGCAGCCTCAAGGTGGGCGGTAGCCCCGTCATGCTATTCCCGGATTACACTGCCCTTGTACAGCGTCGCAGAAACAACTATGCGGCGGTGAAACGCCAACTCAGAGCGCTGGAGATACCATACTCGCTGCTGTTCCCGGCCCGGTTGAGAGTGGTGGTGAAGGACGGGACCCGCTTCTTTGACTCCCCTGCGGAGGCATGGGACTGGTTGGAAGAGTCCGGGCTATGGACAGGCACAAGACCCTCAGACCCAGACGGTGACGCACCAACAGGCAAGAGATACAGACGACGTGGACGGCGAGGGACAATGAAGAACGCGAAACCAGGGATGACAGCCCCTAGTCCGGAAAAGATGAGGCAGGAGGCTCTGGAAGCGGTTGTAACCATTGGCACCCCTCATCCTACAGAACGACGGGACTCCTACACACGGGACATGCTGGTGATTAGCGGCTCCTCGTCACCATCAACTGCCATTTCCGAAGACCTCTGCCTGCCGGAGGTAACCCCACAGACTGCCGATGGGATCATAGGATGAAGCATTGACGAGATGGACTATGTCGCAGACAGCTCACGCAAGTAGTATACCGAATGTTAACACATACTCTTCTACAACACTCTGGGGGAGGGTGGGTCGGTTCCGCCAATTACCAAACGCACCTCACGCGGAGAGGACACAGACCATAACTGGCCGCATTACGCCCGTTATCCAAGGAAGAACATACCCCTGGGACAACAATCAGACCCGAAAGCTGGTGGCCTCACACCTTAATATTAGACATTAATCCGATGGCACACCACAGACACAGGGGGGGGGGGGGGGAAGGGGGGGACGGCTGTAGCAAAGCAGTACCTGTACACGCACCCCATCAGGCAACACACTGACCTAGCTTGTACTATCCAGCTGTTATTGAGGTTTGGACGGACAATCCGAAATGTTTGCCCCAGATGTTATGTTGTTCCTAGTTCATAATGGTTTAGTTGCAGCAGACCGATACATTTACACCTGTCCACGACCCCGGCGCCCTGAGACACGTCCTAGCCTTGATTGACACCCTTAGTGATTACACCCACCAGAAATGGCACGTGTTAACATAATCACATGGAACATCCGCGGGATGCACACTCCCGCGCGACGCTATTCCATATTTGCCTATCTCCAGAGACACTCGGTTGGCATTGCCCTATTACAAGAGACACACATGACACAGCCGGAACTGGACAGACTACGTAGGCGCTGGAGGGGACGGGTGTATGGCACGATATACTCGGCACATGCGAGAGGCACCTTAATCTGGGTAAGGGCGGGTACCCCGTTCACCTGTGAAGACGCGGTGGTAGACCCCGAAGGCAGATACACCATAGTACGGGGGACGCTTAACGGCCAATCAGTGGTACTGGGTTCAATATATGCCCCGAACGTCGATCAGCCCTTGTTCCTGGCGCAACTATCCACAATGCGGACCCCTTACGCTGGGATCCCCTGGTTACTGGGGGGGGGAGGGAACACTTCAATTCGGTGCTCAATACACACTTAGATAGATCCACCCCACCGGAGGACATCGGCTGAGTCAAATGCGCAGGCACTCCGGGATTGTCTCTCGCACTGGGCCCTCCTGGACTTCTGGCGTTTCCTCCACCCTAATGAGCGTCTCTATTCCTATTATTCTGCACCACATGATCTACATGTACGATTGGACAGGGTGGTGGGCTCTCAGTCCCTAATCCCGCTAGTTGAGATATCGGAGTACCTGGGGCGGACGCACTGACCACAATCCAATGCGACTTCAGCTTAGTTGGGAAGCCGATCGTCCACCGGTACCCACATGGCGCCTCCAGCCGTCTGCGATGGCGGACCCTGACTTCCGCGCCTCGCTGGAGGAGGCTGTCTTGGAGTACTTCGAGCTCAACGAAGGGACAGCAAGCACTACACTGGTGGAATGGGAGGCTCACAAAATAGCTGTTAGGGGCCATTGCCTAGGGGTCACGTGGAGCATGCGCAGGCAGATAGCAATATCACTTACTCGCCTAGAATCACAGTTGCTTCAATATGAGCGAGAGGGAGAAGGCGGAGGCAGACACTCGAGCCAGCTGGAAAGACTACGGGCACAGCATGAGGAACTTATGGAACAACTGAGGTGCCACAACTATGCGGCTCATACAGCCCGCACGCATGCCACAGCAGACAGAGCAGGCCGCCTGCTGGCCTGGCTCTTGAAGCAAGAGAGCAGCCACATCCCCATCGGAGCCATCTGCAATTCGGAAGGGACTCTGGTGTACACGCAACGTGAGATCCATAGGGCGATGTCGGATCATTATGCGCAATTGTATCAGTCGAGGGGAAGCTGCCATGGTCCTGACCTGGAGAGATTCCTGGACTCTGTTCCGCTGCCCAAAGCATCAGAAACCCACCAAGAGACTCTTAACAGTCCCCTCACCGTGGAGGAACTTGGAGAAGCGATTGGTTCCATGGCATCTGGGAAAACACTGGGACCAGATGGTCTCCCGGCTGAATATTACAAGGCCTACCGGGAGATACTGGTGCCGCACCTCCACGCCCTTTACACTACAGCTCTGGAGGAACGCACGTTTCCTCCTTCGATGCGGGAGGCATATCTGGTGTCACTGCTCAAGCCAGATAGGGACCCCACAAACCTAGGATCATATAGGCCCCTGGCGCTCCTCAACGTAGACTGTAAAATCTACGCTAAAATGCTGGCGGAGCGACTGGCACCCGTGGTCCCCGAACTGGTTCATAGTGACCAAAATGGTTTCGTGCCCAAATGTAGCACATCGCTGAATTTGCAACGGTTCTTTAGGGTGGCGTCGGACAGTGCACAGGCGTGGCCTAGAGCGGGATGCCTTGTACTAGATCTGGAGAAGGCCTTTGATTGTTTAGAACGGAACTACCTGGCGGCAGTGCAGATGCGATACGAGCTGGGCTTGGGGTTCCTTCAGATGGTCGACCTACTATACAAAAATCCCATAGTCCGGGTGCGACTGGGGCCATACCTCAGACGCTATACCAATACGCAGGGGTACCAGGCAGGGGTGCCCACTATCGCCCCTCCTGTTCGCATTGGCAATGGAACCCCTCGCGGCAGCATTGCGAGCCACTCTGGGAGATGGAATACCACTGGGAGACGCAATACCACTGGGAGACGCGGTACACATAGTGTCGCTTTATGCGGACGACCTCCTGGTCTTTGTCAGAGACGTGGAAAATATACCTGCCCAGCTGGCACGCATACTACGTGATTTTGCTGCCATATCGGGACTCCGAGTCAATGCCAGCAAGTCCTGTCTCTATGCGTTTGGTGTGGGAGTTCAAGACCCGGGTTATATCTTGCACGACACAAAGGTGCAATGGAGGGCTGACACCTTCCGCTACCTAGGAATCCAGATATACCGTCACCCAACAGACCTCTTTGATGGTAACCTGGGGAAAAGCCTTGACTGCCATCAAGTCGCAGGTACATTTCTGGAACACGCTCCCGCTCACCGTCACGGGCAGAGTGGCACTTTCAAAGATGGTGATCCTTCCCAGTCTCTAATATTACTTTGTTAATTTGCCTGTGTATGTTCCGGCGTCCTTCTTTGACACACTCACTAAACTACTTGGAGATTTCCTCTGGGGCAACGCCAGACACCGGATGGCATTGGCAAAGTTATATCTGCCAACGGACCAGGGGGGCCTTGCTGCGCCTTGTTTCGAGCACTACTACTTAGCTGCGCAGTTGCAGTGGATAGCCCGATGGCTAGCAGACAGAGGTTGGGAAGATACTGCGACCGCGCTGCCACCCTACTCCCTGGAGCAATTAACACGCCTCTTTCACCCAGCCACCGAAGCCGCAACGCCGAAACCGCTCCTCCTGGCGGTGGCGTACAAATGCTACCACCGTAGTTTATATCTTACCAAAGCGCTGATCCCTTACGCGCCGGCCATACCATTGGAGGGTTCCCCCAGTGGGTCCGGGACACTTGCATCACACGCACTTGTGGACTGGCATGAAGCCGACATACAGACTCTGGGGGACCTGTATCGGGAGGGCGCACTCATATCGTTTGAATCCCTGGCTGAGGAAACGGGACTACCACCGGGGCAATTTCTGAGACACCGATCGTTGGTGGCGACACTAGCGGCCAGATGGGGAGACATGAGCACTGAACTGAGCCAACATCTCACCATACAATACCTTCATGTAATGGGGCGGGGCAGACATTTGGTTCGCTGGTTCGTGGCGTCCCTCCGCACACACACAGCGATCAGCCTAGATCCCCTCCGCTGCAAGTGGGAAACGGATCTAGAGCGACGACTGGAGGATCGGGAATGGGAACGGATACTAAAGAGCCCAGTCCACATACCCAGGAACATGAGGTTTAGGCAAATACAACTGTTCATAGTCCACAGGGCATATCTTACACCAGAATTGATTAATAGGTATTTTCATCGGACGGACGCAGTGTGCCCCCGCTGTGCCGCACCAGGGGCTGGGCTGGTACATATGTTGTGGGACTGTCATAAGTTACAATCGTATTGGCAGGCGATGAGTGGGCTATTACGCACCTGCACAAATCGTGACATACCTCTCGAATGGCCTGTTTACCTGTTGCACCATTTCCGCAGAACCCCGACTACTAAAGTCTCCTCCCGGTTCCTTGACCTGGGGTTGGTGGTCGCCAAGCGCCTCATAACTAAAAGATGGAAGGCACAGGACCCACCGCATGTGTGGGCCTGGAGGCGCTCGCTCCTAGCATGAGCCAAAGCAGAGGGAATTGCCATCCGGCGGGAAGAAACACTGGGGCTGCGGAAGGACCTCATAGCGACACGATGGGAGGGAATGCTCCAGACCTTGCAGCAAATAGAGGATCGCCTTGAGGGACAGCCTGTAGATGTGGGAGGGGTGTCTGTGTGAGGGATGGGTCCCGCGTCAGCGAAGCACTGCAGCACTGGGTGCCCACACAAGCGCTGTCTAACACATGGGAGGGGCATCGCCTCCGCCAACGTGGGGGGACGACTCTCGAGCCAGTGCCATGGACTGGGACGTCGGGGATGGGACAGAGGGAGGGACAGGGTAGACGACACTTCTGCAAACATCGGTCAATGCTACTGTTACTGGTTGTGGGTTATAAATGTTTTTGTTTTTTCTCATCTATAACATCTGTCAAACTGCCCACGCTGAATGACCTGAATGACTCTGTATAATGTACCAATGGACTCGCAATATTGCGGTATTGTAGCCCCTGCTTATGGCAAGCTGGATGGACTGTAAGAGACCTATTGGCGCCTGATTTAATGATGTCACTGACCTGCATATAATGTTTAGTACTTATTTGATTAGAATTTCTTCTAGAGGTCAGCAGTTGTTCCGATGTATAGTTGGCCTTTTACACTGTAAGCTGCCTTTCACGGTGATGTATAATTGAAATCAATAAAACAGATTTAAACAAAAAAGGAGAGGCATTGCATTAAAAAGTTTGAAGACACTTCCATTATAGCAAATTAACTAGCTCAGAGGAAAACATTCTTCAGTCCCAAGCCCTGCATTCTTTCCACTAGGAACAGCGATCTCCCAGTTCTTTCCCCTGAAAGAAGGAAAACGCGCAGACACATCAGAAAGAATGTGAGAAGATAAGAACCAGATAGACCATCTCACTCAACTGACAAACACAAACAAGCTGCAACGGGTTGCAGGACGGAAAGCAATGCTATTTTGAAGTATCCAGGCTGCAGGACAGCAAGGCTCCAATTGCAAAATAAAACAAGCATTTACAATGCAATAGGTCTCGCAACTGCGAGTTTTAGAGCTATTGGTATTGTAAATTACAATGCCTTTTGAAAAATTAACAGGTATTGTAATTTATAATAGTAATTTTCCACCAGTACCATAACTACCACTATTATTATTACTATCACCACAGAGTAGTAATAGTAATAATTGTAGTGGTGGTTATGGTACTTGTGGTACTTATGGTGGTAGCGGTAGTGGTGGTGGTATTGGCACTGGTGGTGGTGGTACTGGTGGTGGTGGTACTGGTGGTCTACGTGGATTTTATTTAATTACTTATGCTACTGCTGGAATATTTTTAACAAAAAAATACAAAAACTAAAACATCATCATTTGCAACGCCAATAGCTCAAACTTTTAGTAATGCCAGCCCTATTGCATTGCAAATGCTTGTTTTATGTTGCAGGCATGAGGTGCATCATCTACTTCCCAAAATACAATCTTAGATTTTTAGACACTCGTAACAGTCCTATAGTAGGAGGCAGTTGTTCAGCCAGTGTAAGGCTAATAGCTCACACAACTTTGCATTTTGATACCAGAAGTTTTAAATTACAATAAATGTAGTAGACCTCAGGCAGGAGACTTGAGTTACCAGTAACTGTGGAAAGAGCAATAACTTTAGAAACTGGTGCTTTATTTCACCTTTTCCGTGGTGTGAAGGTTACATAACTGTTTTATTGCGTTCGAATGGGCACAATGGGGCTTATTTACAAGTCCCTTGCACTGCCGGTGCTTCACTTTTGTGTGGGAAAAAGTGACGCAACGGCGGCGCAAGGGGCTTGTAAATAAGCCCCAATGTCCTGTTTCTCTGGCTCTAAAGCAGCTTTGCTGACCTGGTTCTCTGGCTCTACAACGGCTCTGCTGACCTGGTTCTGTGGCTCTAGAGCAGCTCTGCTGACCTGGTTCTGTGGCTCTAGAGCAGCTCTGCTGACCTGGTTCTCTGGCTCTAGAGCAGCTCTGCTGACCTGGTTCTCTGGCTCTAGAGCAGCTCTGCTGACCTGGTTCTCTGGCTCTAGAGCAGCTCTGCTGACCTGGTTCTCTGGCTCTAGAGCAGCTCTGCTGACCTGGTTCTCTGGCTCTAGAGCAGCTCTGCTGACCTGGTTCTCTGGCTCTAGAGCAGCTCTGCTGACCTGGTTCTCTGGCTCTA
This sequence comes from Calotriton arnoldi, assembly GCA_963921515.1. Taxonomy (NCBI): domain Eukaryota; kingdom Metazoa; phylum Chordata; class Amphibia; order Caudata; family Salamandridae; genus Calotriton; species Calotriton arnoldi. The sequence continues at coordinate 590,500 of CAWUFW010009732.1, read as the reverse complement.
GAGCAGCTCTGCTGACCTGGTTCTCTGGCTCTAGAGCAGCTCTGCTGACCTGGTTCTCTGGCTCTAGAGCAGCTCTGCTGACCTGGTTCTCTGGCTCTACAGCAGCTCTGCTGACCTGGTTCTCTGGCTCTACAGCAGCTCTGCTGACCTGGTTCTCTGGCTCTACAGCAGCTCTGCTGACCTGGTTCTCTGGCTCTACAGCAGCTCTGCTGACCTGGTTCTCTGGCTCTACAGCAGCTCTGCTGACCTGGTTCTCTGGCTCTACAGCAGCTCTGCTGACCTGGTTCTATGGCTCTACAGCAGCTCTGCTGACCTGGTTCTATGGCTCTACAGCAGCTCTGCTCTGGCAGGACAGAGTGCGGGCAGAGTGAAAGGCAGGGCGAAGCAAGAATATGAGTATAGGTGGGAAGACAGAGCGCAACTGAAGAACATGAGGATTAGTGTTAGGACAGAGTGCCGGGCAGAGGAACAGGCACCTAAAGTTAACAAGCGATCTGCAAGGGCGGGATGTAAAGAAAGAAAGATCTGCAAATGCGGGCATCTTTTAACAGATCTAGAATTTTGAGATGCGTTTTCGGCTTTTGTTTTATTGTCTTTTAGGCCTTATTGTTTGTTAGTGTGGTTTTTATTTAATTTGAAAGGTAATTTTTACAAATGCCGATATAAAGAATGTTAAGTAATAAAAGGCAGCAAATAGCTACAAAGTGTCCTAAAAAGTAACTGTGGCATGAAGAGTACTTGGCACCTACGTATAAAGTCTTAAGCATTTGTTGTGCACTGCAAAGTGTTAAACAATGATTAAAGGACCAGTGTTAGAAGCTGGAAGACTTTTCCGTGAATACAGATCTTATTGCATAGTTAATCAGTCCGTGAAGTCTAGAGCGGCATTTAAGCTTTTGCGGCTTTAAATCAACATATGGGACATCCATGAGGTAGATGCCCAAAACAAAGAAATTATACATCTGTTTTCATTCAGCCGCTTGTCTTTGCGTCTGGGCGGAGTGAAAACAGATGCGCTTGTCACGGGCGGCATCCGAAAACTGCAAGGGCGTCAACAAAAGTGACAGCCAGCAAACAGAAGCACAGAAAATACATTAATCACTGCCTAAGCCAATGGAAAAAGGTTGTGACAGAGGGGCGTGGATTAAAGTCCCCTTCTTCATACTCTTTACTATAGCTCTCGCAGGTGAGGAGCGCATGTGCGCTCCAATGCCAGGCCGAGACCTAAAAAGGCAGAAGTGAAAGCTATCGTTTGCAGAAGTGAAAGTTGTGTGTAAATAGTTTCTCGTAATTAGACTCCAAGTCGCCTCGGGAACAAAAGCATGGCGAACGTGGGAGCTTTCCCGTGAAACAAGGGAATCCCACGCAGATATCCGAAAGGATGTGACAACATAACCAGACAGACCATCTCCCTCAACTCACAAACACATACAAACAAGCTGCGAGGGTTTGCGGGAGAGCGTATCCTGCCTGCAACAGCAGGCATCAGAAAGTCATTTAAGAAAATAGTGCACAGACTGTAATTAAAACATCCTGACTAACACACGTAAGAGGGCCAGTCCTCATGGGAGGTTACAACCAGGTGTGGGCGGAGCTCGCGGAGTTACACTAAGCAGAATTCTGCAGAGCTGCATAAAAACTCTGTGGAATTCTGCTCCGCCCTACACAATTTATTAAGCCTGCTGTTGCTTAAATAGCAAATACGAATAGCCAAACCAACATGTGATCTGGTGTTTCAATGGACAATCATTCAAGTTTTTTAATATTATTAGAGTTCTTACCCGAACTCACTCACTCCCACAGTGAGTGCCAGAAGGTGCTCTGCTTGACTGACCTGTCTGATACTAGTACATACATTCCAGAAAATCCCTCCGAGCATGCGTGCCAACTCTGTCTCAGACCACGAGTAAAGGAAGGTGTTCTTTTTTTCCCCTTCAAGACTTTACTCCGCTTCAGGCCACAAAGCAGAGGTAGCCTGTCTCCTGGCTCCATCCGGGCCCTGGCCATCGGCCTCTTCCGCTGCTGGTACTCGGGCTTGGCAGCAGGCAAAGGTAGGAAAGGGAAGAGAGCTTTCTGATGGTGGCCAGCTTGGAGAGAGAAGCCGCCACAAGCTCCTTCACCTAACCTTGGAGAAGCAGCGAGAGAGGCTGGCAGGGAGGAGAAGAGAGCAATAGAGTGGTGCCACCGGCAACACCCCACTCCCGTCAGCCAGGTTTGTGGAGGGCACCCTCAAGGGCAGTCTGTCAGTGCATTAGGGGCAGTTACACCCGCAGACGGGGGCAGCACCGCGGGTACAGAGACAGGATGTGGTGGAGGGAGGCGGGACTGACGAGCCAGTGCTTGCTTTGAGTACCCAGCATTATTGCACGCCGTGGGGGCAGCCTGCAGAGGGTAACACAGGCGTTTATCGCCTCCGGTAAATTGGAGATGCCTTGGCGTATCTAGGTTAATAAGGAGCTGTGCACATCGGAGGGTTTGACCAATGCATGCAGCTGTTTAATTCAGTCGGTTTCAAGAATTAATTTATCGACTCGTGTAGCAGGCAGGGCCGTATAGAGGCATCGGGTGAAGATCGGCACTAGGCCTTGGTAGCACAGCAGTGGGAGAAGTACTGGGCTGGGATACTGGGACGGCTCAGGCCAGAAGCATGTTCCACTACCTGCCGTGAACAGTGAAAACCCCCACTTAGCCGAGTGCCCCTCATGGGAATTGTCGAGAGTGCAGTGGATTTGCCTGCTTTCTCGATAAGACAGCACAGTGAACTAGTGCAGGGTCAGAAGAAAGTGAGTTCTCAATGTGTAGGTCGCACCCTCAGTAGGAGTGGGCTGGCGGCCAGCGCCAGTAAACTCTGCTACATGGGAGACAGAGTTTTTTGCTGAACTCTGTGCTCCAAGCGGAGCGCGAAGTGGGAAAAACTTTGCAAGCTCCGCCACAGAGCGGAGTTAATCGCCCACCCCTAGTTACAACCGTAGAAAAGGTGGTACTAAGGAGGGACTTCTAAGCCTATTCGCCAATCAAAAGCCACCATTTTCAAAGGACAGAAGGCAATTGAAAAAGTGGCCGTTTTCTTGAAGCCCATATCTAGATACTACATGTCTCTTCGAGACAGCACATGTGCTGACTAGGCGAGACCTAAAAAGGACCTATTAACTTCTCCTCCTTACTACATGGTATGCTGCCAGCACAGCGCTCGCGCCGTTTAAATCCTGCCCACAGTAATCCCTTCCATCACTATGAAGGTAGTGCTTTGGGTGTCCCTCCCGGTTCAACAAGACCGTAATCCATTAGACAGGCCTATTTCATGGCACACACGCATGATCCATGTTGGCGTACGAAAAAGAATCAGCATTAGGGATCCAGGCATCAGTACAGTTCGGCATTAAAGGCAGAGGTGCTGGTCCATTACCATGAAGTGGACTTTTCCGTCCCAGCATCTCCTAACCCCTCATGTAACGCACAGCGCTCCATTGCTTCCTAGACAGGTTGCTTGTTTCCGGTCCAGGGAGTACCTGGACTGGCAGTTCGGGCTAGACTGTTCCCATGAGGAAAAGGGTCAAGACTGATTTGCATATGGCTGGGTCTGAACTGGGATGGTGTAGTGAGCAGAAGGATGATCGATTTAACCCAGTTCTATTAGTGACTGGGGGTGGGTGTCTGAAAAGTATCAGCACTCCGTCCATCATCTTATTGTGTTTGCTAAGGCATTTGTGCAACACTTAAATTACAGTAACACTGCAAACACCACAAAAAGACTCCACACCAGTTTAGAAAAATAGACAAAATTTATCTGAGTAAAACGAGACCAAAATGACAAAAATCCAACAAGTAGAAGTCGATATATGTATTTTTAAAGATTAAATTAAAAAAAAGTGCCTAGAAGTTGAAAGGAATCAAAACCCTGATTTAGGCCCTAATTATTCTGTTTTACCTGTCACTTGCCCACAAACTGTGAAATATTATGTAGAACAAGCATTTGCAATGCAATAGGTCTCGCATTTACGAGAGTTTTAGCTATTGGCATTATAAATGACAATGCCTTTTATTCATGTGTTAGTTTTTAAAACATAAATAAAAGGCATTGTTATTTGCAATGCCAATAGCTTAAACTCTCGCACATGCGAAACCTATTGCAGTGCAAATGCTTTTTTTTCTATGGGCCATACAAACAGTGTGACATTTACAGTGCGGCCCGGCAATGATCACATGCATTTTACGTAACAGTCCTTATTTTAATAGATTTCACTGCTTGCGATTTTTTTTTCTTTTTCTAGCGCACTTTGTTTAAATAATTTTAAAGAGCTTCATATGTAGATTTTATATTTGTTTGCACTTAAATGTATTAACTGGCACTATTTTGCCCCGAAAATTAATGAATTTTTTGTAATTATTTTATGGTATTAGAAGAAATGGCTTTAATTAACTGTAATAAACATGAACGATGTGTGAGGGAAGCAAAGGTTGAACGAGGCGGACCTAAGGCCCACCATGTGTGTATTGGAATCTTACAATATATAGCTGCAGTGTCAAAACCAATACCTAACAAGCATTGGCATAGCCAACAGGTCTCGCTTTTGGGAGCTTATAAGTATTTAGGTATGCAGCACAATATCCTTAGTGCAACAACACCAACTGTTGCATGGCTAAACACTTATAAGGTCCCAAAGGCGAGACCTATTGGCTATGCCAATGCTTGTTTTATTTGTTGGCATGAGATAATGCACATCGGTCACTTTGTACTTAATTTTCATCATTGTGAATTTGCTGTTAGGCTTATAAGTGCACGACGATGCAGCTCATTGTGAAGTAGGGGGCGTTACCATCTGTTCAGAGGGGGGGTAGGCGGAGTGCGATGACACGTGGTGGTAATTAACTTCAGGTTTAAAAGAGTGAAATGAAGACGGGGAGTAGATGGATAAAAATAATGGCTACATAATGGAGGAGTACTTTTATAAGCATGGTGGACGATTTAGTTGACTAAAATGTGCAAAGCGTTCTTTCCTTTGAAACTAAATGGACACACCGATCGTTGTCATTTGACGGAGGCATGTATTGTCTATACAAACTATGTAAGTTTGCTTCTTGTTCGAGTAATGTGCCAACTTGTTGCATGGTTTATTTTACTACGGAGTTTGTTTTAAACACGAAAGATGTTTTAAGTAGGAGGTTTATTTTTGGGTTTAATTTGCATTTTTGTTTGGTAGAGCTTGGTGTCTATTTAATTTGTGGGTTTGCACTGAAATGATTATTAGTTAGGTCACATTGGGGGGGTTGGTAATATTTTACGTAAGGAGGGCTGGTAACAAGAGGAGAGTAATGCTGTGTTTGAGAGAGAATTATAATGGGTTCTTCTTAAATATTTATGTTACAGTTTACCCCTGAAGAAGAGAGAAATTCTCGAAATGCATTGGGCTTTTACAAAGAAGATTTGAGAGATGTATTGTTACACCAAAATTATAACTGCAAGGAATTATCTTTTGTGGATTGTCACTGATGGAAACTGCATATTGATAATAAAATCGTTGAAATGTGAATGTCCTCGTTTTCAGCCTGTTTGAACTGGAAAAAAAAAATGGGACAAGATGGTTAAATGAATTGTTTAAACAAGGAAGATTTGGATCGTATTCGGTAGGAATGGTGCCCACGGCCCCCTTTTTATAGGCTGTGCACCTCGGACTGTTGGGTCACAGTTGAATTTGAATTGTGGGCTGGGAGTCACATTTACCTATGTGGTTTCCAGTTTTTCAATCTACCAAGCACACAGAAAAAGGCCATCTCTAGGGTCTAAAACCTGGGTCCCTGGACCACCTGGTTATAAACTGTATTTATTCCTCTGTCCTCTCCCCATTGGCTCGCATAGTTAGGCGATATAAGAAATGCTTTGTATGCAGTTTGGCTTAACAAATGATGTGGCCAGGGCTTAAAGTGGGCCGGGTCTCACCGGTGCTGAGCACCGGCAGTTTTTTAAAGGGGGCCTCGAAACGGGTCTCTATTGGGCTCGGTTGTGTGCCCTGGCACAGGCGGTCTGTTTTTTCCCCGGACTGCGGTGACAGCAGGCACATCGATGTGGAGACCTTACGGCATGACATCATGCCAGGTGAGCGTTGTAGGGGAAGGGAAATCCTTTAAAGAGAATCATTTTCTCTCTGGGTTTCCCCATCTCTTTTTGAAACTCAGGAGCAGCACCATTGTCAGTTGTGTCACCAGGGCTTTAAGTGGAAGTTTTTTCAATATTATATACAAGCCATAGTTTCTACTTATTTATCTTATGCAACTAACAGCCATTGACAAAGCCAATAATCCGGACTTGTTGTAGGTATGAGGTTACTTGTTGTATCCTATATCTGGATGCAATGCCAGAAACAGCAAAATACAAGTCGGGCGGCACACTATGCTAAGCACAGATTTTTAGCTTACGTGTTTAAGGCACACCCTTAATTACATTGGCCACGCCACATGCTCGAATCGTCCGGAAGTGCCCCCGTATCAGTAAAACCTTCAGTCCTGTATTTCAGAAGGCAGGACTTTAAACGGTTGAACACGTAATGGGAAAAGTAAAGGTCACCACATGCAAAATGTGGTTAAAAATGCGATGTCTGTGCGTGGGCGGATTTTAATATGCATGCACATTTGCAAAATAATGATAACTGCGTGGAAAGTTCTTTAAATAGAACGCCTCTCTCAGGAGGACACACTCAACGGCCAATAGGTTGGTTTCTAACGGAACGAATAATGTTTTCCACCCCTCTCCCCGACTCAGAATGCCTCGCACCCAGCGCTGCATGCGGACGTCTGACCGGCTATAGGGTGCTGCATTCCTCTCTCGCTGGCCTCGGATACTGTTTAAAATTCAGCTTTGGTTCAGTGGGCATCGAAGGGCAAAGCCTGGCGCATTACTGCAGCATAAGGTCACAGGGCTGAAGCTAGTAAAGAGGCCCGCGTATGGAAAGGCCGATTGTCGCTGGATTGTATGTATTTGTGCATCGAATATAAATAACAGAGACTTACTGTACTATAATATTTTGCCTCCGACTCCTCTGTTCGTGGATCGGACTGCAGATGTAACAGGAAGCATACGTTAATAACTCTTCCCAAAATACCAGTTTTTTAGACCTTGGAAATGCTACAAAATGTATGAAAAATTATTTTAAGACGAGGCCTTTCTTCGTAAATGTAACAATACAGAGGCTGTGTGCCCTCAGCATCATCTTAGTACAACGTGGGCCCCTTATGAAGGGCGGCATAACAAACTAATAACAAGCCCGCTAGTGGTGCGCGCGCGCCACAGCGTGACATCTGTTTTTTATTATCGCGCACGCACGCCGCTGCAGCGTCGTTAAGAAAAAAAATAACAAGCACACGAGTGGTGCGCGCGCTTGCAAGCAGCAGGCGTGACCACACGCTCGTGCACCATGGCCTTTTGCGTGCGGGTAACCGCAGGGAAAAGGCCATTGTGCACGAGCGTGTGGTCAGCTTTCTGAAACCCCTAACAAAGTCTTGCCAGAGCAGCGCTTGCGCACTACTCGAGGATCGACCTAAAAAGCCACAAACCTCACTTGCAGGAAGGGGATAGTGAGAGGCAGTTAGAAATAACGAGAGGGGTATCAGACATGGGCGTGCTTGGCCAGTGCACCCACTGACGCCTTGAACTAGGCACTGAGGTGACAGGTCAATGCCTCAGAATAACCACTGCCCACCCGGGTAAGCGTGCTCTATGACCCTTAACTTTCAAACTACGTCCTAACTATGACGGAAGAAATGTGCCGGGTGCGGCCGGCAGCCCCGAGGACTTGTGACGTCCATCCTTGGAGGTCACGACTGCAGTATTGTTCTGTAACAATCCAGGCACTGGGGCCACATGAGGGATGACTGGGATAGTCCATCCAGGCAGGGAGCGGTCTTCTGCCCTCCTTCAAGTTCGTGTTTTCTCCTCTCCAAGGGACGAAAGAGGAAAGGGAGTCAGAAAGAGTCGTGGAGAGGTGGGCCAGGGAGCACAGGGGGAGCAGTAAGAAATGTGGGCAGAGCGACGGTAGAGGAGGCAGGCAAGAAGAGCTGTGGAGAGAGGGACGAGGGGAGAGTGGAAACAGGGAAAGCTGTGGAGGGAGGGGCGAGAGGAGAGCGGAAGCAGGGAGAGCTGTGGAGATGGGCGAGAGGAGAGTGGAAGCAGGCAGAGCTGTGGAGATGGGCGAGAGGAGAGTGGAAGCAGGGAGAGCTGTGGAGAGAGGGGCGAGAGGAGAGTGGAAGCAGGCAGAGCTGTGGAGATGGGCGAGAGGAGAGTGGAAGCAGGCAGAGCTGGGGAGATGGGCGAGAGGAGAGTGGAAGCAGGGAGAGCTGTGGAGAGAGGGGCGAGAGGACAGTGGAAGCAGGGAGAGCTGTGGAGAGAGGGGCGAGAGGACAGTGGAAGCAGGGAGAGCTGTGGAGATGGGCGAGAGGAGAGTGGAAGCAGGTAGAGCTGTGGAGATGGGCGAGAGGAGAGTGGAAGCAGGGAGAGCTGTGGAGAGAGGGGCGAGAGGAGAGTGGAAGCAGGCAGAGCTGTGGAGAGAGGGGCGAGAGGAGAGTGGAAGCAGGCAGAGCTGTGGAGATGGGCGAGAGGAGAGTGGAAGCAGGCAGAGCTGTGGAGATGGGCGAGAGGAGAGTGGAAGCAGGGAGAGTGGAAGCAGGGAGAGCTGTGGATAGAGGGGGGAGAGGAGAGTGGAAGCAGGGAGAGCTGTGGAGAGACGGGTGAGAGTAGAGTGCAAGCAGGAAGAGCTGTGGAGAGAGGAACAAAGGAGGAGATGCCGAGCAGGAACACCTGTAGAGTGGGACCATAGCAGCGAGGGAGAGCTGAGAAGGTGGAGAAGAGTGGGATGATAAAGGTCAGGGAGAGCAGGAAGAGCTGTGGACAGAGGGACTATCATCAGAACCACTGGAATTGTGCAAATCTGCGGTTTTGGTGTTTCCCACATAATTATGGATGTGCCGCATTTGCACCAAAATCCATCATCTACAGCACAATCAGCAGATTGTAATAAAAAAATAGTTTTTAGCTGAAGTGGATGGAAAGTTGCTAATAACGCAGTGACCGGTGTTGCACAGCGGAAGGCCGTTCGCAAAGGCTGACCACCAGCATTCTATTGCTTAGTGCTGTATTTAGGTGCCATACTGATAATGAGGTGAAACGTGTGTAAAACTGACAAACCAATGAAGTGATACCATCCCCCAAAAAAGCTGCCTACACACACATATAACGTTATTATCCAAACGCCGCCAAGTTTGCATCTGCAGCAAGGGGCTGGTGACGTTTACACCCAAACTGAAGGGCTTTTAGGCACTTAGGAGCATTCAGGGTAAGGTTTGGTGTCAGAATAGGAGCTGTGGGGTCTTTCCATGCTGGCCACTGACGTGCTCGGGTAGGGTCAGGAGGCTGATTGGAGAGCTTAGATTCCATGCCCATTCCGTTATTGACCTCTCAGCTTGGACCATGAGCAGGTGCCCCGACTTTTCTCACAATGGTGCCAACGATGGTGGTTCTCTGGGGGCTAGGGGTACAGTTCAAATGAGAAAGTGGAAGCTTGTAAGAGGGCGTAGCGGTGGGGGCTGCTGAAGGTGACAGTAATGTCCACAGGTGGAAACTAATGTGAGAAAAGCAAAGGGGAACACATTGTTAGTGGAGCATGACTGTTGTGCTAAAGCAGCTTTTAATCTTTATGACAGGAGGATACCATCAAGCATGTAGTGATGGAGGAACAGAAGCACTAGCCAAAAAGCAGGCTGTGGTATATTTTGCTTGGCGCTTTGCCTTTGGCACTTAAAAATAGCAGGTTGCTTCAGGGAACATGACAAGAAGACAGCTCTGTATTTTCTTTCTGTTTCCCTCTTCCTTTATTGTGTTGATAGGTAAAGCCTTACTTGTGCAAATCAATAATACAGGAGTATAAAGACTTCCACACTAGACAAACTAAAATACCAGACTCTCCGTTGAGCAGGCAGGTCAATGATGAATGAAACAAGAAAGAGGAGCTCAACGTTACCCATACCCAAAACTCATTCGGTATATTAATATGCGAGACAATTGAGTGCAACAGCGTAGGTTTGTAAATAATGAATTTGAAAATGTAGTTTAACAGAGCACTAAAATCTACTGACTTTACCGAAAATCATAAAGAGTTGGGGCATCAGGAAATTTGTGATTCTGACGGCATCAACTGAAAAAGTAGACTGGTCCTCTGTGACTAGAGGGTCCATCGCCCGACCTTGCTAATGTGGAGAATGTGCTAGGTCAGTAGTGTGGCGACAAAATAATGGTGGTTTGGGTTTGAACTAAAAGATCTCCCAGCTGTCCCAACAATAGGATTTCCACTACCATGGCTGAAGCTTGGCCATCCTGTACGTGTTAAAAGAATGGTATTAGTTATCTACAGTGTTTGTAGGTGGATGGAGAAACAGTAACAGGCATGAGCAGACAAAAACACAGACACGGATTGTGCAAACCCATAAAACAGGACACATGCCCAAACGATGATTAATCCCTTAAGTATTCATAATAAATTAAAACTAGAATCTGGGATAATCATGTGAGAAAGGGCCCAGCAAACTCTGGTTGCGATGATTTTTCTCCATTCCTAGAACTCAACCTCATACTTGCAGAGTTCAGGGATGCGATTACCAGCCATAGTTGGTGTTTCCCTCCCTGGTAATTTCAGCACTCCTACAGCATGCACCTCAAAATCTGACCCTAAGGGATGGTCTACTTTTTTTGGATAGTAATGATAGTTTCCTGCAAGGCCTTTATCAGCTACATTTGACAGTTTCTGAAGCTCTCAGTGAGTATAGCTTTAATAGGACAGTGCCTCACTGCTAAATATTTTATTTGGAGAGGACCTGCACGTCTAAGAACACTGCTATACTTTTATGGATAGAAACAGTACTTACCGGCAAGGATTCTATAATTTTAATGGGACAGTACCAGAACTTTAACTCAGGGCCTTTAAAATGTATTGTGAGAGTACCAGCACTTCTCAAAAAGCTGCATTACCTTTACGAGACATCAAAAGGGCATATCCAAAGGACTCCTATACTTTTAAAGAGGCAATAGCATCACTGCTTAGCATGGCTGCTAGAATTTTAATGGGACAGCACTAGAACTTCACATCAAGGTTGCTTATTGATTGGAGGACTGCTAACACTCCTCTCCCTACAGTGACTACCAATACCAGCCTGCTGATGCATGTTTGCTTTCAGACTTCAAGAATCAGCATAGATGCCACTGGACACTACGTTAATAGAAGGGAGACCCATGAGATAGGTGACAGACACACAAACAAGAACAAAGGATCAATGCCACCTGACCATCACAAGGGCTTGAAAGGGCCAGACGAAGCTGGGGACATTGTAAGGGATATGCAGTGTCAGTACACTGGGATGTGGATATTTTGAGTGGTCTTCACAGGTCAGCTCTGCACCCAAACTTTCGTTACAAATGTCCATTTCTATATTTCATCCTTCAAATAAAGTACAGCAGGGGCTGGATTATACAAAATACAGTCATGCAATTCTGTACTGCGGCAATTTTGCATCCACTGACCAGTGCAAAATCGAGATCTGCACCCACTGACTGACATATCATTTTTGCATTTGTCAGTCTGTGCAAATTTAGTTTTCAACTGGTTGGTTGGTGCAAATGGGTTTGGGAAATTTGAAAGGGCACCAATGTGATTATAACCAAGGTCATTGGAATTTTGAGTCATGGGAGGACCAAATTATGCTGCAGGCTTCACTAAATTATGTGGCAAGAACAACCCAAATTATGTGGCATAGTGCAGCACATTTTGTGATAGTATTACTTAATTATTTTGCAATTTTTGCACGTTAACACTGACCAGGCAAAGCATTTACCTCAGTAGTACCAGGTTAACATTCAAACACAGCAATAAGCAACTGAAATGTGACCAGTTAACTTTGCAAATGGTCTTCCACTGAGTGGCAACACATGTTGTCGGGTTTTTAGTACATTTTGGTCCGTTTGAGAAAGAAACACATGTTTTTGTTAACCCTGGCAGATTATGCAGCAGATGAAGGAGTATATGGGAAATGCAGTAAATCTATAATTATGCATAAAAAAAAAAAAAGAAAAAAAGAAAAAAATCGGGGCTGCAGAATCGCACAAGGGTATTTACTGAATGCAGTTACTAACTTATCCCCCTCTCCCCCACACACACACACACCCATCCCGGGCCCTCTTATAATCTAAGTAGCTAAGAACGTGGACTCGTTTTTATAAAAAGCAGCATTTAAAGCCAATTTAAGTCTGAACAGACATAGGTCACATGCGCCAATGAAATGGAAATATTTATTGGGTGACTGGGCACGTTTACTTTTGCCCTAAATGAGCCAGCGCTCTTGTACCTCCTGAGGGCTGTCCTGTTGCCAAGGTCCCTGAAAGAGGCTTCATTTGAAGCATCACGGTGCTGGGAAAAGAGCCAGAGCGCTGTGCAGCCTGCGGGGGTTCACATACAGCAGCTGTGCTTGACTGACCCCGAAACACACACGAGGGAGACAAAGATGAGAGGCACTTCTTACCTGTTGTCTGGCGAGGACAATGCACGCGAAAAGCCAGCCTTGAAGAATCCAACGGGATAAATGATGGAAAGAAGTGGCCATTTTCAACATCCGATATTGTAGCTCAGGAGGTTAAGTACCCACCCCTGAGATCAGAGTGTGATCTTCAAGCTATTAGCAGCCTAAACGCATCCTTTCATCCTACTGAGTCCTGACAGAGTGTCAATTTCCCTTGTATGCTAATATTTTATACACAAATACATGGGTTCTAGGAATAAAGCATGGGTGAAACTACAATCCAATTACTGATAATTGTTGGTTTGCCCCCGCTGTAGTTCCCAAGAGCGGTCATAGAAATCCAGAAAAGGTGCATTCGCGTATATTGGCCGGGAAAAGTTTCTGTCCCATCACAACTAAAGACAAGTGGTGCGCGCACGCGCGCCACAGCTAAGCATGTGACTTCAATTATCACGCCCGTGTCTGGGCACGATAATTGAAACCACATGGCCTATTGCGGTCTATAAACGCGCTTGGTGCGCGTAATAGACACCAATAGGCCGTGGGCGGAGCAATGCGCCAGCCTTTGGCCAATTGCGTGCAGTCTTTGACAAAGACGCACGAAACGGCCTATGGGGTAGCACATAAGGAATCGCACACGCACGAGCGCGTGCGATTCCTAGGTCAGTGCTGAATCCCCTTTTTCACCTACTAAATGTCTTGCACTGCTGCGCAGTGCACCGCTAGGCGCGAGACCTAAAAAGAGTATAATGTGGTTTAAAGGTGTGGTTAAACGTGCATGTTAAGTTGCACATTTGTATCTGGAAATAACCTACAGCCTGCTTTCAAAAAAAGGTCTAAATGCGGTCTGGCTTAAGTGTTTTTTCCTTACTATTGTATTCTGGCTGAGAAACTTCCTGTCCTGGAATATGTAACAGGAAATTCGGAGCAGCAAGAATGTTCCCATTGTAGTCTGTAAGTGTGGCGTGAGAAGGCACACAGGAAAGAGCTGTTCTTGAAATAAATGTATGTAATCTGGGTGGGACATAACGGGAAAGCAGGAAGCTTTTTCTATTGTTAATATTGTATTAACGTTATGGAAGGTAGCCAAAATTAGTATTATAAGAGTAGACTAAGTGTATGTAAGTTGAGTCTGACTTGTGCTTTTCTTATAGCACATCACTCTTCCAGCTGAACTAGCCTGGCCTATGCAATAAACCAGTTTGTTCTCCCTTTTGTTGCAGATGTTGTGATTAAATGATTTGCACTGCTTAAAGGATTTTTTCCCCAGACATCGTGGCGAGCCAGCCAGGAGATCCCCTTTACTCCGGCCTGCCGCTGGGGAGGTTACCCTTCGGACAACTAATTTAGTCGTGCACAATTTGAGGAGGATGACAGACGCCCGTTGAGACGAAAGATCTGTTTTTTGGACAACAGGGGTCTGGGAGACGTCTGCAGCAGCCAGATAAGGTAGGAAAAAAGGGCGATCGTCGAATCCTTGTGTATTGATCCACAACTGTTATAAACGGAGATGTGTATTTAGTTAATCCTGGCAGACCTTTGTTTAGGAATCGTCAAAGAGGAAGAGAGAATTAAATGTGTTTTGTTGATACAGACAGACCTTTGTTTTGGAATTGTCAGAGAAATAGATGTTTATCTAGTTCAACTTGGCAGACTGGTTTTCTTTCCCTTGGGGAATTATTAGAGAAATAGGAATTACATAAAAGTTTATCCTGACAGTTTGAATTAGGAAAACGTCAGAGAAAGAGAAAAAAAGTAGATATTTAGTATTAATATGATATGCGAGTTGCTTTTTTAAACAAAATATATATATCTATATAATGTAGATTTGTGATTGTTATATCATGTGTAATAGATCATGAGTTCTCTTGCATTATCAGAGGTACCAACTGTTTTTTGTGTTAACTCCATTAGGACAGGAGCCTTTAAGAATAGTAAAAGTTGGGTCTACTAGGATACCAGGTAGATTTATTCCGTGTAATATAGATCCATCTGATTTGCGTGTAGGTGTGTTGTGTGAAACTCTTGTAAGTATCCCACAACTTGCTTATTTAGGGATAACTGAAGACGAGGCTAAACAAAAGGGAGTAGTCTGTTATAATCCACAAGTTTTTTCCCCACGAACAGGAATAGTAAAAGTTTTTGGTAGATTAAAAGAAAAATTGTGAGGTCATGCGCCTTTCTTTAAGAAATCTTCCCAGGGGAGGCAGGGAGAGAAAGGGACTCCTTTAGGCCATATGATTTCCACATTTCCAGGATACTCTGATAGAATAAAAAGACAGTCAGGAATGGGCAGAAGGCACAAAGACTTCCCTGGTTCCATGGCCACCAGATGGCTCTTTTGATAATACAGTGATAGCCCATGTAATATCATATCTTAGGAGCTTATAAAGGTGATAAAAGAACAAAAAGATTAGCATCATTGGACATGTGGAAGATATTCAGTCAGGATTCCCATGTAGAAGCCACAGCATCACCCCCGACATATTCTGAGATAATTAAAGGCCCCTTATGCCGTCAGGGTATGTATCCATCATTGTCAGTGGAAGACAAGGAATCCACTACCTCAATAGACTCAGTGGACACTGATGTTCCAGCTTTAGGCTATAAAGATCCGATATTAATACTCCTGACTGACATAAACAAAGTTACACCAAAGGTTGATGACTTATTAAAAATGGGGGAGGTTGATCATGCTCAAACAATTAATGAAGATTCTCTTAAACCTGAAAAAGTATATGAGGGAACAGTGGCCCTAACAGGAGATAGTTCAGTAGAATTAAGACAATGGAAAATTGCTGGAACAAAAGACATATTAGAATGGGCTTGCAAGATTCCTCAAAACTCAAGTGAGGGAAATGGATATTATTCTAGCACCCCACAGGTGAAGTTTGATTTAGGGGCACGATCAAAAATACATCAGGAAGAGGATAAGGGTTATCGTGACATGACCACCAGTGTAAAGGGAATACAGAATACAATTAAGAGATTAAGCCTTATTGCTGATGACTGTTCAAATATATGTAATTCCATATCATTTAAACCAGATGAAAAGCCAGTTGTAAGGGACATAGGATATAATCTAGAAATCAAGAATGTGACAGGAAAGGATAAGATAGATGAGGAAGACAAACTCAGTGGGGAGTGAAATTAGAAGGGTTCTTGACCGGGAACGCATGGAATTGTGGCAAGAGGCTGAGAACAGAAATGCTGAAATAAATAGAAGAAGATTAGAGGAACAAAGTACCTTTAGAGAACAAATAAGAGGAGAGCAGGTGTTTCCCAGTAGCATAACAAGGTCTGGGCGTCCATTTCGAGCAGAGGGTATGATAGAGTTAGGACAAAGTTCCCTCCGGCTGAAGTAAGATCCCTTCATGTACGAAATATGCAGGGAATGACAAGTTTTATACAGGGAAAAGAAAGGAAAGGAAACAGTGACTTGACACCCAATGAAATAGTAGCAAAGGGAGAAAATAGTTGGTATAATGTTGTCCCATTTACTAATAACCTTGCAGGATGGACAGAAGGTATGGTGCCACTGATGAAAGTGTGGCCAAGAGAAAGATCATTTGACCCTGAATTGATAAATATGGCTGATTTATGTATTTTTCAAGGTTATGGGGACCCAGAGTGGGATTATGATTACATGCAACAAAGTCTGTGTGGGTGGAAGAAATATGCTTTAAGGTCTGAGACACCTTATGAGGGACATGGTGGCAGGAATACTGCTGTAATGCAGATGCCACTGGTGTATAAGACACAGGGAGCACAGCCTGTCTATGTTCCATGGCAACACATGGATAAAGAAAATCTAAAAAAAAGGCCTGCCTCCATTACACGAAGGAGCAGGGAAATGGATAAAAGCATTTGAAAATGCAACAGCTGGGATACCTTTAGCTCTTGGGGATGTAAAGAGCCTGTTGAGCTCCATAGTAGGGGATGAGGTGGACAGTATAATGAGAAGTGCAGGGATACAAGGAGTAACTATTACTAAAGGAAAACATGATGGGTCTGCTTTTGGAGTAGTGCGCTCTAGGGTGTGGACTGAATTAAGGAATAGGTACCCAGACCGACCAGATATTGGGGCATTGATGACACAAACTATGTCTCCAGGACACTCCTGTGCAGACAACATAATGATGAAGAAAAAGTGTGAAGCAGATGTAGGACCTGTAGACATGGGAGGTAGTTGTAGGTTATTCTACAATGTTTTAAAACAGGGGCTACCAGGAGACATACAAGATCATTTAAATCAGGTTGTGGCTTTAGATGTAAAACCCTGGGCAGAAATACAAGCACATATTATACATTTTTGTAGAAAAAAGGAAGAAGAGGAGAAATAAAGACCAAAGTGACAGAGCCCAAGCCAAACTGGTGACACAAAAAATACAGAAAAATGAGAAGGAAAAGACAGGAAAAGAAATGACTGTGCAGGTTCCTGTTGCAAACAAGGAGCAAGGAAGGGGGCAAAGAGAGGGGAGGCAGATGCAAGGAAGAAGACATTTTAAATGCCATTACTGCGGTAACATTGGACATTTTATTGCTGAATGCCGCTTTAAGAAGAGTGATGAAGCGCAGGGAGTGATAGGAATAAGGAGAGGAAGGGGAAGACAAAAAGTTAACACGTCAGGGCAGCGCCTCAATATGGTCCTTATCAGTATGTCCCCTATCCTCAACAACAAATAACTCCACTACCACAGGTTTATATGCCACAACAGCAATTTGCTAATGTACCTGTTCAAGGGGCACCAGCACCTGTTGTACAGACAGGAGGCCAGCATCAGGTGCAGACTACTGCATTGGTGAGCACAGGGAGTCGAGGACAAGGGGGAGTGATTGTTCAAGGCGGAAACCCCTTTTATCATACAGCCTGATGGGACGCACCAGGGAATCCCAATTGTTCTGTGGTAGCTAGGACTCTAGACCCAGAGGAAGAACCAATGGTAGAAATTATTATAATGGGAAGGAGGTATGCTTTCTTGGTTGATACAGGGGCAACAAAATCTTGCCTCTCCGAAGGAAACGTTCCATTGTCCTCTGCCACCATGGATTCGCAGGGCTTCTCTGGTGAAGTACAGCGCATTCCATACACAACACGTGCCCATAGAGGTGGCAGGAGTGTGAACGCAGGAGCGTCTCCTTTATTCTCCAAATTCACCAGCAAATTTATTAGGAAGGGATATCAGGTCAAAATTAAAACAGGACAATAAGGTTTTCCTCTGATGGGTCCATGACATGTGAAATACCAGGGGAAGCGAAATGTGGGATACATCTGCTAAGAATACCAGAGGAAAATGTGGTTGGAAGGGCAGAGCCAGTGCATTATAAATTGCTAGCAGATGCAGTACTTACGGTTCTGAAGACAGAGGAAATACTTTTAGGGAGATGGATGGAATTGCCACCTAGACTAATTTTCAGGAGGCAAGCTGGTGGTGATGAACTGGGACATGTGAATACCCTTTACCTTGAATGCATGGAAATATCCAGTAGGTGGGGCGCTCTGGTGGCATCATATAATGATGGAGGAATTTGGAAGGTCCTGATTTTTCTTATGCCTGGTCTGAGACCACAGGACATTTCTGATTCAGAACTCTTTTCAGACGATCCCACCAGGACTGAGATAGTTTATACAGACACTGCACCCTTGTTAGTGCGTTTACCGTGCACAGACCACGTTACCAGTTGTGCCATCACCCTCCAGTGATATTGAAGCACTTGCTGCAGTCCCGACTTGTCTCTGGACATCAGCTCCAGATGAGGCAGGACTGATACTATCTGCAGAACCATTTAAGATAAAGTTGAAGCCAGGTGCACAATTGCCACGTGTAAAACAGTATCCACCGTCTAAAGAAACAAAAGAAGGTATTAGAGAGACAATACAAAGACTGAAGGATCAGGGAGTCCTGTATTCCTGTCCATCACCTTGTAACACCACAATTTATCCAGTATAAAAATCTACAGGTAATACTTGGAGGATGGTTCAGGATTTTCGCCCCCTTAATGCCATAGTATTAGCAGAGTACCCCATAGTGCCAGACCCATCTGTGATATTGACTAATATACCAAGTGACAGCAAATGGTTTTCTGTAGTGGATTTAAAGAATGCTTTTTTTTGCATACCTTTACATCCGGACAGTCATTATTTGACAGCCTTCGGTTTTGATGGTGAACAAATCCAGTACTCTAGACTCCCACAAGGCTATTGTGAGTCTCCATCTGTGTTTACTAGAGTATTGAGAGATGATTTGTTAAATTTCCAGTCAGACAGTACAGTCTTGCAATATGTAGATGATTTACTAATATGTAGTAAAACAGAATCTGAATGTATTTTGGACACTGTCAATCTCCTAACGCTACTTGCTACTAAGGGATACAAAGTGGACAGGAAAAAACTACAGTTTGTGCAAAGAGAAGTGCTATATTTGGGCCAAGTGTTGTCTGCAGAAGGCAAAAAGATAGCAGGTTCTAGAATACAAACTATACGTGATCAGCCTCAGCCCAAGACAGTAAAAGACATGCAGAAATTTCTAGGCCTTTGTAATTTTGTACGTCAGTGGGTATTTGATTATGCTGCCATCATACAACCACTATTATATGCAATGAAGAAAGCTAAAACTGACAACACAGGCATACAGTGGAGTGAGGACAGTGCAAGTACATTTCAGACATTGAAAGAAGCAATTGCTTCAGCCCCAGTGCTAGCAAATCCAGACTATACAAAGAGATTTTTTCTGTTTTCTGCTGCCACAGAGGATTCCATGATATCAGTCCTTACTCAAAAATACCCGATGGGTCACAAACCTGTCGCCTATTGTAGTGGACTATTAGATCCAGTAATGAAAGGTCACTTTCCTTGTGAGCGAGCGCTTGCAGCAGCAGCTTTTGCAGTGGAAAAGAGTAGTACTATTACAGCAGGATGCCCTGTAACATTGTATGTTGAGCACTCTCCATTCGCTGTGCTGCAGAAAAGTAAAAGTACATTGACCACTCAAAGAGCGACAGGTTATGAAGTAATACTGTCAAGCCCTTCTATCTGCATTGAGAGAGTACACTCAATCAATCCTGCAACTTTTTTACTGCACCCACTAGAGCCCACTGATCATGACTAGTGTAACATTGGAGGACGACGATCACCTGGCACATGAGGACCCTTTGTCTGATGGCCGACAATTGTTTATTGATGGTTCCTCATGGATAGACCAGGAGACAGGTATAAGAAATACAGGTGCAGCTGTTGAGGCTATTGGTACACCTACTGATTATACCTTACACACATTGCACCTCTTACCCTTGCCATCCCAAGACTCGGCCCAAGTGGCTGAATTAAAAGCATTGATAACGGCCCTACAGGCTTGTCAGGGTCAGCCAGTAACAATATACACTGATTCAGCATATGTAGCTTCCACAGTTCACTCAGGGCTGAAGAGATGGGAACGGCGAGGATTTCTTAAATCTGATGGGACACCAGTAGCGCACCAACTTCTTTTAGCTGACCTTATTGCTGCATTGCAAATACCATGTCAAGTAGCAGTGGTTAAGTGCCAGGCACCACAAAAGGAACAGATTTGGTGTCTAAGGGAAATGAAGCTGCTGATACAGCAGCAAAGGAAGCTAGTTTATATTCAAAGAAAACATGCAGTATGCACACTTTAGATGCAGATGATGAGGTTGAGATACAACACTATGAGAATATTTCTACAGAGGCATTATTACACATTCAAAATGCAGCACCACAACATGAGAAAGATCTCTGGAAATCAAGGGGGGGGGGGGGTGACTGGATTTCCAGATCTCCTTTATAGATCAGCAACTTCAGGTAAAGTTATAATGCCCCAGTCACTACTTATAACAGCCCTTCGACAACTTCATTTACCAACACACAATTCTAAAAGAGTAATGATGGATGAATTAAATAAAAGCTGGTTTATCCCTAATCTAGGACCATTAGTTGATGTATTCCTAGCTTCATGTCATATGTGTTATCAGTACTCTAATAAGAGGTCACCAAAAATGCCTTCATCCTCCATTCCAAGACCAATAGAGGTACACATAGACTTTGTAGATCTGATACAAAAATGTAACAGATATAGGTACTTGTTAGTAGTGGGGTGTACATTTTCACGATGGATTAAAGCAGGACCCTGCTCCAGGTGTGATGCCGACCAGGCAGCCAAATTCCTGGTGAGAGGTCATACCGAGGTGGGGGTTCCAGCAGCAATACACAGCGACAATGGCAAACACTTTTCTAACACAGTATTTCAGCAAATTACTACACTATTATGAGTGGAACACCAGTTTACCACCTAGAGAGTAATGGAATTGAGAGGATGAATGGCTTATTGAAAAGCAAAGTGTCAAAAATTTGTGAGACACTGAAAAAGAATTGCCTTTACTGCCTTCTCCTTGCTCTGTATGTATTGAGAAATGCCCCTTCAAAGGATCATCATTTGACCCCTCACCAAGTCGTAACAGGTAGGCATTCTAATTTTTCCTTTAAACAAAATCAAACGATTCGTTCTGATACTAAGTCAGCATCAGAAAGTGTTTGGCAAGAAATAAATGCATACATGTCTGCCTTAACAAAAGCTGTACAGGTTTATTCTAAAACAGGTTCAGCTGCAACAGGCCGACAGTACTGCACCACCTCTGCCCTGGTCTACAGCCAGTAGCATCGGTTCCTGGGTCTTTGTGCGCAGCTTCGTGAAAACATGGAAAGACTCCAAGTTTCTAGGCCCCTACCAAGTAACGCAGAGCACACCAACGGCAGTCAAAAAGGAGGGGATGCGGAACTGGGTGCACGTAACGGACCTTATTCCATTTTTGGCCTCACTCCCACAGAGAGGGGAGGAGGCAATGGTCCAAGAATAAATTATACAATGAAGAGACAGTTAAATTATATTTTTCATAGTATAATAAGGAGTTCAGTGGTTATGATTATTACTCTGATAATTTGCTATTGTATTATATGCTATGTAGATGCAAAAGATCCCACCGATAGGTAAGAAGTATTGCGCTTTCGTAGAGCGGTTTTCAATTAAACAGATATACATCCTCTGCATGATTCTTTACTTGATAATTTGTGGTATAAAAGCATGCATGATATAGGTACCAATACACAAAATGATAGTTATGTATGTTCTCTTATTCCCACTGCCATAGAAACACCACCTTTAGTATATCCTAAAGAAGTGCCTGTTAATATGACAGTGTTTATTGCACCTTTTCTTGTGTAGGATAAAAGCACAGTTACAGCCAACGTATGTTAGTCCTATGACTGCCAGAGTTAATACAACTAAATTTGATACAACCCCTGAAATTTTGCACTTTGACAGATAAAACAGAGATAATGAAAGAGAGATCCAGAATGAAGGGAGCAGGGCAGAAATATAGTTATGTAAATTGGGAGGAAGCAGTATTGGAACGAGGTATTCTAGGGAGATCTAATCCACCATCCACCTGTAATAATTATTCTGCCAAACCACTGCCCCCAGATTGCGCAGCCAGGCCAGTATTAAGTATTGAAGCATCAGTATTTGCCAATAATAAATGGTTTACTGGAGCTAGGTTTTCATGTAGGGCCATATCTTTATGGAATGGCACAAACAAAAAATCATTTGAGATTTGATGATCTAAAAGCATCATGTCAGCAAATATGGGATGAAAACATACAGAGATATACATACTGGAATTAAACGTCATCCTAAGCTGGCTGTGAAACTAATGAGATTTTCTCTTTGCTTTCAGGGAAATGGGATTGTTAACGTGGGACGAAATCTCAATTGCAGCTCAACTATTTACAATGCCGATATGCAGGGCGGTACCTCCAGCCTTATGGATTTTTTCTGGCAGTGTGGAGCTCGAATATACACTCAATTACCTCCCCCCGACTGG
Source organism: Calotriton arnoldi (assembly GCA_963921515.1). Classification (NCBI taxonomy): domain Eukaryota; kingdom Metazoa; phylum Chordata; class Amphibia; order Caudata; family Salamandridae; genus Calotriton; species Calotriton arnoldi. The sequence goes on along the minus strand of CAWUFW010009732.1, from coordinate 568,057 downwards.
AGCAGAATCTGCTCTCTGGTGACTTTGCATACCCCATCTATGGTAATACCAGCAAAAGAAATAAAAGATTTGCATTTGCATTCCATGAGTAAAGCATCAACTTTGCTGCATCATCACAGAAGAAAAAGGATGGCTGAGTACTTTGGAACTTCAGTGTGGCAGGATGTGCCCAAAGAGTATAGGTTGTTCAATGACGCCCAAACATTTTTGGGGAGTCTGATACCTATGTTTCAAGCAAAAGCAACTGCTCGCTGGGTTCAGATCACCCGGTGGGAACTAATGAAAGCAATAAATGCTACTGAAGATGGCTTTAATGCAATTAAAGAAGAGCTGCGTTCAATCAGACTTATGGTGATGGAAAACAGATATGTTTTGGACTTAATGACAGCAATCAAAGGAGGAGTATGTAAAAAACTTAATTTGGTATGCTGTACTTTCATACCAGCAAATGATGAAGATGAAGGAAATCTAACTCAGGCCATATTGACTTTGCATAATTTGCATACACAGATGAAGAAAGAAGGGGGTGCTCCAGATGAGTGGTTCACTGGCTGGTTTGATTGGGTGCCGTCCTGGATGTCGGGGTTGTCTATGGCCTTGTTGCCTATAATAGTTCTGTTGCTATTGATGTGCCTAGTATTTCAGGTTATCTTAGCATGTTGCAAGAGGGTTACAGCTAAAGTGGGAGGTATGTTCCCTATAATAAGAAATAAAGAGATGCAAAATACAGAATTGGAAGAAATGCACAGGGGTCGTGAGGAAGTAGTCGAAGAATCGACTAGAGAGGGGAATGAAAGGAATCAAAACCCTAATTTAGATTTAGGCCCTAATTATTCTGTTTTACCTGTCACTTACCCACAAACTGTGAAATATTATGTAGAAAAAGAGTATAATGTGGTTTAAAGGTGTGGTTAAACGTGTATGTTAAGTTGCACATTTGTATCTGGAAATAACCTACAGCCTGCTTTCAAAAAAAGGTCTAAATGTGGTCTGGCTTAAGTGTATTTTCCTTACTATTGTATTCTGGCTGAGAAACTTCCTGTCCTGGAATATGTAACCGGAAATTCAGAGCAGCAAGAATGTTCCCATTGTAGTGTGGCGTGAGAAGGCACACAGGAAAGAGCTGTTCTTGAAATAAATGTATGTAATCTGGGTGGGACATAACGGAAAAGCAGGAAGCTTTTTCTATTGTTATTATTGTATTAACGTTATGGAAGGTAGCCAAAATTAGTATTATAAGAGTAGACTAAGTGTATGTAAATTGAGACTGACTTGTGCTTTTCTTATAGCACATCACTCTCCCAGCTGAACTAGCCTGGCCTATGCAATAAACCTGTTTGTACTCCCTTTTGTTGCAGATGTGGTGATTAAATGATTTGCACTGCTTAAAGGATTTTTTCCCGACAAAGTCAATAGCGCTAAAAGGTTTCTTAAGGTCGCGCTAGTCTGGGGTAAATCCAGGCCAACCACGATGGAGGGCAGGCCAGCTACAGGACCCACGTAGGGCCAGCTGAAAAAGTACTTTGCATGGAGCAAGCGTCGGCATAAAGGACTCAATGCGTCTTTTCAGATTCACGCAGTTGCGTCAATACGTCGAAGTCAAGCCTTGCAGACCGTTTCAAAGGGTTGGCGCTGCATCTTCATCGAACCTCGCAGTAGTGACCTTTGTAGTCGTCAAATCAGCACTGCGTCTGTTCCGATCGGCGCAAAGGCCTCACTGCATCAGTTTTTGCAGAAAACAACTGCAGAACAAACTTCTGAGGGCCAGGACTGGAGGAGGCACCTCAGGCAAGCGTAGATCTCACAGATGGCAGAGTTTAGCAGCACCAGCAGAGTTTTAAGAAGTGTTTTGCGTCCCTGAGACTTCAGAAAACAGGAGGCAAGCCAGCAAGCCCTTGGAAAAACTTGGGTTCAAGGATGCAGAGAACAAGTCCAGCCCTTCTCACTCCCAGGCAGTAGGCAAGCACAGCAGAGAAGGTAGCCAAGCAGCAGTCCCTCCTACAACACAGCAACTCTTCTTCCTGGCAGAATGTCCTTGGTTGCAGCAAAGTTCTGATTGGATGGAGTCAGGGGTCCAGTACTTATACCTAAATGTGCATTTGAAGTGGGGGGGGACTTCAAAGAGGCCTTTGAAGATCACAAGGTTCCTTACATTCCTGCCCTGGCTCCAGACTCACTACGGGGGGGGGGGGGTAATGGGGGCACAGCCCTTTGTGTGGGGACAGGCACAGCCCTATTAAGGTGCAAATGTCAGCTCCTCCCTCCCAATCTACTCATGAAGGCCCATCAGCCGGCTGATGCGTCATTAGGATGTAAATGTCACACGCCCAGCTCCCTTTGTGTGCGACTATCTAGAGGGAATGCACATAGCCCAGCTGTCACCCAACCCAGACGTGTACTCAGCGACAGACAGAGGCACAGAATGGTAAAAGTAAGAAAATCACAAACAAACCAGTTCACCGCCGAGCACCAAATTCAAGACGCACAACCGCAGGGACAAAAGTCGAAGCAATCAACAGACCGATTCAAATTTAATCAAGGTCATCCATAGAAATCCAATTTTATTTCGGTTTCTTCAAGCAATTCAAAACTTTAAACGGAGTCAAGGTAATTCCAATTATTCGAAACCACAGAAGTGCCCATCCAGGCTTATTTCAGTAGCATGTCGGAATGTACTTTTCATCAGAGTTAACCAAGCCAAAATTCAATCAATGCATTTCAGGCAAAAATCCCTTTGTCAGGGGTAACTATTATAAAACAAGCATTTGCAATGCAATCTGTCTCGCCTTTGGGATCTTATATGTATTTAGCTATGCAGTACATTAGCCTGGGTGCTGAAACATCTACTGTTCTTTAACATGGAGGAAAAATAAGCACCAAACCGCTTGACACACCAGGTATGGGAACACATGGAAAGAAATATTGCCTTTCAGCGGGAAATGGTATTGTCCAAAACTCTGTTTTTAATATAAAATCATGGCCTTCGGTGGTCATATCACTGAAAATACAAGATTTGAAAAAAATATTGTCTCCGGGTGCTCATGGAAGACAATTTCTATGGACTGGAATCTAGAGAATGCTAAAGTGATTCTGGTATTTTATTGACCTCTGCTGGTCGTTTTCTATTGTCAGTTAAATAGAGGCAGTTGAACAGAAAAAAAAGTCCCTAAGCGGAAGCAGACAAGTTCTAGGGCTGATCTCCAGAGCCTACAAAGTACACACACATATAAGTATATACTAAAGTATATACAAGAGGTCTCGAATGCTCGACCTAAAAAGACCCATCAGTAACCATCAATAATGTCTTAACTGCAACAACAACAAAATATACCATTAACAAGGTGTGACATGCACCACCAACACGCTACAAGTGATTCCAACACAAAATATGTGCCCAGTTTAGCTGGAAAATGTGCAACCAAATACGAAAAGGTATCTGGATACAACAAAACATTTACTGCTATTCCATGCATGCGAACACCTTATATGACACGGAACTCCAAGTGAAAAAAACAAAAACCACTGATAAAACTTACAGCGTAAACTGATATGTTATCTGTTCCTGCTAAAAAAAACTATAATTAAACACTGACCGATGGCATGAACACTCAAACCAGCTTTCAAGAAACAAAGTTGTGTGCCGGGCAAGTTGGTCATAAATACTGCCTGAATAAACACAGCAGGTGAAAGCAATCCTGTGACCCTTGACGTACAATTTAAACAAGACATGTGACTAAAAAAAAAAAACAATGCAGTGAATGTGCATAGACAGATTTAAGAACCACAATGTTGAACCAAGGCATGCACGATACTACCCCTATAAAGAAACATGAAAATGACCTGTATTGAGAAGCAATATAATTATGGAGATGACAAAATGAATAAAATTAATCCAGTGATTAAAACACGGCAGAAATGTAAATAAAAACAGGAGTATAGCATTCATACAAAACTTTGTAGCTCTTATGCTTGAGTGTCCACATTCACAGGATTGTTTTCGTGAAACACAATAGTTCGATATTGAAACGAAGTAGAGAGGACTCCCACTGACACTCTTATTTGCTCGAAATTTCCGGGCAGCCTCCTAGACGACGTTCCTGTTCTCAGTCCTTGGGTTTAGGGTGCAGACTGAGGGGCAGTCAAAACGATTAATCAAAAAGTTTGATCGAATGCACACCGTAGGATTGTTTATCTAGTTCAACTAAAGATGTGTGCATTCTTTTTGATTAAAGTAAGAAAATCATAACTTTCTAAAAGCATGAAAGAAATGGAGCCTTGTCAGGTCCCCAAACAAAATGCACAGTCACAAGTATAAATCAATCCATAGTCTTCAACATTGTTGAGCATAAATAAAAGTTGGAGTAATAATGTGGAATGCACTCTACCATTTCTGGTTTGCAAACTTTCTGAAAGAGCCATTTTCAGACTTGCAACATAAAACTCAAAAGTACATGTCCTACCTTTTAAATACACTGCACCCTGCCCATGGGATAGGGCTGCCTAGGGCCTACCTTAGGGGTGACATATGTAACAAAAGGGAAGGTTTGGGCCGTGCAAGTAGGTTAACTTGCCAGGTCGAAATGGCAGTTTGAAACTGCACACACAGACTCTGCAGCGGCAGGCTTAAGCCATGTTAAAGGGCAACTGAAACGGGTGGCACAATTAGTGCTCCAGGCCCACTAGTAGCATTTAATTTACAGGCCCTGGGCACAGAGTGCACTTTAATAGGGACTTACAAGTAAATTAAAATGCCAATTGTGGGCAAACCAATGTTATGTTTAGAGTACAGAGCTTAATCAATCAATCATGTCACTTATAAAGCGCACTACATACCCGCGAGGGTCTCAAGGCGCTGGGGGAAGAGGGGGGTGGTGCTGCTACTGATCGAAGAGCCAGGTCTTGAGGAGTCTTCTGAAGGCCAGTAGGTCTTGGGTCTGTCGGAGGTTGGTGGGGAGGGTGTTCCAGGTCTTGGCGGCGAGGTGGGAGAAGGATCTGCCGCCGGCGGTCGTTTTCCGGATGCGGGGGACTGTGGCGAGGGCGAGGCTGGTCGAGCGGAGCTGGCGGGTGGGGGTGTAGAAGCCGAGTCGTCTGTTGAGGTAGGCTGGTCCGGAGTTGTGGAGTGCTTTGTGTGCGTGGGTGAGGAGCTTGAAGGTTATCCTCTTGTTGACAGGGAGCCAGTGCAGGTCTCTCAGGTGGGGTGTGATGTGGCTGCGTCGGGGGATGTCGAGGATAAGACGTGCAGAGGCGTTCTGGATGCGTTGCAGCCGTCTCAGGAGCTTAGCCGTCGTTCCTGCGTAGAGGGCGTTTCCGTAGTCCAGCCTGCTGGTGACGAGGGCCTGGGTGACTGTTTTTCTTGTTTCGGTGGGGATCCACTTGAAGATCCTGCGGAGCATTCGGAGGATGTTGAAGCAGGATGAGGAAACGGCGTTGACCTGCTTAGTCATGGAGAGGGTGGGGTCGAGGATGACCCCTAGGTTGCGTACGTGGTCGGTGGGTGGCGGGGCTGTTCCCAGTGATGTTGGCCACCAGGAGTCGTCCCAGGCTGAAGGGTTGGAACCAAGGATGAGGACCTCCGTCTTGTCCGAGTTCAGCTTCAGGCGGCTGGTCCTCATCCATTCGGCGACGGCCTTCATTCCTTCGTGGGAGGTGGGCTTTGGCGGTGTGAGGGTCTTTGGTGAGGGAGAGGATCAGCTGGGTGTCGTCGGCGTAGGAGATGATGTTGAGGTTGTGCTGTCGGGCGACGTGGGCGAGGGGTGCCATGTAGATGTTGAACAGCGTTGGGCTGAGGGAGGAGCCTTGGGGTACGCCGCAGATGATCTTGGTGGCCTTGGATCGGAAGGGGCGAGGCGGACGCTTTGTGTTCTGCCGGAAAGGAAGGATGTGGTCCAGTCCAGGGCCTTCTCTTGGATCCCGGCGTCGTGAAGGCGTGTTCGTAGTGTGTGGTGGCAGACCGTGTCGAAGGCGGCTGATAGGTCCAGGAGGATGAGGGCTGCCGTTTCTCCGTTGTCTAGCAGGCTTATGCACTTGTTAGCCGTGATTAAGTGCCTAGAATCCTAAAGCCAGCAAAAACTAATTCAGCAAAAAGAGGAGGAAGAACATAAAAACAGTTTAAGGTGACCCTGCAAAAAGGGCCATTTCTAACAGTCTCAAAATGCTGTCATTCTAAAAAGTGTGTTGTGGTTCTAAAACGTTTGGGAAGCACTATTCGAGAATTAGCGCTCGCTTTGTGGTCATCAATGAACGAATGAATGAGTGGCATTTATATAGAACACAGCTACTCAAGAGTGTCCCGGCGCTCGGCAGAAGATTAAAGGTGAGGAGAGGCAGAGTCTTTAGGTCTACAAGAGTCGTTAAAGCTTAAAAAGATACATCTTCAACACCTTTTTGCAGCTCTGACCATGAAAGGAGGGCCCCCTCCTCTCCCCCCCACCTCACCGCTGTTTTTGGAAACAGGGAATTGTTAACAATCCAGCACCACTGGAGCATATCGGTCTTCCTGGTCTGTACTTTTTGATCCTTTCATTCAGGTATGAGGGACCTCTGTTGTAGAGGGCCTGGTGGACCAGTATCCGGGTCTAAAACATACACTGGCGCACTGGAAGCCAGTGAAGCTCCTCACCAAAGTGAAATACTGAAGAATATTTAGGTAGTCTATAAATAAGGCGTACTGCCATGCTTTGTATCACTTGTAGGTGCTGGACCTGGTAGTCAGGAAGACCTAGGTACAGAACGTTGACATAATCCAATCGGGATAAGATCAATGTCCTAACCACCATTACTTGAGAATCATAGGGGAAAAGGTACAAACATTTCTTGAGCATACAGGGCCAACCTCCAGTCCACCCTGTCAGAGGTTTCAACTCAAACAATAGGATCTCAGTTTTGTATGGGTTGCATTGTAGTCTGTTGGACCGGAGCCAGTTCAACACTGCCTTCATACAGAGGGCAAAAGATTTGTTAGCACTCACAGAATCCCCTTTGTAAGAAAGCAGGAACTGTGCATCATCCGCATATGCAATGACAGCTGGCAAGGATCAGTGGTGGCTTAAACTTACCTCACCACCACGTCTCTCCCCTGTCGTCTCTCCACGGCCAAAACAGAAGCAGTGAAGAACACCGGGTCCCCTAGCCAATCACGATGTTGCTGATAGTATCGTGGTTCTGCACTCAGACGGGGACTATGGGCCTGTGCATGTTCTCCACCCAGGGTGTACTACAGCCTGGTGAAGAACATGCTAAGCGCGCATGACTGTTTGGCCGGCCCAAGATGGCAGGCCAAACTGTCATGCGCACTTACAGAGTGCTCCTCCCTCTGCTCCTCTGTGAACAGAGCAGCCCCGGCTTGCAAAACTGCCTCAGCCGGGAAAAATTAAATAAGTTTTATTTTTGCTTTCTTTTTTTTTTTCACACTGCTGAAAAGCAGTGGGACGACGCTCATCTGCCTTAATGGAGTAGCCGCTACTTCGCAGGACACGATCTCGATGCCAAAAGATAGGACCAAGTGGGCCAGTGGGGTCATATAAACATTAAAACGGCTGGGGCTCACATAGGAGCCCTGGGGGATGCCCTATTTCAATGATCTGGCACTGGCAGAGCAGGGGTTCATCCAGACTACTTGCTCCCAGTTCTTCAAAAAGGAGCCCAGCCAGACTAAGGCTGGCCCAGACACCCCTAAATGTTCCAGCCTTTGTAATAAGATGCTGAGGTCCACCATGTCGAATGCTGCCGACAGGTCCAACAGCACCAGGACCACAGTCATCAAGTGTCAAGAATTGACCCCCCTGGAAACAAATGCCTCAGTTGTTCCAGCACTTGCTTGAGAATCGAGGATATGATCCTCGTTTTGAGTGTGGGTGGCAGTGAAGAGGTAAAGGCAAATGGAATGGGTGGGGAGTTAAATAACTAAATCAGCCTTACTGGCTTGTGTCCACCACGCCCATAGAGTGCACTGCCTGGTGCGCACCGTAGAGGATTGTTTAGGTTACCCAACTCCCAGTACAGCTTGTGAAGAACCACATTCAACTTAGTCACAGTCAAATCTCAAGGTGTAGCGGATGGTAGGAGAATACCTGATAACTGCAATGTGTCACTGAAAAACCAAGCAATAATGCTGAAAATCTGGAATACTAAATCTATCCCTCACCAATGGTCTAGTCTGGACTCCCACTAATTGATTGTTTACCGGCCCATAATAGCCTATATGCATATAGCATATGGAGATTATTAACCAGCATTAAAAATGCAATAGGTCTCGCCTTTTATTAAGTTAAAGCCATTTGCTTTGCTATACAATACCATTAGCAAAGCAAATGGCTTTAACTTAATCAAAGGCGAGACCTATTGCATTTTCAATGCTTGTTTTTCTGAAGGGGCAGAAATCAGACAGTTTTTAGACGGCGCTGTTCGGACATATTGTCATGATGTTGGTTTCCAGATTACCCCAGAGAGGCCCACCTTATGACTCTGTAAAGTACACATTAATATGGTTCTTTAATCACTGCCACATTATAGCAGCCACTCTCCTGCCCCCCCCCCCACCCCACCTCCCCCAACATGCCCCAAAGACACATTTGCCTGTTTTGTACTGGGTTTCCAACCCAGGAGGCCTACCAGAATTTAGCGCCCTGCACCAGCTCAGAAACTCCACTGAGTTGCATGATCACATAGAGACACGTACTTGCTTGAACATGTATCGCATATCTAAGCAGGTGTGTACACACATCCAGAGAGGCACCCTCTAGAACCTACATTACACCTCCTTACTCAGTCTCTTGCCTAACCATGTAGAAGTCCCCAGTGACTCGGGTCTGCTCACATCCATCTTTGAACAAAGCGCATCTTGATGGCCTTCAAAACGCCTATGCGAGCAAGCACCTAGAAGCACACACCCACTTCAATAACTGGTAGTAGTAGTGGAATTTTTTTTTTTTTTTTTTTTTTTTTAACTCTCCCAATACTGACATTTCAGGGAAAATGTTCCAACCCGCCGCGCCTCCCTTCATATTGCAGAGATATGCAGAAATTATTTGCCAGCAGGACCTTTTAGCTTGCTAGTAATTAGAACAGGAAATAGCATAGATGGGAAGCATTTGTCTAGTGTGAACTAGCATATTTGGTTCTGCAAACATCCTCCATGGGGGTTGCCCAGCATGGGAACTCCAACACAACAATTGAACAGCCCCATGAAACTTGGAATGCATTAGTTCACCTACCTTACACAAGATTTTAAAGGTTAATAACCAATTAGAAAGCATGGGGAAACTTTCTTTTAATAAGTCCTCCGAGCCCCACTGTCTTAGTCCCAAATTCGTTGTAGCTTGTCCCTTTGCTTCTCATTTAATGTCGAATCCATTATCTGGAGGCGAACCTGGGCCTGGAAGCTACTCTCTCTGAAGATCTATTAATAACCTCAGCTCGTTAATTGCCTCTGTATGCCGTCCAAGCTGGCATTCTCAAATATTTGACAATGGTGGGATTTGAACCCTTGCATGAGAGAGACCTCAGGCACCACATGCACACTCCCTTGCCTCTGCGCTATAGCTGGTTTGATGTTGCAGGGAAAATGGTTCCCTTTAGCAACCCCACAAGTCCTGGGTTTCACACACTAAACCAATACACCGCTCTGAACGAGTCGACCTTCGAGCAATGTATATATTAAGATGGAGGCTGCCCAAGAAATATTCTGCAGCTTATATTGCGCCAACTCGACCCATAAGTATTGCAGCCCTTTACATGAGCACCAGTTACGGTGTACACAGATACATTCATTTTTGGTATGCATGGAGAGACTAAGTGATTTGCCGTGCCCAGAGTCACAGGATGCTGAGGCTACGCTGAGACTTGAACTTGGGAAGGCTTTGCCCGGGCTCCAGGAAAAAGGATTAGCATGGCGGCCCCAGCTGTGAGCTAAAGGTATTGGGGGTTACTTTGCACCTGATCACCAGTCTTTGGGCACAGGGAGATGACGTGATTAGCGCATTATCACAGGATGGGGCCCTGACACAGACTCAAACTTGTTTCTCTTTGGAGGCAGCTCCACACACACTCTTCCCCCCCCCCCCCCCGACACGTCGGACAAGCCAAAGAAAGCAGGAAAGTGTAACCTTCACACCACAGCGGGTGCCCAGAAAGCGCCCAACATTTAACTTTTTTCCCAATGCCATGCCTCGTATATCACACATTTACTGCTGAAGGTCCAGCAGTCAATTAACTCAGAAACATGAACACATGACGAACTAGCAGGATTCGAACTCCTGGACTACAGTTCACTCAGACAGTGCCTGACCATCCCGCCAGCTACGCAAAGCTGTGTCCCGCAGCACACCGCCCTCTAACTGCTCGCCAGCCCCAAGGGCTCTGCTCACGGCAAGCCGATCATGGTCTCGAAACCACAACGTGCCGCCGCTCTGTTACCCCTATTTAAATATCGAGCCCTTACCATTGAGCGGGGTAGAGAGTCATCGTGGGCTGATGTCGCGTGATTCTTTGGTCTGCGGTTGCTGCTGGGCTCTACGCGTCTCTTGTCAGCACGGAAAGCTCTTAACAAATCCCTAATTGGCATAACGAATGCAACATTACATAATGTCGACAAACTTAACTAAACTTCCAAGCGGCCCGCGCTCAAAATGAAAGCGCCGCCAGTGTGAACAAGCTGTCGCCGTGAGAGTGAAAGCGCGCAAGCGCGGACAGGAGATGTGCGTACGCGTGCACAACTCCTGTCCCCCTTCGGCAACGAAACCGACAACAATAGATCTCACCAAGGCGAGCAGCGCATGCGCTGCGTCGCTAGGCGAGACCTAAAAAGGAAGCACTTAGTAGTATTGAGTATGTTGATGAACCAATGTAGAAACTTTGAATAGCAGTCATGAAAATGGTGTTCCTGCCACCCAGCCATTTGAGAGGTTGAGCCATCGCGCAACCTGCGATTTTAACATTTCAATGGCAAGACCATAATTACTAAGGATAAAGGTTTGCTTATGCTGTACCATTACCCCAAATTATTTGACTGAGTTGGGGTACCAGTGAAGGAGAAACTCTGCATCCGGCCTGTCAGTGCCCTGAGTAAAGGGGAGTTACTTGGTCTTCTCCCAATTAAATCAACAGAACAGAACACTTCCCTAAGCAAACATTTCCAAATCGGCATGGGCAACTTATTCAGGTTTTTAGCAACAACAAAAAAAAGTGGATCAGCAGCATAAAAGGAAAAAGGGAGAGTATTATTAGTCTGGAAGGAAAAGCTATCCAACATTGATAATGCTTCTGCCTCAATTTACAGGAAATAGATGAACAAGGAAGTACGGAGGGATGAATCTCAGATTTATTCCCAGTTAGGGCACAATTAATTACCCTAACATTACTATTTGCGGATTCCGAGGTGGGGAGCACACAGGGCAAATTGAAGCTGCGTATTGTTTAACCGGAGGTGGACAGACAACGATTTCTTTCTTTTGGGAAACGGGATACGGAAGCCCGGGTGGACCAGATGGCGTGCACCGTCTAAGGTAGCACCATCAAGAGTGCACATACCAGAACGTTGAGGGTGCCCAAACTCAAGGATCGGTACCAACTTTGAGATAACGAACAGATCCATTGATGTGATGCAAGCACATAGATATTGCTTTACCCTTGTCCTGAGGAGGCCTGAAGAAATTGACGGCTGAAATGCGTCCGCGTCAACAGCTTTTTGATAGAGGAGTCACCATTAATGTAAACGTGTTGAATTATTCAGTAGCACATTTCTGAAAGGATAGAGAGGTGTGGTACCTCATGTGCTAGAAAGACTACCTCCAAGTGTATCACCCAGATATTATGGGTGAACACTAGTGTTTCTAATTTCTTGTTAGGGTATTGGAGAAACTTGTGTGTATATATATATATTTGTATGTTTTATATTGATCATTGTATATATTGTTGTATGTCTTGATCAATTTATTTTTGAAATGATTTATGGGTCAGAGACTGGTCCAACGGCATGTGTGTGAAATTAAATCATTTGTAATGTTTGTGTAAAACTAAATAGTAATGTTAGGGTAATTAATTGTGCCCTAACTGGGAATAAATCTGAGATTCATCCCTCCGTACTTCCTTGTTATTCATCTATTTGATGTCCTTTGCCCAGGTATAGGAGGGTCATTTGGGCATACCCCCGTTTTCTCCCCTCAATTTACAGGAAAGACGCTCCTGTGCCAGAGCGAATAAAAACAAGCATTGGCAACTCCAATAGGTCTCGGCAATCCGAGAACTACAGGCATTGTCAATGTTAATGCGTCTGTGTATGGTGCTATAATTAGGGGCAGCCCACAAATTAACAGTCAAGAGAAATATCAAGGGCACACTTTGTTTCACACCGATTCTGGGTAGGGATAAGATCCAGAGTCAATAATGCACGTGCATTGCATTTTAATTTTTTTTTAGGTTTGACACTGTCGATGGCGTTTATAGCATTTTGAGCACGCTCAAGATAGTGCAGGTTTTACTAAACTGTCCCGGATTTGTTAATAACCATTGGAGAGCTGTTGGCAAACAGTAGGCTAATGAAGCCTTATTTAAAGTGACAAATAATTATCCCTGTTCACTTTTGAAGAATATTTTAGATAGAAATTCACATTTTAAGACAGAACCAGATTAAAGGGGTACGGTACAGACATGAAGTGCTGAAGTGAAAATTAGTAATTCGAAAATATGATACCATAGTGAACTACTTGACATAGAAGAACTGTTGCTGTGACAAAAGAGAAACATGGTTACCAAATAAATAATGAACTATTGAGAGGCAAATAAAACTACATTGAAAATATAGCAGTAAAACACCAAGTAGAAACATTTAAAGATGATATAAACTTGGCATTGGAAGCTGCACTCTGTAGCCGTCACTTTGGGAACACAGCACTTCCATTTGTGTGGCCAGTTACTTGCCTCGAAATACCAACTCTTAAACAGTGGGCAATGTGCATTTAAAAAATATATGGGAACTGCAATGCTGCATACAATGGGGCGGTGAGAGGGAGTGTGTGGGGGTGGGGTCAAAGTTGTGGCTAAAAAAACAAAATATTCTGTACGTGTTTTGGGTGTTTCACAGTCAAGGATGCTACATTAAAAAAAAAAAAAAACAAGCTTAAACGAAAAATACTTTTAAAAAAAGTGGTTACTGTGAGTACTGCACTATAGTACATTATAAAACCTCTATTAGTTAATGTCCCTTAGACGTCTACGTGTAACCAGAAAGCCACAAAATTAAATCTTGTTTGATGAAGTGGAGAATAGTAACTTGTGTATTTTTAGTGCTACGAGGTCACAAGTGCAGAAAGCACTGCAAACATGCAAGTCATTATTTAAACTTGCATTACACACAGTATAGAGATAGACTGCTACAAAATGCACATAAAGGTTGAAGTTAAAATGCTGCTTCGAAAATATTGATTTTAGTAATACAGACTGTACTTAATGCAATTTTATACATTACTGTCCCTTCAGCCCCTCAGGGGTAGTAAGCGCTATACAAATAGAATTATCAAAAGCACGCACTTCACAGCTCAGTTAACACTGCTATACCACTCAAAAGAATAAATCTCTCTCTCATCACACACCTACAAGCGATTCTATCAATTAAAGCCAGTACTGATTCTCAAGAATCTCTTGCATTTGCAGATTACCCTTTACATCTGCAGATTAACTTGGTGCTCACATCTGAATTTATTTCAGGCACGCAGGAACCCTGGCAGGAAGGCCTGTTTAGCTGAATTCCCAGCTTTAGTTTCACAGCACAGGAGACTCCCTGAATGACACTTTAGCTCTTAGGCACTCAAAGTACGGCCCACTTGCAGCTACCAGATCTTTCCGTGCGGCCGTGTGTGGGAAACAGCAGACTGTCACCAGCCATTAATTATTCTGCCTGCTCTTTTTTCCTCGGGCCGCATTCACAGAAAACAAAATAAGCATCTATAGAGCATGCCCAGAAAATGTGTCTTGCCTGCTCACCTGCACCTCCCCCACACAGTGACATTACTTGTTTGCATTCAGCAGAGAAAGAGGCTTTTAAAAAGGGTATGCAGGTTGCTGCTGGCTCGGTTTTCCAGGCCAGCAGTCCTGTCTTACCTGCCCTCAGCCTTTCCTCACCACCTGCTTTTAGCTCCACAGCTGTGCATCATTGAAGATGGGAGGTGCTCGGAGGACAGTGAGGTGGGGGAAGGGAGGGTTAGATTAAACGACTGTGGAAGCCCCAAGGGTGCAGAGATGGAGATTGTAAATAGCCATATGCATAGTTTCTAACATGATCAGTATTCAATTCCAATATTTTTAGTGTTTGTGAGGGATTAAATGCATTTACTTGGCTAGTTTTAAAAAAAACTTTACAGTTTGTAGCCACCCAACATCGTTTTTAGGTCTCGCCTACGCAGCGCGCATGCGCTGCATAGGAGACCTTTAGCCGTCGTGCAGCTCTTTTTCAAAGCACATACTCGTGCTTGTGGCGGCATACGCCTTGCGGGAGTGCGCAGCGGCGCGCCACAAGCACGAGTATGTGCTTTGAAAAAGAGCAGACTGCTCTCCCAAGCGCGCGCGCGCCTCTTTCCTTGCCCACACGTCCCGTCGCGCAGCTCGTCCAACTCGGTTTCCACATCTTCAACACCGCTCCTAATCTGCAACAATGGCGGCTGCACTTTTCTTCTGGTTTCTTTCTTATTCTTCCATCCTTATTTATCTTCGAATTATCTTTCCTCGTTCTCCCATTTCAGTGTTCCTTACTCTTTCTTATCTTGCTTTCTTGGAGGGTTGTTTCCTCTCTTTCCACCTGGTCCTTCATACCCCTTCTCGCTTACTACTTCTTATATTCTCCCCCCAACTCCCTCTTTTCAGTTCTTTTTGCATTTTACTTTATTTGGTTCTCCAGTTCGTTTCTTCTAGATTCTTGCTTTCACCTTTGTCTCTTCGTCGCCTTTTCTCTCCCAAAACATTTTCATTAATTTTCCTTTATTGTTCTCTACTTTTTCTAATGACTTCCACATTCACCTTTCATTTTGCTTCCCTTTATTTCCCCATCTACCGCTGTCTATGCGTTTAATTTTTTTCCTCTCTTTTGCCTAAAATCCTTTTCACCCTCCTATTTGCCCATTCTCCTTTTCATCCACCCTCATCTTTCACTCCTTACCTTCGACTCTCCGCCTGGCACCTTCTGCTCCCGCCGCCCAGAGCGCCTGTACGTTCGCCCCCCCTCCCTCTCCCGTTGCGCTGAATATGTATTGCGCGTCCGTTTCTCGTCCCCGCTGTACATACCTGTGTGTCGTCTGTGTGCTGTCCTCTGCACTCCTCAGACCCCAAAGCGTCTTATTTATATCATCCAGCTTTTTTCTCCGCTGTTCCTTCTCGTGTCATCGTTCTATGTCACACATTTTTTCTCTTTTTCATACCACCCCATGCCTTTTCTCCTCTTTTCTTTTCTCTCCCTTTTCTCTCCCCCCTCCCCTGTACTGTGGCTTTTGTCCTCTACCTGTTCTGTTTCCTTTCTGTATTCTTTCTGCCGTGACTGTCCCCTCCCCCTTTCTCTCAACTCTCGCCTACTTTCTTCTTCCCCGTTTAACTTCTCTCTCTATTTTCTCTACTTTCCCTCGCCAGACGCTTCATTGAGTCACCTTCGCTCTCTATATTCTTTGTTACGTCTTTTCGGACTCTTTCTGTCTTACACCTTCTCCTTCTTATCTTCCCTTCTGTCTTGACCTTTCACCTTACCGCGCGTCCTCCTTTCTTAGTTGCAACTGCTTCTCCAGGTCGTTGGCGCGCATAATTTCCAACTCCCCTAATCTACGCGACCTGTCTCGTCTTCTCCACGCTCCCTTTTCATAGCGCATCGTTTTACTCTACAGTCGCCATTTGCTGGCATGCTCAGCCCAGTCACTCTCCCCTCTGGTTTTGCTCTTGTCCATTTTCTCCTCTTTCCTCCCTCTCCCCAGCCCTTTCTGCTACCTCACATTACTCTTGCTATAAATTACGCTCGTGTCCTATCCCTTCCACTGCATTCTGCTACTGAAGCTCTGTTTTGAGTACTATTAATTGTATAATTGTAACACCCATTATTTACAGCGCTTAGAAACAACTGCAGTATAGTCCGAGACACTATATAAAATCAAGTTCTTTCTGCCTGTCCTTCCCTCAATCCACCTCTTTCCTCACCCCATCTCCTGCTTTTCAGTACGTCTCTGGCCCGCCCTCCCTCTTCTTCTCTTCATCTCTTGCCCTCTCTTCCCTCTCCTCCCTTCCGCTCCCCTTCTTTCCGTACTATCATCTGGCGAAACCCAGTCTGACTCATTACAAATGGTTTACAAACGGTGAACAACATTCTGCTGTGAATACGTTCAACTACATGAAACCAAAATGTGCATCCTTTTGGATGTACTTCTTGAAAATGTTTTGCCAGCAGATAGCTCGAAGTTACCATTTTTAATCACTCTGTGATGTTACTGGATGTATTGTTTGAGTGGTCTCACACTATTTCCAATGTATACCAATTAATGCAGCTTCACCCCAGTGCGCAATAAGGTTTCACCAGCATATAAAACAAGCATTGGCATAGCCAATAGGTCTCACCTTTGGGACCTTATAAGTATTTAATTCTGCAGCACAATATCCTTGGTGCAACATCAACTGTTGCATGGCTAAACACTTATAATGTCCCAAAAGCGAGACCTATTGGCTATGCCAATGCTTGTTTTAGGTTGGACTTGTCTCTAAAGGAAGCTTTGTTTTAGGAGAAGGGCTCATCCTTAAAATACAACTGCATTCAGTCCGACCTTGCTTTGCAGAAGCATGATGGTGTTCCTTTGCAGGTTTATCCAGATTTACACAAGCTATGATTGGCATAGACAAGGTAAAGATTGGTTTGGGCGGTGGTGGGTGCGTTTCTTCCTCCTCCCCCCACCCCCCCTACCGGACAGGCTTTTTTCAATAGGTAGGCAGTTGATCTTGTTGTACGAGCAGGCAAACTGATACAGTGCTACTAGTTTACTCGCCTAGGTAGTCGCAGCACTCTGCCCTGAGCAAGCCCAACCTAGAGTGTACCTACCTAGACCACGTGATCTGTGCCCACAGCAAACTCCTTGGGCCCAAAAGTGAAACATTGCAATAAACAGCCAAGCAAATTGACTGCGGCACAAGTGGATCAGGGTGGTGCCTTGCCCTGTTGTTTTGCGACTGTGCACGGTCACGCAATCTCAGCTGTGGGTTCAGTCCTAATGTGCTTGCACAGGCAGCTTCAAAGCTGGCTTGAGTTCATTTGGTCGTTAACGGAACGCAAACTGCAATATTTACTGTTTTTCTTTGTACTCAAATATTGCCACCCAACATTACATGCATTTGATCACCCTCACAAAATTGAAAGCCTCGGTGTGTCTTGTCCATAACCTATGATATGTACATGGGGAGTTGAACTCCCAAGATGGCTCTCAGACTTTTCACGCTGCCTTGTGCGCTGCCACAAGCCTACCTCGCAAACACACAAAGCTTGCACAACGCTCTTTAAAAGTAACAAAAGGGACGGCTATAAATCTGCAACTGAATACAGTACACCCTCTAAGAACCATGCCTCCTGGTTTAGCATAGCGCATTTTAGTGCTGGTGTCCAGATCACGGCACTAAAATGCTATGTCACACAGTATAAAGCCCACGGTGCAGCAGTTCAAAGCGTGGTTGCAGGTTTTTAGTTAGCAGCTTGCTATTCGTCAGTGTGAGAGAGTCGGGCCCAGCTCTAGATGTGGCCGGTTTGCTATGGTGATCTCAGTTGTAGCCTGGCTAAGTTGTTTACTTGATTTTGTTAAAATTCAGGAACATACAACAATTTAAAGAAGCACTTTGTGAATTACATGCATGGTTTCACTCCATGTGGTACAATGGCTACCAAACTCCTCGCCATGCCTCGCCCGAATAAGTCCAGCCCGATCCGAATAACCCCGCCCACACCCCCCCACAGTCATCTGTGTGGCCCCTGATAACCCAGACTGTGCATTTCGGCCCCTGAGGAAATGTTTGTGAGTACCCATGCTTTAGCTGAAGCATTGAAACTATTGGAATTATCTGTTCCGGGATGGTTGTCTTTGTATAACAAGCATTTGCAATGGGTCTCGTAATTATCAGAGTTAGAGCTATTGTAAATTATGTTTTTTCTACCTAGGGCAGGTATGTACGAATGAGAACCCAGGTACGGTCGATTCTGCCTTTCATGTTTCCGAGTTATAGAAAAAGAGCGCTATTAAACGATATGAGATATTTAGGGTGCTATTATCAAACAATCTACTGTGCCAGGCGCTATTTAAACAAAAAACCTTATTTCTATAAAAAAAAGCAGCTTCAGAAATCGATAAACAGTCATACTGAAAAGAGGTAATCGGGTTTTGTTCATTCGGCAGATTTAGAGTTTTCCCAGGTTTATAACATAGCACTTACAATACAAATGGCAGTGTTTAACGGTTGCTGCCAACGGTGGCCTCAGTTCACATGTTTTAAATCCTAGCAGTGCAGACTGGGCTTTAAATCCTTCCAAAGTCAGTACAAGTAGTAACTAGAGCAGCTATAGAAAACCGACGTTGTACTGCTGTTTAGGCCAGGCGCTCCACATCTGATGTGTTAGTAGAGCAGCATTTGTGGAGGTTTATACAATACGTAGGATGACCTGTGATCCGGATAAGGGCGCATTGTGAAACATTTTGTGCCTGGCTTTGTAGAAACAGAGCCCAAGCCTGCAGGAATCACACAAGGGCCTCGGACACTGGCAACAGGCCAGAACCTCGTTGCAAGCACAACTGAGAGCCTCTGATAATGGCAACAGGCCCTCTGAGAGTACAAGCATTGGCATAGCAAATAGGTCTCGCCTTTGGGACCTTATAAGTGTTTAGCCATGCAACACTTGATGTTGTTGCACCAAGGATACTGTGCTGGATAACTAAACACTTATAAGGTCCCAAAGGCGAGACCTATTGGCTATGCCAATGCTTGTTTTGAGTGAGTGGCTCGTGCAGGTATGCCATTACCAAGGACACGCCTAGGCCTCTGCATACACGCTAGATTAGCGCGACAAAAGAGCCAAAGCCAATGTCAGGACACCAGTTTCACGTGCAGTCCTGTCAGGCACTCGGGCAGGGGCATGCGTCTGTTTAACGATAAGGGCACATTCATGTTCCAACAATTACGAAAAGACTAAAGAGCAGTTTTGTAACAGGGCTGGTGCTCAGAGTCATTCTACGAGTAATGCGCATTCCCGTAGCATTTATATGTCGCCTATTGTCGTGATAGGAATAGCGTGTCCTACGATGAAACGGTGGGTGGCTACGATTGTGTGAGGATCCGTGCGCCTCACTGTGCAGTGAGTGCCCCTTACTGTCAGCTTGTGATTGGTGCACTTTATCCTGACGGGACTGGAGTAAATCGTCGTGATAGGAGGAATAGTGTATCCTATTATGAAAAGACTGGAGCCTATTGTCGTGATAGAACTAGTGCATATTATTGTGACAGGGCTGGTGCCCATCGACAGGGTAGTAGGAATTAACCTTAGACAGGACTGGTGCCCATCGTCCTAATGAGGGAGAGAGAATGTATGGAAAACTGAAATAGAGGATAACTACCGCACCTAGACGGACGGGAGACAGTGGAAGGTGAAACATTGAGAAAGACCGAAAGAGATGAAAGTTGTAAAATGGATTATATAGAGGCGGAGATGTTAAAGAGTCGGTAGTAAGTAGGCAGGGAGAGAAAGAGGAAAAGAAACATGGGGCCAAGAGAGATGAGATAGAGAGAAAGAAAGAAAGAAAGAAAGAACAAATGAATGATTAAATAGAGGTTACCGTGAGCCGACAGAGAAAGACGTGGAAAACTCCAGAATTCGAAGGGGAAGAAACGGAGGAGGGATTTCACGTGGAGAGTGACTAAGAAAGAGGCAGAGGAAGTGAGACAGGATGGAGAGAGGTTCAAGGCCGCGGAATAGGAAAGATAGGAAGGGAGAGACAAGAGAGTAACATGACGAAAGAGAAATGAGGGTGAGATAAAATAGGGGGTAGACTGAAAGGAAAGAGGGAGGGAGAGCAAGTCGCAAAAGAAAGACTGACAGTGAAACAGGCGGAGGAAACTGAGGAGGCAGAGTGGGAACACAGAGTTGAAAGACTGATGGAAAAAGGCAAACTGCGATAGGAGGGAAGGGTAATTGAAAGCTTGAAAGCAAATGGTTAGCGAGAGACTGCGGAATGCAGGCAGGAGGTGAGCCGGCGAGTGATGCGCGCGCTTGGGAGAGCAGTCTGCTCATTTTCAAGCACTGCACTCGTGCTTGTGGCGCGCCGCTGCTCGCTCCCGCAAGGTGGATGCCGCCACAAGCACGAGTGTGTGCTTGAAAATGAGCAGAGCGACGGCTAAAGGCCCTCTTATGCGCTGCGTAGGCGAGACCTAAAAAAGGAGGGCTTTAGACAAATGCAACAGGTCAAGGCCCCACTGGCAGTACAACCGAGGGCCTTGCACAAAAAAAGCAACAGGCTTAACCTGTATTTATTACAATTGAGGGTTTACAATTCAGGGTCTTGTACAATTGGGGCAGGCCAAACACCTAATACAACTGTGAGTTCATGCATGTTGTGGCAGGAACAGATAAGTCGCTGTAGGAGCCATGTACACCCTGTGGTTACACTTCTCGCCTCTCCTTCATAACCCCTTAGCAGCAACCAGGAGAATGTTGATGGGCTGAGAATCAGAGAAGAAGTGAACTCTGATATCATATGGGGTTGGAGCAAAAGCTGTTTTTCCATGGAAGGCTGGAGTCTGCTCTATAACTAAGCCCTTTTGCCTTCATTCAGTTACATTAGTCAGGAGCACACGTAAGACTCCGAACAGTAGTGGAATCCATCACCACCTTCTAAACGGAGTAATCACCACCAACGCACAGTAAATAAAGGTCCCGCTGTTCCCCCTAGGCTATCTTCTACCCATTAAGTGGCGTAAAAACACAGACAACCTGAAAGGAGGAAACCGATTACAAACGCAGGACGGCCAACACATACACATTCTTAGGTGTTGCCTTGAAAGAGGAAACACAAAGGTTCATGGGACAGTTTGATGGCCAACAAATGAGCGGGAGTCTGCTTGCCAGAGACGTCACTCCAAAACAACCCACTAAAAAATAGTAACATTAGCGGAAATCTTTGTGTAGTATACTTTCTAAAACCCTAAACGCCCCACACAGTAGCAGGCACAGAAGAGGAATGAAAATACCACTAGTTTAAACTAGAGAAGCATACTTTGAAGCTGGGGAACAGGGTAGAGTCTCGGCGGGAGGGTTAACATCCTGCGATTCTGGGAAAATCCTTTACATTTAATCTCGATGCCAAATGTGTTTGTGATGGAACTGGTGCGCATGCAAAGTGCTCCGCCACACAAGGCAATGCATTAATAAATAATTACTCACTGAGCATCGCGCCTGGACCAGAGGTCTGCGTGTTGCTGGGAGGCACGGGTCACATGGAGTCCTAAAGATGGCCAACCAAAAGGAACCCCGAGGCTGTGATGCCCATACGGGAGGCGGGGCCATCGGCCGCTGTGCCAGGAGCTTAACGCGGTGACCTAAAAATAATGTAAGTGCACAAAGGTAACCTGAAAAAAAAAAAAAGCGCTTGTACATTGCAGCGCACAGGAAACAAGTAGTTTAACAATTAACCAACACTATTATATATGGAAACACTCCCAAACAAAACCAGGAAGGACAGCAGCAATAACGGGAGGGAGGGGGTGTGTCTGCGAGCAAGGAGGCAACAGATGGCCAACCAAAAGAAACAATCTGTGATGTCCCGGAGGGAACCAAGCAACAAAAGGCAAGACAGATGGACACTATTGACCAACCACAGTAAAGGAATTTCCAAAAGGCAGGCCAACCAATCAGAAGGGCTGGGTGAAGCCTAAAGCCCATATTCTGAATACAGGTCTCGAAGAGACACTGCAAGCGCTGCCTAGGCGAGACCTAAAAAGTAGGGGAACTTTTTTTCAAAAATCTAAAAAGACCCAATGAATAAATAAATATTAAGCAGCATAGTCTTGCATTTGTCAAAGATTGTTTGACAAAAAAAGCAGAGGTTAGCTTGTTTCTCGCTCTGTGTCTAAAATCATTACTGCATTATAAATCGTGGCTTCAGTTCTTGGGTAAACAAGCTATCTCTGCTGGAGGATTGGGGAGCGGCAGCCAATCGGCAACATCTCATCAACAGAGCTGTGCTCTGCTTAGCGCATGCTGTTAAAGATATAAAAAACAAGCACTGTACGCTGTACAAAAAGAAGAACCATGTGCACTGCAGCATAAGAAAAGTAACATCTAGATGAGGGAAAGATGAGGAAACTGCATGGAGAGAACGACGACAGGAGGAGGGGGGGGGGATGGAGGAGAGGTAAAAAAATGAAGGAAGAGCAGAGGGGGGTGCAAACAATGACGGGAGGCATCATGCCACTTAGTTAGAGAGGAAGAAATGAGGACAGAGCACCTTGGTGGGCTAAGGGACTTATTTCTATGCAAGAAGGCTTCTCTCTGGGCTGTCGCTAAGTTTGTGCTTTTGAAAAGCAACAGAAAAACAATGAACCCAAACCATATAATATTTCACAGACTTGCTGGAACAGAATCACATGCCTATCTCAGCTGTGAGCTAACAGATGTGGTAAACACGGCAGGATTAGACCGCCTCTCCAAGTCCCCAGTTCTGTATTTCAGTACTCACCATGCACCTCTGTACAAATCCATGAGAACACTTGCAGCAGTGGGGATACTATAACGATGCCTCAAATCAAATAAAAATTAAGTAGGTGATACACTATTAAAAAGTACTCATGTTTGCTTTTAAAGTTAGCAATTCTGAACCTCAGCTCTCTAATGCGCAGAAGATGAAATCGCCCAGAAGTAGGTAACCCAAGAACAAAGCACTACATGAAAACATTGACAAGTTTGGACGAGAAGTGGTTGCAGGAGGAGATTTCCGGGATGCTCGAAAAATGCAAACTAAGCAGCCATGCACCCTGGGTGAGGGTGACATTTCATTTAAGCAATCACTGAAGTAGAAAAAAAAAAAAAAAAAAAAAAAGTGCTCGCTCGGAAAACAGCGTCTGACATTTGATCTCGATCTTAAAATGCACTGCAAATGTGACGAGATAAGAACGAGATTTACAGGCATGTTTAACGGAGGTCGGAGCCAGTGAAAAATATGACCGGTCGTGTGAAGTGCTTTTCAAAAAGAGTTCCGAAAACATTTCCTAAAATAAGAACAGGGGATGGATAGGAGTAATTGGTCCCTGCTCTCAGGGAGGGCTAAACACAGGAAGAGGCATGATGCAGGCATGCCATGGACAAATGGAGAGACAGAATAGGAGAGAGACGATGGAGACAGCAAATGGGTAGACTATGGGCGGGCTGAAGCCCACAGAGCATATAGAAAATGTCTCTTTGAGACAGTGTATGCGCTGTCTAGAACAGAGACCTAAAACAAGCATTTGCAATGCAATCGGTCTCGCATTTGTGAAAGTTAGAGCTATTGCATTGTAAATGATAGTTTTTTACTTATGTTTTTTGTTTGTAGTGGAGTGCATGTATGCTGTTTGTAGTGGAATTATGCGTTTTGAACTGGAGTTTAGTTATGGGATGGTGTGGTGTGGGGTGACATTATGTGGTGTGTAGTGTATTTGCAATATATGGCATGATGAATTGATAGGGGTGAGAGCTGTTTAAAATAGATAGAAAAATTGTGAATGGAATTATGTAGCATGTGATGCGGACACATTTGACTATTTTAAAGCTGCGTGGGAATTTGAAAGTAGGGGAAGTGATGAAAGGCGAGAAAGTTAAAAAATAGTTGCATCTAACCGCAGTTTGAAGACAACGACTGAAAATATAGAAATGATAATGTTGTGGAGATATGCACTTACAAAATAAGTAGGTCTCTGAGACATGAAGATGCTAATGTGGTTTGTGGCACCAATCCAGGATGGATGGTGTCACAGCTGTACATAAATTAGTGTGTGTTAATTGGTTGAGATATATGTAGAGCTAAAAGTGAGACATTCAACAAGAAAGAGTTAAGAAAACGATAACATCTGTACATAGTAAAGATGACGACTAAAAACATTTGTGCGCCATAGTGTGGAAGGTTGTGTACTTGCAGTGGTTAAGCAGGTCGCTGAGCAGTAAAGCCTGTAAGGTGGTGTGAAGTCTTACCAATCCACGGTAAGGATAGTGACCGTAATAAGCAGCAATGGGGAGTACACGGGCAACTCCCTTGATAAGGGGTGTCTTCTGCAGATAAAGATATAAATAAGTAGAACAAACTAAGTCATAACATTTGAATCAAAAGTGAATTAAAAAGTGTCTGAAATCACTTGAAATTAGGGGAGGCAATATCAGAATCCATTGTTAGCTAAAATAGGCAGTATGAAGGGGCAAACGAAAGAGGCACGAGCGGAATGGAAGTATATGGTCTAAGCTACAACATAACAGTAAAGCCAGGTGTGGGACTAATACCTCACCCGGTCAAACATTAGGACGGGTATTGCGGTCCACATGTACTAGGTCAATAATAAACATATTAAGTAAAATAAACAAATCTTGTGTATGAGTGTTTAAATGAATATGTATCAAAACAAAAAGAGGGGGAGAGGAGGATATGGCTAGGTTCTTCCTCCTGGGTACTTGTAAAGCAAAAGAAGATCCGTAAATAATGGATCAGGGAACCTAGCTAATAGGGAAAAGGAGGGGTCTACTAAATGAGTAAGACACACCTCAATAAAGGAAAAGAAAATTCTTTTCTTGAGTCCCCTCACTCACCAAAGGTTTCCCCTAGGTGACATGCTTCATCATTGGGGCCATCCCAAGCATCTACTGCTTGGGGCGTGCTGCGACTTGCAATAGTTACGTAGGAGCACTAATTTTTAAGATATGACTATGTGTGGTGCAGTGAAGGGGAGTGGTGTGAGTGATTGTTAAAAATTACCTAACTAGTGAACGTAAACGATTTTATTCTTGCTCCTAGTTGGCAAAAGATAAAAAGGGGTTAATAAAAGGGAAAAGAATTAAATGTCCCTGATATTGTAAGTCAACATGTTTCGAGGTGTCCCCTAACCTCTTCTTCAGGACAACATGGGGACCAGCCCCATGCGTACCACTCCGTGCAAACCTGTAATAAAGTGAAAAATAAGAAAAACAATGGGGCGCGCACTTATTGTGTCAGCGCTAGATATAATACATACGGTTAAACTGAACACGTAGTATCTAATGAAGAAGTAAAAAACAGACAAGTTAGTATACACTGCCTGCCCATCTGTCTCGTGGGCAGGTAAAAAACAAAGTCTTTTAGCGATCAAATCAATCCAATAGTGATGGTGCTCTTGACTGTAACTTTAAACATGTACTTAGTTCTGTTCAGTCTACTAGTCTTGTGTCTCTGTAATTAAAAACACATGTTAAAGGAATAAAAAACACTTGTGAAAAAACATCAAACAAAACAAACATTACATGAAACATATAATTGCGTGTTGCCTCATGGACCTACTTAATAACTGGCAAAAGTAAGCCCCATGGTCAGCCCGGGTGGAGGAGCCTGAATAGACCCTAGAGAAAGAGAAGTAAAAGTCTTAAGTCAACGACTCGAAAGAGAGAAAAAATGAAAAAGGAAAACCTCATTAGTAACTTAGGAATGGGCTCCCAATGAAGAGAATCTTACTTGACTCGGCTAGCCTCCGTCAATATGACCTACTCGTTCCCATAAGCGGACCGCATCTTAGCGTGTCTGGCTTCCGAGAGGTCTAAAGTAGGAAACCAGGAAACTGCCTAGTCACGAACGCGTTTAGGAAGACTATACCGCGTATCGTTGAAAGTGATGGGGGCCATTTTGGGTGTACTTATGTTGCGTGTATCGTGCCTAAAATGGGCAAGGAATCCTCGGTTCAAACAGAAATTTGTTCACGAGGGCTAATTGGTTCAAAGATAAGGAAAACACTCTGTAGATGTAATAAAGGTAAAAAATAGGAAACTAAGAAGACGGGTCTCGAACCCTGCAGTATAAAGCGATTCCCTTTTGAAAAATAGAGCTTCTCTATTGCGAGAGTGCCACAATAAGGCGGCGGCCATCTTGAACTGGTGAAAACAGGTCCTGATAGGGACTGGATCCTATGTGTGCTATATCTAGTAAAGGTAAAAATTAGAAAATAAAGGAAATTAAGAAACTGAGAAAGCGGGTCTCAAACCCTGCGGTATTAAGCGATTCCCTTATGAAAAAACAGAGCTTCTCTATTGCGAGAAGGGTCATAATAAGACGGCGGCCATCTTAAACTGGTGAAAACAGGTCCTGATAGGGACTGAATCCTATGTGTACTATATCTAGTAAGGGGGGTTTATATTGACAAGACATGAAATAGAGTTTTAGAAAAAATAGAAAAAAATAGTAAAAGGATTTTAAGGGCAGAAGGGTGGAGGTACAATACTTCATGTATAGTTGGAATACAATTATCTAGAAAAATGACCCCACGGAATATTTTCGTTTAACCCTTTAGTATCAGAGCGTAGTTTGAACACCCACCTCTGTTCTTTTTCCAACAACCTTTGCTCCAGGTTGTCACATGGTTTGATATGTTCCAACACCACCCACTTCATGTCGTTGGGTGTGTGTTGCATATCATTAAAGTGTGCTGTCATCCTGGTACTCGCTCTGTGGCACCGGATGTTGCTACGGTGTTCACAGATCCTTGTACCCACCTTCCTGGTTGTCATGCCCACATAGTGGAGATTACAGGGACATGTAATCAAATATACTACACCTACTGTGCTGCATGTTGTAAAATTTCTGAGCTCCCATGATGTGCCTGTATTAAAACAGACCCTTTTTGTGGTGGAAGTTAGGTGGCACACGCTGCAATTCCCACACGGGTGGTGACCCGTTGGTAAAGTACTTATGGTCTGTTGGTTATTTCTCTGATTAGGTTTCGGGCGTGTGTGTACTAGAAGGTCACGTAGATTCTTCCCTCTCCTATGTGAAAACATTGGAATGGGGATATTTAAATTACCACTGTTTAGGATATTCCAATGTTTTTTCACCATTTTTGTGATCTTGTCTGACGCTGTGCTGAAGGTAGTGATGCAGATGGGTCTCTTATCTTTTCCTGTTTCTTGTTTTACGTAAGTCTCCAGGAGAGCATCTCTATTATTATTTTTTGCTCTTTTCTTGGCTTTATTGATGATACGAGAAGGGTATTTACGGTTTTTCAGTTTTTCTGCCAGGTCTTTAGCCTGTTCCTCATAGTCATTTATTTCTGTGCAGTTTCTCCTCAACCTGAGGAATTGTCCAAAAGGAAGATTTTCTTTGAGATGTCTAGGATGAAAACTGTCGTAAAGCAAAAGACAATTCTTGGCAGTTGGTTTAAAGTGAGTTGTGGTCTTCAGATGACCCTCTGCTGCATAGATATTCAGGTCTAGAAAAATGAGATCAGACCTACTCATTGTATGGGTAAATTTTAAGAAGGGGTCCTGTGAATTTAGCCATTCCAAAAACAGGTTAGCTTCTATTTCATTCCCATTCCATATCACCAGGATATCGTCTATGTACCTTTTCCATTCGATGATCTTGGATCGGTGAGTGTTGTTGTCAGAGAGGATCTTATGTTCCTCCATGTGGTAGACATATAATCCAGCTACACTCGGGGCGAAGGTGCTGCCCATACTGGTCCCATGTTGTTGTTGGAAAATGGTGTCTTCGAAACGGAAGTAATTCTCAGTAAGGGCCCATTTGCAACATTCCAAAACCAAATGTCGAGGTGTGTGATAGGGCCATATTGCTCCATACAGAATATCCTCCAGGATATCCAAGGTCGCCTTATGTGGAAGGCTAGTGTAGAGGCTTTCTACATCTAAACCAATAAGAATGTTATTAGTTGGATTGAAAGGGAGGTCTTTTAGAAGGGAAAGGACTGCTTTAGTGTCCTTAAGGTAGGTGCTGGTATTTTGTATGAGCGGTCGTAAGAAAGCATCCGCAAATTTTGACAGAGGTTCCAGAATAGATCCGATACCTGAGACGATTGGACGTCCCGGAGGATTCTCTAACCTCTTATGGATCTTTGGTAGTGTGTAGAAGTATGGTACTGTAGGGTGTTTATTAATCAGAAAATCACCCTCTTTTCTGGTTACCCAGTCATGGGCAAGGGCTTCTTCTACCATACTAGTTATGCCAATCCTTATTCGTTCCGTTGGATCCTCTGCGATGCGTTTGTAATTTCTCTCTTCAGATAGTAGTCTGAGGCATTCTGAGCGATACGCCTCTGTACTTTGTATGACAATGCCTCCTCCTTTATCCGCTGGTTTTATGACAATTGCTACGTTGTTGGCCATAGATTTTATGGCATTTTGTTCCATTTTCGTTGTATTATGGAATATCTTGAGGGTTCTTGGATCCAGATCTCCTGCTTCTTTAAGAACCGCTTTCTCAAAGGCCATTAGTTCAACTGGTAAAACGGTCGAGGGTGGTGTAAATGTGGACTTCACGTGTAGATTCGTATCTCCTCTTTGGTAATCTGTTGGCGGTTTATTTTCAAAGAAGACCCGTAATTTCAGTTTCCTTATAAACTCGCTTAATTCACAGCTGAGTAGGAACTTGTCCAGGGATGGGGTGGGTACAAAACCTAAACCCTTCTCAAGGACAGTGAGTTGGATTTTAGATAGGGTGGTTCCTGATAAATTAACCACTAAACTAGATTGTTGCTGGTGCTCGGTAGGTTCGGAGGACCCATGCTCCTCGTATGGCTCCGTGTAGGCTCCAAAGGTTGTGCCCAATGTACTTGTTGACCTCTTCTTGTTTTTCTTCGCTGTGGTCCCTGGCCTCGTCCTAAAAAAGGACCCTGTATTCCTGGGTAGACGGTTTGGGTACTTGGTTCCCAATATGGGTATTGTTGTTGTTGGTATTGTTGTGGACCATTATAGAAAGGCGTTATTGGAAAAAGTGGTGGTTGGAACTGGGGCCACCCATAATTTCCTTGGTTGCCCCTGTTTCTCATCCTACGCCCTTGGTAACCCTGTCTCCTTACGTTGTTCTTCCATCCCACGCTGTTATCTGAACTATTGGAGCTGGTGTCTGATCCATCAGTATCTGTATTGTAGCCCGGGTTTCTCCCGGTGAGATGGTAATCGTCTCTGATGTAGGGGTAGATTGTGTCATGGTTAAAGTTTTTGAATCTTTTTTAAATTTTTGATACTTTGTATCTTTTAATGTCATTTCAAATTCCGTCATGGTTTTGTTCAGTTCCTCTAGGCGTTTCTTCAATTCGGCTGGTGTCTGAAAAGTTTTGAGTTTTACCTCTAGCGTATGGATTTCCTCCTTCATCTCATGTGCTAGGCGTGTTGCAGTCTTTATGATAAGTACAAGCCAATCCCTTGTGCAATGCCAGGAGATTAGCGACCAATCTTTTTTAAACAATTTGTCCTGCTGAAAGATGAATGGTTCATTGCGTACAATGAGTCCTCTAGGGGCAGCGTTTACTCTGAGATATTCTGTCATCATTATCCCATGGATGATTGTTTTCACATGGTTCCTTTTAAGCTCAGTGAGCTCATCCCAACACTGTGCAGTCTCATTACTGTTTCCAGGTGTCGAATCTACAAAAGGGATCATGGAAGATATGATACTCTCTACTTCTTCCTCAGTGTATGTCAGGCCTGTTATTCCAGCCATATTCTTAAGTGTTGTTGTAATATGATGTCACAAGACACGAGTGTATGGAAGGGAAAGGGGCTCCCGCAGCTTGCGCTGTATAAATATCAAAACAAAAAGAGGGGGAGAGGAGGATATGGCTAGGTTCTTCCTCCTGGGTACTTGTAAAGCAAAAGAAGATCCGTAAATAATGGATCAGGGAACCTAGCTAATAGGGAAAAGGAGGGGTCTACTAAATGAGTAAGACACACCTCAATAAAGGAAAAGAAAATTCTTTTCTTGAGTCCCCTCACTCACCAAAGGTTTCCCCTAGGTGACATGCTTCATCATTGGGGCCATCCCAAGCATCTACTGCTTGGGGCGTGCTGCGACTTGCAATAGTTACGTAGGAGCACTAATTTTTAAGATATGACTATGTGTGGTGCAGTGAAGGGGGAGTGGTGTGAGTGATTGTTAAAAATTACCTAACTAGTGAACGTAAACGATTTTATTCTTGCTCCTAGTTGGCAAAAGATAAAAAGGGGTTAATAAAAGGGAAAAGAATTAAATGTCCCTGATATTGTAAGTCAACATGTTTCGAGGTGTCCCCTAACCTCTTCTTCAGGACAACATGGGGACCAGCCCCATGCGTACCACTCCGTGCAAACCTGTAATAAAGTGAAAAATAAGAAAAACAATGGGGCGCGCACTTATTGTGTCAGCGCTAGATATAATACATACGGTTAAACTGAACACGTAGTATCTAATGAAGAAGTAAAAAACAGACAAGTTAGTATACACTGCCTGCCCATCTGTCTCGTGGGCAGGTAAAAAACAAAGTCTTTTAGCGATCAAATCAATCCAATAGTGATGGTGCTCTTGACTGTAACTTTAAACATGTACTTAGTTCTGTTCAGTCTACTAGTCTTGTGTCTCTGTAATTAAAAACACATGTTAAAGGAATAAAAAACACTTGTGAAAAAACATCAAACAAAACAAACATTACATGAAACATATAATTGCGTGTTGCCTCATGGACCTACTTAATAACTGGCAAAAGTAAGCCCCATGGTCAGCCCGGGTGGAGGAGCCTGAATAGACCCTAGAGAAAGAGAAGTAAAAGTCTTAAGTCAACGACTCGAAAGAGAGAAAAATGAAAAAGGAAAACCTCATTAGTAACTTAGGAATGGGCTCCCAATGAAGAGAATCTTACTTGACTCGGCTAGCCTCCGTCAATATGACCTACTCGTTCCCATAAGCGGACCGCATCTTAGCGTGTCTGGCTTCCGAGAGGTCTAAAGTAGGAAACCAGGAAACTGCCTAGTCACGAACGCGTTTAGGAAGACTATACCGCGTATCGTTGAAAGTGATGGGGGCCATTTTGGGTGTACTTATGTTGCGTGTATCGTGCCTAAAATGGGCAAGGAATCCTCGGTTCAAACAGAAATTTGTTCACGAGGGCTAATTGGTTCAAAGATAAGGAAAACACTCTGTAGATGTAATAAAGGTAAAAAATAGGAAACTAAGAAGACGGGTCTCGAACCCTGCAGTATAAAGCGATTCCCTTTTGAAAAATAGAGCTTCTCTATTGCGAGAGTGCCACAATAAGGCGGCGGCCATCTTGAACTGGTGAAAACAGGTCCTGATAGGGACTGGATCCTATGTGTGCTATATCTAGTAAAGGTAAAAATTAGAAAATAAAGGAAATTAAGAAACTGAGAAAGCGGGTCTCAAACCCTGCGGTATTAAGCGATTCCCTTATGAAAAAACAGAGCTTCTCTATTGCGAGAAGGGTCATAATAAGACGGCGGCCATCTTAAACTGGTGAAAACAGGTCCTGATAGGGACTGAATCCTATGTGTACTATATCTAGTAAGGGGGGTTTATATTGACAAGACATGAAATAGAGTTTTAGAAAAAATAGAAAAAAATAGTAAAAGGATTTTAAGGGCAGAAGGGTGGAGGTACAATACTTCATGTATAGTTGGAATACAATTATCTAGAAAAATGACCCCACGGAATATTTTCGTTTAACCCTTTAGTATCAGAGCGTAGTTTGAACACCCACCTCTGTTCTTTTTCCAACAACCTTTGCTCCAGGTTGTCACATGGTTTGATATGTTCCAACACCACCCACTTCATGTCGTTGGGTGTGTGTTGCATATCATTAAAGTGTGCTGTCATCCTGGTACTCGCTCTGTGGCACCGGATGTTGCTACGGTGTTCACAGATCCTTGTACCCACCTTCCTGGTTGTCATGCCCACATAGTGGAGATTACAGGGACATGTAATCAAATATACTACACCTACTGTGCTGCATGTTGTAAAATTTCTGAGCTCCCATGATGTGCCTGTATTAAAACAGACCCTTTTTGTGGTGGAAGTTAGGTGGCACACGCTGCAATTCCCACACGGGTGGTGACCCGTTGGTAAAGTACTTATGGTCTGTTGGTTATTTCTCTGATTAGGTTTCGGGCGTGTGTGTACTAGAAGGTCACGTAGATTCTTCCCTCTCCTATGTGAAAACATTGGAATGGGGATATTTAAATTACCACTGTTTAGGATATTCCAATGTTTTTTCACCATTTTTGTGATCTTGTCTGACGCTGTGCTGAAGGTAGTGATGCAGATGGGTCTCTTATCTTTTCCTGTTTCTTGTTTTACGTAAGTCTCCAGGAGAGCATCTCTATTATTATTTTTTGCTCTTTTCTTGGCTTTATTGATGATACGAGAAGGGTATTTACGGTTTTTCAGTTTTTCTGCCAGGTCTTTAGCCTGTTCCTCATAGTCATTTATTTCTGTGCAGTTTCTCCTCAACCTGAGGAATTGTCCAAAAGGAAGATTTTCTTTGAGATGTCTAGGATGAAAACTGTCGTAAAGCAAAAGACAATTCTTGGCAGTTGGTTTAAAGTGAGTTGTGGTCTTCAGATGACCCTCTGCTGCATAGATATTCAGGTCTAGAAAAATGAGATCAGACCTACTCATTGTATGGGTAAATTTTAAGAAGGGGTCCTGTGAATTTAGCCATTCCAAAAACAGGTTAGCTTCTATTTCATTCCCATTCCATATCACCAGGATATCGTCTATGTACCTTTTCCATTCGATGATCTTGGATCGGTGAGTGTTGTTGTCAGAGAGGATCTTATGTTCCTCCATGTGGTAGACATATAATCCAGCTACACTCGGGGCGAAGGTGCTGCCCATACTGGTCCCATGTTGTTGTTGGAAAATGGTGTCTTCGAAACGGAAGTAATTCTCAGTAAGGGCCCATTTGCAACATTCCAAAACCAAATGTCGAGGTGTGTGATAGGGCCATATTGCTCCATACAGAATATCCTCCAGGATATCCAAGGTCGCCTTATGTGGAAGGCTAGTGTAGAGGCTTTCTACATCTAAACCAATAAGAATGTTATTAGTTGGATTGAAAGGGAGGTCTTTTAGAAGGGAAAGGACTGCTTTAGTGTCCTTAAGGTAGGTGCTGGTATTTTGTATGAGCGGTCGTAAGAAAGCATCCGCAAATTTTGACAGAGGTTCCAGAATAGATCCGATACCTGAGACGATTGGACGTCCCGGAGGATTCTCTAACCTCTTATGGATCTTTGGTAGTGTGTAGAAGTATGGTACTGTAGGGTGTTTATTAATCAGAAAATCACCCTCTTTTCTGGTTACCCAGTCATGGGCAAGGGCTTCTTCTACCATACTAGTTATGCCAATCCTTATTCGTTCCGTTGGATCCTCTGCGATGCGTTTGTAATTTCTCTCTTCAGATAGTAGTCTGAGGCATTCTGAGCGATACGCCTCTGTACTTTGTATGACAATGCCTCCTCCTTTATCCGCTGGTTTTATGACAATTGCTACGTTGTTGGCCATAGATTTTATGGCATTTTGTTCCATTTTCGTTGTATTATGGAATATCTTGAGGGTTCTTGGATCCAGATCTCCTGCTTCTTTAAGAACCGCTTTCTCAAAGGCCATTAGTTCAACTGGTAAAACGGTCGAGGGTGGTGTAAATGTGGACTTCACGTGTAGATTCGTATCTCCTCTTTGGTAATCTGTTGGCGGTTTATTTTCAAAGAAGACCCGTAATTTCAGTTTCCTTATAAACTCGCTTAATTCACAGCTGAGTAGGAACTTGTCCAGGGATGGGGTGGGTACAAAACCTAAACCCTTCTCAAGGACAGTGAGTTGGATTTTAGATAGGGTGGTTCCTGATAAATTAACCACTAAACTAGATTGTTGCTGGTGCTCGGTAGGTTCGGAGGACCCATGCTCCTCGTATGGCTCCGTGTAGGCTCCAAAGGTTGTGCCCAATGTACTTGTTGACCTCTTCTTGTTTTTCTTCGCTGTGGTCCCTGGCCTCGTCCTAAAAAGGACCCTGTATTCCTGGGTAGACGGTTTGGGTACTTGGTTCCCAATATGGGTATTGTTGTTGTTGGTATTGTTGTGGACCATTATAGAAAGGCGTTATTGGAAAAAGTGGTGGTTGGAACTGGGGCCACCCATAATTTCCTTGGTTGCCCCTGTTTCTCATCCTACGCCCTTGGTAACCCTGTCTCCTTACGTTGTTCTTCCATCCCACGCTGTTATCTGAACTATTGGAGCTGGTGTCTGATCCATCAGTATCTGTATTGTAGCCCGGGTTTCTCCCGGTGAGATGGTAATCGTCTCTGATGTAGGGGTAGATTGTGTCATGGTTAAAGTTTTTTGAATCTTTTTTAAATTTTTGATACTTTGTATCTTTTAATGTCATTTCAAATTCCGTCATGGTTTTGTTCAGTTCCTCTAGGCGTTTCTTCAATTCGGCTGGTGTCTGAAAAGTTTTGAGTTTTACCTCTAGCGTATGGATTTCCTCCTTCATCTCATGTGCTAGGCGTGTTGCAGTCTTTATGATAAGTACAAGCCAATCCCTTGTGCAATGCCAGGAGATTAGCGACCAATCTTTTTAAACAATTTGTCCTGCTGAAAGATGAATGGTTCATTGCGTACAATGAGTCCTCTAGGGGCAGCGTTTACTCTGAGATATTCTGTCATCATTATCCCATGGATGATTGTTTTCACATGGTTCCTTTTAAGCTCAGTGAGCTCATCCCAACACTGTGCAGTCTCATTACTGTTTCCAGGTGTCGAATCTACAAAAGGGATCATGGAAGATATGATACTCTCTACTTCTTCCTCAGTGTATGTCAGGCCTGTTATTCCAGCCATATTCTTAAGTGTTGTTGTAATATGATGTCACAAGACACGAGTGTATGGAAGGGAAAGGGGCTCCCGCAGCTTGCGCTGTATAAATATCAAAACAAAAGAGGGGGAGAGGAGGATATGGCTAGGTTCTTCCTCCTGGGTACTTGTAAAGCAAAAGAAGATCCGTAAATAATGGATCAGGGAACCTAGCTAATAGGGAAAAGGAGGGGTCTACTAAATGAGTAAGACACACCTCAATAAAGGAAAAGAAAATTCTTTTCTTGAGTCCCCTCACTCACCAAAGGTTTCCCCTAGGTGACATGCTTCATCATTGGGGCCATCCCAAGCATCTACTGCTTGGGGCGTGCTGCGACTTGCAATAGTTACGTAGGAGCACTAATTTTTAAGATATGACTATGTGTGGTGCAGTGAAGGGGGAGTGGTGTGAGTGATTGTTAAAAATTACCTAACTAGTGAACGTAAACGATTTTATTCTTGCTCCTAGTTGGCAAAAGATAAAAAGGGGTTAATAAAAGGGAAAAGAATTAAATGTCCCTGATATTGTAAGTCAACATGTTTCGAGGTGTCCCCTAACCTCTTCTTCAGGACAACATGGGGACCAGCCCCATGCGTACCACTCCGTGCAAACCTGTAATAAAGTGAAAAATAAGAAAAACAATGGGGCGCGCACTTATTGTGTCAGCGCTAGATATAATACATACGGTTAAACTGAACACGTAGTATCTAATGAAGAAGTAAAAAACAGACAAGTTAGTATACACTGCCTGCCCATCTGTCTCGTGGGCAGGTAAAAAACAAAGTCTTTTAGCGATCAAATCAATCCAATAGTGATGGTGCTCTTGACTGTAACTTTAAACATGTACTTAGTTCTGTTCAGTCTACTAGTCTTGTGTCTCTGTAATTAAAAACACATGTTAAAGGAATAAAAAACACTTGTGAAAAAACATCAAACAAAACAAACATTACATGAAACATATAATTGCGTGTTGCCTCATGGACCTACTTAATAACTGGCAAAAGTAAGCCCCATGGTCAGCCCGGGTGGAGGAGCCTGAATAGACCCTAGAGAAAGAGAAGTAAAAGTCTTAAGTCAACGACTCGAAAGAGAGAAAAATGAAAAAGGAAAACCTCATTAGTAACTTAGGAATGGGCTCCCAATGAAGAGAATCTTACTTGACTCGGCTAGCCTCCGTCAATATGACCTACTCGTTCCCATAAGCGGACCGCATCTTAGCGTGTCTGGCTTCCGAGAGGTCTAAAGTAGGAAACCAGGAAACTGCCTAGTCACGAACGCGTTTAGGAAGACTATACCGCGTATCGTTGAAAGTGATGGGGGCCATTTTGGGTGTACTTATGTTGCGTGTATCGTGCCTAAAATGGGCAAGGAATCCTCGGTTCAAACAGAAATTTGTTCACGAGGGCTAATTGGTTCAAAGATAAGGAAAACACTCTGTAGATGTAATAAAGGTAAAAAATAGGAAACTAAGAAGACGGGTCTCGAACCCTGCAGTATAAAGCGATTCCCTTTTGAAAAATAGAGCTTCTCTATTGCGAGAGTGCCACAATAAGGCGGCGGCCATCTTGAACTGGTGAAAACAGGTCCTGATAGGGACTGGATCCTATGTGTGCTATATCTAGTAAAGGTAAAAATTAGAAAATAAAGGAAATTAAGAAACTGAGAAAGCGGGTCTCAAACCCTGCGGTATTAAGCGATTCCCTTATGAAAAAACAGAGCTTCTCTATTGCGAGAAGGGTCATAATAAGACGGCGGCCATCTTAAACTGGTGAAAACAGGTCCTGATAGGGACTGAATCCTATGTGTACTATATCTAGTAAGGGGGGGTTTATATTGACAAGACATGAAATAGAGTTTTAGAAAAAATAGAAAAAAATAGTAAAAGGATTTTAAGGGCAGAAGGGTGGAGGTACAATACTTCATGTATAGTTGGAATACAATTATCTAGAAAAATGACCCCACTAGCCTTCCACATAAGGCGACCTTGGATATCCTGGAGGATATTCTGTATGGAGCAATATGGCCCTATCACAATAGAAGCTAACCTGTTTTTGGAATGGCTAAATTCACAGGACCCCTTCTTAAAATTTACCCATACAATGAGTAGGTCTGATCTCATTTTTCTAGACCTGAATATCTATGCAGCAGAGGGTCATCTGAAGACCACAACTCACTTTAAACCAACTGCCAAGAATTGTCTTTTGCTTTACGACAGTTTTCATCCTAGACATCTCAAAGAAAATCTTCCTTTTGGACAATTCCTCAGGTTGAGGAGAAACTGCACAGAAATAAATGACTATGAGGAACAGGCTAAAGACCTGGCAGAAAAACTGAAAAACCGTAAATACCCTTCTCGTATCATCAATAAAGCCAAGAAAAGAGCAAAAAATAATAATAGAGATGCTCTCCTGGAGACTTACGTAAAACAAGAAACAGGAAAAGATAAGAGACCCATCTGCATCACTACCTTCAGCACAGCGTCAGACAAGATCACAAAAATGGTGAAAAACATTGGAATATCCTAAACAGTGGTAATTTAAATATCCCCATTCCAATGTTTTCACATAGGAGAGGGAAGAATCTACGTGACCTTCTAGTACACACACGCCCGAAACCTAATCAGAGAAATAACCAACAGACCATAAGTACTTTACCAACGGGTCACCACCCGTGTGGGAATTGCAGCGTGTGCCACCTAACTTCCACCACAAAAAGGGTCTGTTTTAATACAGGCACATCATGGGAGCTCAGAAATTTTACAACATGCAGCACAGTAGGTGTAGTATATTTGATTACATGTCCCTGTAATCTCCACTATGTGGGCATGACAACCAGGAAGGTGGGTACAAGGATCTGTGAACACCGTAGCAACATCCGGTGCCACAGAGCGAGTACCAGGATGACAGCACACTTTAATGATATGCAACACACACCCAACGACATGAAGTGGGTGGTGTTGGAACATATCAAACCATGTGACAACCTGGAGCAAAGGTTGTTGGAAAAAGAACAGAGGTGGGTGTTCAAACTACGCTCTGATACTAAAGGGTTAAACGAAAATATTCCGTGGGGTCATTTTTCTAGATAATTGTATTCCAACTATACATGAAGTATTGTACCTCCACCCTTCTGCCCTTAAAATCCTTTTACTATTTTTTTCTATTTTTTCTAAAACTCTATTTCATGTCTTGTCAATATAAACCCCCCTTACTAGATATAGTACACATAGGATTCAGTCCCTATCAGGACCTGTTTTCACCAGTTTAAGATGGCCGCCGTCTTATTATGACCCTTCTCGCAATAGAGAAGCTCTGTTTTTTCATAAGGGAATCGCTTAATACCGCAGGGTTTGAGACCCGCTTTCTCAGTTTCTTAATTTCCTTTATTTTCTAATTTTTACCTTTACTAGATATAGCACACATAGGATCCAGTCCCTATCAGGACCTGTTTTCACCAGTTCAAGATGGCCGCCGCCTTATTGTGGCACTCTCGCAATAGAGAAGCTCTATTTTTCAAAAGGGAATCGCTTTATACTGCAGGGTTCGAGACCCGTCTTCTTAGTTTCCTATTTTTTACCTTTATTACATCTACAGAGTGTTTTCCTTATCTTTGAACCAATTAGCCCTCGTGAACAAATTTCTGTTTGAACCGAGGATTCCTTGCCCATTTTAGGCACGATACACGCAACATAAGTACACCCAAAATGGCCCCCATCACTTTCAACGATACGCGGTATAGTCTTCCTAAACGCGTTCGTGACTAGGCAGTTTCCTGGTTTCCTACTTTAGACCTCTCGGAAGCCAGACACGCTAAGATGCGGTCCGCTTATGGGAACGAGTAGGTCATATTGACGGAGGCTAGCCGAGTCAAGTAAGATTCTCTTCATTGGGAGCCCATTCCTAAGTTACTAATGAGGTTTTCCTTTTTCATTTTTCTCTCTTTCGAGTCGTTGACTTAAGACTTTTACTTCTCTTTCTCTAGGGTCTATTCAGGCTCCTCCACCCGGGCTGACCATGGGGCTTACTTTTGCCAGTTATTAAGTAGGTCCATGAGGCAACACGCAATTATATGTTTCATGTAATGTTTGTTTTGTTTGATGTTTTTTCACAAGTGTTTTTTATTCCTTTAACATGTGTTTTTAATTACAGAGACACAAGACTAGTAGACTGAACAGAACTAAGTACATGTTTAAAGTTACAGTCAAGAGCACCATCACTATTGGATTGATTTGATCGCTAAAAGACTTTGTTTTTTACCTGCCCACGAGACAGATGGGCAGGCAGTGTATACTAACTTGTCTGTTTTTTACTTCTTCATTAGATACTACGTGTTCAGTTTAACCGTATGTATTATATCTAGCGCTGACACAATAAGTGCGCGCCCCATTGTTTTTCTTATTTTTCACTTTATTACAGGTTTGCACGGAGTGGTACGCATGGGGCTGGTCCCCATGTTGTCCTGAAGAAGAGGTTAGGGGACACCTCGAAACATGTTGACTTACAATATCAGGGACATTTAATTCTTTTCCCTTTTATTAACCCCTTTTTATCTTTTGCCAACTAGGAGCAAGAATAAAATCGTTTACGTTCACTAGTTAGGTAATTTTTAACAATCACTCACACCACTCCCCTTCACTGCACCACACATAGTCATATCTTAAAAATTAGTGCTCCTACGTAACTATTGCAAGTCGCAGCACGCCCCAAGCAGTAGATGCTTGGGATGGCCCCAATGATGAAGCATGTCACCTAGGGGAAACCTTTGGTGAGTGAGGGGACTCAAGAAAAGAATTTTCTTTTCCTTTATTGAGGTGTGTCTTACTCATTTAGTAGACCCCTCCTTTTCCCTATTAGCTAGGTTCCCTGATCCATTATTTACGGATCTTCTTTTGCTTTACAAGTACCCAGGAGGAAGAACCTAGCCATATCCTCCTCTCCCCCTCTTTTTGTTTTGATATTTATACAGCGCAAGCTGCGGGAGCCCCTTTCCCTTCCATACACTCGTGTCTTGTGACATCATATTACAACAACACTTAAGAATATGGCTGGAATAACAGGCCTGACATACACTGAGGAAGAAGTAGAGAGTATCATATCTTCCATGATCCCTTTTGTAGATTCGACACCTGGAAACAGTAATGAGACTGCACAGTGTTGGGATGAGCTCACTGAGCTTAAAAGGAACCATGTGAAAACAATCATCCATGGGATAATGATGACAGAATATCTCAGAGTAAACGCTGCCCCTAGAGGACTCATTGTACGCAATGAACCATTCATCTTTCAGCAGGACAAATTGTTTAAAAAAGATTGGTCGCTAATCTCCTGGCATTGCACAAGGGATTGGCTTGTACTTATCATAAAGACTGCAACACGCCTAGCACATGAGATGAAGGAGGAAATCCATACGCTAGAGGTAAAACTCAAAACTTTTCAGACACCAGCCGAATTGAAGAAACGCCTAGAGGAACTGAACAAAACCATGACGGAATTTGAAATGACATTAAAAGATACAAAGTATCAAAAATTTAAAAAAGATTCAAAAAACTTTAACCATGACACAATCTACCCCTACATCAGAGACGATTACCATCTCACCGGGAGAAACCCGGGCTACAATACAGATACTGATGGATCAGACACCAGCTCCAATAGTTCAGATAACAGCGTGGGATGGAAGAACAACGTAAGGAGACAGGGTTACCAAGGGCGTAGGATGAGAAACAGGGGCAACCAAGGAAATTATGGGTGGCCCCAGTTCCAACCACCACTTTTTCCAATAACGCCTTTCTATAATGGTCCACAACAATACCAACAACAACAATACCCATATTGGGAACCAAGTACCCAAACCGTCTACCCAGGAATACAGGGTCCTTTTTTAGGACGAGGCCAGGGACCACAGCGAAGAAAAACAAGAAGAGGTCAACAAGTACATTGGGCACAACCTTTGGAGCCTACACGGAGCCATACGAGGAGCATGGGTCCTCCGAACCTACCGAGCACCAGCAACAATCTAGTTTAGTGGTTAATTTATCAGGAACCACCCTATCTAAAATCCAACTCACTGTCCTTGAGAAGGGTTTAGGTTTTGTACCCACCCCATCCCTGGACAAGTTCCTACTCAGCTGTGAATTAAGCGAGTTTATAAGGAAACTGAAATTACGGGTCTTCTTTGAAAATAAACCGCCAACAGATTACCAAAGAGGAGATACGAATCTACACGTGAAGTCCACATTTACACCACCCTCGACCGTTTTACCAGTTGAACTAATGGCCTTTGAGAAAGCGGTTCTTAAAGAAGCAGGAGATCTGGATCCAAGAACCCTCAAGATATTCCATAATACAACGAAAATGGAACAAAATGCCATAAAATCTATGGCCAACAACGTAGCAATTGTCATAAAACCAGCGGATAAAGGAGGAGGCATTGTCATACAAAGTACAGAGGCGTATCGCTCAGAATGCCTCAGACTACTATCTGAAGAGAGAAATTACAAACGCATCGCAGAGGATCCAACGGAACGAATAAGGATTGGCATAACTAGTATGGTAGAAGAAGCCCTTGCCCATGACTGGGTAACCAGAAAAGAGGGTGATTTTCTGATTAATAAACACCCTACAGTACCATACTTCTACACACTACCAAAGATCCATAAGAGGTTAGAGAATCCTCCGGGACGTCCAATCGTCTCAGGTATCGGATCTATTCTGGAACCTCTGTCAAAATTTGCGGATGCTTTCTTACGACCGCTCATACAAAATACCAGCACCTACCTTAAGGACACTAAAGCAGTCCTTTCCCTTCTAAAAGACCTCCCTTTCAATCCAACTAATAACATTCTTATTGGTTTAGATGTAGAAAGCCTCTACACTAGCCTTCCACATAAGGCGACCTTGGATATCCTGGAGGATATTCTGTATGGAGCAATATGGCCCTATCACACACCTCGACATTTGGTTTTGGAATGTTGCAAATGGGCCCTTACTGAGAATTACTTCCGTTTCGAAGACACCATTTTCCAACAACAACATGGGACCAGTATGGGCAGCACCTTCGCCCCGAGTGTAGCTGGATTATATGTCTACCACATGGAGGAACATAAGATCCTCTCTGACAACAACACTCACCGATCCAAGATCATCGAATGGAAAAGGTACATAGACGATATCCTGGTGATATGGAATGGGAATGAAATAGAAGCTAACCTGTTTTTGGAATGGCTAAATTCACAGGACCCCTTCTTAAAATTTACCCATACAATGAGTAGGTCTGATCTCATTTTTCTAGACCTGAATATCTATGCAGCAGAGGGTCATCTGAAGACCACAACTCACTTTAAACCAACTGCCAAGAATTGTCTTTTGCTTTACGACAGTTTTCATCCTAGACATCTCAAAGAAAATCTTCCTTTTGGACAATTCCTCAGGTTGAGGAGAAACTGCACAGAAATAAATGACTATGAGGAACAGGCTAAAGACCTGGCAGAAAAACTGAAAAACCGTAAATACCCTTCTCGTATCATCAATAAAGCCAAGAAAAGAGCAAAAAATAATAATAGAGATGCTCTCCTGGAGACTTACGTAAAACAAGAAACAGGAAAAGATAAGAGACCCATCTGCATCACTACCTTCAGCACAGCGTCAGACAAGATCACAAAAATGGTGAAAAAACATTGGAATATCCTAAACAGTGGTAATTTAAATATCCCCATTCCAATGTTTTCACATAGGAGAGGGAAGAATCTACGTGACCTTCTAGTACACACACGCCCGAAACCTAATCAGAGAAATAACCAACAGACCATAAGTACTTTACCAACGGGTCACCACCCGTGTGGGAATTGCAGCGTGTGCCACCTAACTTCCACCACAAAAAGGGTCTGTTTTAATACAGGCACATCATGGGAGCTCAGAAATTTTACAACATGCAGCACAGTAGGTGTAGTATATTTGATTACATGTCCCTGTAATCTCCACTATGTGGGCATGACAACCAGGAAGGTGGGTACAAGGATCTGTGAACACCGTAGCAACATCCGGTGCCACAGAGCGAGTACCAGGATGACAGCACACTTTAATGATATGCAACACACACCCAACGACATGAAGTGGGTGGTGTTGGAACATATCAAACCATGTGACAACCTGGAGCAAAGGTTGTTGGAAAAAGAACAGAGGTGGGTGTTCAAACTACGCTCTGATACTAAAGGGTTAAACGAAAATATTCCGTGGGGTCATTTTTCTAGATAATTGTATTCCAACTATACATGAAGTATTGTACCTCCACCCTTCTGCCCTTAAAATCCTTTTACTATTTTTTTCTATTTTTTCTAAAACTCTATTTCATGTCTTGTCAATATAAACCCCCTTACTAGATATAGTACACATAGGATTCAGTCCCTATCAGGACCTGTTTTCACCAGTTTAAGATGGCCGCCGTCTTATTATGACCCTTCTCGCAATAGAGAAGCTCTGTTTTTTCATAAGGGAATCGCTTAATACCGCAGGGTTTGAGACCCGCTTTCTCAGTTTCTTAATTTCCTTTATTTTCTAATTTTTACCTTTACTAGATATAGCACACATAGGATCCAGTCCCTATCAGGACCTGTTTTCACCAGTTCAAGATGGCCGCCGCCTTATTGTGGCACTCTCGCAATAGAGAAGCTCTATTTTTCAAAAGGGAATCGCTTTATACTGCAGGGTTCGAGACCCGTCTTCTTAGTTTCCTATTTTTTACCTTTATTACATCTACAGAGTGTTTTCCTTATCTTTGAACCAATTAGCCCTCGTGAACAAATTTCTGTTTGAACCGAGGATTCCTTGCCCATTTTAGGCACGATACACGCAACATAAGTACACCCAAAATGGCCCCCATCACTTTCAACGATACGCGGTATAGTCTTCCTAAACGCGTTCGTGACTAGGCAGTTTCCTGGTTTCCTACTTTAGACCTCTCGGAAGCCAGACACGCTAAGATGCGGTCCGCTTATGGGAACGAGTAGGTCATATTGACGGAGGCTAGCCGAGTCAAGTAAGATTCTCTTCATTGGGAGCCCATTCCTAAGTTACTAATGAGGTTTTCCTTTTTCATTTTTTTCTCTCTTTCGAGTCGTTGACTTAAGACTTTTACTTCTCTTTCTCTAGGGTCTATTCAGGCTCCTCCACCCGGGCTGACCATGGGGCTTACTTTTGCCAGTTATTAAGTAGGTCCATGAGGCAACACGCAATTATATGTTTCATGTAATGTTTGTTTTGTTTGATGTTTTTTCACAAGTGTTTTTTATTCCTTTAACATGTGTTTTTAATTACAGAGACACAAGACTAGTAGACTGAACAGAACTAAGTACATGTTTAAAGTTACAGTCAAGAGCACCATCACTATTGGATTGATTTGATCGCTAAAAGACTTTGTTTTTTACCTGCCCACGAGACAGATGGGCAGGCAGTGTATACTAACTTGTCTGTTTTTTACTTCTTCATTAGATACTACGTGTTCAGTTTAACCGTATGTATTATATCTAGCGCTGACACAATAAGTGCGCGCCCCATTGTTTTTCTTATTTTTCACTTTATTACAGGTTTGCACGGAGTGGTACGCATGGGGCTGGTCCCCATGTTGTCCTGAAGAAGAGGTTAGGGGACACCTCGAAACATGTTGACTTACAATATCAGGGACATTTAATTCTTTTCCCTTTTATTAACCCCTTTTTATCTTTTGCCAACTAGGAGCAAGAATAAAATAGTTTACGTTCACTAGTTAGGTAATTTTTAACAATCACTCACACCACTCCCCCTTCACTGCACCACACATAGTCATATCTTAAAAATTAGTGCTCCTACGTAACTATTGCAAGTCGCAGCACGCCCCAAGCAGTAGATGCTTGGGATGG
Organism: Calotriton arnoldi; assembly: GCA_963921515.1. Classification (NCBI taxonomy): domain Eukaryota; kingdom Metazoa; phylum Chordata; class Amphibia; order Caudata; family Salamandridae; genus Calotriton; species Calotriton arnoldi. The sequence continues at coordinate 523,287 of CAWUFW010009732.1, read as the reverse complement.
CCCCAATGATGAAGCATGTCACCTAGGGGAAACCTTTGGTGAGTGAGGGGACTCAAGAAAAGAATTTTCTTTTCCTTTATTGAGGTGTGTCTTACTCATTTAGTAGACCCCTCCTTTTTCCCTATTAGCTAGGTTCCCTGATCCATTATTTACGGATCTTCTTTTAAATGAATATGTAAACAGAGAAAGGTGTAATGCACTAAAACAGAGTAGGCTTAGGCGCAAGGATGTTGTTAACCATTGAAAATACTAATTGGGCTATATTTTAAAAGCCTCTCGTAACCGAGGCGCAGTGCTGGGATGGCAACATGATTATAATTAAATAATTTTTAAGGCCCAACCAAGTTAGAACAGCAAGGTGGAATGTAAAACTCGTGTAGTGTAGGTACAGAACTACCGGTACACAGCGAGCAATTAAATTGCACTGGAGGCCCCCGAATGTACATGTAAAAAAAGTAGTAGCATGTAGATCAGCATACAATAACGACGTTCATCTCAATAGAGATTTTCTTTTTATTTCAGCATGAAAAAAAGTGCATATTACCGTGCCAAGTCAATTCGTAAATTTGGAGCTCACCTATAGTTAATTGGACGCTAAGAAAGCGTGTCTAGATGGCTCCTGTGTTTAGAACGGCGATTCATGGTCATAAAAAGACCGGAAAACGTTTAAGAGAACGAAAAGTCAATGCTGCCATCTTGAAAAATGTAATCATGTTGAGTTAAAACCCATAGCTCTGGCCAGTCATGAAACACATGATGTAATACACATCTTGTAAAACAATGTTTGAATATTAAAAGGAAGGCAAAAACAGGAATAAGGGTGGAGAGAATAAATCTAGACAGTCCTCAAAAGTAATGTAAACCTAAAAACGCGCAACTGTGACAGATTGGAGTCTGAGACCGGAGAATATTGAGAGTTATAAAAAATTCAAAGGTCAGTTATTCTGTTGTCAAAAGCTGTCTAGAAAGGCATGGTGTCACACTGAAGCTGTTGCTGTGTCCGAATGTAAAAAAAAGCTGCAAAGAATACATGAAGATTTGAAGCGGCACAGCAGGTGCCCAAAAATGAAGCGGCCACGAAGGTGAGCAGAGGCAGGCCAACATAAAAAAAAGATTGCGCTTGAAGTTTGGCAAATAACATGGAGCATAAAAGCACAAGTGACAGGGGCAGTCATTATGGGAGGCTACGAAAGTCCAAAAGGAGGGACTACTAAGCCTATTGACCAATCACAAGCTGCCATTGACAAACAGCAGTAAGAAAAAGCCAATTGAAAAGATGGGCGGTGCTTAAAGCCCATATCCAGGAACAGCATGCCTCGCAGAGCAGTGCAAGCACTGCCAAGACTCAACCTAAAAAGGAGAGACAGGAGATGCCTGTCCAGATACCCAACAAATTGAGAAACTCTGAGATGTAGTATTGTTTACATGTACTCTCCCACAAGAGTCGGAACAGAACAACTGCAACAGCCCTATAACGTGCCTGCCTAATCCCATACGCTCCAAGACCGCATCTACAAAAGCCCATTACAGAGAGTCGAGGGCTTCAACTCTAACTTCTGGATAATTTTGTTGGATCATCATAAATAGGGTGCATAAATTGTGGGATGTGGCCCTTCCCGGATAAATCATGCCTGCTCACAGAGAACCAACTTGTCCATATATGGAGCTAGTCTAATAGCAACCATTTTTACAAGTATTTTGTGCCCATATTGAGCAGTGAAAGGGGCTGATATGACTGGCGTTGGGTCCAGTCTTTGCCAGGTTTAGGGAGATCAGTAATTGTAGCTTTTCATCTAGTTGGGTTTAGATGGCCTAGTTTAAGGGACTCAAGGAAACGCAGCACAAGGATATATCTTTTGAACTTTTATCAAATTCAGCAGTAGGCCCATCTGAGCCTGGAGACTTTCTATTGGGCGTGTTACTTTTATTTATTTTTATTTTTTTTTAAACATCTACAGGGACAACCAGTGGCCCCCTTAGTTCAACCCAAAACCAGGCAAGTGCGACTCTAACCAAAGAGGCAGAATCTCATCAAGGCCAAAGGCGTTTCTGGTTTTGTAAAGACCAGTACAATAGGAGAAAAACTCCCTCAGAATCTCCTCCCTTGCTGTGATCCTCTCCCCCTTTTTAGTGTGACGGACCATTAACGCAGGGGGTAAGACTACTCGTACTCCTAAGGATTTCTGCTAGGCCTTTTTCCCTCACCATAGCAGCAAACCAGCATATATTGAGATATTTCCCTTCTTTCCACTCATTCCCTAAACTCCAACAGGAGTTTATTAAACCCTCCAAGTGAATCAGGTTGGAAACTTTCCAAGTACACCAACACACATAGGAGGGGAAAGATGCACACCTCCTTTTCTATCCCCCCAAAATTAACTGTACCAACACACAAAAGAAAGGAAAAATATTAATAATCTCATAAATCAGACGCAATATTTAGGAAAGAGTTTATTTAAAATGCTCTCACCTACTTATAGTGGCATGCTTCATCATAAGGCTGCTACAACATCCCCGCGTGGACCAACGCCTGGGATGGAGCAAAGGGAAGGACAATACAAACACAAATCTCAGGAGCCATGCAGCACAACACAACAATAAGGAATTGACTTTAAACTCTCTCAGGGATGCCCTAATTTCTCTTTATTCAACAGCTCCCCAGGTAGGGTTGAAAAAAGAAAAGGGACTAAATCCTAGGGGATGACCAGGGGGTAATTATTGTCCCTTCATCCCTATAGTGCTCATTTTAGTGGACCGGTTTCGGCTGTAGTTTATCCCTCACAAGGGGTCGTTCGGCCTTCCTCAGGACTTAAGATACCACTTATTTTAGTCCCCTTAAAGAATTGAATATTCATAAGTAGGATATATTGATCCCAATATATTGACCTTACGTGTCACTTTCTATGGTCACACACTTAGGGTTCCAAGTTTCACAATATGCAGGCACTGAAACTGGAGTGCAAGCAGGAGTGTCTCCTTGTAGTCAGACTATCATCAAGGGAAGGGCGTCGCTGAATTGTGCCTCTCACTGCCACATGTAGGTGACTTTCCAAGTGCACCTTTTCCAGCATGGCCAGATTAATTTCTCGCGCTCATGTTATATGGCCTTTAAGCGTTTAAGAGGGTTTAGCAATTGACATCCCTCCTCTGTACACCTTAAAGTTCTCCCAGACATTGGTGTTGTGAGCTACAGAGTATATATATATATATATATATATATATATATATATATATATATATATATATATATATATATATATATATATATATTCACTGAAAAACCATAGGTTTCAGACACGTTATAGTTACAAATTAGCATTTAAAAAACCTTTGAAATTCACTGAAAAAACCATAGGTTTTAGGGACAGTTATAGTTACTTGGACATTGCACTCGTACAAAACCCGTGAAATTCCCCTGTTATAGTTAGTTCAGCTAACTAACTCGCGCCCCCGCAATGCACTGCTGATGACGTCACATATTACATCACTCATGACATGGTCAGTGACATCACTGATGACATCACTGATGACATCTCAAATGACATCACTGATGACATCACTGATGACATCACTGATGACATCACTGATGACATCTCAAATGACATCACTGATGACATCATCCAGTGACTGTGTGTTTCTGTAAAGTTTAAATATTTTTAATATATATAGGAAAAGACGTATTGAAGAATGAGTGGGTGTGTAAGTGTCTGTATGGATGATTTAGTAGGTGCGTGACTGACTCTATAAGTGAGTGATTTAACGTATCTTACTGAATGCATGGCTTAGTGACTAAACTGGGTGAATGTCTGTATCCGTCTGTCTGTTGCTGTGTAAGTGGCTGCATGTGTTTGTGAATAGCTAAATGAGTGTCTATATGAGTTATTGAATGCTTGTCTGAGTATCTGTCTGAGTATCTGTATGGGTGCCTGAGTGTTTGTGTGGGAGGGGTGTGTGCAACTCTGTGCATAGATGTGTGAGTGGGTGATTCACTGGGTGGATGGTTTCAAGAGTGCATCTGTGATAGACTGTATGGGTGGGTAAGTGTGTGTAAGAGTGTGTTAGTGAGTGAATGTATGTCCCAGTGGTACATGTGTGAGTAACTACATATGTGAAAGGCAGTATATATGTGTGTTGGAGTATATAAATAGCTATAAGCAAGAGTGAGTGATTGTGATAGTGGCTGTATGGATGAGTGTGTGCTTGTATCAGTGATTGTATAAGAGCGTAACAATGTGCTACTATTTGTATGAGTAAGTGAGCTGGTGTGTGTATAACTGTATAGGTGAGTAAATGGCAGTGTGTTTAATTATTTGCATGACTGACTAGGTGTCTGAGTATCTCTATGGATGAGTGGCGTTGTTTGAGTGTCTATATAGGAGTAAGAGTGCATATGATAGTCCTGTACTGAGTGACCGTAAGTATGAGTGACTGTACGGGTGAGTGAGTGGATGTGTGTGTGTGTAGACCTAAGAATCAGTGAGTGGGTATGTAGTTATTGGTGTTGGAGTGTCTATGGTTTTGCGAATGGCAGTCTGTAATTTAAAGTGGGTGTATCAAAGATTATATTAGGGTGTGAGGAGGTGCATCAGATTATCACGTGGATGATATCAGTGATGTCATTTGAGATGTCATCAGTGATGTCATCAGTGATGTCACTGACCATGTCATGAGTGATGTAATATGTGACGTCATCAGCAGTGCATTGCGGGGCCGCGAGTTATAGTTAGCTGAACTAACTATAACGGGGGAATTTCACGGGTTTTGTACGAGTGCAATGTCCAAGTAACTATAACTGTCCCTAAAACCTATGGTTTTTTCAGTGAATTTCAAAAGGTTTTTTAAATGCTAATTTGTAACTATAACGTGTCTGAAACCTATGGTTTTTTCAGTGAATTTCAAAGGTTTTGTAAAGGCAAATTTCTAACTATAACGTGCCTGAAACCTACGGTTTTTTCAGTGAATTTCAAAGGTTTTGTAAATGACAATTTTTAAATGTATTAATTGTTATACTAATTTTTTTCATACTGATTTACTACATTTTTAGAAACAATTTTTTTTACAGATTTTATTTTTAAATTACATTGTAATTACATTATACATTACATTACAAAAATACTTTCTCAGAATGAATTACTTTAGTTTAAATACTTTGCACATAGGCAATAGACTTTTAAGTACAGTAGTTACAGTTGTTGCAATGGGCAACACATTTTCAAACACAATGCAACATTCAGCTCAATGTGAATTTCTAGTTAAATGCAATTAGTTACTTTATGGATTACTTTTCTAACCACAGGACTGGATCCTAGATTCAGTCCTGGTACATCTCCTGTAAACAGTTGAGTAAAAGCGTTTTGGTTACAGTCGTGATTTTTAAGGAATATTATTGTATTTTAAAAGTTGACACTTAGAAACTTTTTCTCATAGAATCACCAATGTTATCCTATGGAAGGAAATTCACTTAGCAGGTAAAAACTGTTATCGTTACTTTTTCTTACTCAGTGTTGGATCCTGGATCCAGCACTGGTGCATCTCCTGTAAACAGTTGAAAGAATGCGTTTAAGTCATACAGGTGATTTTTAAGGAATATTTGTAGTTTGTAAAAATCAACACTTTGAAACTTTTTTGCTGAAAACCAGACAATGGATTCCTATGGAAGAAAATATAAGTTACTGGTAAGTACGGTTAAAATTACTTTTGAGGATCAGTACTGGGCTGAAAGATGCAGCACTGAGGTCTCTCCTGATAACAGGTGAGTAAATCGGAATTCGTATTTCGGCTGATTTTAGAGGAATATTTTAAAGTTCCAAAACTCCACACTTAGAAGAATTTCCAAGTGAAACCAGTCAATGTTAGCCTATGGAAGGAAATTCAAGTTACTGGTAAGTGCGGTTAAAATTACTTTTCAGGACCAGTACTGGGCTGAAAGATACAGCACTGAGGTCTCTCCTGATAACAGGTGAGTAAATCGGAATTCGTATTTCGGATGATTTTAGAAGAATATTTGCACAATGGTGAAGGGAGGGGCGGGGCCTGAGGTGACATCTGTGCAAACGCGCCCCGTGGCGCGTTTTAAGTTGGGGGATTAAGTCCCCTTGAATCCTGAGGGTCCCTAGGGGCCAACTAGCCCACCAGGAACCTCCAATATGCGCTAGGGGCTGCGTTGCAGAGACGTGTAGAGAGGCCACACCCCTTTACACCTCTCTGCAACGCAGCTCTGTGGCGCTTTCTGGATGTACCTGTTGGGCTAGTTGGCCCCCAGGGACCCTCAGGATTGAAGGGGATTTAATTCCCCATCTTAAAACGCGCCACGGGGCCTGTTTGCACACATGTCACCTGAAGCCCCGCCCCTCCCTTCACCACTGTGCAAACGCGCCCCGTGGCGCGTTTTAAGCTGGGGATTAAGTCCCTTGAATCCTGAGGGTCCTCGGAGTCCAACTAGCCCACCATATACCTCCAAAAAGCGCCACAGAACTGCGTTGCAGAGAGGTGTAAAAGGGGTGTGGCCTCTCTACACGTCTCTGCAACGCAGCCCTCTGGCGCATATTGGAGGTTCCTGGTGGGCTAGTTGGCCCCCAGGGACCCCCAGTATTCAAGGGGAATTCGTTCTCTTCTGCAAACGCGCCAGGGGCGCGTTTGCAGAGTGGTGAAGGAAGGGGCGGGGCCTGCGGGCCCGATCGTTTTTTTTATTTTTTTATTTTTTGTCTCTTGAAGGGGGGCTGTGTGGCCCCCCTTCCTTTTTTCTGTTTTTGGGCCCTGGGGACCCCATCCCCCAGGGCTTTACCCCTTTTTTTTAATTTAATTTAAAAAAAAAAAAAAACGGGAAGGGGGCCCCGGGGCCTGTATTGGCCCCGGGGACCCCATCCCCGGGGCATGGCCTTTTTTATTTTCTTGGGAGGGGGCTGCGTGGCCCCCTCCTCTGGCCATTTAAGGCCCCGGGACCCCATCCCCCGGGGCCGGCCTTTCCATTTTTTTTTATTTTTTTGGGGGAGGGGGCCGCGTGGCCCCCTCCTGGGCCACTACCTGCCCCGGGGACCCCATCCCCCGGGGCTGGCCCTTCCGTTGGGGACTGTGGGGGCTCCCAATCCCCCACAGTCCCGCCGGCTCCCCACGTCCCTTGGGTTCCGGCATTCTTTTTCCACATGGGGAGCAGCTGACATGCTGCTCCCCATGTGGAAAAGCAATGTGCTTTGGATATTGGAAGAGAGAGCAGGTTTCCCTGCTCGCTCTTCCAATATCCAAGCAGTTTGCTATGGCAGGACGGGAGCCGCGAGGCTCCCGTCCTGCCATAGCAAACTACAGTGTCCCGGGGTAGGCACCCGGGACACTGCAGGAGCCGGCCCTGGGGGGTGGCGGTCCCCAGGGCCATCAAGGGCTCCAGGAGGGGGCCGCGCGGCCCCCTCCCTACATCAGCACAGCCCCGGGAGGTGGTGGTCCCCGGGCTTCGGGGTCCAAAACGGACCCCCATTTTAATTTGTTAGTGCCCCGGGAGGTGGCGGTCTCGGGCGTGTGGGGGCTGGAGCCCCCACACAGGTTGTTCAATAATAAAAAAAAAGCCCCGGGAGGTGGTGGTCCTCGGGCTGCGGGAGGGCTCAGAGCCCTCCCGCACCATTTTTAAAAAAGCCCCGGGGGTGGCGGTCCTCGGGCTTGGGGGCCCTTGAGGCCCCCCACACATAAAATTAAACCCCCACCATGCCCCCGGGACTTGGGCCACCCGGGGCAAAATACAATCGAAGCGCGGAGACCGCGCTTCGATTTTTTTTTCGGCAGGATTCGCGCACCCTGAGCGCATCCTGCCGATTTTTAAAAAAAAATTGTTGTTTTTTTGCATAGGGGTCCTTGTGGGACCCCTGAGCAAACCTAGGGGGTCAGGGTGTTTCTACCCTGCTCCCTTTGTGCGCTTTGCGCACTTGTTTGTCCCTCTGTTCTACCGAGGATAAAATGGCTGCCAACATTTCCTGAATCGGAATGTTGACAGCCAGCTGACAGCCAATTAACATGCAGCTCGTGATCGGGACGGTGCGCGCAGGGTGCGCTGAGGGTACGCGGACCCTACTCGGCCATAGATATCACTAACTTTTTACTTTTCATTTTCTCAGCAACTACTGAACGGATTTACACCATTTAACAAAAAGGGTTCTTTCTGAACCAAGAACTACCTCTTTGCCAAATTTGGTGTAATTCCGTTCAGCAGTTCGGGCTGTAGCCTTGTCTAAAGTTTCCTATGGAAAAGTGCATGGGGAAAACACGGTTTTGGGACCCCCCCCTTTTTTCTCGGCCCCCGCTTGACGAATCCCCCCCCCCCCCCTCGAGACTTTCAGGGTAGGAGCGGACCGGAGCGGGCCACAAAGTTTGAACATTTCGCGAAGATACGTCAACCGGCAAGAGAGTTATTTCAAATAGAATGTCGCGGATTTCCTATGGATAATAGGCTGTAACTATAACTATCTACTGGCGACCGCCAGTAGATAATATATATACATATATACATACGCACACACATATACACATACGCTCCAGCGCTTGCAATGATTTTGCACGCATAGGCACTCATGGGGGTTGCTTTTTATTAATAGACGCGTTTCAGCAGTAGCTTTCTTCAGTGCTAAAAAAGTGGGTCAATCTCAAATGCGTGGCGCGTCATTTTAAACAAGAATAGTATCTCGTGATTGGCGCTTGCAAATGGTGGTAGATGAAGAAGGACTCCAATGATGTTCACTCCCTCTGTTCGCCAGATTAGTAAGATAATGTTCGAATTAATACCAATGGTTTAGCGAGGGGATTGCAATGTACAGCGTGATGGTGGTTGAATAAACATCGGAAACGTCCTGAATAACAGCAGGCATGCCTTAAGAGTAAGAACTTTGACTTTTACATACAACAATACTTACCTTGTATAAAAGTCGATATGGCTAAAACTATTATTCATTCGAACATTATCTTACTAATATGGCGGCCAGAGGGAGTGAACATCATTGGAGTCCTTCATCTACCACCATTTGCAAGCGCCAATCACGAGAGACTATTCTTGTTTAAAATGACACGCCGCGCATTTGAGATTGACACTTTTACCACTGAAGAAAGCTACTGCTGAAACGCGTCTGATATATACATATATACATACACACACACCTTCACAAGTTTGCCCAGAATAAAGGACGCACTCCGTAGCAGGTAGGAAACAACCTTTTTATTCAAGTAAACAGGCAGCTTCACATCCCGATATGACATCCCTCGGCCTTACGCGTTTCAGGGCATTCTTTCCCCTTCCTCAGAGGCCAATGTGAGCAGCTTCAAATTACGTGCACTGCCCGGTCCCCTGCGTGCTACTTAAATTCACAATTGGCCTCTAGTGTGCCTTTCAATTAATTCATCTTCCCAGTGCATGCTGGGACCTGCTGTGTAGGAGAGTCGGATCTGCTTCACATGGGTACCCCCACTTTTTGCTGATGCTTCACTGTTTTTCGACATTAGTCTGGCTGGGGCCCTGCTAATCAGAACCCCAGCCTAGCTGCTTCCTCTCTAAAATGGTTTCCATGTGCCCTAGGCACATCTCTGATTGGAATCTGGAGTGCCCTTATAAGTCCCTAGTATATGGTATACTATGTACCCAGGGCATAGGTACCTCAGAGGCCTACCAGGGGCTGCAGCATGTATTGTGCCCCCCTGGAAGGCCATCCAAAATGACACCACAGGTCTGCTACTGCAGCCTGGGTAAGGTGGTGCATGCACCCCTTACAGTGGTATAGGCTACCTATATCACTACCATTGCACACACACATATAAACCTATAAGTCACTCCTATGGCAGGCCTTACCAATCCTGAAGGCAGAGTGCTTGGTTTTTATGTGAGAGGGTGCCCCTGCATGAGCAGAGCCCCCCTACAGCGTTCGGAGTCCCTCCTCTGATGCCGTTTGTGGTACAGCCTGACCATATACTCTTAAGCGCATTATATCCTCGCGGTACAATGCTAACTTTGGACTGGCTGCACCAAATCATGTCGTGTTTGATGTCAAACATCTTGGAATACTACCCCCCCGCCAGTCCTGGCGGCGGGGGTAGCATTCCACCCTTCTAGAGGGAGAGACATGTACACACCGGGCTACCCAGTAACTTCTTTCCAGAGCCCTGGCATCACAAAATGGACGCCGCTGCCACAGACACGGGTCTGGCCTCCTGCTGCTGACTGAAACTCCGGCAGGGGAGGCCTGGACAATAGGTTTCCTGTCGAAGGGAGGTGTAACCACCTCCCCAGACAGGATAGTGTGTATTGGGGCTGGGCGGGAGCACCCTCTGGTGCTTGGAAGTCCTGCACTGGGGGCACATTTGGTGTCCCTGTGCATATTCCAGTTCAAACCGGTTGCAGGGGCTACCTGCCCCTGCCCTGGCGCGAAACTGGACAAAGGGAAATGGGTGTAACCACCCCTCTTCCCTGACCCTCCCATAGGTGGGTCCCCAGAGTATGTCCAACCCCCTAACTTAGTATAAGTATGGGACCCCAGTCCTTAGGACTTTAGATTACCCTGGACGAAACTCTGACACTGAATCCTGGACCTTCGGCGCTCTACCTGAAGATTAGAGGACTGAAGAATCTCCCTTGGGGTCAAGGAGTGACTCCCCTGCGTGGCAGGCACCCAAGAAGCAATTGTCCGGTCTGCATCGCTGACGCTCCTGCCGGACGCCGAAGTCTCTGCATCACCAGAGGTGGATTTCCAGACTTCCCCGAGGCTGCCCTGAGTCCCCAGCAAAGCGGAGGCCCGTAGCTGTCGTGGGTAACGTGGAACCGTGACTCCTGGACACCGAGTATTTTTGCAAGTGCATCCTCTTCTTGGTCTCCCACGAAGTTGTGCTTTGGGCTCAGAGTAGCCCCCGCTTCCAGCACCGAAGATCACTGGCCTCCACTCCACGAGTGTCCTGTGAGCCAGCTCCAAGTGCGTCCACTTGAGGCTCCTTCGCGGTCGCTAGTCCGTTGGCTAGTGGGCCCTCCCGAAGGCAACTCTTCTTCTGCTTGGGCTTTCCTGGTTGCTCCAGACGTGCCCTGACTTACCCTCGCTGGGTGAGTCCCCCAGACCTTTTTGGTCTGCATCAACGTCCTTTCTTTATTTCTACGAGACTTGCCGTTGCCAAGGCTTGTTGGGTCCAATCCGGTCGCCGACACCCCTGCAATCGACAGACGTCGTGGGACAGCTCGAATCCAGCTCCAGGTTGTTGTCGACGCCTCCTGGACCTCATGGCTGAAGAGTCAAGACGACCGTCAACCTACCTGAAGCACCCGACATCGGTGGGCATCTGCTCATCGCCTTCCTGGTCACTGGCTAGTGACCCAGACTCTGTCCCCTCTGCTTTCAGGTTCTTCAGATCTTCGATCCACCCTTGGATCCACCCGAACACTTTCGACTTGGTCGCCAGAAGCACTTTGCAGCAGATCGCCATTGAAAACGACGATGAAACCCGACCCCGAAAGACACCTATGCACCCGGCTTCCCTGGGTGAGGTAACTCGAGTACTCCGCTGCTCCCGTGGGTATAGACTCTAGAACAACCTAGTTCTAAAGGGGTTTGCTCCAAGTCCTCCTCTAAGTGTCCTTTTTCTTTAAAACTCCAACCGCGACATTCCCCATAGAAGTCAACGGCCGCTCGCGGCTGTGTTCTCACACTGCACGCGTCCCCTGTGGGTCCCCTGTGTCACTACCTTGGGTGGTTCCTTGACGGCCAAGCACTTCTACAGGCTCTAGGCCTTGTGTCTAGCTCAGTCGTGGTTCTTATACCACTTTATTGGTATATGGTTTGGTACGCCCCTAGGGCTCAAACGTGTATTTGTGCTATTACTGTTGATAACTGACTTGTAACTTATGTACTTCGAACTCTAGCCTCATAAAGAGACTAGAGGGGTGTGTTTAAGACTAAATAATATATATATATATACACATATATACATATACATATACATATACATATACATATATATACACACATACAAAGAACTCCGTCCAACAGCATCCAAATCGTCAGGAAAAACGGACACGGACCCAAAATTGCTTCGTGCAAAAAGGTTATTTATTTAGTTCCATATCGGCACCACGCACCGCCATGACGCGTTTCGACCCAAGAAGGGCCTTGATCACATGACGCTGTCAGGGGAGGCCACCAAATTTATAGTGCAAAACATGAGCATCACGTGACCATAGGGCCAATAGACATAGAAAACACATACTGACCCAGTACAGCCTGAGCATATCGCAAGATTAATTGATCATATACCTGGTGGCTCGGGATTAATATACAATTTAGAATTTAAATAGACGTGCAAAACCTGCAAAAGTGCATAGGAGCTTATGTGCAAAGTACGCAACATTAAACAATACCTCCCCCTAGTGGGGCAAGGGCACGGCTAGATCGGATTAGCTGTATAAAGTGCAAAAGTGCATATTTAAAAAATATCTATAATCCTAAAATCCAGACAGCAGAGGCCTATGCCCAACATATTACCTCTAAAGCAATGTGCAAAATACAAGCAATAGTGCAAAAATGATGCGGCTTAATGCAGATATGCATAGATCTTATTGCAAGAAATTTTCATGGAAAGTTCCATCTTTAGCAAGTCTAAATATTCAATAGTAAAATGAATCACATCAAGAACCCACCAAATACAAATATATAAAACATGATTGAAATATATTAAAATGTGCAATGCTCATTCAAGTATGTGAAATACACAACCTTATGCTGTTTTATACCCATGATGAACCATAGAGCTAATGCCGTCCCTTATTATCAAGATAATCCTCATGAGTACATACCTCTAGACATTATGCATTTGAAAAGAATTAAAAATCATTAAATCTGATTAAAATCTACATTCATTTTACAAATACAATCGATCTATAGTACCACTCTAAAATATATAAAAGAGATATTTATTACATCATAAATATCTAAAATAGTATCCTAGACCTCAGCTCCCTGATGACTTGGTGCTGAAGGGCCCTATTAGAGTTATGTGGCAATTAGGGGAACCCGTTTCAAATCTACAATAGCCTGTAGGGATAGGGCATCACAACTTATGAGTCCTGAGTCAACTAAAAAAGGGGGGGAGACCCTACTCGGCCACTATATCTAATCTGCCCTGATTGGTCACGTTTAAACATCATTATCAAACAAGAGGAGTGAAGTGAAAAGAAGAAAATAAAGAAATCGTAAAATATTAAAAAGCTAGTACTAGTGTCTCCCGTATGCTAAAGATCATTGTACTCGGGGATCAGGTCAATATCTAAAACATAGTACTAGCAGCTGTCACTAAGCTAAATACATAGTAGGGGGAATAAATTCCTCTGCTGCGCCGATCACGAAGGAGACAACTTCCCTTCATGCAGACCCATCCAGTTCATTGGGCGGTGCGCTCACTCCACGGCCTGGAGCCGCCGTGATCATATGCCTTCACAAGTTTGCCCAGAATTGAGGACGCACTATTGTATATGTCTGTCAAATTTGTTTTCAGCCTCGATGTGTCCATAAAAAAAAAAAAATAATTAAAAAAAATAATACTATCTATCCAAAGCTGCAAACCATTGGCTGTACGCACTATGAAAACTGTATCGTCCGCGTACAGTAAGGCAGGCAGCCTTTTCCCAAATCTTAAAATATCCTTACAATGGGATATTAACCCTTTTGGTGCGTGTCGGCCAATGGCCAACGCGCGCACTACCTCCTTGGTGTGGGGAACAGCCATTGGCCGACACAGGGAGAGCCTCCTAAAATCATCCCGTGCAAAGCAATGAAAGTTGCTTTTTTTTTTTAAACCCCACCTTGCGCAGAATTGCTACTGCATCTCCCCCTGCCCCCAATCTGTGACATCGGCGCAATACAAGTGAGGTATCATTCTACTCAGGAGACCGAGAGGAACGCTGGGTGGAAGGAAATTTGTGTTGGCGCGGTGATCCCACAAAGAAATGTAAGGAAAATGTGAATTATTTGCTACATTTGAGGTTTGCAGGGGATTCTGTTTAGGAAAATGTTGGGGGATCCACGCAAGCCACACTTCATGGACTCCTCCAGGTGTGTCTAGCTTTCAGAAATGCCAGAGTTTGGTAGGTTTACCTAGATGACTGCAGAGCCCGGGCTCAAAAACGCAGGAGACTCCCTCGCAAAACCAGGTCTTTTTGTGATCGATAATTCTGGCGTCTCCACAGTACGTTTTGGGCCCGTCACGGGCACTAGGCCTACCCACACAAGTGAGGTAGGATTTTTCTTGGGAGAATGCTATGTGGGTGGACGTTTGTGGCTCCCTGCAGATTCCAGAACTATCCATCATAGAAGTGTGAGGTTTTTTTTTTTTTTTTTTTTTTTAAAAAGGTTTGAGGTTTTCAAGGAATTCTGGGTACCAGAACCTGGTGAGAGCCACACAAGTCACGCCATCCTGGATTCCCCGGAGTGTCTAGTTTCCAAAAGTGTACAGGTTTGCTAGGTTTCACTAGGTGCCACCTGAGCTAGCATCCAAAATCCACAGTCAGGCATTTTGCAATAAAAAAGTATCAGTTTTCACTGGAACAATGTGATGGCCCAAAACGCAATGTGGACACTAGGCCTACCCACACAAGTGAGGTACCATTTTTATTGGGAGACTTTGGGGACCACAGAATAATATAACAAGTGTTATTACCAACTGACTCTTTGCATTTCTGCCTTCCAACGTAAGTGTGTAAAAAAAAAAAAAAAAGAAGAAGAATGCCCTCTAAATCACATGCTAGTATGGGTACCCACAAATTCAAATAACCACTGCTTCTAAACTCCATATGATGTTTCCACCTCAGAAGTACATAATTTTACTTGATACCTATTTTTCACTCTTTATATTTTACCAAATTAATTGCTGTATACCTGGTACACAATGAAAAAACATTGCAAGGCGCTGCTCAGTTATGGACTCTGGGCACCTCGGGTTCTTGGTGAACCTACCAGTCCTATATATACACCCACAACCAGAAGGGTCCAGCAGACGGAACGGAATATTGCTTTTAAAAATCTGCCATATTTAGAAGTTAGAGGTGCAAATGCAGGCACATATGGCTGTTTTTTCAACTCAATTCCAATATATTATTTTATTTCATGTCATCTGTTACTTTCTATAGGAAAACCTTGAAGGATCTACACAAATGACCTCTTGCTGAATTTAGAATGTGGTCTACTTTTCAGGAATGTATAGCTTTCCGGGATCCATCATTGGTTTCACACCAATTTCTACCACCAACTTGAAGGCGGTTGAAAGCACAAAAATAGACTATGTACCACTAAAATGCCAAAACGGTGTAGAAAATGTTGGTTTTCTGACAAACTTCTGCCCGTTCCTGAAAGCTGAGAAGATGGTGATTTTAGCACTGCCAGCCCTTTGTTGATAACAGGTGCAAGGAAAAAAAACAGATGGTTTCTTCAGCACTTTGTTCCCCATTTGTCCTAAAAAAAAAAAAACACAAAAAAGTTAGCTGTATTTTGGGTCCCCTCTCGGGGAAGCCCCAAACCCTGGGTAGCTTTTGCATCCCCAGGATGTTGCAAAAAAAGGATGCAAATTTGGCGTGGATGCCTTATGTGGAAAAAAGTTATGAAGCCCCAAGTACGTACTACCCCAAATAGCCAAGAAAGGGCTCATCACTTAAAAGGGGGGATTGTGAGGGGTTAAACACTGGGCCAGCTGGTTAATATATGAAATAAAAAAGTAAAGGGGCTAAAATACAGCCCTGGCAGACACCTCTCCCCAAAGGAAACCGCCTAACCTCACTTAAGCTTCCAGCCCGGCATGGAAATTGAGCATACACGTAACAAGATCACCATCCACCCCATGTCCCCCAGCACAGCCCATAACTTGGCTCCATCTACTGTGTCAGAGGCTGTGCTGAGGTCCACGAGGGCCAGGTGAATAGTCCCTTTCCTCACTAATGTATACTTCACAATCAAAGGTAAAGGTTAAGGTTCTGTTCAATCATCACTCTGCTCGGCATAAAGCCATATTGAATGTTAGTTAAAATGTTTCTATCTTCCACTCAGTCCATAAGTCGGCTCAGCAGAACCCTACAAATAACCTTCACTTCAGCATCAATTAGAGAAATGGGCTGGTAACAGGCTGGATCAGCCCAGTTTCCCTTTTTGAAAACCAGTAAATAATTGATTTTTGCCAAGAGGACGGGATATGCCCTCAGGCTACTACGTTTAGTAGTGTGACTGTAGGGGGAAGATCAACACAGGATTTAAAAAATTCACCGGGGACTCCATCCGGACCAGGGGCTTTACTAGATGGCAGGGCCACTACGACTTCTGCAACATCAAACTGTAACTTGCCTCCTCTGGAATAGGAGGATTTATTAAAAGGGTGGGGAGATGACCTGCTGTAGAATAGATAGTTTCAAAGATAGTTGGGTGATCCAATCCTTAGCCGGAATAGTATGAAACACATCTGGTGCCACTACCTTGTTTAAAAGGGGATGGTTCACTCTTTTCCAGCATGCAGGGCTATCTCCTGACTCACAGGCAGTCACTAGCTGATCCTATGCCTCCTGTTTAAGTGCCTTTTTCCACCTCCTACAAGCCTCTTTACAACAGCCTCTAGTCTCCACTGCATCAACCTTAACTCTTGGTCTATGACACAGGGCCTTCATTAGGCAAGTCATCTACAATCTTCGTGACATCTTCAAGGGCCGGAATACGCTGTTCGGCTTGGTCAAGTCTTGTAGTCTTCCTATCAAGGCACGCCTTCATCTGATCCAGACATGCAACAATCGAAATGAAGCTCAAAGTGACAGTCTATGGGAGATGCCAATTTCCATACTTTAAGTTCACCCATGGATAACTGGATAGGAATATCATATATAGAGACCCTAGACAATCCTGCAGATGACCATAGTAATAGTATTCCCATTAGTAACCTAAAGAAAGATGAAATTAGATCGTATCACAGGGAGTTCCTGAAATTAATGACGTGGAATATAGCAGGAATTAAAAATAAAATATGTGATACAAACTGGTTACAAATGTTGGACGGTTTTGGATTGATAATGTTACAGGAAACTTGGAGTACTGAATCTTTTTGTATAAATGGCTCAGACAATCTGTACCAACGCTATTCCGTCCAGAAAGGGAAGGGCAAAGGGTGGTCTTGCCATATTAATTGCTGTTACCTCACCATTGATTTTAAAGAAAAATTTTATTACATCACAATATTATCAGTTTGTATACCTTGAATCTAATGGAAAGAAGCAATTGTTGCTATAAATTTTTATAACAACTTGTTTGATAATACAAAGAGTAAGGTAATTAGCTTATTAGAAAAGGACTTGGACCACTTTCTAAAGGGAGTGATAGGGGGATATGTTTTAGTGTGGGCGGGGATTTCAATTCTGTCAGATGTGATTATGAAGAAGGTGAACCCTGTGGATATTGTGATGATTATGGTGATAAGATTACACATTTCGTGCATGATATGTATGGGGAAGCCATTAATATGGTGTTGCATAAATACGATCTAATTGTTTTAGAACCTAATATATCAGAAGGAGAAACAGAAATATACACTTTTGTAGGAGCAAAGTCCTCATCAAACATAGATCATTTTATAATATCAGCAAATGGTAGCAATCTGGTTGAGAACGTCCTGATTAATATTAGTCTGTTTAGTGATCATCACCCTTTAAGCTTGATCCTGAAAATAGACTTGCCTAATAAATGAGGTAAGAGAGCAGATGCTGATATTGACGTCCAAGGAAACAATGGTGTATCCATAAAATGGACGGGCGTTAACCCAGTTATATTTATGGAAAATATCAGAGAGAAAACACAAAAGGATTTAGAAATCTGCTCGGATAGCTCTTCGAGTAAAATAGCTACCATAACTGCCTTTAGTAATATTGCCAAGGAAATTGCTGGTAATTTAATAGCCAAAAAGAAGAAGAAAACCTGTGATCTTAATCCAAGATGGTTTAGCCATGATTGTACGAGGCTGAATGGGGAATTGAAACTGGCTCTTAAACAAAAACCCAGAGATCCTGATAGGATTAGTACCGCAAGGAAAAATTATTTAAAAAACCTTGGAAAATAGAAAAAGAGAGATCCGTGAGGGCGCCTGGGAGAAGCTGCACCAGGCAGATGAGACGAAAGACTCTGCTCTTTTTTGGAAGACAATTAATCACCCATATTTCAAAGGAAATAATGAAGTAAGGATTGATACTGTGGTTCCACCAGAAGACTGGGTGTTACATTTTGAGAAGATTTTTAACCCTGAAGGTTTAAAAATAATTGATTGTAAAAGAGATAAGTTTATTATAGTAAACCCAGTAAAGGCATTACCCATAACTATAGGAGAAATTAAACTAGCCCTTGAAAAAAGTGCAAATGGAAAAGCTGCTGGACCTGAAGGGGTGCCTATAGACGTTTTTAAGTGTAACATGGATTTTTGGATACCTATTTTATTGAACGTTTTTAATGCGGCCTTGGGAGGTGTATTACCCTCCACCTGGGTGCAAAGTATTATTGTTCCCATTTTTAAAAAGGGGGACAGAGGGAAGGCAAACTGCTACCGCCCAATATCCCTTCTTGACACCTCATCGAAGCTGATGGGTCGAATTATATTAGAAAGGTTAGAAGACTGGGCCAGTGAAAGTAAAATCCTGACAGAAGCCCAGTATGGTTTCAGAAGGGGTATTGGGACGGTAGAGCAATGCTTAAATTTAGAATTGTTAATAGGGAAGTATACACAGGCTAGGGAGGGGGTACTCCACCTATGCTTTGTTGACCTAACTAGTGCCTTCGACTTAGTTAATCATCAAAAACTTTGGCAAACATTGAAGGGGCTAGGGGCCCCCATTGAGATAATTTCATTTTTATCACAAATGTATGTCTTTTTAACTACTAGGGTACGATACGGGAAGTTGGGGGAATGTACACCTGATTTTATGGTAAAGCGGGGGATTAGACAAGGTTGTGTTCTAGCTCCGCTTTTATTTTCACTATACATAAATAATGTGGATTCATTTTTACAAAATTTAGCCGCTGATGCCCCAAAAGTAGGAAAACGTACCACACCTGTTTTACTATATGCAGATGATGCTGTCTTAATGTCCAGGACTGCAAATGGCCTGCAAATTCTGATAGAAAACTTTGCCCTATATATGTCGGATATTGATTTGCAGTTAAATTTAAAGAAAACATTTGTAATGACATGTGGGGGGAAAAGGCCAAAGCATACAGCATCACGTGGGTGGGGTTTTTATAAATAGAGTATCCATCTTTTCGTATTTAGGGTTGTTATTCTGCAAAAATGGTTCTTGGGATAAGCATATTGAATCATGTAAAATGAAATTTTTAAGAATTACAGAGGGTATATTTAAATTTGCAGCAAAAATAGGAAACAAACCTATACTGGAAATTCTATCATTATATAGGAGTAAGTGTGTCTCAGGGGTCTGTCACGGTGCAGCGATATGGGGAGAACAAATACGGCTGCATTACAAATAATGGAGATTAAGTTTTTAAAAGACTGTTGGCGGTCCCTAGTGCTACTGCGACCGCTATTGTACATAAAGAGTTATTTGCACCATACCTAAGTGACACAATAAATATGGCAGGCCTTATATTTTGGCGAGGGCTTTGGGCAAAGGAAGAAACTAAGTTCACAAAGGATTTAATAACGGACTGCCTAGCCCTTGACCATAGTTCCAAAATACCATGGCTGGAGTATATTTTTAAACTTTTAATGAAATGTAAAGTAGGTATCGACAAAAATAATCCCATTACAATACAGGACTTCACTAAACAAGATTTGAAATTAAAATACTTAACTGCAATGGAACAGGAACGGGAAAGCGCTGCCATTAAAAAAAAGACTATAGTTAGTTATTGTGAAGGTCCGCTTATAAGGGGCATTCAGCCATACTTGATATTGGTAAGGAATACCCAGCATAGATTTTACTTGACTAGGTTAAGGCTGGGTACCCTACACCGTTTAATTGCCTTTCCAAGTACTGAAAAATGGCGTCATATATTACTACCTTGCCCATGTGATGGTAAAACTTTACAATCAACTATGCATTTTATACTTTTTTGTCCTTTTTATATGGGTATCCGAAAATCAATTTTAAAACCCCTTTTTTTAAGAAATTCACTTTATAGCTACAAAAATGCGTTTAATTTTGTTTGTAGTTTGGATAATGCAAAAGTAATAAGTTCTGTTATGCGATACATACAACTCTCAATTAGGAAGAGAAAAGAACTAGCACATTTGGATGCACTATTATATGAAGAATAAGACTAATAATCATATTTTATTATGTATGTTTGCATACATGTATTTATAGACACTAGCACTTTATTGCCTATATTGTAGCAGCTTGTACTTTTGTACTAAGATTCCTTTATGCACTGGCACTTTATTAACTTTATACCGATTTGTAAGTATTAGCATTTTAATGCACAAATTGTGGCAGCCTGTACTGATGTACTAAGAGCTTTTCATGCACTGATAATTTTATATTGATTTTATCTTTATGAAAAATTTTAATGTGTATAATCGTTTTTAATTCCGAATATTAAGTATGATGTATTTTGCGAATGTTTTTTATTTTTTATTGTGTATTAGCATGCTTTTATGGTGTCTGTTGTATTTACACCGAATAAAGCTTTTTTGATTTGACAGTCTCTCCCCAAGGAAAAGGAAGAATGCTGTGTGTGAGCCCCAAGTGTAAATTAAAGCATGCAAAGAGACAAATAGTAATGCAGTATTTTTTTTGCATAGAGTACAGGGCCACAGGTAAGTAGCTTTGCAAGTTTTTGCACCAATGAGGGAGGCAAAAGACAGTTCACTTAATGAGCATTCCAATGTTCACACAGATTATCGTGCAAGAGAGTAGCACGATCTGTGGCACAACCCTACCCGCAGGAGCTGCTCCACCGTAGACAGGCTTGGTCCAGGGGAGCAACCCCCGCAGCATGAAGATCAGTGACCCACCAGTAGAGGACGCGGCGCACAGCCCAGAGCAATCAATGCCAGAATCAGACTTTGCATCATCACCTACGTTTTAAGTGATGCTTAAAGGCTTTAAAAATAAATACGTTTCTATTAACCAGATCACTGCTTACTTAACGAAGCAAATGGCACTCCTCCAGCACTACTGTGGTCCTTGTTAAAAATGTATTAGTCAAAGAGAAAGTATTGTTGAAAGCTTAAGAAAAGCAACACATTACCATAACTGCAAGATAGAACATTAAGTTCCCCGATCAGACCTTCAAAGGTGCTAAAACAACCCAAGAATGAGAGCACTTACCGAATTTCATGACTTCATGGCCCCAGAAAATACTCTAAATGAAATGCACATTGATAGGGGACCATCTGTGTGTTTCAAGAGGCTGAGTAGGCCCAGAAAGTCTTGCAACGATGACATGGGGCCACTGGCCGACCCAATGGTAGTAGATTAGGCAGAATGTAATTGATGCATCGGTCACAATGATTGAATATCATTAGCTTTGTGGTTTGCCTTATGCAATTAAGGGGGATCAACTTTTTTTGGTTGCCTGATTTGACAAGCTTTTCACTGCTCTGGCCTGCTATTGGGTGGGGTGTACTGGCCTTACAGCCTTCTATTCCCACCCAAAATAACGCGGATAAACATTTTCTGGGACAACAGGACGGGTGAGTGTAGAGACCACCTCTTTCTCTCTACCTCCAAGATTAGATAGTACGGACCAGAAGGGGAGGGAAAACGGGAGCGGGCAATAACACGGAAAAATAAAAAATAAAAAAATACTCCTCACAGGTCTATTGGTACCCAACATACATTCAAGAGTGGAATGCAAATTTTTACCATAAATATGAATGGTCTTGCAAGCACAAATAATGAGGGCCAGTCTTTGGCCCTCAGAGGCATCAAGACACAAATTATATTACAGAAAGCTGGCATATCCCAGGATAAGATAAATAGACCAATAGGTCACAGAGTTAAAGCTGGGTTCAAGAGGAGATTTACCCATGCACTTCAGTGGCTCACTGAGGCGTTACAGTAAGATTTTGTAAAGTTCCGGGTCTGCAAACGAAGTCTGAAGCAGATAATACGGAAAGGTAGGGAATCAAGTATAGAGTATTTCAGGGCAGGGGACTTCACCTTAGTATCATACTATGGTTTGGTGTTAGACGATCTCCAAGTAGTAGCACAGCTGAAAGTTAGTGTAACCTCTTACCCCCTTTTATCGTTTGGGGAGGTGACTATGTGTCAATGTCTGAAGTGGACTCTTCTGGATCGAGTTTGGGCTAACTCTGCTAGGAGTAGGGTTAAGGCTCAGATTGGGAGAAAATAGCAAACTATCAATTGGTGGATATTTGGCAAAAAAAAAAAAAAAAGCCACCCACCTGCAGCGGGCCAATGCACCCACAGTAGCACACCGTATGGTACAGAAGTTAAGGCTGTTTTTTTTTTCCCTTCTGTAGATTTTTAGGTCGAGCCTATGGCAGCGCGCATGCGCTACATAGGAAATCGACCTCTTGGAATCACTTCAGCTTTCTTCAAAGCGCGTGCATGTTGTGCTCACACGCTATTGGCCTTTGCGTCTGGCTTCAGTACGCAATTGGCCAAAGGCGTGTGGATGTCACAGCTTCTTTTCAAAGGTTTACTCCCAGAGCGTTTTGCTCTCGGGAGCCAGCAGCAGCGCGCCGGGGCCATCTGTTTTTAATCAGCATGTGCGTGCTTGGTTTACATGCAGTCTTTCTCCCCCATAAAGCCGTTGTGTGCCATTTACTGAGCTGTCGAAAGAATCTGTCCTTGCGCCTGTCCGGGCCTAATCAGGGGCTTTGGCAGAGCGTGCGCCTTGAAACAACAGGACTTAGAATCGCTGCTGTCAACGGCCGCCTTCCCTGTGATATGTCTTTTTCATCATTTCACTCGACTGACGGTCCCTGCTTAAATATTCATTTTGCATGAACTATTCATAGTTCCTTCGTGTCCGCACGTACGAAAGCAATGTTTTTTTGTCAGTGATCGCATCAATGCGAATTTGTGAAAGCCGGTGTTTTTGGTTGCGTTATTTAGCAAGGCATGGGCGGGAGATACATTGTTGTATTCCTGTCATCTGGTGTGGGTGGGAAAGGCGCACACAGGGCGGCTGACGTGCTCTCAGCAGCGAAGCATTTTCTCTAGGCTGTTGTACAGCCAAATACGTTACAATGCCCGGGCGCAATTTGTTTCTTGTTGCAGATTGGCCCTTGCAGCAATCTTTCACCATAATTTCCTGTTTGCCTCCGGTAAGTAGAAGCAAGAGGCCTGCAGCGTTTACTTAGCATGGGCACCTTTGTACCATTTCCAGGAAAAGCTTCCTTTTAAAGTGACGTCACGTTGGCTTCGCTTTCTGCCAGATGTATCGGAGGCTTTTGGAACCGTTCACGGCGGGGTTAAGATCAATTTTTTAAGGTAAATGTAATACATTTTCTAAATAATTTGAAATTGGACCGAGGACACTGCAGCACTTTACACGCGCACCAGATCACTTTTCATATTTGGGGGCTTTTGTTTTTTAAATCAAATGTTGAAGGGTGCCTTCCTAACTTTTATCTGAAACAATGTAAGCACATGCATTGGTTGTTATCAAGAGCTAAAGCGAGGGAGGAGGTTACAGTCGGCCCGTGTATCAGATCATTGTGACAAAGACAGTGGGAGATTAAGCGATTTGCCCAGAATCACAGGATGTTGCTCCGATGCCGAGACTCGGTTACAAATATGCTAATGCTGGGAAGATTGGAGACTTCCTCTCCTGCATGCAAGCATGCTTCTACTTGGTCACTAAATGACAGGGATGCACTTGTTCATCTGTGTCTGTGATACATGGGGAATGTTTTAAGCAGCGGGGACGGATTCCAGCTCGGTAGGAATGCACCATACTCACTTGTTAAAAAGTGATTTTCTTTTAATACACGTCAGGCCTAAGCAGTAGAGGCTGAAAGTAATAGTGATTGGCCCTCTGTCCGAAAAATCGCACCTTGAAGGTGAGCATTGCATCTGTACACTCCACGGAATGCTGCGGTGTAAAGGGATTACTGTAGTTTGGCAATATCAGTTACAAGCGCAGTTCTGCTTTCACAGGCCACAACAAAAATGTGGTGGAAATGTTTACACTAAGGGTTTTAAGCCATTAAGAGTGCGGCACACAGTATTGGGATGGTTTTAGTCAGTGCATCTACACACCTTCTCCAAACAGTCCACTCCACCTCAAAAATAGTAGTCTGGCCTGAACGGCGAATCAGTGTCGCCATGTCACCTGCACCCTGGACAGCAGGCAAACCGGCACCGGGCTTTAAGAGGGATACAGAAAGCAAGGGGTGTTTCTCTCTAAAAGGGGCATGGCCTATGTAATTAAGGGCATGATTTAAACATGTGAAGTACATTTCTGTGATTCCCATACTGTGCCACTCAATCGGCAGTTTAGTCAAGTCAGAATAAAGTTTTAGACCATAGATCTTTAAACCACATAAAACACACATTTTGGTTTTTTTAAATTCTAAAAATTGTTACAAAATCAACATCTCATTCCATTATGAACTATGAATTTTCATATCCTCCATCATAGTTTTATTAAAAACAATTCCATACAAAGGCAAAAAAACAATCAAATATCCCATATATGATCAAACTATACTAAAAACCTGTTTTAAAATGGTAAAAAGGATAAATCTTAAAGTCTCTATTCCTCATTACTCAGTCTAACCCTCAATTCCCTATTCCATAAACAACCTTTTGACAGCCTGGATAAACTTTGCCACAGCTATAGCGATATCAAGCTGATGCATGTCCGTGAGGAGCTCAATTGCTTGCAAACGGGACCCAATACTATATTTTAGGAAAATCGGTCGTAAAAACTGTTTTCGCTGGACTACCAATTTTTGACAATCCATTAAAATATGCAAGCAATTGCATTTCATACCGATCCTGCATGTGCATCTGCTATCTGGACACATCAATTCCCTTTTTATTTTGTCGTTTGACCGAGCGGGATTGATACCAATTCTCACCCTTAATAATTCCATTCTAAGCCCTTGATTTGGTAGGGTGTCTAAGTAGGGATACCAATTTTCTTTCCTCCAGCTATTTATCATGAATTGCACAGACTCTTTCTTTAACAAGTACTCCATATCATTCAGTCTAGACAATTCCTTCCCTAGAGTTTTAAGCTCACTTTGATTCGACAATATGCAGGGACTGCGGGTCCATTTTCACCTTTAACTTATCACAGATGGAATAAAGTTTCTTTCTTGTTTCTTTCGCCCACTTTAGTTCACTCCGCAGAATCTCCTCCATACACCATTGTGACACTTTCATCTCTTCTCCTGCTCCCAACCGTTTCCAGAATCTTAGCAAACCCACTTGCACCTGGTCATTCCATGAGGTCACATTTAGCTCCAATCTAATTGACTAACATTGATGAGCTAGGTAATTACATCAGTGCTTTTAAACATTTCCCTTCCTCACTGTTCCAGGTACTTTTCCCTCCTATACATAAAATTTCTGCACCGTACTGCATTTGTGGGGGGATCATTGCATTGAAAGCCTTCAGCAATGGTCTTTGGGACATGGCACCATAACTACGATTGAAGTTTTTCAGCCCGCACACTGAAGCTAGGGCTTTTACTTTCTGGGCCTCCAGGTGCGTACCCCATTTTAGAGACTTGTCAAACCATATTCCAAGATATTTATACTGGTTGACGGTCTCTAATTTCGTTTGCCCCAGAGACCAATTAAACTTTTGATTTCTCTTCCCAAAGCACAGGATTTTTGTTTTATCCATATTCACTGTAAGACGTTTAGTTGCACAATATGTGCTGAACGCATTTAACTTCCTTTGCAGACCCAGCTCTGTTTGGTCGAGGATTACTAAATCGTCTGCATACAGTAAACAGGATAAATGCTTCCCATTTAATTTTTGACTTGCACTTCTATCGGTCATCAAAGAAGATGGTAGGTCTGAGAGAAAGATTGAAAAAAGAAGCGGGGCCAATACGCAACCCTGTCTTAGGCCATTATTGATCGCTATTTCCGGAGTCAAACCCCCCATTGTATCTTTAATGACCTGTGCCCAGTTCTGTCTATGCAACTCTTGAATTATTGCTAGGACATCCTCCGGGATGTTATAACTTCTTAGCGTCTCCCAAAGGCAGTCCCTAGCTACTAGATCAAAAGCTGCACGAAAGTCAACAAAACAGCAGTATAATCTGCCCTGCTGCTCCATGGATTTCCGCGCTAATGCCCATAAGACAAAGCAATGGTCTATTGTTGAGTGCCCCTCCTTGAAGTCTCCTTGTTCCACCGGCACGATAGAGTGTAACTCCACCCAGTCCTTCAATCTGCCAAGTATTATTTTTGAGAACACTTTCACTCCAATATCTAACAGATTAATTAATCTGTAGTTCTTAGGATCATTCCTATCACCTTTCTTGTGAAGAGGCCTAATCACGGCCCCCCTCCAGGATTTTGGGATAATTCCTGAATCTAAGACAGCTAAAAACATCTGCGAGAAAAATTGTGCCCACCAGTCTAACTGAGTTTTAATTATCTCAGCAGGTAGATTATCTGGCCCAGCGGCTCGAGTTAGGTTTAACTTCCTATTAGTTTCCTTCACTTTTTCTACCGCGAAGGATGATTTTAACTCTTTTGCTACCCTTCCTTTGGGGGCACTTCCCTTACTTATTTCAGGCGCATGACTTGCCTTATATAGTTGGCCTAGATACTCCTCCCAGGATGCCTCATCGACTACACAACTCAAGGTTCCAGGGGTCCAGCCTGAGGCATCCTGGATCAACTTCCAGAACCCTTTAACATTTTTTGTTTTTATTGTTTCCAGTAAGTTATCCCAACATTTTTCTTTAAAAATTCTTTTAGTATTTTATATTCTTTCTTTAGTTTATTTAGTTTAGTTAGACCCCCCCCCCTGATCATACCTTAGCCGCAAGGATCTTTCTACTCTCTTTATTATCTTTTTTTTTTCCCTACACGCAGGATCAAACCAACTTACTTGCTTGCTTTCTGTATCTTTAGCACCCTTTTCCTTCCTTTTTAGGTCAACTCTAAGACATTGTACAACGTGGTTAATTTTATCCTCAAACCATGAGACCTTCTGATCAGTAGCTTCCTCCAAGATCACTTTCTGTTGGAAACTCGCTAATGTCGCTAAACATTCATCTGTTAATTTTGTAGTCAGACGTTTTGGGTATGACAGTTTGAGGAAGGACTCTTTCACAATGTTTTATGGGCCCCCTCGTTAATTCATAATAAAGGGCATTATGGTCACTTTCCTTGCGCTGGATTACCTTAAACTTTTTTACCCTATCAAAGTTCCATGCGTGCACAAACACATAATCTATGGGGCAATGTTGGTTACCTTTTCTAAATGTCTGGATTGCTGGGCGATCAGATTCTACCCTACCATTTAAACTAATTAACCCCTTTGAACCCAAGAATTTCCCCAAGGCTTCATCTTGTTTATTCATGGTGCAAATAGGGAAAAGTGCTGGCATTACGTCATACGCTTTTACAATTTCTTTAAGCCAAGGATCTAATTTTTTAGGATTTAGTTTGTGGTTAAAATCCCACGTAATAACCAACAGATCATTTCCATATTTGTCGCACACCGAGTTCATTACATCCTTAAACAGCCCCATTTCCCTTTCATACTCCTCGAGAGCCCCATTGTATGTAGATGTTCACCAGAATCAATCGTTCATTTGGCCTTTCAGAGACCAGTAGGGATAACTCGCTAACCAACACCCATTTACAGGTTGTAGTTATCCACTTCACTTTTTTCGCAATCCTGGTGGAAATAAGAGTCATAATCCCCCCGGAAGGTCGACCAAATCTTTTTTTACTAGCTGGTTTATGATGTTGTACAAACCCTTCGATTGACGGGGTGTTGTCGCATAGCCAAGTTTCCTGCAGACAAATAATGTCTGCCTGCAGGGATGCATATTTTATGCTCTCAGTCTTTGTTTGCCCTTTAAACCCATTTATATTCCATGAAATTATTTTTATGCTATGCAACAACCCACTTCCCTAATCAAGCTCACCAAGAGTGCCAGACTCATTCATGCCCCATGCGGATGTACTTATAGGGCTCTCTCTTAGACTCCAATTACCCCAACTATTGCTTGGCTCTAGGTTCTCTACAACTATGTTGATATTTGCTCTTTCCCCACATGCCCCTGCTATCAGTCTTGCCTGCCTTTTCCCCAGGCCCGCGTGACATTTCAAGAAGGCGCTGTCAGGTTGGTTTACCCTATCCAATTCGGCTTCTGATATTAATCTTATTCCTTCAATATTTATTTTTCGGCTTTTAAGATTGCCGTTTTTACCAACCATGAGTAGACTTCGACTTTTGTAAATTCCTTACCTTTATTATTCAAGCTGAATCCTACCTGCCTCAGGTCTTTTGTCTCGATTTCTTTCAGGCTAGGGCATTTTGAGAAAACAAATAAAAGTTTTGAACGATTTAAGGGTACAATCTTTCTTAGCTTTTTCCTCCCCTTCTCTACTTCAGAGGGTTCAAAATATATCCATTTTTTATCACTTGATTCTGTTACTGCTATACCCAAATTTTTCTTTTCCCTTGTATCTTCCTTTGTAGTTAGATTTGTTGGGCTTTTTGGAGTTTTTCCACCCCTCCCTAAATGGTTAGGGAGTTCTTTCTCCTCCTGCGTGTTTACCCAATTTTCCAACATTTTCTCCTCTCTTTCTACTTTACGAGTGAATTTTTGTTGGGCCCTTTTCTCCCTTGTTGCAACCTGACTCATAATTAGGGGACTCTCTAAAACTCTTTTTAACCTCCTGTTATATGGGGAAGATCCTCTTTCGTGTGCTGTTTCATAAGGCCCCACTCCCTTATCCCCCCCATTTCTTTGGGCCCTTTTGTTTTCCTTTTGGTAGGTTTGTCTTTTTAGATGAAACTTTGTGTTAGGCCCCCTATACCAAGGGTGTTCCCCCCCCGTCTCCAAATTAACATTGGGCATCTAGAGATATACACATCATGACAATTATTCATTTGCCCTGGATCCTCTGCACCACCTTGGGCGGGAATGTCGGGTACCGGTCTAACCACAGATAGCATTAGACCCCTGATGCTTTGTAATTCCCTTACAGTTTGTTTTAAGTAAATTTCATGGGAGTTTAATGTTTTATTATTAGATAATGTAACTTCAAGCAGGCCTTGCAAGGTTTTTTGCATCAATAACATATCCAGCATTGAGGCGGAGGGTGTTGCTGATATGTCCAGGCCCAAAGTACTATTACGCTCTAATTCTTCTATAACCTTGGAACCTTGAATCATCGATTGACCCATGCTTTTCTCTAGTCTAGACCATATTTCCGAGTCCATAATATCATTCTGGGCTTGCAGGTCTTTTGAGACATTCACCTCATATTCTTCTTCAACGAAGCCGGTCATAGAAAATATCCTTGGGGACGAGGAAAGTCTTGGTTCCAGATTGGCATTAATTTGGCTAATACTTTGTTCAATCAGTGATTCTTCTATACTTGAGAGACAGTGTACGTTAACTTCTTGGGTCATTGGCAGAACCTTATCCTGGGTTTGAATTTTTTGTGGTGTAGGAATCTTCTTAAAATGTTTGCCTACAAAGTCTTATCGATTTTGACACAAAGCTTCCCCCTTTCCCACTACCTTGCGATTTGTTGAGTGTCAATTTCTTCTTAGTAGTTTTTCTTTGCGCACTCTTAGCATTCTCCTCCCGACCATCCGTACTGTCTACTAGGGACTTATTTTGTTCCATTGACTCATTATTCGGAGTCGGGAGGCCTTTTCTTGCTTTACTTGTTTTTGTCTTCTTTGGTGCCATCTGACGTCCACTCCTACAGTATCACGTAATATATGCCGTAGGAGGTAGAGAGGGTGTAATGAGTGGATAGCAAGAAGGTAGCGAAAGGGGTGAGTATATGAAGCAAATTAAGTCCAGCCTATGAATACTCCACCACCTTAGTCACACTTAGATTCTTAGTTTCTCCACTAATTACCAACACAAGTTACCCCCTCCACTTTGCCCCAATCCAAAACAGTTCACCGGCGTTCGCTAAGGGAATGGTAGATTGGAGTCAGAGCTTTTTTATTTATCTCCAAAAACGCTTACCTCTGCTGTGTGGTGTCAGGCTAGTCGTGTTTCCAGCTTTCAAAGGTTATTCCTGCCCTTGGCTATTTATACTTTAGCTGGTACGCCGCGAGCTCCCTTATTGCAAGGCTTTCCTTTCCCCCCTCCGGGGGTTCCCGTGTCCGGGCGCACACTCCGCCGCTTGCCACCGGTAGAGGGTTCTTCGGTTTCTCCGTATTTCTGAGAGCGCTCTTCTGCTTTTTCGCGCTTTTTTTCCCCAGGACGATTGAATCCCGACGTTGCAGCCTCCCGGCTGTTTCTCCTTCGCGTAATAGCGCATCAGGTCTCGGAAGTGTGCGTGTGACGTGAAACGTTGCACGGCAGCCAACGGCACAACCAGCAGTTTGGTGTGTCTGAGCTTTCTATTATTGCATCCGGATATATAACACACCAACAAGTGCCATACAAGAGTAATTACTAAACGGAATTATTATTATTTTTTTTTTTTTTTTTTTTATTTTTTTAAACAGCCTGGAAATAGCTAACAGTTTTAGGAAATGCAAGACTACGTAAACATATAAAAAAAGCAGGAAGTAAATCGCTGACTGAATTACTTTACCGTATTTTACATTAATTTGAAAACGATCAGTGTTTTTACCAGAAAGGGTAACAGGCAATGATATGGGGCCTGATGGGAACCCGTTTTTAACTATTACTGGGTCTGAGATCCTGGAACCGCCCCCATTTAATCCCTGACCCCGCACAATTTGTAATTTCAGTGGCCTCAGTAGTAGCATGTCGCTTGAGTCTCTAGGCACATCGAGGAAGGCAAATATCACGATATCCACGAAAGGGGCTTGCGGTGTAAGCCTCTGCTCCAAATGCTGGCCTTCTTCAGCCTAGATAGTCATATCTATTGGGCTCAAGGAATGGACCACCCTCCCTGGGACATGCAGTGCCTGACCATCGATGCTCTCCTCCATTTAGCCTCACAGTGCCTGACCATGGATGAACAGTCTAGGCTAGTGGGAACCCCTAACCTAGGCCTTGTAGGTATGGTGTACTGATGCAAAGCCATGGTAAGGAGAGCTGCACTCAAATGGACTCAACTGCAATTGCCTCACAGCAATGTACCAGGACTATGTGAAGGCTCCATGCCCGGGGCATAACCATCAGTAGCGCAGTCTGTATGTGGCACAGGTCTCCAGGGTTTTAGGTTCCCAAATTATGGCAGTATTTTGTTGTACAGCCAGCAAACGGGTGTGGGGAGATGCTTTCCACCAGGACCCATGACACTATTGCTATTCTCCTTGCCCCTCTACATGGGCCTCACAGCCATGTTATATCTAATCCTCCGAGGCACCCCTCCCTTGGGCCTCTCAGCCATTGTTGGGCACTCAAGGGAAGGGGGCGCCCTCCCGTAGGCTTGGTAGTGTTAACTGTGAGGCCTACGGAATAGTGCCTCCCTCAGGGGTTTAGCTATCAATAGTGCAGCAGCACCAAAGCTCAGGGATGTTAGGGACATCCATCCAAGTTATGTCTGCGTTTTACGGTTCAGTATCATTAGTTAAATTGGAGGCCATGGTACCATTACTAAGCCACTAGCCCACTCTTCCTGGACCTCGGCGCCATGTTACAGTGCTGAAGCGCCCAAGAGAGAGTCTCCTCCCCTGGGCCCTGAAGCACTGGACCATGGCTGCAAGGCACAGGGGGCGAGGCCTTCTGACTGTGCAGCTATCAATAGTGTAACAAGTGCAATAGCACTATGGCCCTGAGGGGTTATGGGCCAATGCACCCAAATTATGGTTTTACTTGCAAGTTGGACGGTGTACAATTTACCTTTGCTTGCACAAGGGTCCACTGCACTACTGATACAACTACAGCTGCCCTGCCTCTCTTAGCCATGGTCCTCCGCTGCTAAGTTTAAAGGAGGGGGGTTGGGGGCGGAGCTTGCCTGATCTCAAAATGGCTACATACTAAGAGGGCTCCGATGAGCCATCTAAGAATCCGTACAGTATCCTGCACCCGTTGTACCAGAGTCAGCCTAAATCAGCAGGACGAGAAAGCGCTGCGCGCTAGCAGCTCACCGAGCCTCTTCTCGCCTTCCAGCGCTGCGTTGAGACCAAGGAATACCGTGCTGCGGGTCAGATCCGGACTGAGGCCAAGAAGGGAGCTGGACGCACACGGTGATCGTGGCGGCTTCCGTATTGCCGGAGTGTCTGCCTCGCTGTGTCCATCGGAGGGGGTCCCAGCAGTGCGGAACCAAGATGTGTGTCCGCTGGCAGCTGCGCCGATCTGTATCTGCCCGATTGCGAGGCCCACAGAGCCGTGGAGCGGAAACGAGGTAGTGGAGCGGCTGCGGCGGCAGCGAGCGGACGACGAAGAGAATCAGCACGACATCTCTGTCCGGTAACAAGCGTTAACGCAGCGGCGGGGCGGCAGCTGACACGCACAGCCGAGCAGTCCCTAACAGCCATAAATGTAGTGACGCCATCTGGCAGTGTGAGGCTGAGGGGAGCGGCGATTCCACGCGGAGCACGGAGTGTGGATTGAGGGCCTGCTCCGTTTGAACATTTGATGACTGCCACAACAGCTGAGCCTGTGCAAAATATCGCACGTTGTGTTAATGCAAGGCAAGTTCACTGCGCTACATTGAGAGCAGACGGGGCCAGAGCTGGGATACATTGAACGACACGTGACTTGCTTTCCCAAACAGTGGTTAGTGGCACAGTTGTGCAGGCTCAAGTAATGGGATGCCATTGGGACATTGCAGGGCGAGACGAAGCGTGCGCATTGCCAGGCGTACACGCTGCTCTGCACCACAGGGACTTGATGGAGCAGTCCTCCTACTGTTCTTACGCGCTGTGTGGCACACGAAGCACAGAGCGATAGAGGTGCATTGAAGGCTGCTGCGCCCGGCAGAAGCAAGATAGTGCCACCTGTCAAACCTGCGTAATATACCGGCTGAGCGCGCACAGAGCACCCCTTGGGAGCAGTAGTGAAAAACCGTTTTGGCTGCGTGCCGATGGCTACCTAGGATACTTGGAGATGGTTGCTGCACAGGTTTCCTAATGGATTAGGGCGGCGAAACACTGACAGTCCATTGCACACCCAAGCTGGAGACGCGAGAAGGTGTGCCGGTGTGAAAGTGTGGAAAGTGCCAGAAAGACACACTACGTAATATATGCACACTGCAGTGACAACTTCATTGGGTACTCGACCGCGCAGAGGATAGTGAACATGGG
Organism: Calotriton arnoldi; assembly: GCA_963921515.1. Taxonomy (NCBI): domain Eukaryota; kingdom Metazoa; phylum Chordata; class Amphibia; order Caudata; family Salamandridae; genus Calotriton; species Calotriton arnoldi. The sequence goes on along the minus strand of CAWUFW010009732.1, from coordinate 489,940 downwards.
GAAAGTTGATAGAAAGCAACCCAAGATAAACTTTGAGAAACTTAAAGCGTGACGGAAAGCGGCAGAAAGCGAACAAGGCGCAGACCCATCAAAAGAAGAAGACTGTGGGGAAGGAGATGTCAGACAGATGTTCGCAGAGCTGCAAAAAAGCCTTACGGCTATAGATGGCAAGATAGACTCATTGGCGTACAGAATGGACCGGGTGACTGAAAGACTGGATAAACACGCCGAACGATTGGATATGGCAGAGAGAGAACAGTGACAGAAGTCGAGGAAGTGCAAACGGAAACAGAAAGCTCAAAAACAAATGGCGAAGCTCCTAAATGTTTTACAAGATAAGGCAGAGGACTTGGAGGCGAGGTCTAGGAGGAGTAACCTCTGCATTATTGGACTACCAGAATCCACCCCAACGGGAAATATGGAGATCTTCACGGAGAAACTGCTGGTGTCCCTCCTGGGTAGAGAAACCTCAAATGTTTGTGGTGGAGCGCGCCCACAGATCACTGGGTCAGCGTCCCCCGCCGGGTGCTCCTCCGCGTCCCATTATAGCGAAACCACTGAACTATAGAGATAGGGACGCGGCGCTCAAAGCAGCAAGAGATAAAACGAGACTTGCAATATGAAGGATCTACAATATCCCTTTTCCCAGATTTTACTGCGCGCGTTCAAGAGGCGAGGAGACAATTTGCCCCGCTGAAGAAGCAGCTCAGGGAGCACCAGTTGGAATATGCCATGCTGTACCCAGCGAGACTACGAGTTAATATGCAAGGTAAATCCAAAATCTTTACTGACCCAAAAGTACTGCAAAAGGCTCTCAAGGACCATGTAAAAGCAGGAAAACGGAATACGAATGCAGAGATGCAGCTGGAAGAGGAACAAGAAGATCCGGATTAGGTGAAAACAAGGATACCTGGACAGAAACCCAGCTATGCCCAGTGTATGATTGGTTATAGGTTCAAAAGGTATATGTAGATAATTGATTTGGCTTGTAGGGGTCATGGCGGCCTCCATGAGGACTTATTCAGCTATAAGAGAGACGCTGGTAGAAGTTGAGGATACACTATAATTAGTATTGGTTAATAGCGCAGTCGGGTACCAAGCAGTTAATGAATATTAGGTTATAATACCATATACGAATAGTGAAGAAAACGGATGCTATCATTTTTTTTAATGGCTTTTATTTTCTTAGCAGCAACTACAGTGTTTGGACCTGGTCACTTAGCTGATCAGGTGCCGGTGATCAGGCAACATCTGCCCACGCGTGTTGACCACTGCAAGAAGGGTAGTCAAATTTGGTTTAAAAGTTGAGCATGAATCGCTCAAACAAGTGGTTTTCAAAATGTTGGGGTTGTTGGGGGAGGGATTGGGACTAGCAATGGTCTATGCCAAATTGTAGGGGGCATGGCGTGGATTCTTGAGAAGCAATGTGCAGGATGCGCTGACTATGTAGCACCAATTAGACAATGTAAGCGACTAAATGGTAAACCACCACATACAAGTAGGAATGACAGTTGTAAGGACACTATAAAGCTGCTGACGTGGAACGTGCGAGGTCTTAACGACTTCAGAAGATTAAGGAAAGTGATGTCATACATAGCTAGGCATGATATTGATATAGCGTTGCTACAGGAAACTCATTTGCCTAATCACAGTAGTATGCTTACGAATAGGAAGATACAAGGCTCTTACCATGCAGCAGGATTTACCACACACGCTAGGGGGGTTCTGTCGTGGGTTGGGTGGAAGTCAGGCATTCAGCTGGAAAAGCTGGAATCAGACCAGGAAGGTCGGTACGTGATCACTAGATGCAAGGGTCGAGGACTGGATATTGTAATAGTTAATGTGTATGGACCAAACTACGATAACCCACAGTTTTATCAGAACTTGCAGGAAAAGCCGAGTAAATACAGCACACTGACATTGCTTTGGGGTGGAGATATCAATTGTGTAATGGACCCAGAGCGGGATCGCTCAGGTGGCCCGTTGTGTCGACTCACTGCGGCAGCTAGAGCCATACACAAAGCGCTATTGCGCCTAGACCTGGTAGATATATGGCGGCTTCGGTTTCCTGTACGAGGGGTTTCACACATTACTCAGCCCCCCACGACCTGCATACCAGGATTGATTATTGGTTTGCCTCTAGGGCAATCAATACTTGGGTCCGTGCTTGTGAAGTGCATCCACGTTCATACTCGGATCACTCCCCGATAAGTCTGACCATAGAAGGCCTCCAGAAGAGAATTGCACCATTCACATGGAGGTTCCCGCCGTATTCACTGTTAGATACTGCATTTAAGGCTGAATTGGCAGAGGCCATAGACTATTTTTTTAAATTTAATATTGGCTCAGTGGAGAAGTTCACAATAGTGTGGGAAACCTTTATGGTGCATATACGCGGGGTGACGATGGCTAAGCACTCGGGTGTGCTCAGAGCCATTCGAGGTTGCCTACATACTCTAGAGGGCCGCCTGACTGAGATTGACCGAAAGATTTTAGAGGGCGAGAGCGAAGAAGCACGTGAGGAACTGAAAACTACCCTGAATGAATATCACGAAGCTGCAGAAGAGGAAGTGAAACATATGGGGAAATATGCCACGGCGCATACTTATGGAGAGAGCGAGAGGCCGGGCACGGTTCTGGCGTCACTTTTAAAGAATAGACGCGACTCGACAGGGGTGAAGGAACGATCCACAGAGGAGGGGGATAAACTGAGAGACCAGACTGATGTAGCGAATAGATTCCGCCAGTACTACTCACAGCTCTATAGCTCTAGAACACAGTCTGAAAACGATGACATACTACAATATTTAGAATATATAAAGCTCCCATGGCTAGAAGATGCGCACAGGGAGTACCTAATGAGACCCTTAGACAAAGACGAGATACTGGGAGCGCTTTCGGGGATGAAAGCAGGTAGTGCCCCAGGACAGAATGGACTGACAGTTACTTTTTACAAGACGTTTGCAGAGCAGCTTGTCCCCCAGTTGAAGACGTTCTTTGAAGAGATGAGCGAGGAGGGTCAGATGCCCCAGTCAATGAGAGAGGCATTGATTATTGCAATTTTAAAACCAGGGAAACCCCAGTCAAGACTGCGCATCATACAGGCCACTCTCACTACTTAATGTAGATACGAAATTGTATGCTAAGATACTAGCTAACCGCATGGCCCCTCTAGTGCCGCTGTTAGTGAAACCAGAACAGGCAGGCTTCGTGCCAGGGAGGAATTTGACATATAATTTAAGGACGGTATTCGGAGTTACACAGCATACTAAACCAGAGACAAAAGCTGTTGCCGTCTTTTTAGACATAGAGAAGGCATTTGATTCGGTAGAGTGGGCCTTTATGAGTCAGGTGTTAAGCAGAATGGGACTCGGGGAAATCTTTTTGCAATTAGTGGGTGTTCTATATAATAGACCTTCTGCCAGAGTAAAAATTGGGTACGTAGTAACTGCCCCTCTCGCAATCTCTAGGGGAACACGGCAGGGATGCCCTCTATTGCCGCTATTATATGCGCTGGTGGCAGAACCGCTTGCTTGCGCTCTCCGGGAATACCATAATCATAGAGGTATTAGATTTCCTGGATATAATCTGATTGTATCGACTTACGCAGACGATACACTATTGTATATAATAGATCCGGACACCAATATGTCACAGGTGCTGAGGGAAGTGGTAAGATATGGGGCAATGTCTGTACTGAAGGTCAGTTGGTCCAAGTCCACAATATTTCCGCTGACCCCGATGGCTGCTCCTGTTGAACTAGAGTACCCACTGCAATGGACTTCGGATCCGGTGCGGTACTTGGGTGTTAAGGTACACACGGACTCGGACGTAGTATTCACAGAGAATTATGGGAAATTAGTGAGCAATCTTGAGGATGATATAGAGCGCTGGATAAGACTGCCTTTGTCACTGATGGGGCACGTGTCTATTATGAAAATGGTCGTACTGCCAAGGTTCTTATTTCTTTTTGTGAACATCCCCATGGTACTCCCAAGACACTTTTTCAAGAAAGTTAGAATGCCATTGATTAAATTAGCCTGGGCAGGGAAACAAGCGAGAGTTCAGTGGGACATTCTTACATTGCCCTATTCGATGGGTGGCTTGGGTGCACCAGATCTGGACCAATACTATAGAGTGGCGCAATGCTCGCATGCCCATTCCTGGATACATGACGTGCCGGAAATACCCCATATGCATACAGAGAAAATGGTTGCGGCCCCTATGCCACTCCCGGCTTTGCTGTTTCAGGTTTCCACACGCAGGACCGGAGTGCTAGACTCTGTGAATGCTACAATACATGCGTTACCAAAGGGGATGATGGACGGAGCGCATGAGCTAATCAAACACTCACCCCCAGTCAACTGATCTGGGTTTAATCCATCAGCATTCTTTAGCTCACTCGCCCACCCCAGTTCAGACATGGCCATATGCAAATCAGTCTGACCCTGTGCCTCATGGGAACAGTCCTTAGTATGGGAGAACAAGGGTACCCCGAAATGTGAACCTGGGGTTAGTATATGTTTAAAGAAAGCAATGGTTCAGGGTTGGCCCTAATGGGTCCAGAACAAAAGAATAAAGTCCCAAAAGGGACAGTGAGAATTTCAATTTATACTAGACATTTTAATCGTCATAGGAGCAAGGATGTAGGGAAACATATATAGTGTAAAATAAGCAGTTTATTTCACACAAGTATGAATTTTATATTTAAAGTAATAATCAAGTGCTCACATAAAGTGAAGGTGCGTGATGTGACAAAGTGAGAGTGAACTAAAAACATAACATCACATTGACAACACAAATGGAACTCCACATGAGTATATACAATGAAAGGGGTTCCTGTTGTAGGGGTCGACGGCGTTTCGATCTTTTAATTATTTAAGATCATCTTCAGGACAAATAGTGAGCAGTCTGAAACTAAATCGGAATAAAGCATAATTACAATATGTCCCTACATAAGGACCAATTATAGTGAATAAGTGCTCCCAGTGTTTTTATAATAAAAACAATTACAGCGCAACCTTTTATGTTAAATTGAGGTAAAATGAGTAGAATTAATCTAACAGCGTGAGAGACCATTGAGGGATCATGCGCGCGGGGCGCCGAGTTAGCTATGGGGGGGTGAAGTTAATTAGCGTAAGGGAGCATCATGCTTATGAGCTCACAGTAGCGAACTTACTTTCAATGTGGTGTCACTATCCAGGAAGAAAGGTGGACACTCTGGGAATGCAGGCGGGCCTCTTACGTGGGGAGGTAGTTAGGACCTGGTATCAGGGGAATAGAGCATTTAGTGAGTATCCACGTTGTGTCAGGGAGATGATTACAGTGGAACAGAACGACCACTTACTAAAGTAACGTCCAGAATGGTATCAGGGTAGAGCTACTTCCATCAGGCGGTGACGTTTTTCATTGGGACCACTCATGGGTTGTTCACAGATATGGGCTGTGGAGATAAGAGAGACAGTGGCCTACAAGGTCTATGTTTGCTCAGGGGGAGGGGAGAGTGAAAGGCAGGCTGCTTACTTATTCGTGCCCGTTTATCTGATGCAGAATGAAATCGGGGCTACTTCCAGCCGGGTGTAGCATAGGGCGAACAATCTGAGCTGCAAGGATGAAAAAATGAATCTAGAGATTAGAGCAGGATGCTTACAATAAACGTATACAAAATAAGGGGGGGGGTTTTGGACCTAGGGACATGCGCATAATCCTCGGCATACCACTCATTCGCTTACGTTCTAACAGGGGATCTTTTACGAAAACAAATTTAATTAAAGTGCACAGAGGACGGGGTAGTTGCTATTTGATTATAATGAAGGTACTCAAAATCTATGATGAGAGCCTAAACGTGAAAGGTAAGGTCAAAAATTGGGCGGAATACTCACACAGTGAAACGTAGCCTGTCCGTAACCAAGAACTAATTGGGAAGTAAACCAAGGAATCAAAATCGGGTCCGAGGTATTATATTATACCAGTTAGAGAAAAAGATTAGGAGAGCCTGGGGGTACTTACTGAATCAGGGTAGCGTAGGCGGGTCAAACACTAGCCTGGACCGCGCGCTGCAATTGAGGCAACAGTCCAGGGAGGATGAAGGGCGTGATTTAAGTAGTGTTAGTCACGCGATACCAGAGCATAATTGATAGCAGGGGCGAAATGCGCATGCGTTTTGTGTAGTGTTCCCGCTAACGCTAGGGTAGTCAGTAGAAGGACTATTTATTCATTATGGCTCTGTTAGGGGCGCATGCGTAATGGAAGACGCTGCCGATTGAAATGCTCGGTAGACGATGTATCAGCCGGATGATAACAAATAACAATAATTGATAGCAGGGGCGAATTGCGCATGCGTTTTGTGTAGTGTTCCCGCTAACGCTAGGATAGTCAGTAGAAAGACTATTTATTCATTATGGCTCTGTTAGGGGCGCATGCGTATTGGAAGACGCTGCCGATTGAAATTACTGAATATGCTCGGTAGTCGATGTATCAGCCGGATGATAACAATTAACAATAAGAACATTTACATATTAACGAACAAAAATAAAAATAAAAATAAAGCAATATATACATGATGGTGGTTGAGTACGATGAGTGGTAGATGTATCTGCCAATGACATCAATAGAAGGAAACATTTTAACATTATAAGGCTAAATAGTGGAATCATATTACCACATGCAAACTAAATAAATATGAATACCGCAACAAATACACACCCGAACATCGAGGATAAAGCAGATGAATACAGAGTATGTTTAACAGGACCAAGTAAGTCAGGGTCTTATGTACAGGTATTCCATTCATCAAAAGAGTTTAGTCCATTCTCGATAGTCCTGCAATTAAAAATCCATTTGCACTCCAGCCGGTTGAGGGTTGATTGTTGGTTACCACCCCTCGTATTTATCTGAAGGCTGTCTATCACTTGCCAAGTGATGTCATTTTCAGAGTGACCTAGTTCCAAAAAATGTTCCACTAGTGGTGCGGTGAGGACTTTGCAACGGATCCTGCTTTTATGTTGGGAGATCCGGGCCTTGACCTTCTGTGTTGTTTGGCCAATGTAACGCAATTTGCATGGGCATTCAATACAATAAATAACATTTTGGGAATTACAGTTACTAAAGGCCTTCAATACGTGCTTACAGTTACCATATTCAAAAACTTTAGTGTTTATTGTAGAATCGCATGCCATGCAGTGATTACACTTATAGTGACCAACTATCGGCGGTAAGTTGAAATATGAATGGATAGAGTTGTCCTTTTTATTGGGTGTGTATGCCCTCACTAAGTGGTCCTTTATATTGCGGCCACGTTTAAATGAGAAAAGGGGCAATCCTGTTGTAAACTCTAGGGGGTCTAAAACGGACCAATGTTTTTTTTATCAATTTAGTTAGTCTGTTACTCACTGAACTGAATGTGGTAACGCATGTGATTCTGGTTAAAGGTGTTTTTTCTCGTGTTTGGAGCAGATATTCACGGTGAGAGTACCAGGCCCTTTTCATGGCGCGTTTGACCAATCGTCTGGGGTAACCTCTAAACATCAGCTTCTTACATAGTACTTCAGCTTCTTGGAAGAAATCTTCCTTAAATTTACAATTGCGCCTTATTCACTATAATTGGTCCTTATGTAGGGACATATTGTAATTATGCTTTATTCCGATTTAGTTTCAGACTGCTCACTATTTGTCCTGAAGATGATCTTAAATAATTAAAAGATCGAAACGCCGTCGACCCCTACAACAGGAACCCCTTTCATTGTATATACTCATGTGGAGTTCCATTTGTGTTGTCAATGTGATGTTATGTTTTTAGTTCACTCTCACTTTGTCACATCACGCACCTTCACTTTATGTGAGCACTTGATTATTACTTTAAATATAAAATTCATACTTGTGTGAAATAAACTGCTTATTTTACTATATATATATATATATATATATATATATATATATATATATATATATATATATATATATATATATATATATATATATATATATATATATATATATATATATATATTCCCTACATCCTTGCTCCTATGACGATTAAAATGTCTAGTATAAATTGAAATTCTCACTGTCGCTTTTGGGACTTTATTCTTTTGTTCTGGACCCATTAGGGCCAACCCTGAACCATTGCTTTCTTTAATCATGGGAACAGTCCAGCCCGAACTGCCAAGCCATGTCTTCCCTGGACCGGAAACAAGCATACTGGGACCGGTTTCTGGCTATTCAGCCGTCATCAGCCAGCCCCTGAAGAGGGGTGAAACCCCGAAACCGGTCCTAGGATGCTTGTTTCCAGTCCAGGGAGGACCTGGCTTGGCAGTTCGGGCTGGACTGTTCCCATGAGGCACAGGGTCAAGACTGATTTGCATAAGGCTCGGTTCAAACTGGAATGGCATGGTGAGCAAAAAAACGATGGATTTAGGCCCAGATCTCTGTACTGGGGTGAATGTATGACATTGTTCTGCATTCTGTCCATCAACTGTTGTTTTTACAATACATAAGTGGCACTTCGTGCTTAAACAACAAGCTGGAGCTATATTATACTCACCCATTACCCCTATAGTATGGTGCAGCTGGCTTTCGATCTGTAAGGACCCGGCAGTGGTGAATGCCCTCAGATCGGTAGGCATTCAGGAAATAGGAGACTTGTTTGTAGATGGAAGAGCACGTGGATGGTCAGAGATTGAAGCGCAAGGGTACGCAGGCACACCGCTGGTTAGATTTCACTACTACAGAGTGCGACATGCGCTGAGAGAACAGATAGGGGATGAATTACTGGTGCCGCCGGAAGTCGCTGCTCTTACATATGTGCTGCGCTCAGCCTCCCCGGCTAAGATAATTTCCAAATTGTATGACATCACAATAGGATACCGAAAAAACTTCTATACGAAAGCCAGGCTAGAGTGGCAGGGAGACCTGGGTGTACAAATAGATGATATGTGGAAATACAGTTGTGATAATACGAAGCGAATATCAGTGAATGGGAGGCACAGATTAATTCAGTTCAAATTTCTCAACAGAGTATATTATACACCTGAACGGTTGCACCGTTATAGCATTAGGGACACAGCAAGCTGTGATAGATGCGGTATGTCACCGGCGGGGTTTATGCACTTAGCCTGGATATGCCCTGGGATTGCGGAATTCTGGGAACAAATATTTAGGAAAATAAGCGCTATAATCGGTATGGAGTTGACCTTAGATCCCATGCTGGCATTATTAGGCTCCTCGAAGCGACTACCTAAGGGGATAAGTCGACTGGTTGATATGGGGCTACTACTAGCAAAACACTGAGTCCGATTCCCAAAATGGCTAACTGGGAAAACGATATGTTGTACTGCAAACGGAGTTGTACAGTGAACCGCTCCCCCCCCCAAAGTCGACCTAAGAACTTTTTCCAGGGCCCATGGCACCATTGCTATACCACTGGTGCCACTCTCATGGGCTTTGCAGCCATGATCCACCGCTGCAAGTCCCAGGAGAGGCATCCCTTCCCTGGGCCTCACAATCCTTGTCTAGGGCTATGAGACGGATAGATAAGATAAATGTTTATTGTTTCTAGTTATTTAAAACCGTAACAATTAGCAAAGCAGTTTAAAATTGGTTAAGACAGAGCAGAGTCAATCTTATCGCAGTTAGTCAATTCAGAGCATACATCTGCCAGTTCAATACGTCATACAAATGCTTAGTCATTTCATGCCTTCCAATAGATGTAAAATCATGATAGGCAAACTTTCAGAAAAATAATGCCAAGTTCTGCCAAAGGGGTCCCTTGACAACATTTAGTAAACTAGGGCAGGATTACAGAATTAAAAACTATCCAAAGAGAGGAAATTTGAAAAACAGCACCCAAGGTAACCATTGAGCCTATCCTGGAGTCAGGGCAATGTGCAATTTTTAAGGTGTGTTGTGCAGTTACATTGGGCTTAGATAGCTAGCCAGGTTAGAAAAAGTACATTTTACAATCTTGAGGGGCCTATCAGTTCCATCTCGCCCTCATCCTGGCAGGCGTGAAGAACAAGCATTTGCAATGCAATAGGTCTTGCAATAGTGACATTGTGAGCTGTTGCGTTGCAAATAAAAATGTTTGTTGCATTTCTTTTTGCCAAAAAATATCCCAGCAGTAGCATAAGGAATAAAAGAAATTTAAAAAAAAAAAAAAAAAAAAAGTGTAAAGGTTGCAGTACCACAGGCTGTTACTAGGTATTACTGTGGAGTGCCCCATAAGGTACTGCACCCTTAATGCAATTATAAGAGAAAGATTGCAGCTGAGCATTCATTTCCAATTGGTTTTTATTGGAAGTGAGATTTGTTAGCTTGAGTTTTAAAAATGTACCACTGTTTATTTAGCTTGGTTTGTGAAATAAAGCAAGATAAACAACAATGTTGCATTTTTAAGACGCAAGCTAACAAAAATCTTATTTCCAATTAAAAAACAAATGGAAACGTATGCTCTGCTGCAATTTTTCTCTATATAAAATTGCTTTAAGGGTGCAATACCTTTTGTGGCTAATGGAGGTCACTCTACAACAACTCCTAGTATCAGCCTGTGGTACTGCACCCTTTACTTGCTTCGTGAGCAAACTCAGTCACGTGTGACTGTTCCTTTTATAAACTAAATTTGACCACATTATTTTTTAGTATAAACGTGGCACACATTTCATTCTGATCTTTACCCTGTGGTGCAATAATTGTGTCTTCGAAGTCCCCTCTTTGTTGACATTATTATTATTATTATTATTCAACATTTGTTAAGCACATAGCTACCCGAAGGGATCCCAGCGCTAGCAGCGTCAGACACAGCAGCAGGCAAAAAGGTTATCGGGCCGCGTTCTGAAACATCCAGGTTTTTCAGAAGCCTCCGGAAGGAGAGCATTGTCACTGAGCGAAGATGTGGAGGAAGGGCGTTCCATAGTCTGGTGATATTATACGAGAAGGAACGACCTCCACATCCAGCCATTTTTGTTTTAGGGACGGACGCTAAGAATAGGTTAGCTGAACGAAGGCATATCCTACGGCGATAGAAGGTGATGACATGTGCAATGGATGTATCACCAACTTAAATGAGAATGCGTAGTAGTAGAATGTTGAAGGTGTATTTCATGGATATATGCAGGTATTGATACCCATGCTTTTGCTTTTTCTAAAATAATAAGATAGTTGTTGCAGGTTCACTTTAGCCCAGGAATATAACGTAGTACTTAGGTTTGGATTGAAATCTCTCGAAGTGTAGTGGAGAAAAATATTCATATATCTTTGTTGCTGTTTAAAAGGCCTCTGAAGGGAACACTATGAAATTAAAGGAATGTACAAAGGTATCTGTGACTCGCGTTATTGGTGGCAAGTTTGCTAAACAGTTATGTTAATAACTTTTATAAAGCGCGGCGATTACCCAAGGGTGTCCTGGCGCTAACATATCTATCCTGAGGCAGCGAGCAAGGAGGAACTGAGCTTTTTCAGCAAAAAGCCAGGTCTTCAAACCCTTCCTAAAGTCTAACAGGTCAGTAGCGTTTCTTAGGCGAAACGGAAGGTCATTCCAGGCTTTCGCTGCGCACACAGCAAAGCTTCTGGCCCCCCCCCACCCCCCACAAAGCTTTCTTCCTGGGCGGTACAGAAACCAGTTTAGCCCCAAACGAGCGCAGTGCTCTTTTTGGAATGTACCACTGGAACAGCTGGTTCAAGTAGTCTGGGCATTTGCCATGCAGAGCTTTGAAGACCATGCAAAGTGATTTGAAACGCACTCGACTCCTTACTGGGAGCCAGTGCAGCTTCCTTATTTCCTTGGAGATGGAGGAGAATTTGGATGTCCCGGTCAGAAGTCTCGCTGCTGCATTTTGCAGCAGCTGAAGTTTATTCAAACTTTTTTGTTGGATATTCAAATACAGGCTGTTGCAGTAGTCCAGCCTCGACAGCACCAAAGCTGTGACCACTGTTTGGCGACTACCTAGAGGTAGGAATGACATTACTTTCCTGACTGTTCTAAGCACATATGCAGTTGATGATGTTACTGCATTAACCTGATCCCCAAAAGTGAGTCTCTTATCCATAATTACCCCCAAATTCTTCACCTTTGAAGGGAGAGAGCCCATCGAATCCAGCCACCAACTTGGAGTCCAAAAATTAGTATCCTTTCCAAACAGTAGGACTTCAGTTTTGCCTGAATTAAGCTTCAGACAATTCTCTGCCATCCATTTCCCAACTGATTGCATACAGGCTTGGAAACGTTGATCTATACCAGTTTCCTGACCTGGTTGTAGAGACACCACAATTTGGGTATCATCCGCATAGGAGGCAAGACCAAATGCTCTAATAATGGGGGCCAAGGATGAAACAAACATTAAATAGAGTGGGGCTAAGGGAGGAACCATGTGGGACCCCACAGGGTAGTGAAAAGGGTTTAGATTGATATCCACCTAATGCAACAGAATGTCCTCTGCCGGATAGAAAGGAATGTAGCAAAGCCCAGGCTTTGGATTGGATCCTGCACTCTTTTAGACGGTCCATCAAGATACCATGATGGACCGTATCAAAGGCCGCAGACAGATCTAACAAGATCAGAGCCGCCCTCCCACCTCCATCAACGGCCTCTCTGATCTCTTCTGTGGCCTTAATGAGGGCAGACTCGGTGCTATGTCCCCCTCTGAAACCATACTGGGAGGGGTCCAGGGCTTGTGTTGCCGCCAGGAACGAGCTCAGTTGAGTGTACAAAATTTTTTCTACCAACTTGGCTGGGAGTGGAAGACGCGAGATCGGGCAGGAATTATTGGGGTCTTTAAGGTCCAGGCTGTTTTTTTTTTTTTTTTTTTTTTTTTTAACAGGGGCAATATAGAAGCCAATTTCCAACAGGTGGGGAAGTGCCCGGTTTCACACATTCCCTCAAAAATGGAGGCCAGTGATCGAGCCTTCTCGAGCCATTTTGTATATACCATGGCGGCTTCTTCCACACTCACCGGCAACTGGTTGGCCGTGGAGGTGAGAAGCTCTTGTAAAGCAGTTGCCTCAATATTCTTCCAGGCTCTGGTTATTTGGCCTTTCGGGTGAGGCCCGCTTGTGGGTCGAGTCCTAAATGTCAGCTTGAATTGGGCGGCAGCATGATCTGACCACACAAGAGGCAGGAGGCCAGTAAACTGAAGGCCAGGATGATTAGAGAAAATACCATCCAGGGTGTGACCTGCCATGTGTGTAGGGCCAAAAACCAGTTGCTTCAAGTCTGCACTATTCATTGTATCTATCAGAGTCACTGTATCGGGGTCAGTTATAGTCTCAAGATAGAAATTAAAATCTCCCATGATTGTGTATGCGTCAGTGCAGAGGCCTTCTTCCAGAATATTATCCAGTGAAGCTAGAAAGGTATTCCAAGCTCCCGGTGGTCTGTAGAAGAGAATACCTTTAAAAGTATGATGGTTGGAAAGTTTGAGATTAAAGGATAGTGCCTCATAAGTTTCAGATGGGACCGACTGAAATGATGCCCTGATCGAATTGCGATATATCACGGCCACTCCCCCTCCTTTCCTGTGGGGTCTATTTTGCGTATAGCATAAGAACTCTGGTGGGGTGGCCTTTAATATATCAAGACCAGAGGAGTCCGTCCATGCCTCCGTGATAAAAGCTAACTTTATGTCCCATTCTTCAATAAGCCTTGCGCATTCTAGGCTGTGCTTTACTAGAGATCTCGCATTAACCAAGCAACATTTGATTACTTGGGTATTGTCCCCACCCGACCCGGATCCTTGAACTTTAACACAAGCAGAAGGCAGATACAGGATTTTAGGAAGGATAGTTTGACAATCAAGACAAACCTGCAACCATGGTGTAGGTGGGGAGTCAAAAGAAAGGCATGTGCAATCTCGACCCCTGTCCGCCCCCTCAGTTCTAACAGAGTCTTTGAGGTATAAGTGAAAGAAAGGGGCTTGTCTGCCCTACTACTTCCAGGGGTCCTGTCCCTGAGCCCGGCCGCGGACGGGCACAGACAGGCTTGCCTTTAGCGCGCCAGCGGCGCGCGTCCGCTACGCGCTCGCACTTGCATCGGGTTTTAACTCCTGGTCAGGGAATAACCTGGTCCGCTGACCTATCTACCCCCAAGATGGCCGCCCCGCCTGACTCCACCATACACGTCCGTGTGAGCCCCAACCCTGCCTCAGCAGAACCGAGATCAGCACAATGCAGGTAAAAGCAGTTTAAAAAACGAGCCACATAAAAACAAGTAAAACAGATATGTTCAAAAACGATTCAAAGCTCTAATAAATTCTATCAGGTTCAGGACAAAGCAGATTCAAGTTCTACAACTGTGCACCGCCGGAGGACAGCCAAATCTGAGTAGTGGAGCGTTCTTGGCGGACAGTATGACGGGCGAGGAGAAAAGGCAACGAAGGCACGGGCTGCCGGCCCGAGCTCTGCCGGAGCTGCAGCAGGCGGAGCAACGGCATTTGGTCCACTGATGGCTGCTTCCGAGGCATGCAGGGAAGCAAAGCAGAGGGAGTGTCCTATGAAGCCCAAAACGAGAGCGTGGAGGAGGCAAAAAACAATCACCGAGGACTCTCCAAAGCTCAGGACAGATGGAAGATGGATCATCACAACCTACAGTTGTATCTCTGTTTGCGCCCGCCATCCTAGTAGAAGTTAAAGAAAAAAGAGACACCCCGCCCTTCAGACATAATTAATGACCCCCCCAGATTTTTGGTAAGGAGGGCAGTTTAATTCATGGAACTTTTGAAGAGACAGACGGGGCAAGAACATTGATGGAAGGCAGTGAAATGCAATCATTAATAGTTGATAAAGGGTATGACCAAAGTGGAGTGACCTCAAATTTGATTCTGGGGGACACCATTACTGCAGTAAAGCCAGGAGCAACCAGAGGGGAGGAGGAGGAGGAGATCACAAGCACAATAAAAGCTAAAGCAGTCATTCGGGCAGACTCAGGACAAATAAGCTATAGGCAGTTGGGAGCCCTATCCCCCAATTTGCCAGGGGGAGAAAAATTCTTCTCGCTAACCGATGAGACTGACTCCTCCGAGCAAGAGAGCTCCTCACTAAGTAATGAGGGTACCTCGGACTCGAATAGCAGGATCTTGTTAGATGATCTCCAGCTAACTCAAAGGAAAAGCCTCAAAGAAGAAATCTAAAAAAAGAACGCATTTCAGGGAGTAGCAGGCAACAACTGAAATGGGACTATTCTAATGCTCAATTATCCTTTCAAGAGCCTGATCCTAGCGATATTGATAATGCAGGCATAGGAATGCCTACGGGAAGCCAAGAACCATCACTCTACTTTTTTTTAATCCCTGAAACAAATGCAAGAAGAAAACTGGAGCGAAATTGCAAGGGTGGATGCGGAAATTAAATAAAACTTGTGGAGAGATCGATCGGTTAACAACAGTGGAGGGTCGAACGGAGTCCCTGGAAGCAGAGATGGGAACCTTGAAAGCAGATAATGCGTCCCAGGGTGCGGCATTAGCTGATGTTATGCTCAAGATGGAGGACCAGGAAAATAGCCAATGGCGGAATAATTTACGCTTTCTGGGGATCCTTGAAGGGGTGGAAGGAGGCAATCCCAGGGATTTTATGGGGAAACTCTTGAGGTGCCTTCCCGGATCAGTCCAAATGCGACTGGCACTCTGAATTCCAACGTGCCCACAGGTTTCCACTTCTGGCAAACAAATATCCACAGAGTGGGTCTGAAAGACCCAGGGCCTACTAGTTTACTTTGGTAATTTTTTACTGAGGCAATTTATATATGATGAGGTGACATTTTTCGCCAAACCGGATTTCGCACATGCTACCGTGGATCGAAGATGGCGCCTTCGACAGTTAATTAACCCCTTCCAAAGAATCGAGGCAGAAGTTGATCTTCAAAATTAAGTCAGGTTAAAGATTATTTTTAAAGGACAAACTCGCAGTTTTACTTCTGAAATACAGGCTCAGGAATATTTGTTGGATCTTAGCCAGGGGGCCAGTAGTAACAGGGCTAAGTGATCTTTAGGATGGTAGTTAGTAGTGTATCATTTCAGGGGGTATCGGAATACAAAAGAATATTTTTTTTTTTCTTATTGCACGGATTTGGAGAGGGAGGCGGGGTGGGTAGTGGATTGAGCACTCGTCACTCAATTTGCCCGATTTGCTTGTTTTGGGGGGGGGGGGGGTAGTAAAGGGAGAGGGGGTGTAGGGACCACACAGAAGGGCTGGAATTTGATTGGGTATAGGGTATACTGAGTATCATCTCTGTAGGTATGTTAATTTTATGCGGTACAGGGTGTGTAGAGGACAAAGAATACTATGACTGCTCAGATGATAGGTCCGGGGAATCTCCGAATTGCCACTATGAATTTCTGTGGGCTAAATGACGCCAAAAAAAAAGGCAAAGGGTTTTTCAGGGGTTGCTGGTATTACAGATAGATATCATCTGCCTGCAAGAAACCCACATAGAATTGGTCCCCTAAAGAATTTAGGTTTTAGATTCATAGCGGGGACTACCCAATGGACTCGTACACGAGGCGTTGCTATTTTAGCCCAATATAATAAACTACAGATTCTCAAACTCGTACTGACTCGATGGAGAGATTGGTGATTACAAAGTGCAGTCTTACGGGGACTTTCTCCTTTACACTCTGCTCAGTATACAGGTCTATAGTGAATGATCCAAGGGTTTTTAATTGGGTGACTAATAAGCTTGCACACTGGCCAATACCCATTATTCTTTGTGGGGATTTTAATATCAATCTATTAAACAAGCGGAAATCACATTCGAAGTATGTCGGAGGAAACAAAGGACTTCAATGTTAAATATATGTAGCACACTTGGGCTGACTGATGTTTGGGCTAAGGTAAGGCCATTAGACCATGGCTTTACATATTATTCTGCTCCTCATTTTAAACATGGTAAATTAGATTTTTTTTGTGTCATCGTCGTTACAGCAAGAGTGTAGAATCCATAGATATCCCAGATTTTTATCTGATCACAACCCGCTAGTACTGGAATGAACAGTGGCGGGAATGACACAAAAAGCTACCATATGGATTTTGAGAGAGCTCTTTTGCTCAAGGACTATTGGAAGCACATGAGAGTGTGGATACCGGAGTTCCTGAAGCTGAATGTAGGGACTGCTTCCCTAGTCGCTGTTTGGATTCCTTGAAAGCGGCTAGTCGAGGGGAAACGTTTCAATTCGCCTTAAATAAAAGGAAAAACTGAGAAGCGCAGGATGCAGGATATGTACCAAAGATTAGCACGAGCAGAGGAAAAACTTGTTGTGGCACTACAGTCAGCAAAAGGGGTTGAGGATGTCCAAATTGAGGTAGCACTGCTAAAGCCGCTATAGGTGATGCTCTTGCAAAGAAATCTTGGGCAGAGGCAAAAATTGCTGTTTTCCCCAAAAAAAAAAAAAAAAAAAAAAAAAAAAAAAAAACACAAGCCAGTATAACAATTAGGTTCTTACCGCCCAAATCACTTTAATTAATTGTGACACAAAAATCTATTCAAAGACTTTAGCTTCCCGATTATCCCTAGTGGTTGATAAAATGGTAGTGGATTGGCAGCACAGATTTATTCCCGGGAGGAGCACGATAGATCACATCAGAAGGATCATAATATTTGAATCGAGACAAGTGTCAGGAGACCCTACAACTGTAATCCTGTTTGATGCAGAAGAAGCTTTTGATAGGGTCTCCTGGCACTTTCTCTGGGCTATAATGCAAGAAAAGGGGATCAGCCCAAACTTCATTAGGGCAATCAAAGAACTATATGTAAATCCGATTGCCAGGGTGTGTATAGATGGGGAATTATCTGAACTGAGGATTACAAAGGGGACTCGACAGGGGTGTCCGTGTTCCCCCTTACTTTTTGCTCTATACATCGACCCATTTCTAAAGAGGCTGAATTTAAATCCAAGTATACAGCCTGTGATATTACAAGGGCATAGCACTAAAGTCTTGGCTTATGCAGACGACGTGGCCGCAGTCACCTCCAACCCCGAGTTAGCTATAAGAGCATTAGAAGAAGCAGTAACTTTTGGGGCACTTTCCGGGTATTCTCTGAATAAAGGAAAAACTCAGATCATCATTAATGAACATGCCATAATAAGTCATAGTAGAGTAGTGGAGAGTGCAGTCTGAGGGTCGCAATTAGGGCCGATTTGGACGCTATTGTGAATGAAAATCTAATTCCAGTAGCAGAAAAAACCAAACATCCATTGCAGAAGTTAGACAATTTACATTTAACACTGGTGGGCCTAAAATTTTATTCTTTATGAGAGCTATTCCCCTTATTTATCCCAATCAATGGTTTAAAAAATTTGAAAAACATTCACAATTTATTTGGTCTTATTCAAAACCAAGAAGATCAGTTACATTTTTGTCGCTCCCTAAAGAACGCGGAGGGTTGGCCCTTCCCAATTTGAGATTATACTATTGGGCTACCTGTTTAGTACACTACGCTGTGCTCTTTAGGGAATACCCTGGCAGCAAACCACAGAGGTACCCCTCTCCATTTGAGTTATTGATTCAGGTTGAAGTTTGGGGTTGCCTATGGTGTCAGTTAGAGTACTATAAAAGGGTGAGGTTTAAGACTCATGACTGCCTATAAAACGGGGGTTCCTATTCGCCGGCTATTAGGATTGGCCAGGTACAATTTTAATACTCCCCTTCAGGGTAACAGGAACTTTCCACAGATTTACTGATTCACGTATGATCAATTGGCGGAGGGGTGAGATTGACAAAATAGGGTGCTTTTATGCATGGTCGGGTTTTATTTCTTTTGATGAACTTAAAACCAAGTTCAATCTCACCCACAGAGAATTTGTTTTTTTATTTCTCCAAATAGGGATTTTTTGGTGAAGAAGGGGAGAGGGTCAGGGGACAGGATTAAAAATGAACTCAGAGAAATTAATGAATGAGACTCTTCCCCCCCCCGTATAGGTATTATATATCACTTTCTGAGTAATGTAATGAAGGATGATGGGGCAAAGTACTCTGAAAAATGGCAAACCAAGCTGGATATTGCGGATAGCATGTTTCAGCAAGCCTTTTCAGTGGCGCAGGATGTTCTGATGTCAGCCAAATTGCAGGTTCAGTTTTATAAAACGTGTTTCTTTTTATATTATACACCATACCAAATTGCAAAGTGGTAAGAAGGGAGGGGGACGCGGTGTCCACGTTGTGCCCTTCATAGGGCAGGTATAGTACATATATTTGCAACCTGCAATTCTCTTACTCTGGTAATAGGGCAAATTGATGTTTTTTTAAGAAACAAACTGCTGCAGAAAACAGTCATGACCCCTCCTCTAATTCTATTGGGAATACAAGAGAATGGTAGTATCAAGGAAGGAGGGGGGGCTGGTAAGCATCGCAATGACTATATTCAGGTTATATATATCCTCAGCATTGCTAGATCCAGACCCTCCCTCTTTTCAGCAGTGGTTGGCCCGGCAGTTATCAGTTTATAATTTTGAAAAATCTATATATGCTCGGAAAGGCCTTAGGGGAAGGAAAAAAGGATTAAAAATATGGAAGGATCTTTCTACGTGGATAGAGCAAAAGGAAGGTTAAATTGCACATGCACTTTATCTAAATGAACAGCAATTTATTGAAAAGGATATGCATGTATTTTTCACCTTCTAGATATATCGCAGAATTTATGGAAGGACCTTTATATTTGGATAGAGCAAAAGGAAGGTTAAAACTGCACATGCACTTTATTTAAATGATTTGTGAAAAGTGTATGCATGTATTTATTCCTTTTAGATCTAGTTTTAGGGATGTATTGTAGAGTTCTTCGCCATCGGATTCCAGCTCTCCCTTTTGTTTGTAATACTTCTGTGTGGAAAACAAAATTAGATATTTAGAGATAGATATATATATTTAGAGATAGATATATATATATATATATATATATATCTCTTGGCCCTTATGCCCTGAAATTTTTCACTTTTATTAAGGGTAACACATGGTGTGTCCAAACAGAAAATGCCAAATGCTGTGTAATGTGGTACACACTGTTAGCTCCACCATTTTAGAAAAGCACTGTGGAAAAATGTCACTGTTAAAATGGACGCCATGCCTGCCTGCCCATGTGACGCCTGACTGAGGTGGGTTGGCAGTCTAGTGGTTTGTTTTCCAGCGCCCCCTGCGTTTGGAGAGAAACGTCGCACCGAGGGTGCTCTACTCCTCCCCCTGAACCAGTTTGAACCGGTTCCCCAGAGAACCTTCTGGAAGCTGCCAGCCCTGTCTGGTAGGTGGGGTGAGGGGCATATATATATATATATATATATATATATATATATATATATATATATATATATATATATAGGGGGGCTGGGCGGCCATGTGCTCAGTGAAGAGTCAGGCAAGAGCAGTCCAGACAGTGAAGGGGAACTCTGCCAGGAGGTACCGCCACATTGGGCCGGTGTGCTGGCCCCTGTTGTCCCCAGGGCCAATAAAGAGACATCGCCGGAGTGGAGGCTGCTGTGCTGGCAGGATTGCCACCTTACTGGAGGATGACCGTTCCGAGGAGCTGCTGCTTCAGGACTGGTGAGCCGCCCTGCTAGCCACTGATCTCACCCTGCACTATTTGTCTCCTGGCCTCTAGCGCCTCGTGAGCGCCATATTGGGACTGCCTTACTCAAGGAGGTGAGGAGCGTGGACAAACCCCCCCCCTCTGTGGGCCCTGGACCTGTGAGGTCCCTAGCGCCTTGGGAGCGCTTCCCTGTAATTGCCTGTTGCGTGCCTGCACCCTAGCGCTTGGGGAGCGCTATATCTAATGTGCCAGAAGAGGAGCTGGCACCTGCAGCTCTGTGCTGTCTAAGCGCTATATTCAAGGTGCCAGGGGAAGAGGAGCTGGCGCCTGCAGCGCTGTGCTGTGCTGTCTAAGCGCTATATTTCAATTACCCCGCGGTGGTGAGTGGGGCTCAGTCATCCCGTGGTTGGGGGGTGCTTCGGGGCACATTGCCGGTGCCCGCCCCAGGGACCAGGGCCCATTTTACTCCCCAGCTGCCCCACTTGATAGCGGGCAGCTGCAGCGGTTGGGGCAGTATTGACCTAGTAGCCCTGGAGTGGGAACCCTGCCCTTGACTTGGTGGGGGGGGGGGGGGTGGTGTCGGGGCACATTGTCGGTGCCCGCCTCCCCCCTGTGTTGCGCTGACTTTACAGCTGCCCCGTATAACAGTGGGCAGCTGCAACGTTGAGGGGCATTGTTTGCCAGGGGCCCGGGAGTCGGGCTCCCCTGTGTGAAGTGGGGCTGCAGCAACTTAGAGTCCCAGAGAGGGGGCTCCCCAGGCGCAGTGGCGCACAGGCTAATCTGCAGCGAGGGGCATGCCAGGCTTTTAAGGCCTATTGTATTTACGCTGATGACTCCTGCCCCCGAGTGATTAGCAAGGTTTAACCTCTGCATGAGTGTGTTCACCTATAATGCCTCCAATGAATTTAATGTACCTACATGAGTGGAGCCTGTGTTCACCTGCCAAAAGTTAATGTGTTCCTATGTTGTAGGCCTACCTGATTTGCGACACCCACTGTATGGAAAGTGGTTGCGCCTAGAATGTTACAGGCTCTTCCTCATCTACAGTGTAATGTGCATCTAATGTCTAGCTAATTGCCTGTCGCCAAATGTATTGAAGTATATGTTGGGACCTACTGTGTTACCTGCTTTTACAGGTGGTTGTTGCTACGGCCTCCTACCGGCCTACTGTTCTGCTGTTATGATGTGCTTGAAGGAATCTACGCACTGGGTTTAAGAGGCTAACTGAAGTGAAATGTTGCCTACGATTACCTGCGTCACCTATTGCGGACTTAAAGTTAGATAAAGAAACTTGCTTTTACATAACAGCCTGGTGTGGTCTCCTTTTTGTGGTGTGCCTGGTGTGTCGCCTGTGTGTGACTGTCTGGTGCCAGTTGGCGCCGTGTACACCACTGTGATTATTGGTGCTGAGTTCTGCATAATACATATGCTGTTTTTCACCTAAACTGGTGTGGTCTCAGTTTGTAGTGTGTCGCGCGGATGCTTTACGCAATTCCTCCGGAGTTTGGCCTGCCCGCTCTGCACCACGCTACCAACAAAATATATATATAGAATCTGTTTCTCTCTGTTTCCCCCCCCCCGATACTCCCAATAGCTTTGGAAAGACGAACACGGACCCAGAAACTTCGTGCAAAGTTCTTTATTCCATCAATACACCCAGCACCACCGCCATGACGCGTTTCGGCCTTCATCACATGATATAGATATATTTTTTTTTTTTAAGCAAAAGTTTTTTTTTTGTGGTTTTTTTAAAGTCACCAACTCCATCTAGGGACTTCTGTGTTTTCTTTTAATATTAATGAAAACGTGTTTATATAATGTTGAAGGCAAGGATTGCAAATGAGTTTAGAAAAACATAATATTTACATATTTATACATTTTATAGGAAATTGATACAATCTTTTTGCCTCCATTAAGGATAAAAAAAACTATTAGAAAAAAAGGGGGGAAATTTCTTGTAAATTTGATGAATTTATGTGTAATATGCACCTGGTGTTATATATTTGTATTGTGACCGTTTTAGGGTTTGTTCGGAATATTTTTTCTATGTCTTATGACATGCACGTATTTAAAATGACGTAAAGAAAGATGGAGTGTTTGCACTTTGATAAAGGCTTTTGCTGAAACGAGTCAGTGTGTTTGGTTAAGAAAATAAAACAAGTGAATTGCTAAACAAAAAAAACAACAACAAAAAAAAAAAGAAAGAAGTTGAAGATATTCTATTTCAATGTTGTGGCCATTGAAATAACTCAAAATATTGTCGAGTTTTAAATGTTGAAAAGCTGGCACAGAGGAGTGGGCTGGTGTGTAGATATTTTATTTATTCACTGCCTAAAACCCGACAAGGACACATTTACATCTTGCATCAGGGGTGCTGCAGGTAGCATCTGATACCATTTGGGCCGTGTCGGAGCTGCGGTCTGCAGTATAAGATATCCAAAAAACAACAAGCAGTGTTGTGAGAGTGCAGTGCCATAGGCTGTCACTAGGTCTTCATTGGGACCTCTCTTGGCCACAAATGGAACTATTTTTTTCTATTCCTTTACACCCAGACAGCATCTTTTTGCCTTTAAGTTTGAGGATCGTATTTACGCATGCTGTCGAGTTCCTCAAGGGTACACAGAGAGTCCCTCAATTTTTAATCAAATCTTGAAAAAGTGCTTGGAATAATTAATTATGCCTAGAAATTCGGTTCTGGTTCAGTACATTGATGACCTATTGGTGGCATCAAAAACACGAGAAGATTGCGTCACTGACAATTGCATTACTGAACCATTTGGCTGAAGGAGGACACAAGGTGTCTCCAGAAAAATTACAGTTCTGTCAACAAGTTAAATATTTAGGGCATAAAATAGAAAGAGGAGTAAGAAAAGTAACACCGGAAAGAATAAAAATAATCAGAGAAATGCAGCTACCTCAGACACAAAAGGAGATGAGGATGTTTCTGGGAGTGGTTGGGTACTGTAGGCAATGGATTAACAGTTTTTCTATGTTGCGAAACCATTGATACAAATGACCAGCAAAAGATCCAATAGATTGGAATGATGAATGTTTGGAAGCCTTTGTGAAATTGCGGAATTGTTTGTGTGAAGCTCCTGCCTTGAGCATGCCTGATTATTCAAAAGAGTTTGCGTTGTTTTGCTGTGAAAGAGAAAATTGTGCACTTTCGGTCTTAACACAGAGACATGGCCTGAGCAGACGTCCAGTGGCGTATTTTTCTGCCACATTGGATCCAGTGGCTTCAGCCTTACCCGGCTGCTTAAAAGCAGTAGCTGCTACTTGTATGAGTCTGTAGCAAAGTGAGTCAATAGTGATGGGACATTCAGTAAAAGTTTATGTTCCACACTCAGTTGAAATGCTTTTGACGAGAACCAGAACCCAACACCTCACCCCTAGTCGGCTGACTAAGTACGAGAGAGTGATTTTGGGAGCAGAAAATGTACCCGGTTGCGGGTCAAGTTCACGCTATATAAAACTCGGGAAAAAAAAAAAACTGTAATAAGATGTACGGTTATGAACCCTGCCACATTATTGCCAGATCCATGCAATGAGGAAGTAAGAGATGAAATTGATCATGATTGTCTGGATGTGACTGAATTGTGTACTAAGCCCCGCCCTGATATAAAAGAGACACCATTAAAAGAAGCTGATCATGAGCTATTTGTGGATGGGTCTTGTTTGAGACATGAGGAAGGAGGATTAAGTGCTGCTTATGCAGTGTGTAAGGTATCAGGGGTAGTTGAAGCATCCTGTTTGCCTGGAGTCAAATCTGCACAAGTAGCCGAATTGGTGGCCTTAAAGGCATGCAAAATTGGGAAAAATTGGAGAATAACCATATTTACGGATAGTCAATATGGTTTTGGAGTTGTGCATGATTTTGGCCAACTCTGGATGCAGAGGGGATTTCTGACTTCTTCAGGATCTCCTATCAGAAATAGTAAAAATGTGAAAGATCTGCTCGAAGCACTACAATTGCCAAAAGAAGTAGCAGTTGTTAAATGTGCTGCACATCAGTCAGGAAAGGACTATGTGGTAGCAGGCAATAGATATGCAGACCAAATTGCTCGATATCGTGCAAAGAACACAATGGCAATAAACAGGAAAATTGAAACCGATGAAACCAGCTGCCAACTTATGTTCTTCTCAATACCAGAAACATGGGATGAGATTAGACAGTTGCAGGAAGAAGTTGAGGAAAGGGAAAAAGAAATTTGGATAAAAGCAGCTTGTACCAAAAGATCGGAAGATGAAGTATGGGCGTATTTAGATGGAAGACCAGTCATGCCAGATTGTTTGCTCTCTAAAATGGCAAGGGTTTATCATGGAGCCACACACATAGGGAGAGATTCAATGATCAGATTATTCAGACAAAGTTGGTACAATCCAAAGTTCAGGGTAGTCGCAGAAAGCCTTTGCCAAAGATGTTGAACCTGTCAGCAGCAAAATCCAGGAAGAAAGACAGTGGTTAGTTGGGGAAAAATTGGAGAGGCAGAAGGACCCTTCACCAGGTTACAGTTAGATTTTATTGAGCTACCTCCTTGCAATGGATTAAAATATGTGCTTGTCATAGTGTGTCTGTTCTCAAGATGGGTGGAGGCATACCCTACCAGAAGAAATGACAGTTTTACAGTTGCCAAACTATTGTTAAGGGAGTTGATTCCTTGTTTCGGTTTTCCAGTCACTTTGGAATCAGATAGAGGACCTCATTTTAATAATGAAATAATTTGATTAATCTATGCTGCATTTAACATTGAACAAAAACTGCACTGTGCTTATCGTCCAGAGGTTTCTGGAATAGTTGAACAGCTAAATGGCACAATCAAGTCAAGATTAGGGAAAGTGTGTGCATCTACGATGCTGAAATGGCCAGATGCATTACCTCTTGTATTGATGGGTCTCAGAAGTATCCCTGACAAAAAGACAGGAATGAGTCCTCATGAGGTTCTCATGGGAAGGGCAATGAGGCAAGCATTTATTCCTGGAAACAAATTAATGAGTATAACGGATGATCTGGTATTGGACTATTGCAAAGGATTGGCTGAAATGGTGCGTTCTGTCTCTCACCAGGTTGGAGAAGACGCAGTTGAAAGACAGCCAGACCAAGGACATGATTTGAATCCTGGAGATTGGGTGCTAGTAAAGAAACATGCAAGGAAGTCGTGTCTAGCACCGAGGTGGGATAAACCGCATCAAGTCATACTGGTCACTACCACAGCAGTGAAGTGTGCAGGTTTGCCCAATTGGATTCATGCTAGTCATACCAGAAGAGTACCGAGCCCATCAGAACAACAAGAGCAGCCACTGACTGAGCAGGCTGAAATGTCAAAAGTTGAAAGCTGTGAAATTGAAGAATCTAGAGGGATAGGTTCTGAAAGACAACTGAATGACGAACAGCCAGGTACGAGTCAGGAAGATTGGATACCAGTAATTGAAATACCTGATGCTGTCAAAACAAGAAGAACAACAAAATTGAAAAGACAATAAAGTAGACAGGGAAAGAAGAACACACTCAGGTTAAAATAAACAGAGACATTCAGGAACCTGAGGAGGGAAAGGCAGAATTAGAAGAACAAGTACAGGCAGAAGAAGGCAACCAATCTGAAATAAGACCTGAACAGGACAAGGTAGATCTAGAAGAACAGGTTCAGGCAGAAGAAGAAGAAATTGTAGTAAGGCCTGAACAGGTGCAAGTAAAAGAAGGTTCAAGCACAGAAAATAAAGAACAAAGACAGATTGTGCCTAGATTAAGTGAAAATAAAAGGACTGTAAAGGAAGATAAAGGTTAAAGTGCAGTTCAGGTCAAAAGAGTTAGAAAAGGAGATAATTGGCCAGAAGGAGTGAAGAAATTTAGATATTTAAGAAAAATAGAAAAGAAACCAGAAGTAAACGAAGTTACAAGTCAAACAGAACCCAAGCAAACTTTGGTGAAACTCACTCGAAGAAGCCCAAGATTGAGAAATGTAAACAGAAAATACAAAGCCCCTGAGTGGACTTACGTCATACTTGAAGAATTTGAAAACTTGGATTTAAGTGAAGACACTGAAAGGGTTCATGTTGCACAGATTGATGAAAGCAAATTGAGACCTTAAAAGAAAGAAACATAACAGACAAAAGAAAAGGAGAAAATAAATTCTCAGATTTAAAATGGCAGAAGTTGAAGTCACAGAAAGACCGAAACGAGGTTTTAAATGAAAATGTTTTAGATTTTGTTTATGTAGTAGTTTATTAGTAATATTAGTATGGTTGTTTCTAACAGTAGGAGTACCTTTATTAATGGGAAACGGTGATAAAAATAATACCATCACTAATGGAAAACTAGATAGAGTAAAGGGAACTAAAATAGAAATAGGGGTAGATGAGACGAATGATCATAATAAGTCAGAATATAATATGTCTTCAAATGTGTTGATCAAATTATTATTTCAGTACGTTAATACAATGGAAGTTAGTAAATGCTATGCTGTATGAAATTACCGTTATCTGTATCAGAAGGTGTGACATATCATCATATACCTTTAACATATGGTGTGTCATGTAGTATTTTATCAAGTTTGTTTTATGCTACAGGGAAACTTCAGTATTACTATTCAAATCTAGAAGTGGTATTTTCAGAATTGCCTATTAGAAAGAAAATGAATCCAGTAGCTAGTAGTAAAAATGCACAATTTATGGGTGAATTCTTTTTAACATTGAGTTCCATAGATATAGTTCAAGCACACAAAAATAATTTAACTTGTACATTACATGAGGAAGAAAAGGAGTTTAAATTTAGTAGAAGAAAGGAGACAGGATTTGACCAAGAAAGCTGCTGAACAGAAGTCCTATGTACCTCCATGGGCTGAGAGAGGGAAAATATACAAAGGGCAAGGCTTATGCTGCGATGTCCCTGGATTATGTGAAAAGGGGAAAATTCTGCCTCCATAGATTAAAGACAGATTATAATAACAATTACATTGGTTCCAGTGAGTGTGAACACAACTTCCTAATTTTAGGAGGGTGGGGACTAAAAGGGGGAACTGATCCTGTATTTCCAGGAGTTTATTATGTTTGTGGGAACAATGCTTATTATAGGTTACCTGCAAGATGGTACGGGAGTTGTTATTTTGGAATAGTTTTTCCAAAAATATATCATGTGAATGGAATCAATGGAAATTCTAATGAACTAACACGAAGAAGAAGAGCAAGTTTTTCTGAAATAGTAGGAGATATATTTAGTGCATTGATACCCTCAGTTGGAGTCATTCTAAATTCGCAGAAAATTTGTAAATTATCGACCATAGTTGATCGTCTTTCTACAGACACTGCAGGAGGATTCTTAATGATTAACACAGAAATGGTTGCAATCAGCTCTATGGTTTTACAGAACCGTCTTGCTCTTGACATTTTGTTAGCAAAAGAAGGTGGAGTCTGTGGTATGTTGAAAATTCAACATTGCTGCACTTATAATCCGGACAAGAGCAGAGAAATTAAAGGATATATTGAAAATATTACAAGAATGCATAAGTACTTGACCCAACTGGAGGTTGACAGTGTGTGGGGGAAAACTAACAGAGTATAACAACAATAGGGAAATGGTTTACTAATTTTGCAAACAGTTTTCTAGGTCAAATAATATTACCAATAGTTATGATGATGACAATAGTAATAATAATAATGATCACAAATAAATGTAAACACAGAGGGAAAGGGAAAACATTTAGAAAGAGGGAAAAGGAAAGAAACGAAAAAGAGAATATGAGATACAACTGGAAGAAATGAAAGGAAAGATATACAAGATGAAAGATTTAGAAGGGAAAGAAGTAACAAATGAAAGAATGAGAAAAGAAATAGATGAATGAGATGTGCTAACGTTGGCATCTGGGATGAGATGGGTAATTTTGTGATGGCTTAAAATGCCATCAGAGAGGGGATTGATGGAGCAAGGACTCGTAAAAGAGACTTGTTCGGAAGCGATCCTCATTTAACCGCTAACGAATTACTAATAACGTCTTGTGAATAATAACATGAAAAAACAGAAGACACACGGGTTCGAGAAGCTTGCATATGTGTTTACTAACGCTAACAATATGAACGAAGGACTAAGATCGCTCTAACTGGGGAATCTTTACTGCGCATGTGTCAACTGCATCTACGTAGTATGATGTTTAATGCTTGGAGGGAAACCTCTCGCGCATGAGCAGAATGCACTAAAATGGCGGCTTGAAAGCTCACATGCATGGCACCTGCTTAGCTGAATAGAAAATAAGCTATTTTACTAATGCAGAAAAGGGTATTAATAAGTATACTGGGTTAGAGTAGAGATGGGTGGTATACAGTGAAACCATTTATTTGTGAAAGTAACATTTCCTCTTTTGACTTTATTATTAGTTTGCATTTGGGCCTTTCACGTTTATCTAAACTGAGCTGACTAACTCAAGTCTGCGCATGCCTACACAAGAATGAACCCGGAAGGATGAGTCAGGATTGAACAGCCATCCAAGGACGAGGATGATGTGCCCTGTGAACAAAGGGTGAAGAGTTCATCCAAGAAAAAGTGTATTCATGGTGTTGAAATTATTGTATCAAATAAAGTTGGGATATGTATGGGAACGGAATAAAAGAATAAAGTTTAAGGGGATGGGTTTTGCAAACAATAGTGCAATGAAAAAGTGATGTGTTAGCATGGTGTGATGATCATCCCCCCCTTGCTTGTCCAATCAGAATTAGTATTTTTCCAGTATTGAAACTTTAGTGGGTGGTCCGTGACCAACGAAGGGTATAGTTGAGGTACTTTAGTTAGTTAGCGCGGAGTTGCTGAATTGGAGAGAGGCGTATATGCTGGAGCGCGGGAGGCTGTCGGTGGTTGTAGTACTTGAAATTTTGGCTTCGTGTCATAAGCATCGTCAAATCATGACGATTTTGGTATCAGCAGAACGACAATGACGAACATACTATATCCAGGCAATTTCGGCGTGTTCGAATGGCTGGATCACCTTCAAATCAGGGATTTCGTCCTGAACCCTCGGGTTCCATTTTGTGCATGGCAGCCATTTTAAGTGGTTGCCCTCACATAGGCTGATAACTAAGGCCAAAACGAGTCTGAAGGACACGTACACCTTTGTTGACTTTTGTGTGACCTGGGCAAGCTGACTCCACTGCCTGAAGCCAAACCTGTTCGACCAGTTCCTTTCCCAGTGACCGATCAAGATTAGTATCAAGGCACAGCAAACCATAAACCTTTCATCACATTCAAACCACTCCTAATCTCTCACACACCTGTCTATGTTTCTTTCTTTATGACTTGCTTTACGAGGAGGAGGTGCCCGATTTTATTAGGGGTCCATCTGATATCTGATGAGAATGTCGGGCCTTGCCGGGAAATTGGTCTTGGGATGGACAAACTGAAAATGGGCTTGTCATCATGACTCTGCTTTTTCAATGTTGTAAATATCTGAATGGTAAACTGTAAAGAAGGAATGTTAGGTATTTTGCATGCTTGCACAAGCTAGGACTGCCCCTTACTTGTATGCTGAAGTTTGTAACCCTGAGAGCATATAAAAGGCCTCTGTTCTTTGTATTCCTCAGACTGCCTCATACAGTTGCTACGGCTTCTGTGTGACGTGGCCTCACTTATGTAAGTTTAATAAAGATGTCTTTTCATATTTCAGCTTCTGTAAAGTTCTTTATATTAATAAGATCCCTGAGTTGAAGATTAGATTTACTTCATGGTGCTGATGAAGACATCAGATGCTGAACCATCTATCTTGATTTAATTGGGTTAGAAGAAGATCGCGGAAGAATCCGGAGGAGGAAGAGAGTGTCAGAGAGGGGTGCGACGCAGACGTCGGTATTCTAGAGAGGTTAAGTATCCGGTCCTGAATCCTGTCCTGAGATCTTTGTCTCCTGATCTATCCCGGGGGACCCTTACCAGCCCTTTGGCCACGGGGTTTGGTCTTCACACCAGTCTGGGTAATTATCATCCATTATTCGTTTATAGATGTTCTTTTCTCTCTATCCTCTCCCTTCCAAAGCATTAGTCATTGCATGAGTCCGAAGTGTATGTTTAATACAATTGAATTTTTCTCTTCGAGGTTAAAGGAGACTGTGCTGTAATTTTGATGGTTCACATTCATAATTTAGATAAAGATTTTAAAAACTTTGAGTTTGTGGTTATTTTCTTTAAATAAAGAATAGGTAAAAGTTATGTTAATTATCACCATCAACTAGTTCAACTAATGATCCATCTACCATTAGGAAGAACTTTTTGATCAGTGAAAGGTTAGTTAGGAACAAGTAATAACTAATCCTGAAATATGGAAATTATAAACTAAACCCAGCGGTCTACTTGGATCTGTGTAAGGGTTTATGGGCCCAGGTGAGTATATGATAGTAGAGTATCTGTTATTAGTACACCGCTGGATCACCGGTGCTCAGCACCTGTAGTTCTAAAAAGCAAGTGCCAAGACTGGTCCCTATCAGGCTCTCCATTTTTGCCCTCTCTCAGGGTGAACAAAATAGTCTTAACTCTGCAGCAGTACCACGCTTCACTGCCTTTGATGTAACTTTCAAAGAGACTCGTATAGTTCTTTCACAGTCGCATCTTCAATACTATATACAACGAAGCCATAGTTGCTGCTTATTTATCTTATGAAGCAAACAACCACTCGCAAAGCCAATAGTCCTGGCTTATTGTATGTGTAATGTTAAATTATATATCTGGATGCAATAACAGGAGCAGCAACATACTCGTAGGGCGGCACACTAAGCTGAGCACAGATTTTTAGCTTAGGTGTTTTTAAGCCACGCCCTTAATTACTGGGACCCCCCCCCAGTTTTTTCATCCCACTTAAAGAACTGTCCTTTACCAGTCGCCAACAGCATTACCCCTACCAGTAAGGGTTCTCGCAATACTGGTCGGCGAGGAGTGGGACAATTGTGAGCAACAAAAAACCAAACAGCACATAACGTGAAATAAGTATGGCACTTCCGAGAGCGAAAACGATGCTCCGGGTACGCTATCGCGCTAAAAGGAACAGGTAAACAGCGAATAATCACGCGCAGGCCCAGCTTCTACAATTTGTGATTAAAGCCTAAGGTGAAAAGAAACAATCGTGAGTTTGTTCAAGCGCGTAACAGGTCGAAATGCAACGCCGAAGTATTTTACCCCAAGCCATTGCAAACCTTAGTCAGACACAAACTTTACAAAAAGAAGGAATCACTGGAGCAGTTGGAATCGTTATTATAACACTAACTAAACCATATGGGCTAAATACATGAAGTCTGTGTTTACGCAAACTGACATCTTAGAACGCAGCCACATTCACGGTTAACGTGACAGCCGCCGGCACACACAACAATTCAATCAAATGAAACACAATGCTGCATTTAGCATTCCACTGAAGGTAAGAACGAGAAGGGCAAACAAATAAAATAGATACGCTCTTACACCATGGGGACCAAAGCCCTAGAAAGGTGGGGGCTATAAGAGAAACTTTTGAGCAAGAAACAATGATCTAGCCAGTAGGAAATGGAGCTCACCTGTTGAGCTGTAATAGCGGTTCTCGCGTCCTCGGGAGCTGGTAGAACATTATGTCCGGGCACCGCTGCAAGCTTTGCCACAGGAGTTGCCGTGTCCCCTGGTCCAGCGTGAGAGAGAAAGAGGGAACACGGGAATGAAGCCTAAACCACAGAGTGGACAATGTGATACCATCCAAGCCCTCCAAAGCCACTTCATCCAGAAGCATGGCCTGGACGTCCATGGTGAGACAATTAACACACACTGACAGGAATCAGCGCATGGTAACGTTAACTCGTTGTACAGCCTAGCAGTAAAGCGCCATTATTTCAGCTGAGTGCCAGGAAAACAGACTTAAAGTGCCGCGCGACCATTGGCGCGATTTGCGACCTGAGGACGGGAGCAGCGTAGACTCGGATTGGCGGAAAGCCTGCTGTCACCCATCACGTGCTGCTGAAAATATTACGTAGCCTCGGAAACACGCCCATCTCTACCTTTGAGGAGGAGTCAGGAGCGGCGAGGACTGGTTGGCCGATCGTGCAGCCTGCTTCTGTTACGGTCGTTCTTTAGGTGCCAGTGTATCGCGGTAGGATTAATTTAGTGGTCGAAATGTCCACTTTTCCTGCTCTGCCGCTGTCAACTGCTCCCTCTCTTTCGGTGCTTCAATAAACGTCTCTCACCATCTGTTTCTTCTACTTTCCTTCATAAGTTCCCTTGTGAAATTGATCCCAAAAAGAAAGAAACACTTTTGTTGGAAGTGTTTCTGACATTTTTCTGTTCCAAAGTGCAGCCTCGGGACGGAGAAAAAAAACAGGTTCAAAATACGAAAAATAAATAACTAAAGCATTCACAAAGTGGCCAGATTAGTTTTATTAACACCCAAACACAGTAGTGCAACTTTACAGAGTTTGCCAGCGAAGCGCTACTTTTGTTTTCTCCTCTTTCTTTGAACAGCATTGTTTTCCCCGGGTGGGGAAGTGTACCGTTCCTGGAGGTACTGCAATACCTGGTTGATGGGTGGAGTGGAAACCGATTAATGTGATCCTTATCCGCTTTTTTCCTTATTTTAGTTTATAAAATGCGTACCACAGCTCTGTGTTCAGCGATGTAGTCTTTTTAAACCATACTGCTCACGGTTCATAAGGATATAAGCAATGGACAGTGATACTGTTCCCTCCCGGGATCTGTAGTGATACTTAAAGTTTCAAGCAAAAACACACTTGATTTCTGAATAATGAGTGTAAAAGTGTTAAGGTAATGTTCTACTTACATTTCACATGCTTTACTTAATCTTGCATTCCATATGAGGGTTTGCTTTTTCCAGGAAGTTACTTTTTTTTTTCCAGGCAGCATATTACTCTTGTGCAAAAATTGAATTGAGTCGCATCCAGGTGTATATAGCAGGGCACAATTGGGTTGTAGCTGAGTGTCTCTCAGTGGGACAGTATGGTGTTCATTGAGGGAAAGGATGTGGCACTACACCAGAGCTGATGAATTTGGTACTGGGGAACCAGGTTCAGCCTTCATGAACAGTCCACCAGACCACTCTCCATAGGGAGCACATTCCCATGCTAGACCTAAGAAGGCCTTGCAAGACCTTAGAAGCCTAGGTGTCTTACCACCTTGAAGGCCTGTCCACCACAATCAATACTGATGTTCACCTCCAGTCTTCTTGCAGGCAGGCCTACAAAGCAACAAACCCTAGAGCAACAGTGACTCAGTCACTGAGGTCACAGGACACTTGAGGCCAGTCCGCCTCACCCATTGATACCTCCATTGGCCTTGTTTCAGCAGGAGTAGTGCAATTCACCAGGGATCGGCAATGCAGGATTTGCACACACACCAAACTAAGGGGCATATTAACAAGGGAATGGCGAAGCGTGGCATTAAGCAAACATTGCTAATACCACGCTCCGCCATTCTGAAAATGCAGGGATGCGCCGTATTTACAATGGTACGACACATCCCTGCGTTTTCCCTAGCACTGGCGCTAAACTCAGCTGCCTAGTGCCAATGCAGGCCCCTTTGCACCATAGTACAAGGGTGCTAGCGTGGAGAGAACGATTGTTTATGTGCAGGAAGGTTTCCCTTCCTGCACATAAACAATCCAGAATGGCGAATTGTAACTTCTATGTGTCCTGCATTGTGCAGCACACATTGAAGTTGCAAATCATCTGTTTTTAAATGATTGTTTATGGAAGGGACCCCTTCCTGCACATGAACAATCATTCATAGCAATTTGCTGTTTTTATGTGTGCTCCACAGTGCAGCACACATGGAAACAGCAAAAACAAGGAGAAATTAGGCATTTCGCCATGTAAAGTCCAGGTTTTCCCTGGTCTTAATTTTGGCACTGCCTCATATTTACGTCACCCTTGTAAATAGGGGGCAGCGCCAACATCAATGGGTGTTGGGGCGGAACAAAGGCCAGCCTTACAGACCCTCTTCTTGTTCAGGTCAGACAGGCAGGAGCTGGACATGCGCTAAATGCGCAGACTCCTGGCTGCCTGAGCTGAACTTTGCCAGGCTGAGAATTTTCACAGCCCTGTGTGCGTGACCTCAGTCTGGCAAAAGTGCCTCGAGGCCCTCCCCCTTGTGATGAAGGGGAGCGCCACTGATTGACTCGGACCTGGGCGCTTCAGTTTTAAGCCCTGAAGTACCCAGGGCAGAGTGTCAATCAGTGGCACCTAGTCACAGAGTGGGGTGGGGTCAGAAGTCTCACTGACCCCATCCCACTCTGTGACAAGGTTGGGACTGCTGCCTTCCAATCAGCCAATGAGGGAAGGCAGCAGTCCCAACCCTTGTGGGACCTCTGAGGCTTCCCTCTCGGAGAGCTGTAGCTAAGGTAAGTGTTGTGAGCTCATCTATCCAAAGAGGCAGCAGAAACTGGATACACTTGTTCCAAGTTTATTAGTAACAGGAACCCCATGCCAAGCAGGCACAGCATAGCAAGTACTTCCAACAACTGACATAGAACCCCCACGACTTAAAGAGATGACATTCCAGAATGACATGACACACAGGGTAGAGGGTGAAGAAAGACTGGAAGCACAGTATAACAGTACGTTTGTGCGTTTTTTATGTTTCATGCGTCCATGTATTAATGTATGTGTATCTAGCTAGAGGTAATTCATGAATGTCAGGTTTGGTTCTGTGGTGACAGAACTACAAGATGAAAAGTCAAAGTGGTGTCTGGTCTTGAAAATGAGTAGTTATTAACACAGGTGCCCAGTTAACCTCCTCCCACTATCTGTATATTGAATATAATTTAGATTCATCCTTAAAATGTTTTCTGAAGACTACTCTAGCAAAATTTGAGAGTTTTGACTTTGGGCTGGTTTTTGGGCTGACACTGGTCTGCGTTGGGCTGAATTTGGGCTTATACTTGAGGTTCTTTGGGCTTGGGACGGGTCTCAAAATCTGGCTACACTGTCCTTATGCCACCACCACTAAGAGAGGTTCTAATGGCTAGCGCTACCCACTTTAGAACTGGAAAACCACGCTGCAGTACCGGTCTCGGCTCAACGTCTACCTGCACCCAATTAAAGTAAAATAAATAAAATTAATCCGATCTCGTGTAATAAAGCCAGGTGCTCAAATAAAACGCTCTAATACCCTTGGGCCACGTTAGCATTTTACAAAACTGCAAAAAATGAAAAGAAACGGAGACCGTAAGTCAAAGAGAGATCGAGAAAAGCAGACAACATACACCTCGCCTATTGAACCCAAAGCAGCCCTGGCTTATTTTGTCAAACTAGCCCCCATAGCTGCATAGCAATGGAGCGCAGCGAGTACGACCACTACAAGGGGGCTTGGAGGGGTTCTCTCCCCAAGAACATCTGGGAAACAAGCATTTGCAATGCAATCGATTTCGCATTTGCAGGAGTTTGAGCTATTGGTATTGTAAATGATAATGCCTTTTTTATTTATGCATATACGAAACCTGCAATCGGTGCACCAGTAATGTCACGGGCAGTGATGGCACACCCATTCTGCCTAACTTGGTGAGTCCCCCCATTTCTTTTATTAGGACTTGAGCCCTACTTTATTATATATTAAATTTTATTATTTTTAAAGCATGGCAAAGTAAATGATGACCTTACAGTGCACCAGGATACAGCAATCTTTGTTGGGGCTCTTCAGTTATTCCCTCACTATCGCCCTCCAACAGTACCTCTCATCTCTTCATAGCCCCTTTCTCACATGTATTTCATTTGTTTTATAGCGCCTCATATAACTGTAGGGTGTTGGAGCATTTTACATCACAAACACACACAGAGACAATGAATCATATGTGTGTACATCAGTGTATAAAAAATGTTACATAAGACAAAGGAGACTACAAAGTGTAGGATTCAGTCATCCATTCAGGTAGGCATTTTTTAAGAGTGCTTGGTCTAGGGAAGAACAAACTCAGGATTCAGAACGTTACACAGTGGTTAGGGTTGACTTTAAAAATAAGCATTTATTTCTACCCAAAAAAAACCTTTTTAGAAAAATTACAATAATGAAAGACTGGGACAAAAAACATAACTTTCTAACCTAGATTACAATTGTAACTTATGAACTACACAGTAACAAAATGATCTATGTGACAAAAGCAGTAACCCACTGAGCTATTCACATAAAATACTGTTCTGTGATCTTCATAGTACATGCTCTTTGTAGCAGGCATATTAACCCACTGTGTTACCTTAGATGAGTCAAAACTACCACTAAACAAAGCTGATCTCTCTCCAGCAGGTACATTAATCACCAGAGTTACCTTGGCACTTTTATTGTTGCCTGAAAACTGTTGGCTATACAAGAACTCTGCAGTGCTTTTAAAACTGCTGCACTGCTACAAAACCAGCCCCCAGTAACAAAAGCGGCCCTCACCTTTCCAGCCTCCCAGGAAAATGCCCAATGCCCGGTCTGGCCAGTCCAGCCTTACTTACAAGGGTATTGCAAGTCACCAAGGTCCAGTTCAGTTGATCCATCACTGAGTCAGCCTCTTAACATTGGTTATCTGATGGGTCTTTTTGTGCGACTGAGAGGTGATAGAAGTTAGCACTTGGTCAAACACATATAACTAACAGCGTAACCAATTTGGCTACATAATAAGGACCAGGAACCGGTAAATAGAATCAAGAAATTGTATTACAAGTAAGCGGTCAGGTTAATGTAAATCAATCTCAAAACCATGCAGTAAAGGTACAGAATAACAATTGCGTAGCCAAACCTCTGGAAGAAGTTCAGGCACATCAGCATGAGACAAACAAGAAGTTTTGTCACAGCATTACAAAGAATTAACAACAGAATCTGAGGCTCAGAGAAGAGTCTTCAATCTTCTCTTTTAAACATGAGTAATATCTAAAGTCCTCAGATCTAGAGTCTAAAGCTATTAAAGGCAATTTAATCTATAGGAGTCTCAAAGGTGGGAGAAATGCGAAAAAGCGAGAAATGTGGAAAGCATGCAGGTAGGTGTCAGCATTTCAGAAGCTCAATCAAGAGTCTTCTAGGGAAAGGGAAGTAAATGTTAGCTTAAGCCACACTCAGCACAACCCAAACTGTACTTTAAGGCCCCCGAGAATTTTTTTGTGAGTACCCGTTCTAGTATATCCAATGTAGATCGTGCACTGGTCAATCTACAGACTGTTGATTGACTCTCTATGGACCCAGTTGCACCCGTTACAGCCACAGTTACGAGTCGGGGCGGGAGACTACAGCCTCCAGGCTCCTCCGCACAGCAGTTCCTGTGCCTAGAGGCGCATTTAATCAGACGCCAGGCCCCGCTGCGCGGGACCCAGTTGCAGCCGTTACAGCCACAGTTACGAGCCGGGCGGGAGAATACAGCCCCCAGGCTCTTCCGCACAGCAGTTCCCGCGCCTGGAGGCGCATTTAATTGGATGCCAGGCCCCGCTGCGCAGGACCCAGTTGCAGCCGTTACAGCTACAGTTACGAGCCGGGGCAGGAGACTACAGCCCCCAGACTCCTCCACACAGCAGTTCCCGCGCCTGGAGGCGCATTTAATCAGACGCCAGGCCCCGCTGCGCGGGGGCCGCAGCCGGGCCAAGGGCGGGCCTGTCACTGTCCGGAGAAGGCCGGGCTGGGCCCCCCCCCCTCTGACGTCTGCGACATCTGCATCAATGTCATGAAGGTACTGTTTATTGATTATTGATTTACACCCGGGGATTCGCCGGTTCTGCTTTCTTGGCTTACAAATTAACTGGCTGTGAATGTTTTTCAGAGCCCCTTGGTCTGTATTTGTGGCTTCCAGTTATAGTCACACCTAAGAACTCAGCAGCGTATGGGTAGGCCGTGATTAATCTGGTTGGCCATAGGTGAATAGTTTAACCCGACTGCTGCCGGAGTTTCTTCTTTAGATGAGTTTCCCGACCTGTCTATTTGTTTATTCTAGCGGCTTGTAGTTACCTGTGAAGCAAGGTTCAATGGGGAGGAGGAAGACAACCCGCGGCAGAAAGGAAGCATACAACTATTGATATTTTCCTGGCGAAAGCAGTGGGGGCAATCTCAAAAGAAATTGACAGGGCGGAGAGAAGGCTGTCTTTGGGTCCCGTAGGCCCCATTGCCCCTCTGTGTGGCGAGCCCTCAGAGCTGGTTACGCCTATCACATCAGACGTTGTACAGGCAGTAGCACAGCGGGCTATAGAGTGCTCTGGCCCTATCATCAGCAACCACAGTAGTCTGACAACCAACAGTATGGCCAAGGCGCCCTCTGCCGCTGCTCAGAAAGCGGACTTGGATGGGTCTCCTGCTCCCAAGAGGTCCCGACGTACGAACAGGAAGCCAGAAAAGACAGAGTCCTCTAAGAAAGGAGAAGGGACTGCAACTGTTGACCAAAGGACTTTAGAGGAGCTCTGGGTACCACTGAAGTTAAAAATTACGGAGCCACTGACTGATTTGTTGTCCAAATTTTGTAATGAGCTCACTAAAACTATGAGGGAGTTTAGAGATTCAATAGACAGAGTTGAAAAAGCCCTGGTTGCTATTCCAGCGCCTTCCACTGGCAACGCGCATCTAGAGACAGCGCAAAGGGGGGCCTTCCCTCCTGACACCAGGAGAACTAACACACCCCTTAATTTTAGTCGTAGGCCAGTAGGTGCTTCGACTAGTGAATCTGAGACCGTAGGTAGACAGCCCCAAAGCCCTTGTAGACAGCCACCAAGTATGGTTCCTCTCAGCCAGCACCCCACGCCACAGCAGAGCGAAGGTGTCACAAGCAGTCTATCTACTATGAACACCTGTGGTTTGTCTACAATTGACTTCCCCCCCAGAATGCTGCCCCTACACTGTGATTTTAGCAGGGATACCTTGGTTGGGTATGCACAAGGACGAATCTCCGGTCCGACTAATTAACAAAGTCACTCATTGGTTGTGCAAATATACCAGTTTTAAAATGGCTGATTATAGACATATTTTGATGGCCAGGAGAGTGGCGTGGTTAGGATGTTCAAGGAAGCTATTTGAGGGTGATTGTGTAATAATGACATTTCGATTCCCTGACTTAGCACGTAACATCTTAATACAGGAGTCTCAGAATTTCCACTATGAAACATGCATTAAAGCATTACCTTTGGGGTTCTTTTATAGACCCCTACTTAACTCTACAAACAGTAACCATAGTGTTTTCGCAGCAGGAGCTACCTCTTGTGTGGAGGGATTATACACAATGCCTAACCCTTATACTCCCTTGAGGGATCTTAATGATCCAGACTGACTGCACGGACCCAAGGAGAATATTACTTCTCCTATCGACCTGGGGGAATCATTGCCACAGAGACCACCAATGGGCACTTACATAGACCGGAATGGCACCCTGAGTAGTAGTCTGGACTTGTGTGGCAGGGGAGCCGACAGGCATATAGGTGGACCTAATATGTCAATCTACCCATGTATTTCAACCTCACAACGCACCGAGGTTGGCCTTATGCCCCTCGTCACTGACACTGTGAATGTCCCAGATAAGTTCTCAGTTGCAGAGTTATCTCACCAAGTTGTAGAGCCACCTGACAATATAATTGGTCCGAATAATAGTGATTTCGGTAGGAGGAATCTCTGCCACATTCTATTTTGGAACGTGGCAGGACTTCGATCGAAGCTTAATAATCCCCAATGGTTAGAGTTCATAGGGGAATTTAACATACTATGCCTTCAGGAAACCTGGGTGGAGGATACCATGCACATCAATGGATATAAAACCTTTCATACTCCTGTGGTACCTTCCATTCATGGGAGAAGTAAGGGGGGTTAAGTATATATACTTCCAACTACGTGAATGCAATTAACCTTGAATTGAAAAAATCAGAAACCTATTACCAGATGTTGTTATATGATATTGATAAAAGACATTGTTTAGTTGTGCTGAATCTTTATAACAATATCCCATCAGATCAGATCGAGGGGGTAGTGAGGAAACTGAGTAGAGATCTGAATACCTTGCAGAATGCTAAAGATGTGTCATCTGGGGCGGGCATTTTAACTCTGTGCTATGCCCTCATACAGAGGGGAATATTTGTGGGATTGGAACCGATGATGGAATTAATTATATACATTTCCCACATACTATTTTCGGGGAACTTTTGAATGAAATCATGTTTTCATTTGACCTTGGCTTTGCAAATGATCTATGTTCTCCATCAGTGCCCTTCAGTCACACCTTTAACGGCAGAGGGTTGTCTTCGACTATCGACTACGTTCTTCTGTCTAATAGGCATTCTAGCAGGCTTAAAACCTTTATCACTCACAAAAACCCGATGAGTGATCACTATCCATTAAGTATTTCTTTTTCATTTCCCTGTGACATACTAAACACTAAGGGTAAATCGGCTCATATAGTTCAAAACATAGCTCTGAATAAGACTAACGGTTACACTCTTCGGTGGCCCATGGTGGACTCGGCTGTATTCACCAAGTCATTTTTAACGAATTGCAAATCTGCCTTTTTAGCGTGTCTCGATGAGACTACCCCTCATGTTGAAATTTTAACATTTTTCACTCAGATCACAGGAGAAGTTAAGAATGCCCTATCTGTAGAGAACAATAAATCCCACAGAGTCAAAAAGGGTTGGTTCGACACTAAATGCACAAAAGCTCTTACATAACTTGAAACATGCTCTACATAAGCCCATTAGAGATCCGCAGGAAATCAAAGCGGCCAGGGGGGAATATAAAGGCACCCTCAAAGAACGCGAAAGCGCATTAAGAGAAGAACTATGGGAAGCTCTGCACGAAGCAACATTATTCAGAGACAACACTGCCTTTTGGAAGGCAGTGAATGCTCCGTTTTTGCCCCCCCCCCGATCTACCTACCATAGAGATAGCCATCTCTGAGGATCAATGGGTGGATCACTTATCGAGTCTATATAATAATAACAGCAATGCTTATGAGATTTTAACGGCAAATCCAACACATCTGCAGGAGGTATTCCCACCTATTCACCATCCTATAGATGTATTTTTCTCTTTAGAAGAGGTTAATCGTACCATCATTGCAAGCTTGGGCGGAAAAGCTCTCGGCCCAGATGGAGTACCGGTAGACCTTTATAAATCAAACTTGCCCCTATGGGGACCATTGCTAACCCAAGTAATAGCAGCATGTTGCTCTTCTGGCTTCATAACAACACGGTCAGAATCAACTTTGGTTGTTCCAATTTTCAAAAAAGAGGATCGTCATAACCCTGCATGTTATCGACCCATATCCCTGTTAGACTCTCTGGTTAAGGTGGTGAGACGTATTATATTGAACAGACTACAAGATTGGGCCGAAGATAAAGCATCATAACAGAACTACAATATGGCTTTGGACAGGGTCTAGGCACGGTTGAACAGGGTTTAAATCTAAACATTCTCCTGGGAAAGTATACACTGGCCAAACAGGGTAGGCTATATTTGGCCTCTGTAGACCTCACTGCAGCTTTCAATTGCGTCATACATGAGAAACTTTGGAAAATTCTAGAAGATATGGGTGTGGAAACCCCACTTATACTGTTTCTCAGGCAGTTATATAATGATGCTAAGGCAAGGGTAAGATATGGGATTGCTGGGGAGTGTACCACCAGTTTTAAAATTAGAAGGGGGGTTAGGCAAGGATGTGTTCTGGCTCCCTTTCTCTTTACACTGTATACAAATGAACTAGGTCAAGTGCTGGTGAATCAGTGCCAGGACCTTCCACAGATAGACGCAATACCTGCACTATTGTATGCAGATGGCACAGTTTTGATGTCACGAACACAATTGGGGCTACAAAGGGTTGTTGCTTGCTTTTCAACATTCATGCACAATCTGGGGCTTA
The DNA here is from genome assembly GCA_963921515.1 of Calotriton arnoldi. Classification (NCBI taxonomy): domain Eukaryota; kingdom Metazoa; phylum Chordata; class Amphibia; order Caudata; family Salamandridae; genus Calotriton; species Calotriton arnoldi. The sequence continues at coordinate 447,655 of CAWUFW010009732.1, read as the reverse complement.
GGGTGAACACCACCAAAACATATATAATGAAAAGTGGGTATGATAGCTCAAAATGCCGGGATATCTTTATCAATAACAACAATAACAAGATAGAATTCACTAAAAGATTTTCTTATCTCTGCATTCTCTTTGACCATAGGGGGAGTTGGTCCCAGGCTGTACAAGCTAGAAAACTACCATTTATGAAAGCTACTGCTGCCTTGGCCAATTTCGCGAGAAAACTGGGGAGAAGGCCGGTTGTAGAGCTATTACATATTTACAAAGCAAAATGCGTATCCACGGCCATGTACGGGGCTGGTGTTTGGGGATTTGAAGACCCTCAGCCCCTACAATTAGTCGAGAACGCCTTTTTCAGATATCTACTGGCAGTCCCAAGCAGTACATCTACCTATATATGCCATGCTGAACTGGGGATGTCATATATATATATATATATCTGATCTTATAAAAACACAACCAATTTTACTGTGGCATAGAGTATGGTCTAATCCCAAAACCGGTCATAAGAGGGATATCATACAGGATAGTTTAAAATTACTTCGGGCATTATGCATCCCATGGCTAAAATATATAAAAAATGTTACAAAAGACCTTCTATGAAGACCCTAGCACTTTAAGTAATGTCTCTAGAATTAACCTGAAAAAAATGTGCACAACGCTTCTTGAGACTAATAGATTTTCTACTGAAATATTAAAGACCACAGTGCAGGCGAATCAACTGTTGTTAACCACCTATAGTATTCAACCCTATCTAAAAACTATGTTAGGCGGGTATGACAGGATGGTCTTAACCCGCTTTAGACTGGGGATCTTCCACAGGTTAACTAACTTCCCCAATATGAACGATTGGTCGAAGATTATGTGTTTGTGCCCATGCGACGAAAAGTCTCTGCAAACAACAATGCAGGTCCTTCTATTTTGTAAATTATGTACTGAACCTAGAAAGCGATGGATTTTACCAGTGGTAAGGGTGCTTGGTTATAGACAATGTCGGCCAGCGGTCCTAGTTTTACAACTCCTAGAGAACATAAACTTTACAAGGTCTATAGCTTGCTATTTGAAATGTGTAATAAAATACAGGAAATCCATCGGCATATGAACTTTTAAATGCACATTTTTAATTACATTATTTTATTAAATGATACTGTTTGTACACTTTTTATTGATTTTTAACGTAGTTCAGCTTAACAATCGTGTTTTTATGTGTGCTTTTATGATTTTATTGTAAAATCGAATAAAGCTTATTTGAATTGAATTCAATTGACTCTCTATGCCTGATATGCCTTTACAACTGGTAGAGCCTTTAAATAAGGATCCCTGAAATCTCCCTGTTCCCTTAGTTAATTCCATCATCCCAATAGAACCAAGAATGGTGACCCAAGGCATGAAAGACATTTATCCAGGGGACATCATGGATGCAACAATTCCTACATTTACTCTTTTGGAAGATCGCAGGCTTAAGGCACAAACTTATTGATCCAGAGTGGCAGGACTACATTGATCAGTACGAAATCTGTTTGTTTCTGGCAACCTGGTTAACTTATCCACCTCATAAATCAGGCTATAAAACATTCTTTGCAAATGCCATACCTTTTTCTAGTGGTAGGTCGTCAGGGAGACTTGTGGTATGGGTAAAAATATTGCTCAATGTCTGTAATGAACGTTTGAGAATAGGCTTCCGTGACATTATAGGGCTTAGAATACAGCAGTGGCTCCTATATGAGGGTGCAGGAGCATCACCCCCCGTATTTGTTGCCCCCCTGGCTCAAGTTAAAGCATTAGTATTTTTCCCACTACCACTGACCGAGTTGGGTGCACACAGTCACACTCCTTTATTAATGAATGTGCACTGCAATGCAGGGGTGGGTGTTATTTATTGACAGCACAGCAGACACAGATACCCTGGGTTAATACTTAGTGCACATGTTGGGTTGGACAGATGTCTTTTTAAGGCCAACCCAACATGCACACTTGAGGCCTCTTTTATCGCCACACTGTTAGTGAGTGGGGATTTCAGCCACAGCCTCACGGTCTCCTAAGGAGCACTGGTTTTGCCTGCTCCTGCTAACCCTGGTACTAGGTTCATGCTGTTTTTAAACAGCATGAAAGCAGCATCTGGATCGGGTCAAGAGACGCAAAGAGGGCAGTGTGGGAGTGGGCATACTCAGTGCACAGAAGCACAAGAGGCGACAGGCGAGGGCTGAAAGAGTGGGAAACGTAGGAAGGACGGGGGAAGCTGATGACACCCACAATCAAGACAGTAAGAGGCGCAGCGCACATAACCTGAGCATATAACCACACGGAGAGGTTATTTACTAGGAATAGGCACGCTTCTTGTTTTGTGTTACCCTAGCAGGAGCTAGCTGGCCATTCTCTGCACTATCAGTGACAATCAATCTTCCTGGGTGTGTCACGCACACTTCACCCCTTTGAGCCTGGGGAGCTGTCAGGTGAGTTAATAATAATAGTAATAATAATCCATATTTGTAATGCGCAAACATAGAAGGAAGAGAAACGTGGAATCCCTTACCATCGGGTTATTGGATAATCTCCTAAACACCACAAACCTGAAGGGCAAGTTATTTATAGGGGGTGGCTTTAATATCACTTTTAAGCCTATATCGGGGTTTGATTTGATCACAGAGGAGGAGGACACAATACAAGGTATTCCGTTTCTTGATAGCAGTCCCAATATTCCATGCGCTTTTCAAGTGGCACTGTGGCACTGGGTCTGCGAGTCTGCAATGGAAGGTCTAAATCCGACAGGCCAAGCTCATATCATATCAGGTCTAAAATTGATGATATATTGATTTATATTTCCTTATGGGATAAAATGATAGATTTTAAGATAGATCCTAGGTTTGATAGTGACCATCTCCCTCTAAGTCTAACAATAAAAGGATTTTTTTTCGAGGAATCAAGCCCGCTCGCTGGCCCCCCTGCAGTAATGCCAACTGTTGGAAATTACCACAAATCCATCAAGTGGCCAACGATATTGGGCAGCACGGCCACTCTTTTTTTTAAAAGTATGTTTATTGAGCAGCTTGTAGAATATAACAATCATAGCCCCCAACAAGGGGGGTAGCAATTTTACAATGTCAGTACATCTCGTACAAGCTTTTTTTTTTTGTACATTCAGGAACTAACTTCACATTGCATACAAACCCTCACCCCACCAACACCCCCACCCCCCATCCCCGGCACTTGTATATACATATACATTCATGGCATCTGGTAGTGATACATTGTGGTACACATAACCCCATAGTGCAGTCCTATAACTCTCAGCTGGTATGCAGCATTCACCTATGCAGTAACTTATGATAGATCTGGATTGGTAAAGAGGTATCCAGTGAGGGGAGCCCAGAAGTCCTTTGGACGAGATGCCACAGGCAGCTCTTCCGCGTATATTTCCAATTGGTCCCTACAATATATTAAATCCTGGATCCACCTCTTGACCGTTGGCACAGCACACGCTCCTCAGCACAGCGCCACGGCTCTCTTAGCGAACAGGGTTGCTATGGCTACTAGTCGCCTATTGCAGGGCTTTAGTTTTTGCACCCATCCCAGCAGACACACCTCAGGCACGCACCCAACAGGCTCCGTAGTGATCTCAGTTAACACCTGCGTGACACGTCCAAAATTTCGTGATGCCAGCACAAGACCATGCTAAATGCATAAAATCCGCGTCGGCCTGGCCGCAGCGTACACAGCACGCACTTTCTCGCAAGCCAAATATACATAATTGAGTCGGTGTGTAGTAAAGCTGGTGTAAATATTTAAAATGAATGATGCGGACATTGCAATTCGCCGTCAGGCGCCCCGTTAAAACACAGCAATACTTCCAAGCCTCCATCGTCAGTGGAGAGGACAGGAGACTATTCCACCTCGTATAAGAGGGAGATTCACTTATCTCTTGTTCCCGGAGAGAAGCATTGTACAATTTGGTGATTAGGCTGCCTCGGTGTTCCCCTCCTAAAACCGCCCATAAGGCTAACAGTGTTCGCGGTTCATTAGGGAACTCCGGATAGATGTCCCGTATCGCCTGTCGCACCCTCACATAGGTAAATCCCAACATCATTCCAGTGTCCTGACCCGCCTGCAGGTCAGCCATGGTTCGGAATCGACCCTGTATATATAAGTCACCGATATTAACAATTGCCACCTTACTCAATGTCTTCAAGGCTGCCGGCTCCCCAGCGGCTGATATACCAGGGTGTGCAGCAAGCGGTAGATTGGGTGCGTACAAATAATCTGACTGTGCTCTACCCGCTAGGGCCTTCCACGCCTGGCAGTACAATGAACCGGGCTAATTTCCGAGCGCGGCCCTCCTCCCCCGCCCATCAGAGCCGCCGCTTTCAGAGGCATCGGCAGCACAGAATCCTCCTCGATCGCAATGTGCGGCTGAAACGTCTGTGGGAAATACCAAAAGTGCGCAAACTGCGCCTGGGCGCATAGATAGTATAATTGCAAGTCTGGGGCCTCAAAACCGCCACGGTCAAAGGGCTGAGTCAGTAAATTCCAACTGCAGCAGGGTTTCCCACCCCCCCAGACGAACGTTAGAAGGGCCGACTGCAGTGCGGTGAACAATGCTTTGTTCAAACGAATAGGGATGTTCACAAATAAATAAAGGAGTTTAGGCAGGAAAGACATTGTAATGACCGCGATGCGATCCGCAAGTGAGAGTGGAAGTTTGGCCCAGCGCGTAGCTTGATCTGTAATCTTATCAACGACCGGACCATAATTAGCTGTTATCACCACTTCGGGGTCTCTATGCAACCATATGCCCAAGTATTTCACTGGGTCTACGGACCATTTCAAGGGATAGTCCAAGTCAAATTCCGCGGTGCCTGCCGTTAACGGAAATACAGCGGACTTAGTCCAATTGATGCCTAGTCCTGAGTACCTCTCAAATTTGACATATTCACGTAGAAGCGCAGGTAAGTGGGTGGCGGGTTCACGGACATAGAGCAGCATGTCGTCAGCATACAACGACACCACCAAGGGTCTCTGTCGGAATCTCAGCGCCGCCTGGGCATGTAGCTACCGCAGCTTGCACGCTAAAGGCTCTAGCGCCAATGTAAATAGCATAGGCGACAGGGGGCAGTCCTGTCGCGTGCCTCGTTTGATGCAAAAGGGATCGGAGACCCATCCATTCACTCGGATCCGTGCTACCGGTGCTGTGTATAGGAGGTGTATCCATTTTAAGAAGAACGGGGGTAGGTCCATCCTCAGTTTTGGTGAACATTTTGGTGAAAGGCAGTCCTGTCGCGTGCCTTGTTTGATGCAAAAGGGATCGGAGACCCATCCATTCACTCGGATCCGTGCTACCGGTGCTGTGTATAGGAGGTGTATCCATTTTAAGAAGAACGGGGGTAGGCCCATCCTCAGTTTTGGTGAACGTTTTGGTGAACATTGCAGCTAGTATCGGTAGTGTAGAACTGCTGGGGGCTTTGGAGGTCACAGATATGCCAACTTGGGAAATCAAAGGACCACATCATATTCCTGCATTGATATACAAACCGTATCATTCGAAACCTTGTGCCAGAGGTTAGCCTTGAGCCAATCAGATAGTGCCAACTATACCCAGCCCACCACCCCCCACCTACCCCCCACCCACTTCGGCCACCCCAACTAGCCAAAGCCATCCCTGTGTTGAAGTAACAAACCCCCCAAAGGTAACCATCCCAAATCTGCCCCGCCCAACCCAACCCAGAAAACAGTAAAACCAATACAGATGGGGTACTCCCATGTGGGGGGCGTCAGCACGCTTCTAGCCTCCCATCTAGTAGGAGGTGGCTGAGCAACCATGATAGCTATGCCTTGCACACAGTAGTACATTGTCCCCCCTACCCCCAGTCACAGAGTAACAGATATCGTCAGTGAGTCCAATTTAAATCAACCTGTGGAGAAGAATAATGGTGAGTGGTTGCAGTAGTAATTTTAAACAATGATAAACAACCGAGCTGTTGTGCAGAGAACAAGCCGTTAGTTCCCTACTGATCCTCAGTGTCGGAGGCCACCTGCAACTCCCGCCCTGACCGTTTCAAATGCTTAGCGTGCTCAAGTGCGTCCTTAGGGTTTGTGAAAAATTTTGAGTTCCCCTCAGGACCTATACGCAGGCGGGCAGGGTATAACATGGCGTACGGGACCCCTTCAGAGTGCAGAAACTTTTTTACAGCACCAAACTCCCTCCTTGCGGCCTGCACTGTAACTGTAAAATCAGGGAAGAAAGAAATAGAATTGCCCTGGTGCATAATGTTTCCCTTGTCGTGGGCCATTCTGAGAATCGCATCTCGATCCCTATAATTTAACAGTCGCGCTATAATTGGGCGGGGTGGGGCACCCGGTACAGGCCGCGCCGCAAGGGATCTGTATGCCCTTTCGACTGTAAACATAGGGGATAACTGTTCATCGCCAAAAATCTCTTTAACCAAGTTCTCAATAAATACTTCCATCTTGCCAACATTCGTGGATTCTGGAAGGCCCGTTATGCGAATGTTGTTACGTCGAGAACGGGCCTCCAAATCCTCATTCTTTGCCTGTATCAGGGATAGCACCTTCTCCATGTTCAAGGCCTTCCCGGCTACCTCGCTCAGGCCGTCCTCCGTCGCCGACACGCGCTGCTCCACTTCACCCATTCGGGCACTGTGCTTTTCAAGTTGCGCCGACATGTGGTCTAGTCGATGATTGACCGCCGCCATTGTCCCCTCTATAGACTGCAAACTGCGCTGCATGGCCAAAAGTGTTGTCTCTAGGGTGGGGGTTCCAGCAGCCGGGGCCTCCGCCTCTGAATCCGAGGCCGCTCTCTGCGTGGTCTTGGTGGATTTGCGTGCCTCAAACGTGAGGCGGGGCTGTGTTTTATCCGTTCATCCCGTGGCTGAATACAGGCCGGGTCTGTGGGCCCAAGTGGTTCAGATAGCGCAGGGCTCACTAGCGGAGGGCCCTGGAAGTCGCCCGTCTCTACAATAAAGCCCCTTGTCGTACCACCCCGTGTGATGTAATCCACCGAAGCGGGGGGGGATAAACCCCACCGCCCCAGCAGGACAATGGGCCTCCAGATGCAACGAATCCCTCCCAACGTGGCGATTCGCAGCTCAGGTGGTTCCGGTACTGTATGGGCCCCCAGCGGGGCACCTGTGGCGGAGTGGGACGTAGCCTTCCAAGCAGTCTCCGACCTAGCCCGATATTACAGGGAGGCAGCTTCTTCTACTCACAGATACGACCAGCCTTGTATGACACCCAGCCAGCGTCCAATGTGCCCCAGTGCAGCAGCGGTCGCGCAGTCACTCTTGTTCCCGCTCACAGTCCAGGCCAAAGCAATTCGGGTCCCAGGCCGGGCATCGACAGCTAACTTTCACCCCGAACCACCTCTTCGTTGATGTGCCTCCAACGCAGTTAGCCACCCTCCCGCGCACTCAGACGCCCAGCCACAGCTCGCAGGCCGCGGCCCTACCCCCCGCCAGCGCCGCCTCCAAGGTCACCGGCCGAGAGGGAGGCCGCCCCCCACTCACCGCAACCCTCGCCGAGCGCGCCAAAGTCCGCTGCTCTCCTATGCAGCTCTAGGCGGTTCCGGCAGGATTCTCGAGCCTCCGCACTCCCGAGGCCGCACCGCACTCGTCCCTCCGGCAGCAGGTGCGGGCTCGCTATTCAGCTCGGCGGTCCAATGTAGGGGTCGCCTGGGAGCACCGCTTGTGCGCCGACACCAAGGGCTGCCCTGCGGAAAGGGCCAGCTCCCGCCGCCAACGCCGAGAGCCACAGGTTAGGCCACGGCGCATCGACCCTCGGGCCGTGCGGGCGCCGCCATTTTGGAGGATGGTCGCCGGGATAGATTCCACCACACCGTTTGTCTCAACGGCGACTCCGGGCGGCAATTTCGGCTCCGATCTGGGCAGGGCACCGCAGGGGTTGGGATCGCTCTGTTTTTTGCGCTAACAGGCAGTGCTAAAGGCGGATACTTGGCGGATTGTGAGCTCAGCCGGGCAGAGCCTCTCTAGTGAGCGGCCATCTTGCCGTGCGCTCAAGCCACGCCCCACGGCCACTCTAACTGAGATCTATATTGTTTACTCTAAGGTTCTGACTCCATTTGTGACCTTCCTTTACCTGACATTCCCCTAGCAGATATTCATAACACCCTAGTTGAAAATGTAAAGACCTATTTAACTAAAGCCTCTCCTAAAAGTCTGGAGTGTGTGATGAAAAAAAACAACCCGAGAAACCCCTGCTATTCAAAGGACTGCCGATTGGCCAAAAAGGTATTAGCTATGGCCAAAAAATCTAAATCCTCTTTGGCTATTTGAGCGGCTAGGGCACAATATAAGTGAGTGCTAGAAAGAGCTAAATGGAACTGGGATGATGCCAATTGTGTTGAATTGACTGAGGCATCAAAGACAGGTGATACTATAACATTCTGGAAAATCAATGCCCATGGAAGCAAGGACGCTTACACACAGACTGCTTTCTAAATCCAAGTGATTGGATTGAACACTTTTCTAATCTCTACTAACAAGGCATCGTTGATAATAACATACCTTTTCCACTTCCATATAATTCAAATAGTAGCCATTTAACTAATGGCACAGCAATGCAACCATATTTTATTTTGCATGAGACCAAGATGACTATAGAGTCCATTAAACTCGGCAAGGCTCCAGGTCCAGATAAAATTCCAGGGGATCTAGAGGCACAACATATTGATATGGGCCCCTTATGTCAATTTGCTATGCAATTCTGTGGCTTTGGGAGCCACTGTTCCTGATACTTGGAAAGGGGCTGAGATAATCTCTATCTTTAAAAATGGGAATCCCCACAACCCGGGCAATTACAGACCAATAAGTCTCCTGGATACCCTTTAGAAGGTAAATGCTAGGCAGAGTTTGAATAAACTTACCAGGTGAATAGAGGAAAACAAGATCATGTCACCACATCGGGCTGGCTTTAGGTCACAGGTTTGTACAATAGACCAGGTGTTCAGGCTCATCAGCATTATGTGGAAATACATATAACTGATGGAAGGCCAGCTATATATCTCATTTGTTGACCTGAGGGCGACATTTGACGTTGTCCTAAGGGGCTCGTTGTGGGTATCCCTTAAGACAAAGAGTCCCTGAAAATCTTCTTACCCAGATTATAAGATTGCACTGGGGAATTATGCCCAAGTTCGATGGAGCCCCCAGGGGAAATTTACTGATTGTATCCCAATATGTAGGGGAGTGAGGCATGACTGCGTGCTCGCTCCTACACTCTTTTCATTTTATGTAAATGAGGTTATAAAAGCCTTTCAGGAGAGTAAGCATGATTCCCCCAAGTTGGATGGGGCTTAAGATGACACCCTCCTATTGCCACAAACCCCGAAGGGATTGCAGATGTTACTCAACAACTTTAATGCCTATTGTGAAACTAAGAGAGTAGAAATGAATGTCAATAAGACCAAATACATGGTGATTAAACCTCACAAGAGCTTGAGAGAGAACATAAGTGTACAACAGAAAAGATTAGAATGTGTAACCAAATTTGAGTATTTGGGCATTACCCTTGATTTCAATCTGTCGTGGGCCTCACATATCCTAAATAGCAGAGCTGTTCTTTTACATAGCACCATGGCAATACTTAAAACTCAACAGGCAAGGTCATCTAGAGCCATCTCACCAGCTATTGAAGTTTATAAGTCAAATGCCCAGGCAGCCGCTTTATATGGAGCCACAACTATGGGGAGCAGATAATACTGAAAAGCTGACTTTGTGTGAGAGTAATTACATAAGATCTTTGTTACACCTTCCTAAAAGAACTCCTCTCATCCTTGTTTTAGGCTGTAGCCCTCAAGAGAATAGAGCATGTGGCAGTTCTGAGACCTCTACTTTATTGCGTGGGTTTGGACTGTACAGGAGCTCGCACCATATAGGGTGGCATGAGGGAACTGTTGGTGTTAGACAAGTCCATCAGCTTCCCTTGGTTTCGGCACGTTGAATCCTGGTTTGCTAAATTGGGCCTAAGATCTTTTTTGGAATGACCATCAATCATTGACTGCACGTTCTAAAAAGCAACTGAAATTAATCTATGCTTCGGCCTTCTAGAGCTCCACTTAGTCTGCTCTGTGGGCTGTGAGTCCCACTAGTCCTGCCCCTTGAGTCCTGGGCCTTGAGGGCTTCTAAGATCTTCTTGAGAGGCCCTTAGAGGGGCTGGAGGATCACCCTCAGTAGAGGGTATTGAGTGCTGAGTACTAGGCGCTGAGTGTGCTTTTTCCTTCCTTTCTCTTTTGGCACCGGCTCAGCCTGGCCTGTGCTACTTATGCAGCCTTGTAAAGTCTTGTGGGTTTTTTTATTGGCAAGTTGCAGATTAAGGCTTTTGAGGCTTGGATGAAAAGAACAAAGGAACTGGTGCTGACAGGTGACCTCTACCCTGACGAGCGGTGAGGAGGTGGTGAATTGCAGTACAGGATTGTCTGTACAACCAATCAGCCATCTATAGAGATCTCAATTTGGTGGGACTGGCATGACGCTTCATCCCTCCGAGGTCGATAAAAAACTCGCTCCATTCAATGGGCTACTGATGAGGGTGCCTAATGTGCTTCTGTGAGGCAGCAAGCCTGTGGCTGGAAGTCTCACATAGGACCGTGATTTTAACATTATCACTGAGGAGTGTGAGTCCCTTTACTCGCTTCCAGCACCCTGCTGTGCCAGCAGCCACCACCCCCCAGCACATATATGCAGCCTAGACACATCACTACGAAGAGCAGTAACAAAAAGATGGGCACGCTCCCAAACATGGACGTAAACCCTGCCGCCTGCACTCTCACTCTTGGCACTTTAAATAGTGCACCATTCCATTACCTCAAGTCACAACCTATGCAGGGGACAAAACCCCCTCCACCAGCAGATCAGTTCTTCCCACCTGCCAAGACCACACACGTGGAGAAGCCTTGGTCCACAGACCACATCACTTCCTGTGAATTGGAGAAATCCCAGATTTAAAGCACAGATTTCTTCTGAAACAAGCGGGGACGGTGTCACTGCTCCAACATCCTGTGATTGTGGTCAAGTCCTTTATCTCCTCATGCACCAAAAAAACAAGCATTTGCAATGCAATAGGTCTCGCATTTGCGAGAGTTTAAGCTATTGGCATTTTAATGACAATGCCTTGTATTTATATGTTTTGATAATTAACACATAAATAAAAGGCATTGTCATGTACAATGCCAATAGCTCAAACTCTTGTAAACGCGAGACCTATTGAAAGAAGCGGCCACCATTGTCCTGGGCTGGGTTGGGCTGAAAGTAAAAGCGCGTGTGGAGCGCTGAATGTTGCAAGAAAGCATGTTGTGCCTGCAGAAGGAGAAACTATTTAAAGAAAATAGTGCTTACAGACTAAAAAAGACTCACCATGTAACAACCGAAGTAAAAGGGCAAGTCCTCATGGGAGCTTACGAATGACAACAAGGCGGTACTAAGGAGGGACTAACAAGCCTATTAATGAATCAGAAGCCAGCATTTACAAAGGAAAATGACACAAGCCAATTACAAATATGGGAGGAGAGTGGGCGGGGCTTCTATTCCATACTCCAATACAGCATGGCTCGCAGAGCAGCGCATGCGCTTCCCAGGCTTGACCTAAAAATCTGTCATCCACATGTTACATGATGTGCTATTTAAGGGTTAAGTTACAGCCTTGTTAATGAAGCATAGGAGGGGCACCAGTGGGCTCCATGCAAAACTAATCTGCATTCCTCTTTGCTATAAACGCTCTCACTTTGAAATCAGCTGAAAACATCAAGCTCTCTGGAAGACACAGCTTGACATTCGACCTCTGTCTTTAAATGCACAGCAAATGTGACAAGACAAGAACGAGATTTACAGGCCTGTTTACAGAAAGGGCACTCCCTGAAGGATACTGGTAAATAAGGTTTTAGCATGGGAGAGAGGGGTGAGCCTGAAGACCCTAAGCCAGCAAATGAAAAGCAAGAAAATGTGAGTCACAAACCACAAAGCCAATGGCAAGCACCTAGTAGAATAAATACATTGCCAGGTCAACTTTCTGAACCTCCACAAGATGTCTTTCGCATAATGCTACCTAAAAAAGGGCTCAGCATCAGGCGTAGAAAACCCTTAGCAGTTAAGGGGTTAAAATTATTGTTAACCAACAGAGAATTTGTCACAACGCAGTGGACTGCAATATTAGGTAGTGATAGAGCAGGAATTCGAGAAAAGAAACCTGCTTGAATTAATACCCCCATAATACGTACTAACAGCAAGTAGTAATAGAAAATTAACGTGCACCTTACATGAACACGAGGGAAAACTGCTTTGCGCATGCATGCACTAACGTGAAATAACGCATGAAAGAACTAAAATTGTATTTACATTATGCTTTGAAAGAAACGAGAAATAATGCATGACTAGGCCGCATGTGCATTTCGTAGTTTGCATGTTGCAGCTTGCTTTGAATTAATAAATAATATCATTTTGCATAAGACTATGCTAGGAAAAACATTAACAGGGAATAGAACAAAGGTGGGTGGTAACAGTGAAAATTACATTATCACATGATTATTGAATGTTCATTTTCTATTCGCTATAGTGGGCTGGATGAACCCCATATTTCCTTAAGTTATCCGAAGTGAAGGCGGGTTGGAAAATAGAGTGAATGCTGTTCAGACAAAGGCACGCTGAAGCGCTGAGCACAGCAGAGAAGATCAAAGCGGGTGAAGGCCGATGTGATGATCGTCTGCCAAACAACGTGACAGTTCGTGGGATAGAAGGACTTTTCCTATAGACATCGCTCGAAAGGGTATAACAATGTAACCTGTAACAGATCATGTGAATGTACAATGTATGAGGTGGTGGGAACGGGCATAAAACAAAGAATAAGCCTAAAAGTGAATGAAGTCATCATGGTGTGACATTCCACCCCCAAAGTCCACCAATCAACTGTCTAGTTACGCTGAATGTTTCAACTGATGTGGGACGGACACGTAGGTTTAAGGGTATAACTGGGGTGCCTTTAGGGGTGTGGTTAGAGTCGTAGGTGGAGAGGCTGAGAGAGGGGAGATGCGTCACAGTCCGTTGGTTTACAGAGAGGCCTAGCTGTTCCTGTCCTGATCCTGTCCCTGAAATATTTGTTCCCTGACTCTATTTCGGGGGATCCCCACCACCACTTAGGCCTGAGGGGTGGTTTTTCTCTACAAATCCTTTGGGTTTGTATTATTCCAACTCGTTCTTGCATAATTTACTTGCGAATGTATTTTTGTCTCTGAAACTTTTGTCTCTTTATCTATCCACTCCTTCATGCAACATTGTCATTGTTTATTGATGAATTTGTCTCTTTTGGATTGCTGATGTTTTGTGAGTTCATTGTTTGCATTTGTGACATTATGCATTTGAGCATTTTATTCTATGATTTGAGATAAACTTTATTAACTTCAACGAGAGTTAGTGGTTATTTAGTTTGCAAATGATTAGTTAGATAAAAGAGTATCATTACCATCAACTATTCAACTAATTGGTTCATCCACTAAGTAGAGGAAGAGTTGATATATGAATTAGATAGGTATTTGGAAAATGCCATATATGAACAGATATAAGAAAGAGAATTGAACCTGTATAAAAATTGACCCCAGCGCATCAGGGATTTTGGGTGAGTGTGTATGGGCCATTGTTCTGCTATATTATTGAGTATTGATCCCTGATTAGGCATTGGCCGTTGCGCTGGATCAGAAAGTAGATACAGCAAAGGTCTGAAGACGTGTGACGTTTCTAGTGGCTGTGAATGGGAAAGTAAGGAAGAGCCAAAGAGAAATGGCAGGCATACCTAAGCCTCCGCCGTTCGAAAGATATATACGGAATTCCACAAAACTTACAGTAAATTATGCCCCACAATGAAGAAGATGGCTAACTCACTAAATAGACAAAAATGCAAAGGTGCAAAAATACAAGATAGCGAAAAAGACCAAAAGGGGGCAAAAAACAAATAAATCTAGAAAATTAGAAGCTTTAATAGTAAACAAACTTATAAAAACTAAATATGTGGACATCAGTACGAGCGTACAGGTTTCTCTTGCATAGGGTGACCAGTTTTGAGAAGGGAAACCCGGGACAGGCCTGACATAAAAGTAGGACTAAAGACTTTATTTAGCCTTACTTTTATGTCTCTCACTCTCCATCCATTAGCTATGGGACCACCTCTAGTCTGAGCGCGGCCACGCCCCCCGCACTCCAGCCCATACTGTCTCCCTATCTGCTGCGCTGCTGTGAAAGAAACAGTTTACTTAAGGAGAGCTCACCTTTAGTTGTCCTTTCTGCATGACTTGACCTTTGTCCCAAAAACCAGGACATACTTATAAAATTAAGGAAAGCGTCGGGACACCAGGACAGTCCTTTGAAAACCGGGACTGTCCGTGGAAATCTGGGGCGCCTGGTCACCCTACTCTTGCATCACCGATCACTGCGGTGGATGCATTTCTTTCAATCTTATTTTCTTAGGCAGTTGCTCTTGTTATCAGAGCTGGGCTTAGCAACCGCAGCATTACAGAACAACAAGGAAGCAGCCGTTAGCAACACGAAAACGAGGGCGCAGAATGGAGGGTAAGCGCAGTTCAAGAAACGGTAATCAGAGGGGTGGCTGGGAGAGAAGAAGGATACGTGGGAGAACTAGGAGGGCATGTAGAGGGTGAGGAAAACTTCCTTTGTGATGGCAGAGTGAGGTTGAATAATGTTAGCCTACAGCAATGATCTCCAACCTTTTGCCCCACAAGAGCTACCTATCGTTAATGAAAATCATAGTGAATTACTAATATTATTAATGTGGCAGTGGTCAGACAAGATTACATTAGTAGCCACACCAAGCAAGATTTCCAGCAGTGAATCAGTGGCGGCTCCTCCGCTATGGCGGGAGAGCGTCACCTCACTGCTATTTGAGCAGTGCAAAAATAAAAATAAAATGATAACAAGACGTTATTATCATTTTATGTTTCTGTGCGGGACTGGAGCCAGGTCAGGGCGGAGCTGAGCAAAGTGAGGAGTGGTTTGCACTCCATAAGTGCGCATGAATGTTTGGCCGGCGAAGGTAAATTATTATTTATTTTTTTGATCCATTCCCCCCGCCTCACCACCCCGTTCTGAAGCAGCCGCCACCGTTCATTGCATCAGGCAGGGTTGCCAGCACTTATGTGAAACATGGCTTTATCATTTTTTAACGCCTCTACATGGTTAATAAATGATAGCCATAGCTGCAGTGCCCTTCGCACCAAGGTAATGATAATAGTAATAAGTATCACCAACGCCTCATGATTTATGGCTCAAATATCAACTTTAAATATATTTTGGAGATTCATCCATTTTTCTTCAAATATCAGCATATGCGTTCTGAAAATACACATATTTTCATCTTGAATACATACTTTCCAATTCTGGGATAAATATATAAATTCAACCAAACAAAAGCGTTTAATTTAGTACGCAGGGCTGCACACCGTAATGCTTCTTACAGGTAGCTGGAGAGCTACCATTAGTTCACAAGCTACTTGTGGGAGCAGCCTGCCCTATAGTCAGTACACAGGTATACCCAGACGTGGGTCCTGGGCTCACTGTGCCACTGGATTCAAGCTATCCTGGCTGATGAGGGGTAATACCCCCAAACCGGTCCCAGGATCCTTGTTTCTGGTCCATTGAGGACTTGGCTTGGCAGTTCGGCCTGGACTGTTACCATGAGGAGCAGGGTCAAATCTGATTTGCATATGGCTGGGTCTAAACTGGGGTGGTATGGTGGGCAAAAGAACAATGGATTTAACCCAGATCTGCTGACTGGGGGTGAAAGTTTGAATTGCTCTGCATTCCGTCCATCAATTGTGAGTCTTTTGCTGCAGTAAGTACATGCATCATTGGTATGAGAGCCATTGCTGACAGGCTTGTCAGTGCAATGGGGGCACGCAATACTGATTTTGTTTTCTAATTTTTGAATGTTTACCCCCTATTGGTTGTGTATTCCTGTTACCTCCTTAAGCTTTCCTTGCCTCAGTTTACATGAGATATGCCTTCGAGTTCACTACATATAAACCACAGTAGTGTTCAACATAGGTTTATTGTAACCAATAGGCAATGTTGTCACTACAACATCAGGAACCTTCATGTGTCACCAGCTTGAGATCTTGACTGGCAGCAAAGTACACTCTGCACGCTGAGTTGTCAGGTTGACCTTATTCTCAAATAAATTGGTGACATTTCCCCCATGTGTGCGAGAAAAAACTCTTGCTGGCTAGTTGTTTCTCAACCTGCCCTGTGTGCCTGCTCTTTTGCAAAATTGTGTGGTCCCACTCGCAATTAACTCACCAGGCCCCCTCTCAGTGACTGGGGGTTACCCTATGTCAGTCAGTCAATAAATCTTTATTCGGCTTAAGCAGCCATAAAAGAATATAAATAAAAAACATTCTGCACATTAAAAACATCACATAAAAGATCCATAAATCTTGTCAATACATGGGGTAAAGTGCATTTCTAGTAGGCTTAACAACAACTAAGTAAACCTCCATAATTTCCAGATATTAAAAGCCATAGCCTTCAAATAAACACACTTCCTACAATTCAGCATCTAGGAGCGCTTCATAACACCAAATCGAATTTACCAAAAACATTATCACAGTATATATTAGCCAACTGGACATTATTTTAAAAAACAAATCCTAAAAAACCAAGGTCATGCGTCTCTTTAGTTAAAACAGTATCACTGGGACAACTCAATGTATTCTAATTCATTTCTTTTCCTAATGGCCAATGATACTTTTATGTAACTGGCTATTGCACTACAGATGTCGGGAGTGGCCAATGATTGCAAATATTTAAAACCATCAAGATATGTACAAGGGCGAATTTTCTTTAACAGATGAATTATAAATCTACTCGCCGTTTTGTATACAGTGCAAAATAAAATAAAGTGCAAAGTGCTTTGACTTGTGAGGTTGTCACAAGGACAAAGAGAGAGGTCATTCGCCCAACCACACTGTCGTGGGAACGCCAGCAAAAAGTGCAGAGTATCTAACCGAAAGCTAGTTAGATGAAATCTAGTCTGCGAGTTAATAGTAAATGTTAAATAATATTGCAGCGGGGCAGAGGGCAAGTGCATCGGGCCGATTTCGTCTTGCTGAAAATAGCGTGTGTTTCCCCTGGACAGCAAAGCCTCGTTGATGATAAATTTGGCGTTCAGTGGGAGACTTTCAGGGTCATCATAAAAGTGGCCCAGGCCTATTTCATGATATTTGTCTTTCAAGAACCGAAGCCATGGTATTTTAAGGGAGTTGGCCAGATTTTGGCAATCTTTTATAATTTCTCGTGAGAACATTAGTTCTTCAGAAAGCCAAATTTTTGCCCATAATAGAAGAGGGGCACCAGTTATACGGTCTGCCAACAGTTCTAGGCCTAATTCATCATGACATAGGCGGTTAGGGGCACTATTGGGCGTCATCAGCAGCCTTTTAGTGAATTTTCTTTCCAATACTTGTAACTGACGTGTATTGTGATGCCCCCACACCCCTGCGCCATAAGTTGCAATTGTGAGACATTTGGCTTTATAGAGAGTAAGAATTTCCCTCACAGGCTTGTGACCTAATTTAGAGGCAAACCGGAAGAGCCCATCCACCGCCCAAGTTATGTGATGGGCTCTCGCTGTCACAAGTGGATCCCAGCTTAATTTATTGTTAAATAAATTACCCAAGTACATAAAATTCTCGACCTTTTCTATTATCTTGTCCCGTGCTACAAAGATCTTGGTCTTTGTGCTCTTTGGGCCACAGACCAAGATATATGATTTAATAAAATTGACTTTATGATCAAGAGACGACATAAAATCAATAAAAGTAACCAGGGACTTCTGAAGGCCATTTGCTGTCGTGGCCATTAGCACCGTATCGTCAGCGTAAGATAACAAGGGGACAGATTTGCTACCAATCTTGGGGAAATCCAGCCTTTTGTTTAATAGGGCGGCCTCCAGACCATTAGTGTAAATTAAAAACAGAAAGGGAGCTAAAATACACCCTTGCCGGACGCCCTCTGTTGAAACTATCTGCTCCGTTTTTTCCCCTTGAGTGCCATATCTTATGGAAACTGTGGTATTAAAATGTAGCCTACGAATAAGCGACACCAGGGCTTGTTCCACTCCCAAGCTTTCCAGCATATCCCACAGTTCTCTCTATTTTTTTTAATTTTTTTTAATTTGTTTATTAGACAACTTGCACATTAAGATCCTGCATCACCCCAAACACTGGGTGCATCAAGCCTTGTATACAGTTACTGAATGCAAGCCGATTTTGTCTTTATATCACAACTGAATGCAAACATGAAGCCCCAACTAACAACCCTTCGCCCAAACCCCCCCCCAGAACCCCGGCATGGTTGCATAGTATTATTACATCCTCTGGCAATACATTGTGAATATGACAATACATCCCTGCAAGCCCAATAGTCCTATCGCACCTAGCAGCTCAGCATGTATCCTGCCTCACTGCAAGTCTGGATTCCCAAGAAGATATCCCGTCAGTGGGGCCCAAAAGTCCTTGGGACGTGAGGCCTCAGGTAGCTCTTCAGCATATATGCCCAACTGGTCCCTGCAATATAACAAATCGCGAATCCACTTCTGCACAGTCGGAACAGCTTTTGCACCCCAACACTGTGCCACGGCCCGTTTTGCAAACAGAGTAGATATAGCTACTATCCGTCTGTTACAGGGCTTAAGCCTCTGCACCCATCCCAACAGGCACACCTCTGGTACACACTCAACAGCCTCCAGGACCACATCTGTAAGTATGCGCGTAACCTTCACCCAGAAGTTGTATACACCCATGCAACTCCAGGCCAAATGCACAAAATCCGCGTTCTCCTGTCCACAGCGTATACAGCATGCATTGTCCCGCAACCCAAACCTTCGCAGCTGCAACGGTGTATAGTATAGCTGATGTATATATTTGAAGTGTATTATGCGCAGGTTACAGTTCGCCGTTAAGCGCCCAGTCAACGTACAGCAGAACCTCCAGGAGTCTATCGAGAACGCGTCTCCCAAGATTGTCTTCCATTTATTATAGGAAGGTGAATCAATGAGATCGGTTTCTCTGAGGGATGCGTTGTATAATTTAGTAACAAGGCCCCTGCGATCTGCACTCGACAGCACCGCCCGCAGTGCCATCAGAGTACGCGGTTCCATCGGGTATGCCGGGTATGCCGCTCGAATTGCCTGTCGCACCCGTGCATACGTGAAGCGCAGCATTATTCCAGTATCTCGTCCGCCCTGGAGATCCGTCAGTGAGCGAAAGCGACCCTGACTGTAGAAGTCTCCCAAAAGTGTAATCCCAACTCCACTTAACGCCTTCAGGGCTGCCGGCTCCTGCGCCGCCGATATACCCGGATGCGCGGCGAGGGGGAGCGCTGGGGCATATAAATATTCCAGACCCGCCCTCTTGGCCAAGGTTTTCCATGCCCAGGCCGTACAATGCACAGGGCTAATTTCTCCACGTGGACCTCCCGCTCCACCCATTAAGGCCGCGGCAGTGAGTGGCCCTGGAAGGACCGAATCCGCCTCAATAGCAGTATGGGGCTGAAATTTCTGTGGATAGTACCAAAAGTGCGCATACTGCGCCTGCGCGCATAAGTAATATAGTCGTAAGTCGGGAGCCTCAAACCCTCCACGCTCAAACGGTTGGACAAGCAAACTCCAGCTGCAGCGGGGTTTTTTGCCTCCCCACACAAACGTGGACATGGACGACTGCAAAGTATTGAACAACGCGAGATTCAGACGAATGGGGATATTATTAAATAAATAGAGCAGCTTTGGCAGAAAGGTCATTTTTATGACCGCTATGCGATCCGCAAGAGAGAGAGGGAGTTTAGCCCAGTGCTCAGCCCGTTCCGTAATCGTGGTGACCACACGACCATAATTTTCGGCAATCACTACCTCCGGGTCCCTGTGCAGCCACACACCCAGATACTTAACAGGGTCGGTCGACCACCTCAGGGGAAATTCGAGTTCTATCTCCCTAGTGCCTGCTGTGAGTGGGAAGACAGTAGATTTGGCCCAATTGATGCCCAGACCAGAGTATCGTTCAAACTTGATGTATTCGCGTATCATTGCCGATAAATATATAGCAGGGTCTCGGACGTACAGCAGCATATCATCCGCGTACAGTGACACCACTAGGGGTCGCTGCCTAAACCGTAAAGCAGCCCCCCCGTGCTTTTGACGCAGCCTGCATGCTAATGGTTCTAGAGCCAATGCAAACAACATGGGTGACAGAGGGCACCCCTGTCGGGTGCCGCCGTGAATGGCAAATGCCTCAGTTACCCAGCCATTCACACGAATCCGGGCCATCGCCGCAGTATATAATAGATGGATCCATTTTTAAAAAAACGGCGGAAGGCCCATTCGTAGCAAGGTCGTGAACATATAGTCCCACTGGAGCGAATCGAATGCCTTGGCGGCATCAAGTAGCACCGCCACTGCCTGAAAGTCATGTTCGAAATAATGTAACGTGGAAAAGATAGTGCGAAGATTATGTGACGTATATCGAGAGGGCACGAACCCCGACTGGTCCGGAAGCACTAGATTAGGTACCAGTGGCTGGAGTCTGGTAGCTATCATCTTAGCCAGTATTTTGGCGTCAATATTTATGAGTGACAGCGGTCGATAGGAGCCACAATCATTTGCCGCCTTGTCAGGCTTTAGCAGAAGCACCAACAGTGCCTCCGTAAGAGAAGGGGGCAAAGTACCCGAGTCATATGCCTCCGCATAGACCTCCAGCAGCCTTGGCGCAAGCTCATTAACATATGCCTTATAAAACTCACTAGGGAGTCCGTCTAATCCCGCCGATTTGCTGGTGGGGAGGGACATAATAGCTACTTTCACGTCCTCTACATCAAAAGGCTGTGTGATATACTCACACTGTGCCAAGGGCAAACAGCCCAGAGTCACATCCCCTAGGTACTCATTTACGTCTGCGGCTGGCAAAGAGGTGCGTTTGCTGTACAGATTTGAATAGAAGTCCATCACCACCTTACTTATTCCCGAGGTATCATAATGTGGCACTCCCTCCCCGTCCAGCAGTTCGGTTATGTGAGCCTGGCTGCGCGGCGCCGCTAATTTCTGTGCTAGCGAGCGGCTAGGGCGTCCACCCTCTCCATAATACCGGGCAGTGCAGCGACGAGATCTATGCAACATTTCCTGGTCAACAGTTTCATTGTGCTCTGTAACCAGTTCACGGATCTTAGAGAGGAGCGCGGGGCGGGATTCTGGAAATACTCTCGCTCCAGCGCCACTATCTCCCCTGCAAGCTTACCGATTCTGCGCCTCAGATCCTTCAAGACCCCCGCCTGCGCGCCAATGCAGACTCCTCGAATCGTTGCCTTGAATGCTTCCCACAGTACTCCCGCGTTTTCGACCGTTCCGGCATTTTCCCTGAAATAATTATTTATGGCTTCACCCACAGTGTGTTTGAACACCTGGTCAGTCAGAGCAGAAGGTTGTAGCCGCCATGTAAAGGGAGGCCTGACACACTCAGGTACCTGCAGCTCAAGGAGCACCGGTGAGTGGTCTGATAGGGTTTTGGCCAAGTGTTGAACCTCCACCACATATGTACACACGGCCTCCGACACGATCCAATAGTCCAGGCGGGACCAGGTGCCGTGCACAGTGGAGATGAATGTGTGTTCCCTGGCGCCAGGGTGACGCATGCGCCAAACGTCACATAAACTGCCAGCGTCCATTATGCCCCGAAGGGCATCAGTGGATAGCCTGTGTCTGGCCACCCCTGCACCTTCTCTATCAACAGCCACATCCAGACAAGTATTAAAATCCCCCCAAATAATGTCAGCAGTAGGAAACACTGAGATACGTCTCCACACTTCATCAAAAAAGGCGCGATCATCCACGTTTGGACCATACACATTTACCAACAGAACAGTCATACCACCAATCGTCCCATGTACTATAGCCAATCGGCCCTGTTCGTCTATGTCTGTGCCATGTACTCGAAATGGGATACCCTTCCTCACAAGTATCATCACTCCGCGTGAATAAGAAGAGAAAGAGGAGGCCACCCTCACCCCCGCCCATCTTGTACCCACATGCTTCTCAGAGACCTTAGTAAGGTGGGTCTCTTGCAGCAAGGCGACCTGAACATTCAGCCGATCCAGACCAGCAATCACAGTGCGAATTTTCTTGGGACTATTAAGGCCACGAACATTCCAAGTAAGGAATCTTAATTTACTACTCATACAGCGCAGTATATACTAATTGGATTAAAGAAGATATGTAATAGACCAAGCATAGTCTGACATCAAGTTCGCACAACACATGCCGCAGATTCCCACCCTCCCCCCTGTGTACCCCCCGCCCACTTTGGCTACCCCAACTTGCCAAAGCCATCCCAAAATTGCCTAAACGAACCCCATTAGAACTACAGCACAATAGCGTGGTGCGGGGAACTCCCTTACGGGGGCGTCAGAGTGCTACTAACCTCCCATTGCATAGGAGGTGGCTGATCAGGTCTAGTACCTGTGTTACAATACATGTGCAAATTCTAAACCTTGAGGCTTCCCTCAACATACATAGATCACAATGTAATTTGCCGGACTGAACGATAGCTGTGTCAGTGCACATATCCCCCTATAACTGTGCAAGGCGGCCCTCAAAAAGCGTACTAGAATCAGCATATTAGGAGTCCTCTTTAATCTGTATCATTGTTCGCCCCGGGTTCTGCTTCGGTCTCACGCCGTTGTCTCTTCAGTTGCTTGGCGTGGTCCATCGCTGCCTTGGGAGTGGAAAAAATCTTAAAGTTCCCGTCCGATCCCACACGAAGCCGCGCTGGATAGAGCATGGCGTAGGGGACGTATTCGGTCTGTAGAAATTTCTTTACTGCACCATACTCACGCCTTGCAGCCTAGACGGCGACAGTGAAATCGGGAAAAAAGGACAGATTGTTCCCCTGATAGCTGATGGCCCCCTTCTCCCTGGCCAGTCGCAGAATAGTGTCCCGGTCCCGATAATTCAATAATCGAGCTATTATGGGACGTGGTGGTGTTCCCGGGGGAGGGCGCGCCGCCAAGGAGCGGTGCGCACGCTCCACAACAAACATGGAAGAGAAGTTCTCGGGACCGAATATTTCCTTGAATAGGGTCTCAGTGAAGTTCTCCATTCTCCCGGTGTTCGTCGATTCTGGCAGGCCCGTGACGCGAATGTTGTTCCTCCGCGACCGGGCCTCCAAATCCTCATTCTTGGCCTGTATGAGTGCCAGCACCTTCTCCATATTAAGAGCCTTGCTCGTCACCTCAGTGAGACCATCCTCAGTAGTTGATACCCTCTGCTCGACCTCACCCATTCTCGCAGATTGTTTTTCCATTTGGGAGGACATATGGTCCAGCCGGTTATTGATGGTGGACATGCTCCCCTCTATAGCCTGAAGACTTTTCTGCATGGCCAGCAGCGTGGACTCCAGATTAGATGGGCCGTCTTCCTTCCCATCAGCTTCAGAGTCAGATGCCGCCTTCTGTTGAGCCCTGCCCGACTTTCGCGCCTCAAACGTGAGGCGGGGCTGCGACTTATCCGGCTTCCCCATGGTGAGTGGTCAAGATAGCAGCGACCTCCCCGAGGCGCTCCCTCGCCACCAGCCCCGAGCAAATAGTCCTGTAGCGCCACGCAGTTAGCGCACCACCATAGGCCAATGTCCATCAAACCACCTCGTTCGCGCTATGTGCACAGTACCTCTCACCCGTGGCGTAGGGGGGATCCTATACCCCACAGCAAGTTTAGTGGCAGTCTCACCTCAAAGCGGCGATACCTCATATAGCCAAATGTTAACACCTCCAGGTGTCAGGTAGAAGGTCAACCGGCCCAAGGGATGCCAGTGAGCAAACTGATCCCCGTCACAGGGCCACCAGAAGTCAGCCAGGCCCCCACAGTGTCCGCACCTAAGCTCCCATTCGAACGGTGGGCAACGATGCAACTTCACCATAAGCCTCAGGCACACACCGTGGTGGCTGTGGGGTCCAGGCCCCAGATGTTGTGGCGCCCCTCTCAGTACACCGGGACAGTCACCAGACGCCGGGCATACAGTCACTCTCAGTCCGCACCTCCAGGCCCGCAAATCAGGGAAACAGGGACCAGCCAGAGCACAACCAGCAAGTCTCTTTTCTGCCACGGCTCAATCCGCTCAAAGCGCAGGCAATCCCCAGGGTGGGGGGTCTCCAATCAGGGGCCGCATACAGGCTCTCACCAGCCCCACACGCAGGCCGCAAGCGGCAGGCCACAACCCAGAGCCTCGGCCCACTCCCACCTTCACAGCCTGGGGCCAAGGCCTGGGCCACCCCCACCTACCGCAGCCCACGGCGGGCGTCGATGCGTGTCCACCTTCTGGTCCGGGAGGCTCCGACAAGCCGCTGTGCATCCCTCGGTCTCGGCCCGCAGCTCAGACCAGCCGCGCCAGGTCAGCAAGCAGTCCGCAGCCAGTGGGGATCGCGGTGCTGTCCCGCAGTAGTGCACAAGCCTCACCCTGCACCGTCAGCGCTCAGGGCAGCCAGCCGGCCTCGTCTCAGGGTCCAGGCGCAGACACCGCAGGACCGCCGCCGCCCTCCTCAACGCGCCGGTGTCCTGTCGGGCTCGTCCCGCAGTCCGCTCAAGCCGCCATCTTGCCCCCGCATCCAGCGGAGCACATTACGCCGCTTCTCCCGGCGCCACAGCGCTCGCCAGTCGCTCCTCCCGGTTCAATCCCTGCCAGGGATGTTCCTGCACACTAACCGGTGGGAAAGTAATGTTGGGTGCCTCTGTTTTATGCCAATATTAGGCGGATTGCGGATCAGCCGGGCGGAGCAGCACTACAGTGCGGTCATTTCGCCTGACGCCCTCTAGCGCCCCCACAGTTCTCTCTATTAACAGTGTCAAAGGCACTAGACAAATCCATGAAGGCCAGGTGGATTGAACCCTTCCTGGCCTTCACGTATTTGTTAATAAACAGGGACAGGTTTAGGGATTGTTCAGTCGTGCCAAGCCCCTTCCTGAAACCATATTGCGTATTGGATATCGCTCCTGTCGTTGTTGCCCATGTCTCCAGCCGGGCGAGGAGTACTCTACCCAGTATCTTGGCTGTGGCATCAATGAGCGATATTGGCCTATAACAGGCCGGGTCACTTCTATTTCCCTTTTTGAAAATGGGGACCACTATTGCCTCCTTCCAGGTCACGGGCATTGGACCAATAATTACTGCCCTAAATACGTTCGTCGACAAGGGTGCCCACAGGCTTGGATTATTTTTAAAAAGGTCAAGGGGGACCCCATCAGGACCTGGGGCTTTCAGGCGGGACCCCAGGGCTAGCGCCTCCTCCACCTCAGTTACTGTGATGGACCTACTGAATTTTGTAGCTGCCGCTAGATCTACAGGCAGGTCCCTTGAGTGTTCCTCCACCCTTTTGTTTTTAGGATTAAAGATGCCATTAAAATGGGCAACCAAATCAGCTCCCAATATCACTGAATCCATCTGCCTGGCTTCTTCCACAAATAGCGAGCGATTTATGATTTCCCAGAATTTTTTTGTATCTCTTAGGTCTCCTGCTGTCTCTAATTCTTCCCATGCTAAGATTCTTAATTCAGCTTTTCTCCCCTCAGTTATTATTTTATAATTATGCCTTGCTGCTCTGATTTGCTCTCTGTTATGGGGGCAGGCTTGGAGCACCCTTTTTAGTTCTTTATGGGCCCTAGAACAATCGGGGTTAAACCACTGATCCTCCTGGGGATCCTTGGGCTTGGGGCTCCTTGTCAACCTCGCGGCTACCTCACCACATAGTGAGCCAAACTCCTTGACAACATCCTCAGGGGGTAAGTCTGAATTTAGACACCCCAAAATTAAATAGGGATGGCTTTGAACAATATCTCCCTCAAATTCTAGGGGATCAATCTTGCCCCAGTTCAACCTGACACCCTTGTTCCGATGGAAATTGATCGGGCGATCAACGCCCTCTCCTACTTGGGTCTTTAATTCAAGGGAGACGATAAGGGGGTTGTGGTCGCTTAGGCAATGGGGTTCCACCACAAAGTCCAAGATACATTTTAAAAAGTTTCTGGATATTAACATGAAATCAATATAACTAGCCCTGCCACCTCCAACATAAGTGGGGCACTGCAGTGAGAAGTCCTTGGCCCAACAGTTAATAAGGCCTAGGTTGTTCCCTATCAGGACAGAATTTAGAGCTTCTCCCTGTTTTGAATGGATAAAATGGGGTAGGGGCTGTCCCTCCGTATTTTCCAATCCACACACACGTTGATTACTGTGCTTACACAGTGTACAATTAAAGTCCCCTACCCAGACAGTACAAATTGGCTGCCACTTCCCAGTGATTTGCGTGTGCTCATATTGAAGGGTCTCGATGGCCATACAATTGTGTGGGTCAAAAATATTATGGTACCAATTGACCAAAAGTATTTTGGCTTTACTTAAATTATCAATCATAATCAGTTGGTACCAGGGTGATGAACTTATACTAGTAACCTTTAGAGATCCATATTTTACTGAGATGAAAACTGCAATCCCACCCTTGGACCTCCCTGCAGCAGAGGGTAATGCAGGTACACAAAAGGAGCGATAACCATCCAGGAATATGTCGTCTCTCGACCAAGTTTCCTGGAGGCAAATGAGGTCAAAGCCTCTAATATATCCTAGC
This sequence comes from Calotriton arnoldi, assembly GCA_963921515.1. Classification (NCBI taxonomy): domain Eukaryota; kingdom Metazoa; phylum Chordata; class Amphibia; order Caudata; family Salamandridae; genus Calotriton; species Calotriton arnoldi. Next base: position 420,980 of record CAWUFW010009732.1, on the reverse strand, counting down.
CACTCCTCATTCCCTAACTTCAAACAAAGACCTGCGATATTCCATGAGATAATTTTGAAACAGGGGGTAGATTTCCTCTGATTTTTTGTGCCCCTAACTGTCAATGGGGGGATGGGATATGGGACACACTAAGGGCTCAGGCCCTATATCTGCAGTTTCTACCACCTCCGCCGGTCTGCCTAAATTGTGGCCAGCCTGTATGATTCCCCCCTCCTCAGGAACCTCTTTGAGATAAACTGACTGTCAATCGATGTCAGCAAGATCTGAAAGGATTCCTTATGGGGTCGTTCGCCCCTGCCGCATCATTAAGGGACCTCAGAAGGAAATGCACTAGCCCCGGGTCCCTAAAGTTAAGGACCACACAATCTCCCTTAACTGATTTTCTCGTACGGCCCACCCAGCTCACTCGCCTAGCCTTAATGATGTTATCTATCAGGTTTGCCTGGAGCGGTAATTTGCTATGCCACCAGTGAGCTGATTTGTTGATAAGGCTTTGAAAATTTTCTTGGCAGCCTGGTTGGAGATGGGGGACTCCAGTGAGTACCAGGGTGTAGGGGGTACAATCTGGTGGTAGGTTCAAAATGACTTTTTCACCCTCCCTATCTCTAGATGTGATTCCTGGACACTCAAGATTTGGGGTGTGAAGTGGAGCATGAAGTGAATGTCATTGACTGGGCCCAACTGGGAGGTCACGGTCGCCAAAATTTGAGGCTCCTTGCGTGACCTTACGTTTTTGCCTGGGGGGGACTGTTACCCAAGGAGACCGTTCACAAATATTCGCCGCGTGCTCTATTACTGGGGCCACACACGGGGCTTCTTTTAAGGTCAATGTGCTTTGGGGGATAATCCTAGCATTTGGTATAGCCGCTGTGCTACTCTGATTAGTGTCCTCGGCCTGCTGCGAGGCCTGTGCCGACGACTTATTTAATTCTCGAAGTACCAGGGCGAGCTGATCGTCGATACGATCTAAGCGATCCATAATAGGAGCCAATGCCTCAGTTATCAGTTTACTAAATTTAATTAGAGGAATATCTGCCCCCTCAAGTGTAATCCCTTTGCCCGGTCCCATTCTGGTCCTACCTCCTGGTAGCGGGTCTTGTCCTGTCGGTTACCCTATGTCACAAGGTAGAGCACCACCAATTATGGCCCTGATTTGAACTCCCAACCTGCCCCCCTATGACTGTGTGCCTGTACTCCACTCTACTCTACTCTGCAGCACTGCTCTCTTCGCCACTGCATTCGACACCTCTCCAGTATACGCCACTCCCCTCCACTCTACTCTACACCACTCCACTTTATGCCACTCTACAAGACTGCACTCTACACCACTACACTCTACCCTGCACCACTCCAATCTACCTCACTTCTCTCTACTCTGAAACAATCTACTCTATGCACTGCACTCTGCGTCACAGCACTCTACACCACTGCAATTACAGTGCACCACTCCAGTCTACTCTGCTGTGCACCACTCTACGACGCTCTACTCTAACCACTGCACTCTACATCAGTGCCCTCTCCGCCTCTGCCCTCTGCGCCAATCTGCTCTCCACCAGTGCACTCTACACCAATTTACTCAAAATCAATGCACTCATCGTCACTGCACTCTACACCACTCCAGGCTAGGCCACACTGCTCCACTGTACCCTGCAACCAATGCACTCTACTGTATACCACTCCACAACAATGCATTTTATACCAATCCACTCTAATCTACTCTGCCCTCTACGCCACTGCACGCTGTGCCACACTACGCCACTGCAGTTTACTCTGAAACAATTTACTCTACGCCACTCTATTCCACTCAGCGCCAGTTCACTCTACTCTGAACAATCTACTATACAAGACGCCAGCCTGAGAGGATGCAACGAGGGATGAGCGGAGTAACGAGAACAGCGAGAAGTAGATTATCGCTGAGGGAGCTCAGCAGGCTGCTTTGAGGTCCAAGTGGCCTCTTTAACGGAGGGGCTTCGGCTCCGGGTCCCTGGACAGAGCTTGTAGGAAGAGGGGAGACTGTCCTCACCCCGTATCGTCCTCTTCTGGCAGCATTGGGTTGACTTCAGGAGGAGGCATATTGCGACGCTGGGGGAAGTGACTCCAGTGGAATAGAAGGGAACGCTGGGGCATCTTGGTGTTCTGCTTTCTCATGGCTTGGTTCAGCAAAAGGAAAAAAAAAAAAAAAAGACATCAGGGCTGTAATAGGGGGAGACCACCAAGTTTCACACCAGTTGGTGAGTACCTTCCCAGCCACTGCACGCCGCACTTTATCTTGGGGACTCCATCCCCCAGTAGTCTTCGTGCCAGGAGGCGCCAACGCGAATCTGCCGCGCCTGGAGACGCATAAAGCCAGCCCAGGGCTCCCATCACAGCCACTGCATGCCGCACTTTACCTCGGGGTCTCCATCCCCCAGTAGTCTTCGCGCCAGGAGGCGCCAATGCGATTCTGCAGCGCCCGGAGGCACATAAAGCCAGCCCAGTCAGAGCCAGGAAGAGGCTGGGCTGGGCCCATTCTCTTGGCTCTGCTAATCCTGCCCCGTGCAGTTGGGTCCGTGGTGGTGAAATCCTGCCCTGAAGCTAGCTGACGGCACAAGGTAACCCTATCTCATTTATCTTGAGGAAACGCAAGGGATTTTGCAGTATGGGGAAACGGAAGCCTACACCTGCCCCAAAAACCACTGATACCACTCTTGATGGTTTTCTTCAAAAGGCAGTAGGAGCCATTAGTAAAGAAATAGAACGCGCCGAGCGGAGACTTTCTTTAGCACCAATTCCTGATTCACTTTTACTTCCCTCCAACAATGAACCCCAGTTGGATATTCCTGAAATTGTTATTGATCACAGGCCTCAACCACCCCCAATCTCCCCCACTGTGATAGTTTTGAGCCAGGGTGAGCCTCGTGTCATACAGGATGAAGGTGAGCCCCTTACACGCTCAACTACGGCGAAGGCTGGACCACCGACTGCACCAGATGGAAAGAGGAAACGAACTGAGAGGACAGGGGTCGCTCATAAGCTGAATGGTCAGTCGCCAAAGACAAAGAGAACTAAACAAACCCACATATCAGGAAATGTTTGTAAATCTTGCATGGGAGGGGCAAGCAACATTGTACAGGATGGGCCTGACATCCTAATTGGAAAATCTTGTAAATTAGTTCAGGAGGCCCTGGCACCCATTTTGACTAGACTGACCAGCATAGAGGAGCAACTAGCCCACGTTCTTCCAGTGCTAATGGAAAAGCCATCAGCAAATAAACCGGCAGAGAGGGAAATTCCATCAAGCTACATAGCCGAAGGGGAGGGTGTCGCTTTTTTTGGTGCCTCCCTGAACGGGGTGGCCCCTGTAAGAGCAACATCTAATTCAAATACTATAGCCCCCTCTCAAGATCATATCTATGATACTATAAATATCAGTACCCCGGCCATGATACCATAGGACCCTGTGTGCCAGGGGGATCCCCCCACATATAGTCAACACCCGGGACATGGCGTTTTGCATCAAACAACATTTAATCCAGTGGGCGGGGGTATATCCCTTCCTGGGGACATAATGTCATACAACCGACCAGATGGTTCACTAAGTGGGCGTGGGGTCAATGACACACTAAACCTGCCCCCAGAAAGTACACCTTACACTTTGATCTTGACGGGGGTTCCGCTATTACTCCCCGGCCTACAAGAAAGCTGCCAGAGCCTCATAAATAAATCAGCACACTGGTGCGCCAAGAAAACTCCCCCTTGTTTAAACTGGATTGATTATATTATCATGGCCAGGCGGGTGAGTTGGGTGGGTCGCACGATTAAAAGCATTCAAGGGGAGTGCGTGGTGCTGAATTTTAGTGACGCGAGGTGTGTGCATTTTGCTCTAAAACATCTTAGGGACTTACCTGGCGAACAGATAAAGGCTCGACCACTGGGTTTTTTCTATCCCCCCAACCAGGTCTCTAATATCAGTCAGCAGCCCATCTAGCTCCACTCAAAATATATATGCCCCCACTCGGCCCTCCTTTTTCCATCCGAACCGCTTTGAGGCCCTCTCAGGTCTGACTGAGATCGACTGACTGACCATACAACCTGGTCGTCCAGCTGATAATAGAAGTAGGGGTTTCCTATATGCCGATCCAGGGAGAGTATCAAACAAAGATGTATTTGGCATTATAAAACCCCCAGAATCCCCTGGTTTAAACCTTACTGATCGTACTGTAAAGGAGAACATGAATAATTTTATAACCTGTTCCCACCTCATAAATCCAATCACTAAGGTAAATTGCGAGGGTGAGGGGTCAGGCCAGATATGTCCTGTTAGCATGTCTGCTATCATCGTCACACCAGCGGACACGAATCAGGGTCATCTCACCCCCTCATTTAAACTAATCTCCTGGAATATTGCAGGTATTCGCCCTAAATTATCAGATGAGGTCTGGTTGGAATATATCAGGGGATTTGACATCATCTGTCTGCAGGAAACGTGGTTTAAAGAGAGCATTGCGTTGGATGGCTATTATGCTTTTAATGTTCCTGCCACCCCTTCACCAGCTGGTAGGGCAAAAGGCGGGTTGGTAACCTTAATCACAGTTAAATATGGTTCTATAAAATCCCACTGTGTAACTTCATCGCCATGGTTTCAACGGATTGTGATTTCGAACCTGATGCAGGTCAGGGTATTACTGGTAAACTGGTACTACAATATTTTTGACTTAAAGAACTGTCACGTCATAGAAGCCTTACAAACGGAAATTAATAACGTTTCTGGGAAGTGGCAGCCTCTGTGTTTTGTGGGTGGGGGACTTCAACTGTACTTCTTGCGAGCATAGCACTGAACGAGTTTGTGGCCTCTCGGATACAGTGGGACAGCCGTTGGCGCATTTTATCCATACTCTGCAGGGTGTGGCATTAAATTCCATCATTGATGAGAATTACCTAGATAGCTTGATTAGCAGTTCCTTAGTCCAGTGTCCCACTTTTGTTGGCGGGGTAGGGAAAGGTCTATTGATTTTATGTTTATTTCTAGGGAGGTGTAGGAGAGTAGGATCTGCCTCTTATGTTGCCCCCACTTTTTTTCTGATGTTTACACTGGTTTCTGGCTATAGTCTGGCTGGGACCCTGCTAATCAGGGCCCCAGCCTCTCTGTTCTCTCTAAACGATTTGGAGTGCACTCTAGGTGCACTAGTGATTGGATACTGTGGTACCTTATGAGTCCCTAGTATATGGTACCTTAGGTACCAAGGGCATAGGTACTTCACAGGCCTACCAGGGGCTGAAGCATGTATTATGCCACCCCTGGGAAGCAGACACCACAGGCCTGCTACTGCAGCCTGGGTGAGGAAGTGGTAGCACCCCTCACTGAGATATAGGTCCCCTATATCTCTCCTGCACACACATTGAGACTTATCAGTCACCCCTAAAGCAGGCCCTATCACTCCTGAGGGCAGGGTGCTTAGTTTCCATGTGAGGGGGTGCCTCTGCCTGAGCAGGGCCCCTCTGCAGCTCTCAGAGTCCATTCTCTGGGGCTGTTTGTGGATGCGGTTAAACCATATACTTTTAAGTGCATTATATCCTCGCGGTAGAATGCTAACTTTGGAATGGCTGCATCGAAACATGTCGTGTTTGGTGTCAAACACCTTGGAATACTACCCCCCGCCAGTCCTGGCGGCGGGGTAGCATTCCACCCTTCTAGAGGGATAGACATGTACCTACTGTGGAAACGCGGTAGAATCCTGCAGAGCCCTGGCATCACAAAATGGATGCCACCAGTCACAGACACTGGGCTGCCCTCCTGCTGATGACCAACACTCGCAGAGGAGGAGCCCAACAATAGATATCCTGTCCCAAGGGGGTGTGACCACCTCCCAGACAGGGTTTAGTGTATTGGGGCTGGGTGGGTGCACTCTTAGAGTACTTTGAAGTCCTGCACTGGGGGAGCAGAAGGCTCCTCTGTGCATACCCCAGTTCAAACCGGCTCAGGGGCTACCTGCCCCTGCTCTGGCGTGAAACTGGACAAAGGGAAGTGGGTGTAGCCACCCACTCCCCTGACCGTCCCATAGGTAGGGTCATAGAGCTAGTCCCTCCCTTTCTTTTAGTATAAGAGGGGGAACCTGTGCATTGCAAACTAGATTTCCCTGGACGACGCTCTGAAGAAGAATCCCGGACCTTCGACGTTCCACTACCTTTGGAAGACTGAAGAATCTCCCTTGGAGTCAAGGAGTGACTCCCCTGCTTGGCAGGCACCAAAAACTACAAACGACGGTCGCAAACTACGCCGCTCCCGCCGGAGTCCGAAGTCCCTGTAGCCCAAGAAGTGGATTTCCTGACTTCTCAAAGGCCATGGTGAGTCCCCAGCGAAGCTGAGGCCAGTGGACCCCAAGAGTAACGAGGAACCGTGACCCCTGGGTACCGTGCACTATTGTCGAGTGCAACCCCTTCACAACGTTCCACGAACTTGTGCTTTGGACCACATGTGGTCCTAGCCTCCAGCAGGAATCCCTCCGAAGATCAGAGGCCTACCACGTCCCGAGTGACCCTGGGCCCCTGTTGAGCGAATCCTCCCGAGGCGTCTTCGCGATCCCTTGCCAGCCGGCTTGTGGGTCCCCAGAAGACTTTCTAAAGAAACCAAAGGGCTCCCCTGGTTGCTCCAGGCCTGCCCTGACTTACCCTCGCTGGGTGAGTCCCACAGACCTTGCTGGTCTGCGCCACTGCCTCTTCGCACTTTCCCCGAGACTTGCTGTTACCAAGGCTTGTTGGCTCCAATCGAGTCGCCGACACCGCAGTAAGCTGCAGATATCGTGGGACACGCCGAATCCAGCTCCTGGTCATCGTCGACGCCTCCTGGACCTCGTGGCTGAAGAGTCAAGCCACCCGCAAACGACCTGAATCTTGCGACGACGGTGGGCATCCATCTTCCGTGCCCCGAGTCACTGCCAAGTGACTTTGAACACTGTCACTTCTGCTTTCAGGTCTTCCATCTTCCGAATCCAGGCTTGGATTCCTCCGGACACTTCTCCTGTCGCCGCAAGCCACAAGTCTTCACTGGCTCCCATTGAAAACAACGCCGCGACCCGACACCAAAGAACACCTATGCACCCGGCTCCCCTGGGTGAGGTAACTTCAGCACTACTGAGCTCCTGTGGGTGTGGGCCCTAGAACTACTTACCCTGTAAGTGACTTGCTTGTAGCTTCCCTAGAAGTGCCCTAAAACTCTTATTTTCTAAGTGCGACAATTGCGCTGACTCGTACAGGGTTCGCGTCTGTGTTAGACACACCGCGTCCATCTCCTTTGTAACACTATCTAGAACTGTGTCCTTCGACTCGTACTGAGTCCGATCGGTGTTCGCCTCGAACACACAAGGGGCCTGTAACATCGAGACCTCCATTGCACTGACTCGCACAAGGTTCGCGTCTGTGTTAGACACAGCGCGTCCATCTCCCTTGCAACTCTATCTGTAACCGCGTCCTTCGACTCGTACAAGGACCGATCGGTGTGTTCGCCTCGAACACGCAAGGGACCTTTAACATTGAAATCTCAATCGCGTCTGAGCGTATAGACTCGCACAGGACTCGCACCGGTGCCAGGTCACCGCGTCCGTCCCCTGTGGGTCTCCTACAACTACCTGGGGTGGTTCTTGGGGGTCCCTCGATTCTAGATGCCCTAGACCTAGGTCTAGCAAACTAAGATTGTGATATTCGATGGTGCTAAACTTATTTTGATAATATTTGACTTGTACATATGTTCCTGACCTCTAATCTCATAAAGAGATTAGTAGAGAGTGTTTATTAATAAATACATATATATTTGATATATATACCTGTGTGGTGTCTTTTCATTTGGTGATTCAAGAGATTGTGTGGTAAAACAAGCTGCTTTACATTCCTTCAAGACTTAGCCTAGGCTACCACTAGGATAGCTTTCTATAAAGGTTGTCTTAAACCTATCTACCATAAGAGTCGAATTGTTCTGGTGCAAGGTGTCCACTTTAATTAGTGAACAGCATATGCCAGGCCAACTTCTCACATTGGTGGGCAGCGTGTGGGATTCCAGCTTGCTATTGTTTTACCAGAAAATCTCTATTTGAATTACTAACTGAAAACCACTATAGGTACTTAAGGTACATATAAAGTCAAGGTTAGTATCAATAAGTTCTACTGAACTTAGAGCTGTGTGCCAAGGGATAGCACACCCTTTCTACAGCTCAAGCTAGTATCAGTAGGCCACAAACTAGTGTAGGTAGTACAACACTGCACAACACTAGAATGTCCTTAAAGGGTGGAACCAGTGGATCCACTCAGCCTCAGTATAAGGACATGGCTTTCTCTGACTTGAGAGCCATGTGTGTTGAAAGACACCTGAGGCTAGGACAGAGTCCCTCCACCCTACACCTGATAGATCTGCTGACAGCAGATGATCTTAGATTGGCTCTAGGAGCTAATGGGTCTGAATCAGTGAGTGGGTCAATTACAGTATCTGGGTCAGATGATGAAAATCAGAATGACCAAGACTCTGTGATTGAAGGGCCAGGCCTCAAGGGGCCTGAAAAGGACAGAGGAATTCTCCCTAAGAGAGCTGACAGAGTGGAGGAGAGGCATAGGTCCCCTTCCAGGGAATCTGACCACTCTTATCACTCTGGCAGAGAATTTGTCCACCAGAGGAACTCATACTTTCCCATAAGAGAGACCTCCTCTGAAAGAATGTGCAAACTGCTGCAGTATGAGGAAGCAAGAGTTGCCCTCAGAACCAAGCAGTTGGCACTGGATAGAGAAGCCCTGGAGATCCAGAGAGCTTCTAGAAGAGAGGGGTTAGAACCCCTTGGTGGCAGCAACAGTGTCCCTAGAGGCAGAGAATCTATTCCAGACCATAGGAACCTGAGCAAGGTTGTTCCTCCCTACCAGAGTGGGGATGATATCCACAAGTGGATAACTGCTATGGAAAGGGCCTGTAGAGTACAGCAGGTCCCCCAAAAGCAGTGGGCAGCAATCTTGTGGCTCTCCTTTTCAGACAAAGGTAGAGACAAGCTCCTCACTGTTAGAGAAGAGGATGCTGATAATTATGAAGTCCTGAAGAGTGCACTGATAGATGGGTTTGGCTTAACCACTGAGCAGTACAGGTTAAAGTTCAGAGACACCCAGAAGGCACAGACTCAGGACTGGACTGACTTTGTAGATTGTGCAACCAAGGCTCTGGAGGGTTGGCTGGTTGGCAGTAGGGTTACTGATTTCAAGGGATTGTATAATCTAATGATGAGAGAACAGATCCTTAATAATTGCCAGAACCAGTTGTTGCATCAATACCTGGTGGACTCAGATCTGACCTCTCCCCAAGAATTGGGAAAGAAGGCAGACAAGTGGGTCAGAACCAGGGTGAGGCAGAAACCCCAGAACCAAGGGGGTGACACCAAGAAGCAAGATCCTAAGGGCTCTGAGAAAGGTGGGGATAAGTCAAAAGACCAGAAGTCTTCACAAGGGCTCCAAAAATCTGCATCTGGTGGGGAGTCACAATCAAACAAGGGGAAAGGCCAAAAGAAGCCCTGGTGCAAATTCTGTAACCAGAAAGGGCACTGGACTTCTGATTGTAACAAGTCCAAAGACCAAACCACCACCACTCCTGCCCCTAAGGCAACTGTTCCCCCTAGCTCAGCTACTGGTGGAGGTGGTACACAGTATAAGGGTGTAGTAGGGTTGACCCTGGGTTCTGAAGTGGACTCTGACCTAGTCAGAGTGCCCACTCAGGCAATGCTGATTTGTGAGGGAGACCTTAATATGTCCTTCCTAGTAAGCCCCAGTAATCTGGGCAAATACAAACAGCAGCCTGTAATAAATGGCAAACAGGCTTTGGCATTTAGGGACACAGGTGCTAGTGTCACCATGGTGGCAGAGGATCTTGTGGACCCTAGACAGATCATCCTGGGCGAAATGTACCAGGTGACCAATGCAAGCAATGTCAGGACCAACCATAGTCTGGGAGTTGTGAATTTCTCCTGGGGAGGGGTAACTGGCCTCAAGAAGGTTGTAGTCAGTGCAGACCTCCCTGTAGAATGTCTATTGGGCAATGATCTAGAGACTTCAGCCTGGTCTGAAGTAGAGTTATGGACTCATGCTAAGATGTTAGGCATCCCTGCAGAGGTATTTGCTGTGACCAGGTCACAAGCAAGAATGCACGACACTGAACCAGCTCTGGATCCTGGAACAATGGACCAGATGCTTCCCAAGAGGAGGAGCAGTAGGGTAAAGGCAGTGCCTTCCCCTCTGTCTCAGATCACAGATTCACCCCCAGAGGGAGGTGAAGCAGATCCTGAAGAAGGAACTGCCCCAGAGGGACTTGAGCCTGATCAGGTTGAGTTCTTGGGGGCAGGGGGCCCTTCTAGGGAAGATCTGAGTAAGGAGCAACAGTGCTGCCCCTCTCTTGAACCCCTCAGACAGCAGGCTGCTGCTGAGGCTGCTGGGAGTGCTAGTGGGTCCCATAAAGTTTATTGGGATGAGGGACTCCTATATTCTGAGGGTAGAGATCCAGCCCCTGGAGCCACCAGGAGGATGGTAATACCTCAGAAGTTTAGGGGTTCCTCTTGACCCTAGCACATGACATCCCTTTAGCAGGACACTTGGGCCAAAACAAGACCTGGGACAGGCTTGTTCCACATTTTCATTGGCCACATATGTCAGAGGACACAAAGGAGTTTTGTCGCTCCTGTGTCACATGCCAAGCCAGTGGTAAGGCAGGTGGCACAACAAAGGCCCCCTGATACCACTACCTGTGGTGGGGGTACCCTTTGAAAGGGTAGGGATTGACATTGTCGGTCCCCTTGACCCTCAAACTGCATCTGGGCACAGGTTTATCCTGGTGGTAGTGGATCATGCCACCAGGTACCCAGAAGCAATTCCTCTGAGGACCACCACAGCCCCTGTGGTGGCAAGAGCCCTCATTGGAGTCTTCTCCAGAGTGGGTTTCCCAAAGGAGGTCATTTCTGACAGAGGTACCAACTTCATGTCAGGATATCTGAAAGCAATGTGGAAGGAGTGTGGTGTAACTTATAAGTTCACCACCCCCTATCACCCACAATGCAATGGTTTAGTTGAACGCTTCAACAAAACCTTGAAAGGAATGATTAAAGGACTCCCAGAGAAGCTTAGGCGGAAATGGGACCTTCTTCTTCCTTGCCTGTTGTTTGCATACAGAGAGGTTCCACAGAAGGGGTTGGCTACAGCCCATTTGAGCTTCTGTTTGGGCATCCTGTGAGAGGTCCATTGTGTTTGGTAAAAGAGGGCTGGGAGTTACCTCTCAAGCCCCCAAACAAGATGTGATGGACTATGTACTTGGTCTCCGCTCCCGGATGGCTGAGTACATGAAAAAGGCAACCAAAAACCTGGAGGCCAGCCAAGAATTACAAAAAGCTTGGCATGACCAAAGGCTGTACTGACTGTATACCAGCCAGGACAGAAGGTGTGGGTATTGGAGCCTGTGGCCCCAGCAGCCCTCCAGGACAAGTGGAGTGGCCCCCATACAATAGTTGAACAGAAGGGAGAAGTCACCTACCTGGTGAATCTTGGAACTCCCAGGAGCCCCCTGAGGGTGCTCCATGTCAACAGATTAAAGCCATATGTTGACAGGGCTGACATGGGCTTGCTCATGGCAACTGATGAGGACCAGGAGGAGGAGAGTGACCTTCTCCCTGACCTGCTCTCTCAGAACCCTGATGATGGGTCAGTAGATGGTGTTGCTTTGGCAAGCAGCCTCACTGACCATCAACAAACTGAGTGCAGACAAGTTCTGCAACAGTATAGACATATGTTTAGCCTGACCCCTAGTCAGACTTCCTGGTGCACCCATGAGGTGGACACTGGAGACAGTCTGCCTGTCAAGAATAAAATCTACAGGCAACCTGACCATGTCAGGGACTGTATCAGGACTGAAGTCCAGAAAATGTTGGAGCTAGGTGTAATTGAGCCTTCAGATAGCCCTTGGGCTAGCCCAGTAGTCCTGGTACCCAAGCCTCATACCCTGGGTGGTAAGAAAGAGATGAGGTTTTGTGTAGACTACAGAGGCCTCAATGCAGTCACTAGGACTGATGCCTATCCCATACCAAGGGCAGATGAGCTGATTGATACTTTGGCCTCAGCCAAGTATCTAAGCACGTTTGACCTAACAGCTGGCTACTGGCAGATCAGATTAGCTGATGATGCAAAAGCCAAAACAGCATTTTCGACCCCTGGTGGGCACTACCACTTTGTGGTGATGCCCTTTGCATTGAAAAATGCACCTGCCACTTTTCAGAGGTTGGTGAATAAAGTTCTGACAGGGATGGAAACTTATTGCTCAGCTTATCTAGATGATATTGCTGTCTTTAGTTCCTCCTGGCAGGATCACCTGGTCCACCTCAGGAATGTTTTGGAGGCCCTGCAGAAAGCAGGCCTCACTATCAAGGCCACTAAGTGCCAGATAGGGCAGAGTCAGGTTGTATACCTGGGCCACCTTGTAGGTGGAGGCCAGGTTCAGCCTTTACAGAGCAAGATCCAGACCATAATGGAATGGGTTGCTCCAATCACCCAGACACAGGTGAGAGCCTTCTTAGGCCTGACTGGGTACTATAGGAGGTTTGTCAAGGGATATGGATCTATAGTGACCCCCTTGAATGATCTGACCTCAAAGAAAATGCCAAAAAAGGTTCAGTGGACAGCTAGCTGTCAGAAGGCATTTGAAGACCTAAAGCAGGCCATGTGCACTGCCCCCATCTTACAGAGTCCAGACTACACCAAAAAGTTCATTGTCCAAACAGATGCTTCTGAGCTGGGTGTGGGAGCTGTACTGTCTCAACTGAATGATGAAGGTCAAGACCAGCCAGTAGCTTTTATTAGCAGAAGGCTGACCCCTAGAGAGAAACGTTGGTCAGCTATAGAGAGGGAGGCCTTTGCTGTGGTGTGGGCCCTGAAGAAGCTGAGGCCATACTTGTTTGGCACTCACTTCATAGTTCAGACCGACCACACGCCCCTCCTATGGCTTAAACAGATGAAAGGTGAAAACCCAAAACTTTTGAGGTGGTCCATTTCCCTACAGGGGATGGACTATACCGTGGAACATAGACCTGGGACCCAACATGCCAATGCAGATGGACTCTCAAGGTATTTCCACTTTGAACACGAAGACTCAACTGGTCAAGGTTAGTTTAGTGTCCCTGCGTTTGGGGGGGGGTGTTGTGTAGGAGAGTAGGATCTGCCTCTTATGTTGCCCCCACTTTTTTTCTGATGTTTACACTGGTTTCTGGCTATAGTCTGGCTGGGACCCTGCTAATCAGGGCCCCAGCCTCTCCTTTCTCTCTAAACGATTTGGAGTGCACTCTAGGTGCACTAGTGATTGGATACTGTGGTACCTTATGAGTCCCTAGTATATGGTACCTTAGGTACCAAGGGCATAGGTACTTCACAGGCCTACCAGGGGCTGAAGCATGTATTATGCCACCCCTGGGAAGCAGACTAAATCTGACACCACAGGCCTGCTACTGCAGCCTGGGTGAGGAAGTGCTAGCACCCCTCACTGAGATATAGGTCCCCTATATCTCTGCACACACATTGAGACTTATCAGTCACCCCTAAAGCAGGCCCTATCAATCCTGAGGGCAGGGTGCTTAGTTTCCATGTGAGGGGGTGCCTCTGTCTGAGCAGGGCCCCTCTGCAGCTCTCAGAGTCCATTCTCTGGGGCTGTTTGTGGATGCGGTTAAACCATATACTTTTAAGTGCATTATATCCTCGCTGTAGAATGCTAACTTTGGAATGGCTGCATCGAAACATGTCGTGTTTGGTGTCAAACACCTTGGAATACTACCCCCCCGCCAGTCCTGGCGGCGGGGGTAGCATTCCACCCTTCTAGAGGGATAGACATGTACCTACTGTGGAAACGCGGTAGAATCCTGCAGAGCCCTGGCATCACAAAATGGATGCCACCAGTCACAGACACTGGGCTGCCCTCCTGCTGATGACCAACACTCGCAGAGGAGGGAGCCCAACAATAGATATCCTGTCCCAAGGGGGTGTGACCACCTCCCAGACAGGGTTTAGTGTATTGGGGCTGAGTGGGTGCACTCTTAGAGTACTTTGAAGTCCTGCACTGGGGGAGCAGAAGGCTCCTCTGTGCATACCCCAGTTCAAACCGGCTCAGGGGCTACCTGCCCCTGCTCTGGCGCGAAACTGGACAAAGGGAAGTGGGTGTAGCCACCCACTCCCCTGACCCTCCCATAGGTAGGGTCATAGAGCTAGTCCCTCCCTTTCTTTTAGTATAAGAGGGGGAACCTGTGCATTGCAAACTAGATTTCCCTGGACGACGCTCTGAAGAAGAATCCCGGACCTTCGACGTTCCACTACCTTTGGAAGACTGAAGAATCTCCCTTGGAGTCAAGGAGTGACTCCCCTGCTTGGCAGGCACCAAAAACTACAAACGACGGTCGCAAACTATGCCGCTCCCGCCGGAGTCCGAAGTCCCTGCAGCCCAAGAAGTGGATTTCCTGACTTCTCAAAGGCCATCGTGAGTCCCCAGCGAAGCTGAGGCCAGTGGACCCCAAGAGTAACGAGGAACCGCGACCCCTGGGTACCGTGCACTATTGTCGAGTGCAACCCCTTCACAACGTTCCACGAACTTGTGCTTTGGACCACGTGTAGTCCTAGCCTCCTGCAGGAATCCCTCCGAAGATCAGAGGCCTACCATGTCCCGAGTGACCGTGGGCCCCTGTTGAGCGAATCCTCCCGAGGCGTCTTTGCGATCCCTTGCCAGCCGGCTTGTGGGTCCCCAGAAGACTTTCTAAAGAAACCAAAGGGCTCCTCTGGTTGCTCCAGGCCTGCCCTGACTTACCCTCGCTGGTTGAGTCCCACAGACCTTGCTGGTCTGCGCCACTGCCTCTTCGCACTTTCCCCGAGACTTGCTGTTACCAAGGCTTGTTGGCTCCAATCGAGTCGCCGACACCGCAGTAAGCTGCAGATATCGTGGGTCACGCCGAGTCCAGCTCCTGGTCGTCGTCGACGCCTCCTGGACCTCGTGGCTGAAGAGTCAAGGCACCCGCGAACGACCTGAATCTTGCGACGACGGTGGGCATCCATCTTCCGTGCCCCGAGTCACTGCCAAGTCACTTTGAACACTGTCCCCTCTGCTTTCAGGTCTTCCATCTTCCGAATCCAGGCTTGGATTCCTCCGGACACTTCTCCTGTCGCCGCAAGCAGCAAGTCTTCACTGGCTCCCATTGAAAACGACGCCGCGACCCGACACCAAAGAACACCTATGCACCCGGCTCCCCTGGGTGAGGTAACTTCAGCACTACGGTGCTCCTGTGGGTGTGGGCCCTAGAACTACTTACCCTGTAAGTGACTTGCTTGTAGCTTCCCTAGAAGTGCCCTAAAACTCTTATTTTCTAAGTGCGACAATTGCGCTGACTCGTACAGGGTTCGCGTCTGTGTTAGACACACCGCGTCCATCTCCTTTGTAACACTATCTAGAACTGTGTCCTTCGACTCGTACTGAGTCCGATCGGTGTTCGCCTCGAACACACAAGGGGCCTGTAACATCGAGACCTCCATTGCACTGACTCGCACAAGGTTCGCGTCTGTGTTAGACACAGCGCGTCCATCTCCCTTGCAACTCTATCTGTAACCGCGTCCTTCGACTCGTACAAGGACCGATCGGTGTGTTCGCCTCGAACACGCAAGGGACCTTTAACATTGAAATCTCAATCGCGTCTGAGCGCATAGACTCGCACAGGACTCGCACCGGTGCCAGGTCACCGCGTCCGTCCCCTGTGGGTCTCCTACAACTACCTGGGGTGGTTCTTGGGGGTCCCTCGATTCTAGATGCCCTAAACCTAGGTCTAGCAAACTAAGATTGTGATATTCGATGGTGCTAAACTTATTTTGATAATATTTGACTTGTACATATGTTCCTGACCTCTAATCTCATAAAGAGATTAGTAGAGAGTGTTTATTAATAAATACATATATATTTGATATATATACCTGTGTGGTGTCTTTTCATTTGGTGATTCAAGAGATTGTGTGGTAAAACAAGCTGCTTTACATTCCTTCAAGACTTAGCCTGAAGGCTGCTCTCCACAGCTACCACTAGGATAGCTTTCAATAAAGGTTGTCTTAAACCTATCTACCATAAGAGTCGAATTGTTCTGGTGGAAGGTGTCCACTTTAATTAGTGAACAGCATATGCCAGGCCAACTTCTCACAGGAGTTTTCATCGTTTGTCTGTGATTTCAATATATAGAACCCAATTCTTCGAGCGACCACAACCCACTCACTGTCTTCCTCAACGTAATAGCTCAGGCAGGGACGGGTGATGGTCGCCGGATTCACTATAACCCCAATAAATTGGGGTAAGATAAATCCTTCTCAATTTGAGGCTGACACCGTTAAAACAAATTATGATCTGATAATGGAGTGCCTCCAACAGGATTCCCCCGCAGCCACGATTGTTCAAAATTTCAAAAGAATCTGCACAAATGTAGCTAATAGATTAACACGCCCAGCTAGGTTAGAAGAGCCTCAAGAGGCACGATGGTTTAATGCTGAATGCTCCAGAGCCCATAAGAATTTAAAAATTGCCCTCCAGGCCACCACTCGCAATAGAACACAAATCAAATGTGCTAGACGACTATATAAAAGCACCATCAATAAAAGGAAAGAGGAGTTGAGGCGTTTAGCCTGGGAGGACCTGGAGAGAGCAAGTGCTCTTAAAGATAGTAAAAGTTTCTGGGCTTTATTTATCGACCACAATATACGGAGGGGGTGAAAAAGTTGGATTCATTGAGTCTGGGAGACACCTGGGAATCCCACTTCGCAACTATATTTAATCCAAGTTGTTTGGAGCTAACCGCGAGTAATGAGGATCTCCCCGTAGATTTAACACTGGCCTCTCACCTCAGTGCCTCATTTGCAGTGGCAGAGGTTGAGGAAGCCTTAGTGAAAGGAATCTGCATGAAGGCCACAGGACCAGATGGGGTCCCACTAGATTTGTTTAAAATAAATATTAATCTCTGGGCACCCCTGCTGACTAATGTTTTTAAATCAGTTGTGATTGGTCCAATCCCAGCATTATGGAAGGAGGCCTTTGTTGTACCTGTGTTTAAAAAGGGGAATAGAAATGACCCCGCCTGCTACAGGCCGATTTCCCTTATCGACGCTACTGTTAAGGTGTTGGGTAGGGTAGTTTTCGCTCGCCTTGAGGCCTGCGCAACTAGTAAGGGGGTCATTTCAAAAACCCAATATGGCTTCCGCAGGGGGTTGGGCACCACAGAGCAGTGCCTAAATTTGTCCCTGATCATGGGCAAGTACATGAAGGCAAGGAGGGGTTCTATCCACCTTGCCTTCATGGACTTATCCAGTGCCTTTGATACCGTTAACAGGGAGAAATTGTGGGCACTAATGGGAGAAATGGGCCTAGAGGAAGCTCTGATCTTGCTTCTAAGAAGACTCCACGCAAACACCACCGTGGCCATAAGATATGGCCCACAGGGGGAAAGGACTAAGCCCATTGTCTCCACAGAAGGAGTTCGGCAGGGGTGCATTTTAGCTCCTTTTCTTTTTTTGATTCATACCAATGGTTTGGAGGCTTTTTTGTTGGGAAAGAAAATTGATTTCCCCCTCATTCGAGGGAAACCAGTTCCGCTACTTTCGTATGCGAATGATACCGTACTTATGGCCCTGATGGCCTACAGCCTACAAAAATCACTGGATGCCTTTACGGACTTCATGTCGGCCCTTGATCTAAAGGTCAATTTTATAAAATCTTATGTAATGGTATGTGGCCCTAAAAAGACAAAAACCAGAAGCTTTAGTGTAAGGGGCAAGAATATTGAAAAGGTGAAAACTTTTACATATTTGGGGAATATGTTTAATAATGAGATGAAGTGGGAACCACTCGCCACGGCAAGAGCTCAGCAGACCAGCAGGGTTGTGGAGGGGCTGTTCCGGTTTGCCTGTAAGCTAGGCCACAAGCCGGTGTCTGAGTTAGTTTCCTTATATAAAGCAAAATGTCTGTTGGTTGCGTCTTATGGGGCAGGAGTGTGGGGCTACCATAAAAGCCGCCCGTTACAAGTTGTGGAAAATAAGTTTACAAAAAGACAATTGATGACTCCAAATAGCACTGCTACACTTTTTTGTCATCGAGAACTGGGGATGGAATACGTAGAAGATCGCATTGACATTGCTCCCCTGCTCTTTTGGGTCAAAATATGGGTGTCTGAAGAATTACTGTTTTCTATGGAGGTGATTGAAGACTGCATTAATTTGGACAAGTCATTGACGATCCCCTGGCTTCGTTTTGTGAGGGAAAGGCTATCTGAGATTGGTTTGGGAGAGTATTTTGACACTCCGACGAGTATCCCCACAAACGCTAAGGCTATTATAAAAGAGGCGCATCACACCTGGGTAACTGTGCGTCATACGCATTCTGAGGCGACAGGTCCCAGTTGCTTGTTCATGGCTAAACAGCAATTTTATCTAACCTTCACTACTAATATACAGACACGATTCTTTTTAACAAGATTTCGTTTAGGCACTTTGCACTTTCTAGTGGCATTTCCAAGACAATCTGGGTGGACCGACAATCTCATTCCCTGTCCTTGTGACAACACGGCAACCCAGAGCACGTTGCACTTTATCCTATTTTGCTCACTTTACAAGGAAGCAAGGGGAAGATTTTTGGCACCACTATTAAAGGATATTCGGCCATGTACATATGTCGATGGGTTCAGATATCTGCAATCACTGACCAGTTCTGCTATTTGTACTGCTGTGTCAAATTTTATAAAAGTTGCAGTGGCTATTAGAAAGCGTTATGAATTATAGTAAACAAATAGGAAGGAAAAATACCTTTTTACTGTGTAATTTTAATTACTATGAAATTCTATGGTTGAGGATGTTTCTTTTTTATATGTGATTTTATTAATAAGGATATGTAAATTTTAACATGTAGTGTCTGTTTGTCAAACTTTTATGGTCCTGGCACCAAGTAAAGTTATTCTTGAATGATTGATTGATTGAATCTACTATACACCACTGCACTCTAGGCCACTTCACTCTACTCCACCCTACTCCACTCTGCGCCACTCCACTCTACGCAACTGCAAGCTATGCTGTGCCACTGCACTTAATGCCACTCTACTCTGCACTACTCTCCTTTACGCCACTGCACTCCACGCCACTCTACTCTAAAGTAGTGTGCTCTATGCCACTCTGTGCCACTCCACGCTGCACCACTGAACTCTTCACCACTGAACTCTGTGCCACTGCATTCTATACTGCGTCACTTCACTCTATGCAACTCTACTCTGCACCACTACACTCTACGCCTCTGCACTCTGCTCCACTGCACCCTACGCCAATGCACTCTACACCATTTTACTCAAAACCATTGCACTCTACGCCAGTCTACTCTGTACTACTGCACTCTAGACCACCACAGTCTACTCTACAATACTCAACTCTATGCTGTACGCCATTGCAGTGTACACCACTCTACTCTACACCATTGCACTCTATGTCACTGCACTATATACCACTCTATTCTACTCTGCATCACTATACTCTATGCTACTGCTCTCTACACCACTCTACTCTACGCCACTGTACTCTGTTAATGCACTCTACTCTGCAACACAGCACTTTCTGCCACTGAATTCTACGCATCTGTACTCTGCACTACTGCAGTCTGTGCCACTGCACTCTACTCTGAGCAACTCTATTCAACTGTACTCTACACCAATGCACTCTTTGCCACTCCACTCTACACCACTGCGCTATACGCCAATCCACTCTGCGCCACTCTACTCTACACCATTGCACTCTACCCTGCACCACTTCACTCTACCCTGCACCTGTCCACTCTACCCAGCACCACTCCATGCCACTTCACTGTACTCTGAAACAATCTACTCTACACCACTGCACTCTATGCCACTCTACTCTACACCACTGCACTCTACCCCACATCACTCCACTCTGCACAACTCCATTCTACCCTGCACCGCTACATGCCACTTCATTCTACTCTGAAACAATCTACTCTATGCCACTCCACTCTACTCTTCACCACTCTAGTCTATGCCACTCTGCTCTACGCCACTGCACTCTATTCCACTTTACTCAAAACCAATGCACTCTACGTAACTGCACTCTACTCCGGTTTACTCTGCACCACTGCGCTCTACGCCACTATACTCTTCTCTGCAACACTGTACGCCACTGCACTCCACGATACTCCACTCTGTCATTCCACTCCATTAAACCATACTCCACTCTGTGACACTCTACTCCACTCCATTCTATGCCCCTCCACTGTACGCCACTCCATTCTATGACACTTTACTGTAGGCCATTCTGCACTACGCCACTCCTCTCTACTCTACTCCCCTCCACTCCAACACTTTACTCCACTCTACAACACTTTTCATCACCCTCCACCCCTCCACCCTATGCCACTCCACTCTACGCCACTTTGCTCCAGTCTATGCAACTCCCTCTACGCCACTGCATGCCACTCTATTTTTTTTAAAACACACTTTATTGTTTTTTTATTTTGTCAAACCTTGTATAGTCATGAATACATTTGGTACATTGTTGTATTAGAAAGCAGATGGTCATACATTTGTAGGCACCAATACTCTACAGCTGGTAATCTATACTAAGCTTGCATAGTTTTTAGCTATGTATTCACACTTCAGAGACATTCTTTTAATACAGGCATAATTATAAGTGTGTTAACTCTCCCTCCCCCCACCCTCTTAACCTGGCTCTTCTCGGATTATTTACTGCTGTGCAGCTTGCCTCGGTTACCTTGGTGCTACATGTATGGGCATAGATTGCATTTAATACTCACATAAGGGTAACCGGATGGTGTATCTACACTATAAAACAATTATTCTCTGTGAAGGTGAGGGGACAGACGCACACAAGTCTTAAGACGAGAACCCTCACTCACCGGAAGATGACATGCTTCATCATTGGGTTCCCTCATGCACACTGGGACCGCAAGGCACCCAGTGTGGGCTACAACTCTCCCGCAGGAGAGGAGCGTGAGGTGTTTTAAGTCATCCAATGTAGGTCGAGTGAGGGGCAGAGTGCAAAGAAACGAGAAAGTGATTTAAAACTATCTCCTGGATGACGAAGTCAATCCTTTATTAGTGTCCCCAGTGGATAGATTAAAAACAGCTAAGTGAGAATAAGGATATGGATGGTCCCTTTTAGTATCTGGTCAACATGTTTCTGCCTTATTAGACCTAAACGGTTCTTGGCATTCCTCAGGGCCATGTGATTCATCACTCTGCTCAACAATGTGAAAAAATTAGAAAAAATTAATTAGATGAAAGGCCATACATTTACTGGTATGGAATGGATCTGTGGTACCAGCTCGAAGTCAGGTCCACATTCAGATCGAGACTACTAGTCTATGTCCACCTTCATAGGTCCCTGTGTGGCAGGTCTCGGGACTCTGATTCTCCAGAGATCGCCGCATGGAATGTAGGGGCTGAAGATTGCATTTGCCATGTAGCTGTGTGTCCGACCTGTTTCTGGGTTGGGCCCAGCTGTACAGTGTCCGGTCAATAGGCGTCTCCTATGTGTCGTGTGTTGCAGGAAAGGGTGCGGGTTCAAGGGCTTTGAATGCCTCTAGCATGAGATCCCAGTCCATAGAGATCTGATTCTTTCGCAGTCCCCGGGCCTCTTCCCGTCTGATGACTGCGCTCCCTGCCCCACCCCAGCGCACCACCTCGCCATGCCAAGTGTGGACTGCTGGAGGCCTGGCCGATTTCCATCTCATTGTTATGGAGCGTTTAGCTATGACTAAGGCTAGGTCGGTGAAGCGGAGCTGCACTTGTTGCGATTTTGGACGTCGATGCATACCTAGTATGTAGCTTCCAACAGTTAGGCCTGTCGCTGTTCCTATATTATGCGTGACTTCCGTCCAGAACTCACTGAGGATTGGGCAGGACCACAACATGTGTATAATGTCAGCTTCTTCTACTTTACATCTGGGGCAGTGGTGCTGTGTAGTTGGGAACATACGCTGTAGGCGGTGTGGGGTGAGGTAGGCCCTATGTAAGATCATATACTGTATAAATTTAAATTTGGCGTTGCGTGACACCTTTTTGGGGTATTCTAATATGCCGGCCCATTCCCTGTCGGACAATTCCCTCTCTAGGTCGCTGGACCATTTGTTACGTAGCTCAGTGAGGGCGATCTCTGCATGCGCTCGGGTTCCCTTGTATAACCATTTTATGAGGTGACGCCCTCCCCCCATTAAATACATCACCTGCGCCAGTTTGTGTGTTGGAGGTTCTTCCCTGGTTGGAGCCCAGTGTTTCTTTACATAGCAAAGTATAGCAGCATGCGTCATGTACAGGTTGCCTGAGACTCTATTCTCCTGAGTGAAGTTCTCATGGTCCATGAGGACTATTGTGAAACAGCGCCC
Organism: Calotriton arnoldi; assembly: GCA_963921515.1. NCBI lineage: Eukaryota > Metazoa > Chordata > Amphibia > Caudata > Salamandridae > Calotriton > Calotriton arnoldi. The sequence goes on along the minus strand of CAWUFW010009732.1, from coordinate 398,548 downwards.
CAACGGTGTTGACCCCTTCCTCAGACCAGCTGAGGGTATTCCGTTTGGTGATCAGGCCGTTGGGTGTGGGGAGTCCTAGCAAGGGAGTGTTATTGGCGTATGGGAGACGCTGGCGCATGTATTGCATTGCTTTTTTCCAATATATAAGTGCTGTGCGTAATAGCGTCGTGCATCTTGAGGGATCTTGCTTCGGGGTAGTAGTAGGGTGTGCAGGGCTCCCCGGTTAATGTCTTGTATAGTATATCCTAGTTCGTGTAGGTTACGTCCAGCAAGCCAGTAGGATAACCATTGGAGTTGGCTCGCATAGCAGTATGCGCAGAGGTCGGGTGCTCCGAGCCCCCCTCTGTCTGTCTCTAGTTGTAATTTGGCGAGTCCCACCCTTCTGCGGCTGGTCCCCCAAATCAAATCCGATAATAGTGTATCAAGGTTTAAATAGGGAGGTAGGGATCAGTACCGGCAGATTGGTGAAGAAAAATAAGAGGCGTGGCAGAACTACCATCTTAGATATGGCTATACGGCCCATTACTAAAAGCGGTAGTGAGGTCCAGTAGGTCGTCTGAGAGCGGAGCACCCTGATCGCTCTGGTCAGGTTGCCTTCGATTAGGTCTTGTGGAGCTCTATAGATTTGGATGCCTAGATATTTGAAAGTGTGCTGCGCTACGGATAGGGTATACTGTTGTTGGAGGGAGCGTTTTGGGGGCTAGGGGGCACCCTCGCCAACTGTTCGAGGGAGTGATTTAGGGGCAAAGGGGCTGCTTAACTTGAGGCGGGGTGCGCAGGAACGCTTCTACTAAAAATGAAGGAAACAAATATGTGAGCCATGGAAACTAAGCCAAAAGGTTTAACAGATTTATTTAGAAGGTGCAACTTCAAGAAAAAGGCATAAAAATACAAAATACAATTATAGTGACCTCTCATTCACAGAGAGTCATATAAATCAGAAGGCATTTCTACATGGAAGCATTGAAATCGTTAGAAGAGAGACACTTCAGAAAATGCAATTATAACGTGTACAAGATGCAAACCTCAAAGACACATTCATAAATGCACTATGAAAAACATAATTTAAATCAAGGAAAATGGTCTCAGAATGCAACACACATTTGATCTAAAACACTGAGAATACTCACGTTTAAACCTAAAAGAAAGCAGCCTTGCAATTATAATATAAGTATTAAATTCTCACCAATCTAGAGACAAAATAGCATACATAGCATATACAGCAAATATATTGGCAAGTTAAATTGTATCTTAAAAACAAAAAACAAGAGCTCTTGGGGAGCACCCACACCCGCCTGCCATCTACCAACAGACGGGGGGCGGGGTAGTCCGACGAGAACCCCATGGGCTCTCTTTTTATACCCTTCAAGGCTGGGATCTGAAGCAGAAGTGCTTATTGCAACGTCAATCCTACCTACGTCACCTACACCACGGTTCGCACATTTATCAGAAGTGTCGTGTCTATCTTACTAAATGCGGAACATAGACTAGGTGAAAGGTTATATTCTCAGACCAAGCGCTTGTCGTAAATTGCATAGGGCAAGCAGAAAATATGTAATGTAAGGAATAAAATATATAGCAATGTCTTGGTTGCCACATCCATCACCCTGGTCTGACGCTCTGGGAACTTCCCTGTTCTCATGTTCAGACGTACCCAGGATGTGGTGTGCTATATGTAGACAGGGTAGAGAGAGAGACAGTGAACTCTGCGCACACGGGTAGGGTGGGGGCTCTATAGTTTGCAGCAGGAGGCCTCGCAGAGAGAAGCTGGCTGTGATTTTTAGTGAGACAGGCTTAGAGCCTGCTGTTCAGAAAAATGGGTGCAGAACTCTGGTCAACTTAACAATAGGTCTACAAATTAGGCTGGCAGGGCCTACGTAGGGGTTCATGCTTTGCTGAGTGACAAGGATGGCCCAGGTGTGGGCCGAATGGGCCTGGGGGTACTATATGATAAAATAGACCCTGCTTCATTCCCTCCTCTTGTTCATTTTTTAACAAAATTCTTGCATTTAGTGTAGTCCTATTGTTGTTACTTCTACAACTTCTATAAGTGCTAAGTTACTCACATTCCCTGTTCTATCCTTGCTCTCCCTTTGCTAATTCTGCTATTCTCCGGAGGTGCAACTGCTACGGACATGGTGTGCTGACTGAAGAGCATATCGTGCATTAGGATACAGCCCACGTATTTAGAGACAGGTATGACATTGTAACACATGCTGTTTTCTGTGTCTGTAGGCCGGTGTGTATCATCCTGCCCTGTCAACTGTCCCCCTGTCCCATCTTTATCAACGGCTATGTATTCAATTTAGTACAATATCTCTGTGTCATTTAAGCAGTATCTCAGGTATAGCACTGTGATCACAATACACTATAAGGAGCATAGTCATTATAATGGCAGCAATGGGGGTCAATACTGCTAGTAGCACCAATGATTATTTTCTCTAATTGTTCTGAAAGTCTTGAGGCATTGTTCCAATCGTTGGTACGTGTGGCTAGTGTGACTAGTTGGAAGAATGTCTTATCTTCTGCTGTACTTTTACTCTTTTCAAAAAGTCTGCTGAGGAATAATGTAGAGCCTCAGAGATGATACCTGTAAACAGAAAAAGTAACCGTTGGTGCCTGTCTTCAAGTAATTGAGAGGCTACAAGCACTTCTATTACTTAGGCACTTTCAATATGAGGAAAACAAAGTGATGAAGAAGGTAAAGATGTCTCGTTGTCACAACTTGTAGACTGAGGGGTTGGGACATTGATGTTCCAGGAGTTTTAGTTGATGTATCGTTGGGGTCCGCTTACACACTCTTCCTTTCTCTGCTGTGTAGCACGTGCAACCCATCAGGATGAGCTTGGGATACCATTCCCACTTGGTATTTTCCGTGGAACACATGTAATTTCTGTGTGGCTCCTTGCCCCTTGCACAACCCCTCAATCACATGTGAGATGAACGCAGGTCGATTGTCAGAACCCAAAAGCATAGGTACTCAAAAGCGCGGTATGAACTCTTTCAGGAGGCATTTGGCAACAGTTTGTGCATTGCTGTTCTGAATTGGTATGCCTCAGTCCATTTGCTGATCATGCACACAATAACCAACACGTACTTGTAGTTTGGGTAGGGTGCTATGTTGAAGAAGTCCATTTCATGTGGGGAAGAGAAGTGGCCTGGGGCAGTGGAAGTATCCTTTCCAATTTAACCTTTGTACCAGCATTTAGGAAAAATATTCTGATCATTCCATCACGTCCTACAAGTGATGAACCATGAAAAAGACGGGTGTGCAGGACATTCTACAATTGAGACTTTGGTAGCAACAGGCTTTGCAATAGTTGAGCTATTAATGGTGCATGCTGTATGTTGGCCAGCTGAGATAAGAAGAGAACTCCAAATGAAGGAAAGAACCTAAAAATTATATTGGCATCCCTGTACGACACCTTAAAAAGAAATCCATTATCTCCAAAAACAAAAGAAGAATTAAACGTTGTACTATAGCTTGTCCCAACAACAAACATAATTGAAAATCTCTGTCACAGCAACACCTCTGGGAATAGGAATACTCATAGTTGTCAAAATGTGCCAATCCTTTATACCTTGAAATCCAATTGCAAACACCCTTAAAGACTGCACCTGTGTACTAAAAGACATATTTAAATCTGTAAACGCTGTATCCTAAGAACATTATAATACGAAGCACTGTTATTCAATGGTATGTTGTTGTGCATTACGTGGTCAGTTATCTGAAAGTGACTTGTGCTGATTAAATGTGGTGCTGCGTCACATGGGTCAGACGGGGGCTAGGGGGGGCAAGGGGTAACTATATAATACTATTGACACAAAGGCAACAGCTTTCATATATAAAAAACAGTTACAAGTCTAGTTATTATTGGTCTCACTAAATACATAAAAGGTCGGTGCGCCAGGCACAGATGCTTAAAAAGACAACCACAATGCATGCTAAAAAGACCACAATAAAAGAGATTTGACCATAAAATAATCGCACTTCAATTATACAAAATGTGAAGCATATTATGTACACGTCTATTTATATATATAAACCCACAGAACTATTTGCGCATTCTCCTCTGCTGGCCTAAATGCGTACAGAAGGATGTCTTAAAATAACATAGCAAAAATAAACGTCTTTACGTTTCATTTTAACACTGGAAGAGAACAGAAAACCACATTGGAAGGCGTTTTGTTCACAAACCATAATCACACAATACTCATGTTGACTGTCTTTGGAAATAAAAATATATACTGACAGTCCCTCGCAAAAGCCGAGGAAGTCTGATAACTGTTTATCATAAATCCTCACGTGCCAGTCACAAGACGTAGAGTGGCACATCTTATCCGGGACTCGGAACCGCTCCTGAGCCCGCAAATAGCTGAGATTTGCATCATGCAAACTCCTTGCATTCACTGCACAGGCGTCCTGTCCCTCTTGGACAGGCTAAAATGTGTGAAAACTCTATCTCCGTAGCACAAAATATATCTATATAATGATAAAAAACCCATAATGTAAGCTCTAAAAAAAACAATGCTTAAGCTAGCGAAAATCTAATAATATTTACTCTTATACATCACTGGGAAACCACTTTCTTCTCTTCTTATACAAGAGGAAACCGTAACACAAGAGGAAATCGTAAACCTGTTAGCTAGACAGATACGGGATTCGTCTTCTTTCTCAGGACTATTGACTGAGAGTAATCTTCCCTTCCCTGTCAATCCTTATAAGTTGACAGAGGTATACCTTATATCTATTTTATAAAAACCCCACAATTGAACACTGAAAGATGCCAGACGCAATCTTCCCTTCCCTGTCAGTCCTTGTAACTTAGACAGAGGTCCTCCCTGCTTTCAGAGAGGCACAAATACCAACTTATCTCTATTTATAACAAACCCATAATTCGTACAATCTCCTAACGTCACTTTTTGGCTCAGAGTCCACCACGCACACGTATCCTTAGCTCGGGAATGTTCTTTAAATAAGCGAGACCAGCTAGACAGAAAACTGGAATCTCGGACACAGATGTCTCCCAAGTGCTCCAAAAAAACTGCTCCCAGACACAGCACTTCAGGCAGCCATAATAAACTTACCCGAGCGCTGTTCTCTGTGGTTCAGTCAGGAAAGAGGCACGAATGTTTAGTCAGCGTCTGCGGTCCCAGTGGTCCCCTGTCAGCCGGCACTGCTCATCCGAGTCACGGCACCAAAATGTTGGAGGGAGCGTTTTTGGGGGCTAGGGGGCACCCTCGCCAACTGTTCGAGGGAGTGATTTAGGGGCAAAGGGGCTGCTTAACTTGAGGCGGGGTGCGCAGGAACGCTCCTACTAAAAATGAAGGAAACAAATATGTGAGCCATGGAAACTAAGCCAAAAGGTTTAACAGATTTATTTAGAAGGTGCAACTTCAAGAAAAAGGCATAAAAATACAAAATACAATTATAGTGACCTCGCATTTACAGAGTCATATAAATCAGAAGGCATTTCTACATGGAAGCATTGAAATCGTTAGAAGAGAGACACTTCAGAAAATGCAATTATAACGTGTACAAGATACAAACCTCAAAGACACATTCATAAATGCACTATGAAAAACATAATTTAAATCAAGGAAAATGGTCTCAGAATGCAACACACATTTGATCTAAAATGCTGAGAATACTCACGTTTAAACCTAAAAGAAAGCAGCCTTGCAATTATAATATAAGTATTAAATTCTCACCAATCTAGAGACAAAATAGCATACATAGCATATACAGCAAATATATTGGCAAGTTAAATTGTATCTTAAAAACAAAAAACGAGCTCTTGGGGAGCACCCACACCCGCCTGCCATCTACCAACAGACAGGGGGGGTAGTCCGACGAGAACCCCGTGGGCTCTCTTTGTATACCCTTCAAGGCTGGGATCTGAAGCAGAAGTGCTTATTGCAACGTCAATCCTACCTACGTCACCTACACCACGGTTCGCACATTTATCAGAAGTGTCGTGTCTATCTTACTAAATGCGGAACATAGACTAGGTGAAAGGTTATATTCTCAGACCAAGCACTCGTCGTAAATTGCATAGGGCAAGCAGAAAATATTTAATGTAAGGAATAAAATATATAGCAATGTCTTGGTTGCCACATCCATCACCCTGGTCTGACGCTTTGGGAACTTCCCTGTTCTCATGTTCAGACGTACCCAGGATGTGGTGTGCTATATGTAGACAGGGTAGAGAGAGAGACAGTGAACTCTGCGCACACGGGTAGGGTGGGGGCTCTATAGTTTGGAGCAGGAGGCCTCGCAGAGAGAAGCTGGCTGTGATTTTTAGTCAGACAGGCTTAGAGCCTGCTGTTCAGAAAAATGGGTGCAGAACTCTGGTCAACTTAACAATAGGCCTACAAATTAGGCTGGCAGGGCCTACATAGGGGTTCATGCTTTGCTGAGTGACAAGGATGGCCCAGGTGTGGGCAGAATGGGCCTGGGGGTACTATATGATAAAATAGACCCTGCTTCACTGTCCAAATTGAATCGCATCTGGGCGGTCGCCAATGCGAAAGAAGAAAGCGCGAGACTTTGTCTCATTTATGGCTAGGCCCGAGATGTGTTCAAATTGTAAGAAAATACTTGGTGCCGGCTCCAGGGTGCCACTCAGGTCGTGGGTGTATACTATTAGGTCATCCGCGTATGCTGACAGCACGTGTGTGGTGTTTCTCAATCTAATTCACATTTGCCCTGCTTCTTTCCGTAGTTTGATGGCTAGAGGCTCCAATGCAAGCACAAATAATAGTGGCAACAGGGGACAGCCTTGACGTGTGCCCCTGCCTACTGGGTAAGTGCGTGATATATGATTTCCTGGACTTGTGCCGTGGGGGCAGTGTATAGTAGCTGTATCCATTGTATATATGCAGGTGGTATACCAAATTTCCCCAGGGCCTTAACCGTATAATCCCATTTCAGTGTATCGAATGCCTGCCTCAGGTCTAGTGTAATGCATCCTGCATTTGTATATTCTGCGGGAGTGGCCTCCATAACATGGTACAGTCGCCTAATTTATTTATTATTTATTTATTTGAAAAGTTTTATAAAGCGCGAACAAGACCCAACCGGGTATTAGAGCGCTGTACAAAGAGGAAAGCTGACGTATACCTAGAGACAATATAAATACACTCACAAAAAAGGAAATATGAGAGGAACTGGAAGCAAAAAGTAAATGAGGGTGCTAGGGGAAGAGTAGGTAGCAAGTGAACAAACAGATAACAGCCAACATAGATGAGGCCAAGCAGTTTCATCATCTACTTATTTCAAAGACAAACAAAATAAGTTTAAACCCCTAGTAGAAATGATTGTCAAGCAGTTTCATCATCGACTTACTTCAAAGACAAGCGAAATAAGTTTAAACCCCCAGTAGAAATGATTGTCAAGCACAAGTTTCGAACATAAAGTGAAAGTAAATTGTTAAGCATGCAATAAAACATCCAAGCAAACCCTATAAAGCAACATGAGAGGAACCTGAGGCATAAAATAAATGAGGACGCTAGGGGAAGAGTAGGTAGAAAATGAACAAACAATAAACAGCCCACCCCGATGAGGCCGAACAGTTTCATCATCGCCTTATTTTAAAGACAGCTGAAATACGTTTTAAATCCCAAGTGAGAATGATTGTCAAGCACGAGTTACAAACATAAAGTAAAAGTCAATTGTCAAGCATACATTTCAACACAACAAAGTAAAAATGCTTGTCGAGAATGCAAGGTAATTGACTAGCAAATGACATGGAGGCTATTGTTGATGCAGTTCTTCCAATAGTAGCCATTTGACCTGTTCTTTGAATGAGGCAGTCGAAGGGTTGACTCTGATCTCTGTTGGTAGGGCATTCCAAATTCTTGGAGCCAGCCCTGAGAAGGTACGATTGTAGGTTCTTTTTTTATTGAATTTCGGTGGTTTCAGTAGTAGGGTATTGGAGCTTCTTAGGTTTCTTCTGGATCCGGAGAGCTCAAGTTTTTTTGCCAGGTAAACGGGGCTATTGAAATGTATAGCTTTATGTGTCAGGCAGGCTATCTTGAAGCGGATCCTAGCTTCAATGGGGAGCCAGTTAAGCTGGATTAAGTCAGGTGTGATATGATCATGCTTTCTTGAGCCTGTGATTAGTCTGGCAGAGGCGTTCAGAGTAGCTCTTAGCGGCGCTAACCTAGATTTAGGAAGACCAGCTAGGGTTACCAAGCCATATTCTACTCGTGATATAACTAAGGATTGGACTGCTGATTTCATGTCTTCGGGAGGTAGGAACGGTTTGATTTTCCTAAGAGTGTTGAGCTGATGATTGGCACTCTTAATGGTTGCACTGATGTGACCTTGCATGTTTAGAAATTTGTCTAGGGTGACCCCTAAAGAGCAGGCGGAGTCCACCAAATGCGGGGTGCATTTGAGTGCTGAGATTTTTTTGATCCAGTTTTGCGTGGGAGCCTCGTGATTGCGTGGGGAAATCAAGAGAAATTCAGTTTTGAGAGAGTTAAGTAATAAGTGGTTATGAGTTAGCCATTGTTGAGTTTTTTGAAGCGCTCCGTTAAGAGTTTTAATGTCATCTGGAGAGGAGATCTTCAAATACAGTTGAGTGTCATCCGCGTACATGTGGTACTGAATGTTTGAGTCATTTAGAATGGCAGTTAGAGGTTCCATGCATAGGTTGAAGAGCAAGGGCGAAAGTGCAGAACCTTGAGGCACCCCAATAGAGACTGAAGTGCTGGCCGGCAAAGATTGGTTGACTTTGATTCTTTGTGTTCGGTTATGCAGGAAAGAGGAGAACCAATTTAGGACAGGGCCCGATAGCCCCATCCTGTATTGAAGAAGGTTAATCAGGTTATCATGTTTGATAGTGTCAAAAGCCGAGGACAAGTCCAGAAGAATTAGAAGACATGGTGTATCTTGGTCCAGAGCTCTCAATGCGTCATCAACAATGTGTGTTAACGCTGTTTCTGTGCTATGACCTGATCTAAAGCCTGATTGATGTTGGTCTAGGAGCTGAAATTTCTCAATGTGGTTGCAAAGCTGTGTGTGAACACATTTCTCGAGCAATTTCGCTAGGGACATGATGTTGGTGATCGGCCGGAAGTTACTGGGATCTGTAAGGTCTGCATTGGGCTTCTTGGGGATGGGTGTGACTTGTCCCATTTTAAGGCAGTCGGGAATCCTCCCCTGTAAGAGAGATTGTTGGATGATCTTGGACCAGAGAGGCAGAACTGCCAAGTTGAGGTCTTTGAGCAGCTTGGCGGGGAGTGGGTCCTTGAAATGGTTGGAAGGTTTCAGAGAAGCCAGGGAAAGTGACAGCTCCTCCAAGTCTGGAGGTCGGAAGGAATTCCAGCAGGCATTGTTTTTGGGTGTGTACAGGCATTGATTTTGGGTGTGTATTGCCGTGTAACCAGGCAAACCCTCGGAACTCATAGACAACAAATTCTCAGCGGCCCGTTGCAGTTCCCGCTCAATACTTCTAGACTTTTCAGCGAAGTGCTCTGAGAAGTCCTCCTCACTGGGTCCAGCGATTTTGATTGCTGGAATAGGATTAGCCTGTTGTTTGATGATATCAAACAGTTTCCTGGGACGGTTTTTAGCGCTGTCAAGCTGATCTCTGAAATGATCTGATTTAGCGATGCGAATGAGTTTGTTGTAAGAGCTTCTCATCTTTCTTAACTGTTCGAGGCTAGAAGTGGAGGGGGCATTTCTCCAACGTCTCTCAGAGAGCCTCAGCTTGCGACGTTCGTCATTAAGGGTACCACTGAACCAAGGTTTGGATTGTTTGCAGGGAATCCTTTTAAGTAGCTTCGGAGCTGCAGAGTCAAGAATATTAGACATAGTGTTGAAGTAATGATCCGTCAACTCTTCCAAATTATTCATGGTAGTTGGAGGTTCAAGTAGGTTCTTGCTCAAGATGGAAAGGTTAGAGATGTTAATATCTCTCAGGTTACGAGACAATTGCTTGTTTTTGAGTGGTTGCCCTTGTCTAATCAATACCTTCTCCTGAATGCGAAAGGAGATTTGGAGATGATCCGACCAATCACATGGCGCTATGTCATCTAGCTGAATAATGTGCTCTCTAGCTATGATGAGGTCAAGGGTAGCGCCCATGCAGTGGGTAGGACCGTTGCAGGCCTGTATATAGTTGAGGTCAGAGAGGAAAGACTTAAGAGAGCAGACTACTGGATCATTAGAGTCATTCCAGTGAAGGTTGAAGTCACCGAGGAAGATGTGATTAGGATGGAGGGCTGAGCTGGCAGAGATGGATTCCATTAATTCTTCTACGAAGAGTAAGTTGTTGTCCCCCGGAGGATGGTAGATCGAGTGAAGCACACAGACAATCTTGCCCTTGTTCCAAATTTCAGCGACAAGTAGCTCACAGGAGGACATCGAGTCCTTATGAGTCTGCTTCAAAATAAGGCTGGACCGATGGATGCAAGCAATCCCCCCCCCCAGATTTAATAGCCCTATCACATCTGACAATGTCATAGCCAGGAGGAATTAAAATGTCAAGTATTGGGGAGCAAGAGTCATTGAGCCAAGTTTCCGTAAGAATCAGGAGGTCTAATTCTTGTGATAAGATGAGTTCGGAGATATCTGCTGCGTGCTTCACTGCTGATCTGCAGTTGAGAAGCATCGATTTGATATGGGAATCTGTGGTTGCTTCCACTAGGTGCGAAGTGACTACCTGAAGTAAGTTGTCCTTATTCAAGGATCTCAAGTTAACACTCGGTTCTCTATCAGGATCGGAGGAGATAGTGGGTATGGAGCTAGGCGAGATTGCGTAGTCCTCATAAGATAGTGAGAGTGCGAGCGTGTCAACCTCAGACCCCTGCGTCTGTAAACTAAAGGGTCTGGAGTGGAGGTAGGGAGGAGGGGGAGCGGGCCCTCGAGGGTAGTTCGGGCAGGTAACAGAGGACCTTTCCATTCCACCATTTAAATTAGTTGCAGGGTGCGAGGGTAGATCCGATTCCGCGGGCGGATATGGTGTGAGGAACTTTTCATTCTTTATTGAGCATTGTAGGAGGATCTGGAGGTTGTCATTTACAGAAAGGAGGTCCCGTTTCAGTTCGGCCAATTGTTCCTGAATCCGCCGAAGACTGACACCATCAGGTGACCATCCAGTATAAGGTGCAGGGAGATGCCTCTTCTCCATACAGTTATTGCAAGGGGAGATGGACCCCTGCTTAAGCTCAGTTATGGGCTCCAAAGGAATAGTGTGAATGGTAAGGATGGCGTCAGGGATCATAAGCGGCGGTTGAGGGGTACACCCTTGAGTATGTCCAAGGGGCGGTCCACAGGTAGTATCCTGAGCCCTGGGCGTAGAGCAAGAGGAAGCAGTAGGTTTAGGGGAGTTCAGAGGAGCGGGTGGCCCAAAGGTAGCATCCTGAGCAATGGGAAGAGAGTTAGAGGAGGAAAGCAAAGGAAGGGGAGTCCCTAAGGTAGCATTAGGATTAGGAGTAGGGATAGATTGGACGTGAGGGGAGGGGTCGTTGTTGCTTCTAGTCAAGAGGTTGGGTCGCGGTGTAGTGGGTTTTGGGACCAAGGGCGGTGAATGTACTATGTTTAGGGGGAAGTCCGTGTCCAAGGGACTGGCAGTCAGATTGGAAGTGGGGGTGGTTTGTGCCTGAGGTGGTGGGTGCAGGGGGGGTTGAGTATGCCGCGGTTTGAGGGGGGTCAGTGTCCAAGGGATCATTGGTGCCGTTGGCTGTAGAGAGGGTGTGGGAAGGAGGGGTAAGTGTCTCGGGATCAGCCTTGTGGTGATTCCTGGTTGTGCGTTTGCTGGTCCTGGTAGTATCGGTTGCCGTCATTGTAGTGGGTGTTTGCCGGCGGAGTGTGATGATAGGGGTAGTGAGATTATAGTTAGTGATGGTGGATGTCCATGAGTTGTATCATGGGTCATCTGGTGAGGGAGATTGGGTCGGTTCAGGGTTTTTTGTCAGGGTGAGGGCCGGTAAGGAAAATTGGGTTTGAAGGCACTGCTGAGTTATAGAGGAGAGTAGCGTTGGGAAGTGCCGATCAAAAGTGGTGAGGTGCGGGTCTGAGGCCTGAATGAGAATGTTTCCTGTTTTGAAGATGGAAATTGTCGGTTCTCCTTTAAAGGTAGGGGAGACAGTTGTGGAGATTTTTTCGCCATAGGGAATATTAACCGACTTGGTGACTAGAAAATGAAGAAGGAAGGTGTTTTTCCACTTAGTTGGGCGGTTTGTGTAAAAAATGAAGTTAGTTTTCGTCTCGCCATTAGTAGCGGTGTGGTAGTTGTCAACAATAAGTGTTTCTGGGTGCTGTTTTAGGGTTCTATGCTTTAAGTTCTTTTTAGCATTACTGGTCACGTTTTCTGGGTAATTAATGGACCATGAGTTTGGTCCGTGGCGAGCGAGTTTAGAGTTCCTGGTGGTATATGACGGAGGCATAGTTAATGACTGTGAGATTCTGGATCTAAAGAATCGGTTGGAGAAATATTTGGCCCTCAGTAGCGCAATCCGGGGACAGGGTCACCGAAGGTGTTGATTCATGAAGACAATTTGGGTTCAGGCATAATCGGGTGAGTGAGGTAGGCACCAAATTGGAGGGGGGTTCGAGAAACGGCAGGGTTAGCAGAGTAAAGAGAATAGATTCATCACGTATATAAATGGCGAAAAGATGATTTAGGTGGATAAAAGGTCAGAGGACGCTTGTCGGTCTCGCAGTTGCGAGGGTCAATCTTTGGCCACCATTTAGGACCAGGCATTTATATGTGCACAAGGTGAGGGCATACCAAATTGGCTAAAATCTCTGCCTTTGAGGACGTTCCAATAAGGCTGCTTATTTGTTCTGTGTAGAGATCTCACTCTTGCAGTCCTGTTTTTGTTTCTAGAATCAGTTGCTGTAGGTCTTCTTTCCCTGTCTGTTGTTTGTGGGGCTTAAGCAAGCTTCTGCTGTTTTGCATTATTGTAGGTTCCTATGAGTTAGGGAAATGGCTGATATCCAAAGATCAATGGTTGTCTTCTTTCACTTTCTGTTGTTTTTGTGGTTTAATCGGGGAACGGCCATTTTGAACCGATGCTGTACTCGGTGTCCATAGGGCTGCGTCCGGGGCAAAAAAACAAATCTGCTCGTCTGCCCTGGGGTCAACACCCACTCCTGCCGAGTAGCTCGGTAGCTCACGGCAACATCAAAGGGACCACAGCAACCATCCTCCCGCTGCGCTCCCGTGGTCTCGCTCGTGATGACCGCCGCTCAACATAGAGCATGACCCCAAGGAATCACAGGTGTGCTGGGGTGGGGGGGGAGACATCCTCCGGCCCTCAAGCAAACTCCTGCCTAGGTGCCGTTCCGCACCGCCGGATCAGATCCCCTGTTGACATCCGCCTCTCATGGAAAAACCCGGGGAGCCCGGCCCGTCACTCCCTTCCCGCTGTGCCTCTCAGCTTCCACCCGTCTCCGCGTCTTACCTCACTGCACGGAGAGGTGTACTTGAACACAGGGGTCCGGCGTGCTGTCCGGAGCCTCTCCCGATCCTGCTTCGTGCCCGACCCCGCTCCAGATCCGGCACCTCGCCTCCAAACGAGAGCTCCCGGGTGGCAGTTCGTCCTCTGCAACCACTGCGGATTCCTCTTCCTTGGCAGGCTAGATTGCCGATGCGATCTCCTGCAATAGCGCCGTCTCTTTTGGCCAACTTGGGATTAATGCAAAAGATTGCCATCCCTAGCCTCAGCACTCCTTCTCAGAGCACCCGTCCTGTCGGCCATCTTCTTCTTAGCTTCTTGCTAAGCCCATACATGACAGTAACCCGATTCAAGGCCCCATTCTCCCGATTTTTTTTCTTTAATCTCCCACTTTGCTCTTCTAAAATGTTGGCATGTATGCATAGATGCAGCATGGATAGAACCCTTCGATACTAATGAGTCCTTCCCGGAGGCTGCCATTTTGTTGCGTTGGGATGACGCCCGGCCTAAGATGGCCGCTACCGCGTTAGTTCCAGCTCGTACTTCAGGAACATTCTTCCGCGCCAGTCCTGCACGCGCGAGCCGATTCACTTACAGGCTGCGTCCTCCTGCACGCGGCTGCCGCAGCTCCGACGGGGCGCGCGCTGCTGCTGGCGATCAGCGGACCAATGTTCAGTGATGTACTGCGCGCTGGCACAAAGCCGCATTGATCCGTGTGGATTAGTTTAGGCAGGTATAGGATTAACCGGCATGCCAGTATTTTGCTCAGTATCTTGTATTCTGTGGCAAGAAATGATAGTGGACGGTATCCTGAGATATCCGTGGCAGCTCGCCCCGGTTTAGGGAGTGATACCACTAGCGCCTGCATAGTAGGGGAGGGGAGGTTTCCTACATCTAGCGCCGTTCTATATAATTGCTCCAATTGGGGGACCAAAGCATCTGAGAATGTGTCAAAGAATTCTATCGGTAGGCCATCTAGGCCTGGTGCCTTGTTACGTGGTAGCTCCCGGATGGCCTCTTTGATTTCTCCTCTTGTAATGGGACCGGATATGTCGTCTTGGGCCGCCCGGTTGAGTTGGGGCTAGGTTAGATCGTCCAAAAAGACGTCTATGGGTACGCTCCCTGTGTGTGCCGGGGGTTTGTACAAGGTTTCATAATATGTGCAGAATGCCTCATTGATTGCTTGCTGGGTGCTTACAGTCTCCCCTTCCGGTGTGATCTCGTGTATTGTGGTAGGGGGGGTGCATCCCTTATTATCTTTGCAAGGAGCGCACCCGACTTGTCAGCCTCTGCATGTTTTATCTGGGTGTAGGATCTATAGTCTATAATTCTGAGGCTTTCCAGCAGCTCAGCATGCTGTATGCGTGCCTCCTGCAGCGGTGTTGTTTTTGTAGGGTCTCTTGCTGCTTCTTGCCCTAGTGCATTCATGCTGCTTTCAACTGATTTAATATTGTTATGTATTTCCTGTCTCGCCCCTGCTGTAGTGCTAATAGCAGTGCCTCGTATAACAGTTTTAAACGCGTCCCATTCTACGAGACTCTAACAGGCGGAATTGGCGTTCTCTATAAAATAATTGGTAATGGCGGTTGACAGAGTATTCAGTCCTCCAGCATTTGGGGCCATAATTTCCAGGTAGGGACCGGTGTGGGGATTCTGCCCCAAGCAAGAGTGATCTCTAACGGGTTGTGATATGAAAAAGTCTTCCCCAAATAAGTGGTGTGGGTCACTTGTGTAGTGAGGGGGAGGGAGCATAGTATTCTATCAATCCATGTGTGGAGTTGGTGAGTCGGGGAAAAGAATGAATATTCTCTGCTGCTTGGGTTCTTCAATCACCATACGTCCCCAATTGCCCAACCATCAGTCCATCTGCGCAGTGCCTCCGCTTGTTCAATAGACCCTGCGCCTTGAATTGGGGGATGTGAGCGGTCCATTTGGGTGTCCATGACTGCATTATAATCACCGCCCAGTATCCATGGGTAAGCTTCCCATTCCACTAGTATTGCGTTTAGGCCTGAGAGGAACTTGACTTGATCAAAGTTCGGGGCATATAAACTGCCCACCACCACGTGTGCACCGTCCAGCGTACCGTGTATTAGTATGTACCTTCCCTGTGGGTCTATGCGCTGTTCTAATGCCACAAACGGAACCCATTGCCTGACCCATATCTTCGCCCCTCTAGCAAATGCTGAATATGTTCGGGTGTGGGGCTTTTCGCCTGTGATTTGCGAGTATTTTTGATACAGCGTGGTCTTCTTCCTGCCGTGCTCTTTGGGCTTTGAGGTATGCTTTGCGACGAGGTTCTAGATGCCGTAGGGGGGAACATGACCTCCAGACATTCCTCCGCCTCTTCTGGGCTCTCAAAGAAGTGTGATTTTTGGTCCTGGATGACCTTCAGGCGGGCAGGGAGCAACAAGGCGTACTTAAGGTCCAGGGCTCTGAGTTTCTTCTTGATTGCTTGGTATGAGGATCTCCTACGTTGGGCAAGGATGGTATAATCTGGGTATAACGATATCCGTTGATTCTCAAATTGGATCAGAGATCTCTCCCTTGCCTGCTGTAGCAAAGTGTCCCAGTCTCTGAAGTTAAGTATCCGGGCTATCAGGGGGCGAGGCAGAGCCCCCACCGCCGGTCTACCAGTGGGGATTCTGTGGGCGCTTTCAACACAGAAGAAGTCAGAGAGGCCCTAGGGGGCCACGTGCTCACAGAGCCATTGCTCTATGAATCTGGTGGCGTTGGGGCCTTCACAGGGCTCTGGAAGCCCAATGATACAGACAGTATTCCTCCTTGTTCTCCCCTCGGCATCCTCAACCCTGTCCTGCAGTCCTGATACTTGTCGCTTCAATTGCATTATTTGTGCCGCGTGCTCTTTATGCTGGGGCAGCATCTCTGCTAGGGTTAATTTGTTGGCCTTTACAGTTGTTGCTAATTTGGTGTGGTCCGCTTTTAGGAGAGTGAAGCCAGTGGTCAGTGAGCCTATTTGCTGTTCTATGGCCTTACGTGAGTCTCTGACTTCCTGAAGAATTAAGTCCAGCTTGTCTGGGGTTGACTCCATATTTGTGGGTGGAATGCAGCTCCGTGAAAGAGGTTGGGTGGTATTATCTGTTTCCTCTGGTTGCTGCGTGTTTGTGGTGGTTACGTCCGGGTCTTCCCTTTTGGGCGCCCTATGGCGTGATAGGTGTCGACACAAAAGCGGAGTGAGCTCTGTTGGTCTACTGGGCAGCTAATTCAGTCTTTGCTTGTGGCCCCTGGTTGTATAGGGTGGGCTGGTCCGGCTCGGGTTATGGCCTAGTTAGCTACAACAGCTCTGTAATACGGGGGTTCCTGGTGCCTCCTCTCCGTGCCTCTACCCACACTCCTGAGGTTGTATCTTAGAGGACTAGGAGGCTAACTCATATGTATGTCTTCGGTAGTATCCAGAAATGCGACCCCAGTCCTGATTTCTGCTTCAGGCAGAGTCCTTATAGCTTTCATAGGTCTGCGTTCCGCTCTCTTTTCACCACTCTGGTCTCCGATGTGGCCACATGCCTCCACGCCCAACCGGAGGCCAACGTAGGCTGGGGGGAGGCCAGGGGGGGACTCACTGTGTCAGCAGCCTGTTGTCAGGTGATAGCTTCGCCCCTTGTTGTGGGATTCCGTGGTCAGCGTCCACCGATTACCCCTCCACTCCAGACGCCAAGTTTCAATGTGGAGCTCCCTTCTCCCGGGGATAGTCTCAGTCTAGGCTCCACTATTTGTTTAGGGCCTATGGCTCAGGAGCCTGTTCAGGTAGGGCCAATGTATTTTCAGTTATTTCTCCCCCTGTCGCTGATCTTCGTGCGGTTAGCTGCATATCTTTGGTCGTCTGAACACACTGCCTCGCCGCTAGCGTGCTGCTCCCTGACAGCGGTTTTTTAACCCTTTAGCAGTGTTGTGTTAGGGGCCCATGTCGTCTTGCTGGTCCCAGCAGTCAGGGGGGGCAGCGTCCGCCCGGGCCGCACTCCAGGACGAGTTCCAGGCTGTACCTATTGCCGGGGCGCCCCGTTTGGACTCCTCTCCCTCCCGGATTCACCGCAACTTAGAGCGGCTTCGTTGGCTTCGGGTTATGGGCTTTGCAGCCATCCGATTTGCATCTCATGGGCCTGATGCTCCTCACAACCCCCCGTCTGGACCAGCCTGCGGCGGGCAGCGGCCCGCCCCCTGGGCCAGGCCCAGTCAGGTCCCCGAGGACTTCTTGGTTGCTCTTTGCTCACTCACCGCCTGCGGATGGATCAATCGCCGGGAGGGCTCACCAGGTAGGGAGGGCTCTGCTTCACTGCAACTCAGGGGGGGGAAGCAGACCGAAGGCCAGATTTCAAGGGAGACCTGAGGCCCCAGTCGGTCTCTCACTCTGCATCTGTCCCAGGTCTCCGACGGGGGGGGGCAGCAACCCCCTGTCTCAGTCGCGGAGGAGGGGGGGACATGCAGTAATCGGCCTCCGACCTCTCGGCGGTGTATCGCCGCTTCAGGCCAGTGCCGTCGCACCGTCACCGAGGTCTTCCTCATCAGCCCGCAGGCCTCGTCCGGCTTAGGCCCCTTCACTTTACTCAGGCATGGATGGGTCGCCAGCTGTCGCCGAGGCGGCCAGTCTGTGCACCCTCTGCTCCGCTATCGGCTGGGGAGTGTTTCACTCATGGATGGTCCCCAGCTTCGTGTGGATAATCAGGATCTTTTAGTCCGGACCCGGAGCTCAGCTAGATTGCGACCGCCATGTTTGGCAGTTAGCCACGCCCCCCTTTGCATGCCACTCTATGCCACTCCACAACACACTGACACTCTATGCTTCTCCTCTCTACTCTACGCCACACCAGTCTATGCCACTCTATTCCACTCCATTCTACGACATTCCACAACACTGTACTCCACTCCATGCCATTTTATTCCACTCTATTACACTACTCTATACCAGTCTACTCTATACCAATCTACTTTGCTCTAGGCCACTCTATGCAACTCCCTCTATGCTACCCCATGTTAATTTACTCCACACTATGCAACTCCACTCTGACACTCTAGTCCACTCCACTAAACTCTTTAACACTACTCTATGCACATTCACTCTATGGCACTCTACTTCCCCCACAACACCCCACAACACTCTGAGCCACTCTATGCTACTCCACGACATTCATTTTTATGCCACTTTTATCCATGCTGAACAGTATCCACACTGGTGTATAAGATGGCTAAAACACATTGGCAAAGCCAATAGCTCTTGCATAGGCAAGACCTATTGGCTTAGCCAATGCTTCTTTACTTTCTGAAACTCTCTCTGTTTCATAATATAAATATAGTCAGCCTGGCAATGCATTTTCTTCTAAATAAAACTCACAGCCAAACCTGCTTAAT
Organism: Calotriton arnoldi; assembly: GCA_963921515.1. Classification (NCBI taxonomy): domain Eukaryota; kingdom Metazoa; phylum Chordata; class Amphibia; order Caudata; family Salamandridae; genus Calotriton; species Calotriton arnoldi. The sequence continues at coordinate 379,771 of CAWUFW010009732.1, read as the reverse complement.
GAAACATGGCTGAGACGCCTTCGTATGACCTCTCATGTAGAAGGGTGGGGCACAGTAGCCCATGAGCACAAATCGAAAATTTCAGAATCAATCATGCTCATCAGCAGCAGAACTTGTTTCAGTAGCTGAGCTGAATTTTTGCAAGCGCCTGTGCAGGGTTTTGAAAGTGCATTGTCTGCCCGTCTCTGACCCGGGGAATAAAGCTGGCAGGGCCGTAGCCGCGGGGGGGGGCAGAGTGGGCTAGCGAGGCCGGCACCCCCAAATTCATGTTTGGCCCGCCTAAAATACACATGCCCTATTTGAGCCCAATTCATTAGACTGAGAGTCTTTCTCTCAGCAGCCTGAAGCAGCCAGGACGTGTGCAATTAGCCCATACTCATGTCCTGTGCCTCTGACAGGGCCAGTGTGGGGGAGGAAGAATGGCCACACCCTTGTTCCCCGGGCAGCACAGCTTTTTCTCTGATCTGGAAATACACTGCGCAGGTCGTACGAGCTGGTCCGTCCCCTCTTGCTGCAGCATGCTTGCCTGCACTGCCCATGTCACTGGCCCCTCGGCCATGTCCTGGGGCTACTGTCATCCTCGGGGACAGAATCTACCCCTCTTCCTTATTCCCTGCAACCTGTCAGGGCACTCAAGAGCACACTGCTCCTCCTGACACGTGGGATCGGGAACCGGGCGGCCGGCCGGCCTGCTGGGAGATGAGCGGGCTTTTGCCGAAAGTCTGCGGCCCTACCCTACTACTGCAAGAAAGCCCGAGGACTCCGACACACCATTGCAATAAAAGGTAGTGCCATTAAGTGAGTGGGGTTGCCACCATTCCATGAGAAAAATATCAGATGCATTTTAAGATCCTGCAAAGGCTCGAACGTGATCTGAAGTGGAATCTTATGTGTAATCAAATGTATTCATTTTTAGGTCTCACCTAGCGTTGCTGCGCACATGCGCAGCTCGCTCGGCGAGATTTATTGTAAATGAGGAGTTTGAGAAAAGGGCTTGAAGCCCCGCCCCTTATTTCCATTGGCTTGCGTCACCGTTTATGGTAAACGGTGCGCTGCCATTGGAAATAAGGTTTCTGGGGTGCCTCCTTTTCGCTTTTTTGTCCGGCCCACCCGGACTGGCTCTCCTGCTTTCCTTCTGTCGTAACGCTATTTCTTATCTTTAGTTGGCGTGTTGTATTAGATTCTGTGTTTGTGTGTTCACTGGACCGTTGCGGGTGCCTAGCTGTTTGCTGATGCCATAATAGAAGAGGGAGGATCGCTTCCACAACAAGGTAAGGCATGGTTTTTTTTAGATTTTTTTTTTTGTAGTGTTGTATTATATTTGCGTTTCGTTTTAAATGTTTTTTTTTTGGTTTTGCAGGCTCGTTGCGACCCCCAGCCCGTTTTATGGAAGCAGAGAGCAGGGAGGAGTGTGTGTTTTCGGCGGGATGTTCCAGCTTTTCGCCGATGCCACTACAGACAAGGTAGGCAACCCCCAGCCCGTTTCATGGAAGCAGGGAGGAGTGGAGGAGCGCGTGCATAGCAAGGGAAGTGGAGTTTTTTTGTTTGTTTTGTATTAAATGTGCGTTTCTTTCACCTTTTAAATTCTAAGGTTTTTTTTAATTGCAGGTTGTTGCGACCCCCAGCCCCTTTGCGACGGGAGCAGAGGGCGGAGTGCGGGAGGAGCGCTTCCACAACAAGGTAAGGCGATTTTTTTTTTCCCCCAGGGCTTTGAGCACCTTAAGCACTCATAAGTACCATGGGGTTCTGGGTCTCAAACCTTTCAACAAAAGGTCCCCATCACAAATTCCATCATAGACTACTGGGGTCCTAGCTGGTATCCAGGCTATCCTACCCTTTGGCGATCCTGCGGGCATAGGGCCGCCTCACAGGGGCATTTGTTTATGTTCTTGGTTGGCTGGAGTGTGGTAAGGGGTGTAGTCAGACCACATAATCCTTCCAGAGAAGCCCGTAAAGAGCAACACCAGGGCTCGTAGAAACCCAGGCAGCAAAGGTAACAAAGCGGGCAAGGCCCCTGCAGCTTTGCTGTGGGGTGATGCTGTGGCATCGGTACCTCTTGCGTGAAGTACCCGTCTCCACTGTGCTGCTCCGCGCGTGCCATCTTCCGACATCTCTTCAACGGTGTCAAATACCACACTTCGGTTTCTTCCTCAGTAAACTTTTTAAAAACACTGGGGTGGGGGGGGACTAAAATGCAGGGCTGTGGGGAGTACCATGACAGAAAGAGTGATAAAACCAAGAAAGAGGTGGGGTGTTTTGTTTTGACGCGGCATTTGCTCTAAAATATTCTCTGTTCAAATTGGTCCAACGTGCATTACAGTCATTATATTTTCTGAACTTCAGACGATGAGACACGTTCACTCACATGACTCTATTTTAAGGGTACCTGGTGAGTTTGTGTTATCAAGACCACTGTGTTTCTCTGTTTAACAACCCAGTGCATTCTGGGAGGTGTAGTCCGGATACAACTCCGTTGGACCGCGTAATACTGGAATAATGTGCCCCTTATAACTTGGAGCCATCGGGTGACCTTTCTTCTGACAAGCAGCTGACATCCCCCCGGCCCCGACGGCAAACCCCTGCTTATCCTGTAAACATGTCCATCTGTATTTAATACTGTTGTATTATATTTGCGTTTCGTTTTAAATGGTTTTTTGTTTTGTTTTGCAGGCTTGTTGCGACCCCCAGCACGTTTTATGGAAGCAGAGAGCAGGGAGGAGTGTGTGTTTTCGGCGGGATGTTACAGCTTTTCGCCGATGCCACTACAGACGAGGTAGGTGACCCCCAGCCCGTTTCATGGAAGCAGGGAGGAGTGCGTGCATAGCAAGGGAAGTGGAGGTTTTTTTTTGTCTTGTATTAAATGTGCGTTTCTTTCGCTTTTTATATTCTATGTTTTTTTTTTATTGCAGGTTGTTGCAACCCCCAGCCCCTTTGCGACGGGAGCAGAGGGCAGGGCGGAGTGCGGGAGGAGCGCTTCCACAACAAGGTAAGGCGATTTTTTTTTTTTCCAGGGCTTTGAGCACCTTTAAGCACTCATAAGTACCATGGGGTTCTGGGTCTCAACCCTTTCAACAAAAGGTCCCCATCACAAATTCCATTATAGACTACTGGGGTCCTAGCTGGTATCCAGGCTATCCTACCCTTTGGCGATCCTGCGGGCATAGGGCCGCCTCACAGGGGCATTTGTTTATGTTCTTGGTTGGCTGGAGTGTGGTAAGGGGTGTAATCAGACCACATAATCCTTCCAGAGAAGCCCGTAAAGAGCACCACCAGGGCTCGTACAAACCCAGGCAGCAAAGGTAACAAAGCGGGCAAGGCCCCTGCAGCTTTGCTGTGGGGCGATGCTGTGGCATCGGTACCCCTTGCGTGAAGTACCCGTCTCCACTGTGCTGCTCCGCGCGTGCCATCTTCCGACATCTCTTCAACGGTGTCAAATACCACACTTCGGTTTCTTCCTCAGTAAACTTTTTAAAAACACTGGGGTGGGGGGGGGGGGGGGCTAAAATACAGGGCTGTGGGGAGTACCATGACAGAAAGAGTGATAAAACCAAGAAAGAGGTGGGGTGTTTTGTTTTGACGCGGCATTTGCTCTAAAATATTCTCTGTTCAAATTGGTCCAACGTGCATTACAGTCATTATATTTTCTGAACTTCAGACGATGGGACACGTTCACTCACATGGCTCTATTTTAAGGGTACCTGGTGAGTTCGTGTTATCAAGACCACTGTGTTTCTCTGTTTAACAACCCAGTGCATTCTGGGAGGTGTAGTCCGGATACAACTCTGTTGGACCGCGTAATACTGGAATAATGTGCCCCTTATAACTTGGAGCCATCGGGTGACCTTTCCTCTGACAAGCAGCTGACATCCCCCCGGCCCCGACGGCAAACCCCTACTTATCCTGTAAACATGTCCATCTGTATTTAATATTCCAACTCAGTGAGCTGTGGGATAAACTTGTTGGACTAAGCCTAATTTCCAAGAAATGTGCTGAGTAATGTGGGCGCGCGTTATTAGAACCGTTCTGTTTGTAAACCGATTTCGCGCCAACGTCTGTCTCATCGCGCTCCCCCATCCTGCTCGCGCACCCCCACCCTGCTCGCGCACCCCCACCCTACCGACCCTGCTCCCGCACCCCCACCCCACCCTGCTCTGGGCCTAGCCGCGGAGCTGCCCACCTCCAGAGCGCCCCTCTCTAGCCCGTCTCCGGGGCAGAGGGGAGGACAGGCCTTTGGGCGGCAGCGGAGTCTGCTTCATGTTTACTGACACAAATACCCTCTCTGTATCTGCGTATTATCCACCAGGAATGGTGACCTTTGGCTGGTGCATAGCTGAGGCTCACCCAGCTGTCAACAGCGCCTCGCTCCTCCCTGCGCAGCCAGACGAGGCCCGCGCGCAGCTCCTCCTGGCCAGCCGCGGTAAACTCCCCCTGAACCCCTTGCTCCTCAAGACACCCCCCTCCGTCTCACAAAATCAAGCAGGCGCAGCGCAGGGACACAGCAGTGGTTGTACTTCATCCTGTCAAGAGACCCCTTATAGTACCAGCATTGGCAACCTACCCCACCCCTCCAACGTAACATGCATGCTCATAAATAAACACACAACACATTTCTTGTTTGGGTAAAATTGCTGCAGGTTTATTACATACACCGTTATGTAATATGGTGGGTTATCTTACGGGCGATCCAAGGGCAGGCAACCGTCTGGGCCGCCTGCCCGCCTGATGAGCCAAGCAGCACTGGGGCGAACCCCATCTGTGCTGCCACTTCTGGTGATCCTCTTCCCGGATCACGTGACACATGGTTCCTTATTACTCACGCCCCTTTCAGGGCGGAGCGTAGCATAGCAAACCCCCGGTTGTTCAGGCCCACAACCGCCCGAAGGACTAACGGGGCGCCGACACGGTTTTCTAGGAACCTCCCATGAGGCTCCTAGGATTTGGCTCTGGCACCCACCATGGTGCCGCGCAGAGGTACCCTTCTGTACCCCTCTGCTTCCAGATCGCCCTGTAACTCCGCCTGCAACGAAAAAGACAACATTACAACATTCTCTGCCTCCTGCCTGCCACGAACCACGCCGGGTAAGCGGTAGGGTGGGAGACGGCGTATCCGGGCGCGCGAAAGAGGACGACAAGATGGTGGGGGAGGCCTATATACCCCTCCCCTGTCCTCGCGCCCCGGACGTGATGCTCGCCTATCGCGCTGCGACAAGGCTTGGGGGACTCCTCCCTGAGTCCCTGCCCCTACGGGGTGTGGGGTGCCCAGCTGGCACTAGAGGGCTGCCCTCTTTCGTGGCCCCCTGCGGGGGCCTCGGACAGCCGCATAGTACCAGCATTGGCAACCTACCCCACCCCTCCAACGTAACATGCATGCTCATAAATAAACACACAACACATTTCTTGTTTGGGTAAAATTGCTGCAGGTTTATTACATACACCGTTATGTAATATGGTGGGTTATCTTACGGGCGATCCAAGGGCAGGCAACCGTCTGGGCCGCCTGCCCGCCTGATGAGCCAAGCAGCACTGGGGCGAACCCCATCTGTGCTGCCACTTCTGGTGATCCTCTTCCCGGATCACGTGACACATGGTTCCTTATTACTCACGCCCCTTTCAGGGCGGAGCGTAGCATAGCAAACCCCCGGTTGTTCAGGCCCACAACCGCCCGAAGGACTAACGGGGCGCCGACACGGTTTTCTAGGAACCTCCCATGAGGCTCCTAGGATTTGGCTCTGGCACCCACCATGGTGCCGCGCAGAGGTACCCTTCTGTACCCCTCTGCTTCCAGATCGCCCTGTAACTCCGCCACAGCTCTGGAGGTGGCCACCGTCGCCGCCAGAGCCCCCCACCAAAACAGCTTCTTTCTCACCTGCAACCTCTCATTTTCAGGCCTCCTGCAAAGCTAGGGAAGGATCCCTCCCACTGGTGATAGATGAACCCCATCTATGTCACAATAGCCCTTGCCGGTAGCCTGGATCAGCTGGTGTCTAATGCAACACAAGGCCCTTCTGCCCTGTGAATTTGTGCCAAGAACTATCCACCCTCCTGTGGGAAAGTTCCACTACTTCACATAACTCAGCCCCGTGCCAACTCTGGGCGGGGCAGATGATTCCCTGGCTCACATTGCCCCATTAATTTGCTGAGCTCACCTAGCTGCCGTCCTACTAGGATGGTGTGTCTAGCACACCTGTGTCCCCACTTTAAGGGACAGCTGCCCGCTTGGTGGGAGACCGCTCCCACACCCACCTGCCTACTTTTGGCAATTCGGGCGAGGAGGATTATATTTTAACCTTTGCACCGTCCATTTGCTTTCTAACTCATGACGCACAGGAAGTCCATAACTAGACGTGTGTGACAATGAGCCAGGGTGCCCTCCTGCCCTTGCCGTGCATCCCTTATTTCTTATGGGAATTTCGCCAGCCCAGCTCCCTTCGTGGTGAACCCCCTAGGGATACCAGCTAGGGAATCCGTCTGATTAATGCAGTGCGCACTGGCTGCCATATGGTGCCTAACCTTAAGGATTGGCTAAGTCCTACTTTGCCCTTCATCCCAGAATATTCCCGAATAGGGGGTTCACACTGCTCGCCTTGCCTTTTGTGCTTGGCACCTAGTTCCCCCTTTCTTGGGGACGCAGCACAATGTGTTAGCTGACAGCACCCCCGCCCAGTGAGGCTAATCTAGCTAACCGGGCAGGGCATTTGACCTTAACTGCAGGAAAAGTCGACAGGCTAGAACCCTCCCTGCGAGAGCCCCCAAATAGGGGGCAGGGGCGTTCACACTGCCCACCCCAGGGCAACCCCAGCGGTGGAAAATTACCTGCTCAGTTAAATTTTGCTTTTTTTTTTTTTTTTTGTTGATCACTAAACATGCCAAATGTTTTTTTACATAGTAGCCTTTTGTGCTTGACACCTTGTGTCCCCATTACTTGGGACGGCAGCCCCTGTTGGCTGACAGCGTCACCACCCAGTGTTGCATCTATTACTGACCTGGCTTGCGTTTGCGCCTAACTGCAGGATCATAGTCAACTGCCCTTGGTTCTGGGGGCACTTATTTTGCCCTGTTGGCCAGACGTATGCACAAACCCTTTGCTTGCTACCCTGGTGAACACCTTAATGGTATCAAAGCTGGTTTGAAACAATGTATGTCTTGCGCCCACTACTGGAGACACCTCACCCTTTCGTGCAATTACAACTTACGCAGCGCACCCCGCTTGCCTAACTGCCGTCGGATCACAGATGCACAGTACCTACTGTGCATCTCCGACCCTGGATGCTTTAAACCTGCCACAGTAACGGAAACCAAGCTTCCCAGTTCCCCGTTTAGCTGCAGTACACCTTCAGTGGGTCCGCTAGGAGATACCACAAACAGACACACCTATATGTATTGTGCCCACTATTGGAGACAACTCACCCCTTCGTGGAGTGACAACTACACAGGTGCCTACCCAAGTCACCCAACAGACAAGTTGGCCCTGACTACCTTGTGTTCTGGTGCCAGGTTTGGGAAGAGCCTTGCCTTCACTAGCTGCCCCCTGGGAAACAAGACAGTGCTCTGGCCGCAGCGCAGCGATGCCCTCGTGTAGCATCGAACCCTGGTCAAATAAGAGTGACAACTCCAACTTACTTAAGACTACACCATGGCCATGGGTGGAGTTTAGCTCTTCCCCAAACTTCTGCTAGCGTAACCCACGGTCACGCCTCCTGTTCAGTTCACTTTAGTAATTCATGGCACTGACCCACAAGGGCCTAATACTGGGCTGTGTAAATGGGGCCCAGGGTGACCTTAAACACTCGGCTTGGTGTGGATGGGTGCTAACAATACCTGGCTGAAGTGCAACCCTTTGACAATCACTCCTGACAACGTGTGCCAATGCAGGTAGAAGCAAGCGTTGTCCAGCCCACCTTACTTCCTGTCCCAGTGATCTGAGTAACTTAGTGAAAGATGCACATTTGAACTGGTAGCGGAAACTGTTACTTACGCCTGCAAAAGCTCTGCTCAGAGCAGCCCGCCAGACAATGGCTTCCATTGAAAGGCGGTGCCAACAGACCTCCAAGCACTTAAGGCGGTACCTCTAAGTAGGGCTCTAATCTAACAAATGCCCCGTGCATCGGATACCGCCTCTGGCTGTAAGCCGCTCAGTGCTACTGATGCCTTGGCGCTTCCTGACCCACAGCCAGCTCACCCTGATACAATCCGCTCGTGACTGGGACTCAACCGTGCGGCGAAAGCCCGATACATCTCAGCCTGACCTTATCTCTTCACCAGGCTCCCACACAAGAGCCCTCCACAACCTTGTGGCCTAAAACATTCGCCCTGTGGGGCGGTTGCGAATGGACTGCAAACAACTCCTAGGCATTCTCTACTCATGTTGAAATGGAGTTACTGGTTGGCTAGGGTATGCGCCTAAGCCTGGCCGAACCCACCTCTCTAGTCAGGAGAAGGGGTTGCACACTTAGGCTGACTCCTGCCCACCCCCTAGGTGGCTAGGTAGAGACTTTGGCTTATCCCAGGGCAGTGTAAATTTAATGTGCCAACCGCACTCCCACATTGGCACACTACAGCAGAGACTCCATACCAGGTTATTTTAATTACCCTTCGTATCGTCCACCCAAGAGAGACTTAGTACCATCGTCACCCTGTGCTACCAACCTCATCATAACATCACAGGAATTACATACTCACTAGCTCAATCGGGCCACCGTCCTACAGCTCAATTAGCACAACCCCGTAGTTGCTCAGCTATAGGGGTTCCAGATAATCTCAGGTGTGAGAGTCTTTCTAACGTAGCCAACCGACGGTTTATACGTGTAAGTGACTGGCCCCCAATATGGTATGGTATGACCAAACCAAGGTTGAAGCAATAGGAGCATGAGTCACCCTAGTAAAGTCAATCCACTGCGGGTAGCATGCAAAGCTAAGCCCATGTATAAATCACCTGCCAATGCGAGCGGACCGAGCATTCGCCGCTCCCTAAGGCATCGGAACTGTCGATGGTATGCACTTATCATCCCTTATCACAAATAAGAGGACCTCAAAATTTAATAAACTATAATGTTGTTCACTTGTAATAGGAACCCAGGTCACCCAAAGGGTGCACATATCAACTGATTCTCCTCTGCTCCTCCTTGGTGTTATTGACAGGGAGGCAGGAGGAATTAATGTTTGTAAATTAACCAAATGCCTTGGTGCGTGAACGTCCGCAGGTCGCACTCGTCAATGCAGCGATTATTTAAGTTAATAATAATGTGCATATGAGTGAAACTCTGAACAGGCAGCTGCGGATTGAGCCAGTCACAACCCTAGATGAAGTCCTGCCCTCCCAAACATCTGCTAGTATATCAACGAGTGCAAGGCAGTGGGAACGGGAGGGGAACAATATGTATCAATACCTGCCCTTTCTTGAATACTGGGAATGCCGAATGTTCTTTAATACATTGTACCCAATTTGTGCTGTAACTCTAACTTACTGCTCCCGCCCAGTTTGACCCCAACTTTGGTAGTAACATGCCCTTAATGGCACGTGACATTCTACAAGCACTGCGCAGAATTCCCCCTGACCCCTGGGGGCTCCTCTGGTGACACATACCCCAGGTGGAGGGCTCGTCCTTTCAAAGAGTCAGACTTCGTTATACTGCCAAAGAGGCACGTGCGGCACTCAAATGAGACAAAATAACTATTCTTTGCAAAAGAGAGTCTGCCTGTAACTATTGTCTATCTTGGGACAAAAGATGAACCATGATATTCACTTATCAACTCTGTGATTTCGTGGTCGCTTCCTCTGGCATATCTAATAACTCGCCCATATATGACTGACACTGCACCACATCCTATTCTGTGTGCGCTTTTGGCCCACTTTAGTGTGAGCAGAGCCCCGCGATGCATACTTGGCTTCATGGTTGATAATGAACTGGTAAACTACCCCCCTCCCATCAAGTTGGGTTGCCCAGTACATAGTAAGGGTGCAGTAGACTACTTACTCTCCTGAGGCTCCCATGCCGCTGCACTTGCGGCACTGATGAAAGCTTTATCGTTTTGGCTGTGTCACTTTGTTGCCTGCGCCACACTACAGCCCCCATGGAAATAGTGCTCAACTCTCGCTTGCTACACTGCGGAGTGAGCCCACTGAATTCACCAAAGTTCTTCACATTTCCTGCTTCCGACTAATTGGGAACACGTTCACCCCATGGTATCTTGGCGCTGCATAACCTGTTTATTGTTACTCAACACCTTGGTACCCTTTTTATCAACCTCAGAAGGATAAAATGTTAAGTGGACCTACCAGGATCTGAACCTGTGACCAAGGGGATGAAACAAGCCATTCTCTGTCATGCCGCTTCACTGGCCCGTGAAATTGTATACCAGGGCATAAGATATGTGAGCCACAATTATAGCTTTGTTGCATCGCATCTTGAGAATGCATCCATTGGGTCCGTGCACCTACGCCTGGTGTAGGGAAGGGACTCTAATGCTGGAAGGTTTGGATGTGGAATTCTCACTACCGGGGCAAGCATGAGAATTGCAACTGATAACACAGAGGCAGCACATTGAAACCGTTTGCGCTGTCATGCTAGGGGACACTGTCGCATTACTGGGCCCCTGCTGCACGTAACTAAGCGACAACTCAGAGTCTCTGGGCTGTATAGTACCCCCAGAACCAGGAATGAGTGGTCAGATTTGGAGCTTGAGTACGCACGAGCACGCAGTCGCTTAATCTATCAGCCTCGCGACATTCACTTCCATATAAAGGACGATGCACAACTTGACTTGGAGGAAAACACCGGCTCACTTGGTATGTGAGGATGAAGTCCAGGTGAGAGACCAAGGGTTATTAGACTAACAGCACTCTTGATAACGCCCGACAAAGATGCCAAGTGTGATTAAAATAAACGCCCAAACCCATCGTACACATGTCCTGACCACCTGTCTCAACCCTGAGGTGAGAATTCAACCCATACTCGCCGAGCCACGGCCAGAACCGACAACCGGTTTTTCCATCTGTCAGAAGTAGCCGCATTCATCAACACAATATTGAGAGGGCAACCTGCATAACCCCTGGTGCACAAGGACCTTGATAGCCAAGCAGCGAAGTCTTCGCTCAAGCAAGACAAGAAACAGACTGCTCACCGCGCCCGTGGCCTCCCAGGCACCAACCCTGATCTGGAGCTACAACACTAGGACCGCGCCGCTCTTTTGCCCCCCCATGCAACACCAGGTCAGGCGTGCCTCAATATGGCTGGGGCAAGGCCGATACGCCCAGCACACCTGCTGCCCACAAAGCAAGCCAACGGGCCACTTGCACTGCCCGAATGATGCACAAGACCGGGTCCTCAGAATCACAGATGGCAGCTAACATGCTGCATCTAAATAATTGCTTCATTAGTCGGTGAAACTTAGCTAGATGCCGAGCCTGGCGCTCTACCCAGTGGTGTCCCTGAGTTGTTCTTAGCGCATCCGGAGCGGCAGGCTGGACAGAACATTTAAAATGTATCAGACAACTATGCCCAGGGCGAAAATCGCGACCGGCACTGCAAGCAGCTGATTGCACGTTGCCGCTGAAAAGCAGGGTATAACACCCTCTACCCGGCTGGCTGCAGAGCACTGTCTCGCTCTTGAGACACGAGCCGCGGGCTTTGGTAATGTTTACCGCAGCGGCGTGCCAGCCGGGCCGCCCGCCTCCTTAGAGTCCCATCCTGGCCGAGCCAACATGCGCCGCCCCCCGTCGTGGCCTTTGAACATACCGGCGGTCCTGCGACAAACGGCCGCCCGGTACAATACAAACACTGCTGGACGCCACATACGGGGAGCTGCGGCGGTCACCCCCTGTCATGGCACCTCAGGAGGGGGGCAAGATCTGAGGGCCCGTAAACACCCAGTGGTGCCCGATCGAGGTGGGCCCGCGGCCTCCTCTACCATTGGGTAGCCCAAGCCAGGTTACCAGCCAGGAGGAAGCAACCTGGCGCTCGCTGCCCCCGCACCCCCACCAGGCAGCCACAAATTCCGGCGGGCCGAAGCCCTGGAACCGGCACAGACCCACCGAAGTTCCAGCCGCATCTGAGCCATCCTCGGGCTCGTCGCAACACCACACCAACCAAGTAATGACGGAATTGTTGCCCGAATACTGTCTCTCCCTCCAGCCCTCCTAAAGATGAGGGTCTGAATGGGCCCTGTTGGGATCCCACTCGTGGCATGCCCGTCGCCCTAAGCTCAGTGGTGATTCATATCACCCGGCTACCTCGACCTTGCCATCCGCAATGCCGTTACTGATCAACCGGGGTTGCTGCGGTTCACCGAACCGGGCACCCCGCACTTCCAAAGCCGCCCCAGCGTCCTGAAGCTGGGACGGAGGCAGCCTGACTGTGGTGCCGGGGAGGGCCCTCTCCCTCGCTGCACGGGGCCCTAAACATAGTTCCCCCGCACATTCCAACCGCCAGCCCCTGCGGGCAGAGGCCCTGTGACCGGCCCTCACAAGGGGGGGGGCCTATATAACAATATAGAAATCTTCTATAAGGACGGACGACCGATTCGGTCAACAGGGAGGGAGGAGCGTCGCGGCGACCCCCCCCCACGGAACGGACCCACGTCTGACTCTCCCCCTCAGTGAACTAGCAGTTAAACCCACTGAGCCCACGCTGTGCAGGGTCCCGGCACGCGCCGAGCTAAGAGGTGTTCTGGGCCTTCATCCACCTCTAACCCACTGCGCTGCTAGCTTGCTCCTTGCTGCATCGCCTCTGGAGCTTCCAGTGCGCTGATCATGGAAGAGGGGGCCGTGCGAGGAATGGTGAGAGGAGCTAGTAACGCTCCCTAGTCTACGGCTGTTCGGTCGCCTGCGCGGCGTGAGGCCGGGAGGTTTGTACCCCCCTTACCCTGCCCCCGTCCCAATCCCTCGCCAGCACCCCACCCGCAGGTACCGACACCAGCGGACCTCCTGCGGGGGCCGGGGCGAAGAATTTGCATCTAGGAGGGGTCCCACACAGGCCATGGCCTTATGTGGTGGGACGGGGGGGTTGGTGACCACACTCACCTCACTACCGGATGCGACCGACCGCACGACCTCAGGGCAGGACAGCATGTCCAGCAGCAGACCAGCAGCACGACCCACCAGACGGCGTATCCGGGCGCGCAAAAGAGGACGACAAGATGGTGGGGGGAGGCCTATATACCCCTCCCCCTGTCCTCGCGCCCCGGACGTGATGCTCGCCTATCGCGCTGCGACAAGGCTTGGGGGACTCCTCCCTGAGTCCCTGCCCCTACGGGGGTGTGGGGTGCCCAGCTGGCACTAGAGGGCTGCCCTCTTTAGTGGCCCCCCTGCGGGGGCCTCGGACAGCCGCAAGTACACAGGTCGGCGGGTCAGCTTACAGTGACCTGGGGTTTGTCCCGCAGTTGAGGTCTGCAGCAATGTGGGTGACGGAAATGTTTCTAACAACAGATGACCCCTCACGGGTCACCACCGAGGGTGTTTTTATTAATGATGTGTGAAATTTGTTTCTACGTAATTAAGTGTAATAATTTTGCTACACGATCCAAAAATATGTGAAACGCAAAACCAGTATTTAGTGCAATATTTAGCACCTTGTTGTTTCCGTTTTTGGCACAAGAACACATTTCATGCAAGAAATAATAGTGCCGAAAAGCAGCCTCCCGCGTTCTGGTCATTTACGTTGTTCTCGTGCTCCAGCACTAAAATTATACCATGCATTATTGGGTCATCTGGTGTAATTTTGATTAACAAGCGTAATGTAAATTTCATGAAATTATGCTTGATTACTCCGTCTAAGTTTTTATAACCAGCATTTGCAATGCAATAGGTCTCGCAGTCACGCGACTTTAAGCTATTGGCATTGTAAATAACAATGCCTTTTATTTATGTTTTTAAAAAGAAAACAAAAATAAAAGGCATTGTTATTTGCAATGTCAATAGCTCAAACTCGCGTCAATGCGAGACCTATTGCATTGCAAATGCTTGTTAACATGGCCTTTCGGTCTTTTTTGTTTCCTTTAATTATCTTCGGCTTGTCCTGAAGCCTGTTAGACCCTTCAATGATCTTCTGGCGAGTTGTTTTGTGTCAAAGAATCACTCTGTTCCTTCTGTCCATGTCTCCCTGTGACATGAGATGCAAATTGGCACATTCAGGCTTCTCCATAAGGGTGAAGTATCATTCTTTGAAAGAGGGCAATGCGTGCACATGTGCACCAGACCTCTGTTCTTTCAATCAGTTGTGGTATTGCACACACATCACCACACTGTGCTCGCACACGTTGTTATATAACCTGAATACCTGCACCCTTTACACCTTTTTCACTCCTACTGCTGCTCCTTGAAGGGATACAAGTGGAGTAGCTAGACTGTTTAGTGTCATTATGCAAGCAAGTAAAAGAGGCTTTCTAGGTTGTGTGATAAAGGCTTCCATAGTGGGGATGTGAGCCCCTCAGAACACTGGATCCTGGAGTCATTACCCATGCTGCAATAATGATAGCTACTACCCTGAACAGGCACAGCAAACTTCACAAACAGGGCAAAGATAAAAAATAAAGACAGCAAGTATAGCCAGGGGACAGTTCTTAAGAACTGTGAGAAAACCATGGTAAGGCAAGAGGTAAATAAGTGCAATAAGCTTATTAGATTGACTCTCGACAGCTCTGAAAATTAGCTGGACCTCTGGTTATGAACCGGTTTCTTTCAAGTTCTCTGCAGCAGATGCACGAGTAATCCTTGTCTTTTTTTCCTTCACAGTTGCTATAAACAGTGTTTTGTCTCAGTACTTTGCTTGCGGGGCTCTGTACATTATGAGCAAAGGGCTTTGCAGATCTGCATTTCTATTACCTAGCGGTACAAGGCTCTGTCTTCTCAGTAACTTCAACTTAACTGGCCAAAACCAACACATTAACATGACACAAAATGAAGCATCCACTTTTTGTGTTTCCAGAATCCTTATAATAGTGACCACACTCTGCAGCTGCAGGATAGACCACTACCAATAACAAGCATTTGCAATGCAATAGGTCTCACATTTACGAGAGTTTGAGCTATTGGCTTTGTAAATGACAATGCCTTTTATGTGTTGTTTTTAAAACAGATAAATAAAAGGCATTGTCATTTACAATGCCAATAGCTTAAACTCTTGCAAATGCGAGACCTATTGCATTGCAAATGTGTTCGGCGCCCGTGCTATAAAATTTTATAAAAAGCGTTAGGAGAGAGCGTATCCTGCCTGACAAAGCTATTTGAGAAACTAGTGCTCGGAGGCTGTAATCAAAGCCCACCGAGCAACAACACACATAACAGGGGGTGTCGCCATGGAAGGTTACAAAATGAGACAAGGCGGTCCTAAGGAGGGACTACTAAGCCTATTGACCAATGAACAGCCACAGTTTACAGTGGCCAATTACACAAGCCAATGAAAAATATGGGCAGAGAGTGGGCGGAGCTTCAAGTCCCTACCTGAATACACCATGCCTCGCAGAGGAGTGCATGTGCTGCCCAGGCTCGACCTAAAAAGGATATTGGAACTTGGGAGTAATGGTTTTGAGACAGGAAGAGCAGGAGTTTACATAGCAAGCACTCGTTACACTGCAAGACCAAAATATAGCACTCTAAAGCAAACTGGAAGACTTAGAAACCCGCTCACAGCAGAAGTATATATAAGGGGACTAACGAGGTTAACAAAGAAGGACAGCATAGAGAGTACGTCCAAAAGACCTTCAAGAGACATCCTTAGCCAAGACAAATTTGAGCCCACTAAACTAGACAGAACGCACCATGAGGCAACTCCATTAAACAGCCTTAAGTGCACACCAGATATAATCTCAAGGGTTCATTGATACCAAAGGAAATAAAATAAAATGGAGGTGAAAAGATAAGAGGGCAACGTGCACCATAACTAAATTACAATCCATATCTTTTAAGACCTATCCTCACCTACCCTTCTGAAGCGGTGAGACGTTAAGAACATCACAGACTAACCTGTAGTCCCTGATAGCCATCCTTAATGAACAGCTGCCCTAAATGATCTAGTGGCAACCGGTTGGCAAGTTTTAAAGCAAATGGATAAGGGTAGTACTATCCCTGCGAATTCGGACATTGACATACATAATAATATTTCATAAAGGTAAAGTACTCCAGTTTTTGGATTAGTTAAAATAGCATCCAGGCTAACCTGGAATAAACAAAAGCCGCTGCTGGTAAGATTTTACTTTCATTTGAGGCCATCACATGAGCAACGTTTTACCCGAGTACACTCAGAACACTCTGCAGTTGTGAAACTAAAAACTCAATCGTAGAGTTCTTCTGATCGAGTGATACATTTCGACGTGAATGACACTTTTTTCCCCGTTTAAATTGCCATGCATCCGAGGAACAGAAATAGGAATCACATGCAGAAACAGGCATCACAAGGGCAGAAACAGGCATCACAAGGGCAGAAACAGGCATCACAAGGGCAGAAACAGACATCACATGGGTAGAAACAGGCATCACATGGGTAGAAACAGGCATCACATGGGTAGAAACAGGCATCACGGGTAGAAACAGGCATCACATGAGTAGAAACAGGCATCACATGAGTAGAAACATGCATCACATGGGTAGAAACAGGCATCACATGGGTAGAAACAGGCATCACATGCGCAGAAACAGGCCTCACATGCGCAGAAACAGGCATCACATGGGTAGAAACAGGCATCACATGAAACAGGCATCACATGGGTAGAAACATGCATCACATGGGTAGAAACATGCATCACATGGGTAGAAACATGCATCACATGGGTAGAAACATGCATCACGCGGACAGATATAGGCATCACGCGGACAGATATAGGCATCATGCAGGCAGATATAGGCATCACGCAGGCAGATATAGGCATCACGCAGGCAGATATAGGCATCACGGAGGTAGATATAGGCATCACGGAGGCAGATATAGGCATCACGGAGGCAGATATAGGCATCACGCAGGCAGATATAGGCATCACGCAGGCAGATATAGGCATCACGCAGGCAGATATAGGCATCACGGAGGTAGATATAGGCATCACGGAGGTAGATATAGGCATCACGGAGGCAGATATAGGCATCACGGAGGCAGATATAGGCATCACGGAGGCAGATATAGGCATCACGGAGGCAGATATAGGCATCACGCAGGCAGATCTAGGCAACATGCAGGCAGCCACTGGAGTACTTTTGAACATCTCCGGTGGGTTGCTACAGACGGAGGGGGCTTTTTTCGGGCCTGAATGGAATGCCATGAACAGGTCCTAAAAGTCACTACCCATTAAACTAGACAGAACGCACCATGAGGCAACTCCATTAAACAGCCTTAAGTGCACACCAGATATAATCTCAAGGGTTCATTGATACCAAAGGAAATAAAATAAAATGGAGGTGACAAGATAAGAGGGCAACGTGCACCATAACTAAATTACAATCCATATCTTTTAAGACCTATCCTCACCTACCCTTCTGAAGCGGTGAGACGTTAAGAACATCACAGACTAACCTGTAGTCCCTGATAGCCATCCTTAATGAACAGCTGCCCTAAATGATCTAGTGGCAACCGGTTGGCAAGTTTTAAAGCAAATGGATAAGGGTAGTACTATCCCTGCGAATTCGGACATTGACATACATAATAATATTTCATAAAGGTAAAGTACTCCAGTTTTTGGATTAGTTAAAATAGCATCCAGGCTAACCTGGAATAAACAAAAGCCGCTGCTGGTAAGATTTTACTTTCATTTGAGGCCATCACATGAGCAACGTTTTACCCGAGTACACTCAGAACACTCTGCAGTTGTGAAACTAAAAAACTCAATCATAGAGTTCTTCTGATCGAGTGATACATTTCGACGTGAATGACACTTTTTTTCCCGTTTAAATTGCCATGCATCCGAGGAACAGAAATAGGAATCACATGCGCAGAAACATGCATCACATGGGTAGAAACAGGCATCACATGGGTAGAAACAGGCATCACATGGGTAGAAACAGGCATCACATGGGTAGAAACAGGCATCACATGGGTAGAAACAGGCATCACATGCGCAGAAACAGGCATCACATGCGCAGAAACAGGCATCACATGGGCAGGAACAGGCATCACATGGGTAGGAACAGGCATCGCATGGGTAGGAACAGGCATCACATGGGTAGAAACATGCATCACATGGGTAGAAATAGGCATCACACGGACAGATATAGGCATCACGCAGGCAGATATAGGCAACACGCAGGCAGATATAGGCAACACGCAGGCAGATATAGGCAACACGCAGGCAGCCTCTGGAGTACTTTTGAACATCTCTGGTGGGTTGCTACAGACGGAGGGGGCTTTTTCGGGCCTGAATGGAATGCCATGAACAGGTCCTAAAAGTGCCTATGTTTGGAACGTGACCCATTTTTCCAAACAAGAAAAAATCTCCGAGGGAACACACACACACATTAGAGGGATGCCTAATATCATACGCCATCATCACGTGCCACACATAGGTACATCCCACTAGCATGACAGCAGAAGCAAGAACCAGGCAGCAACGAGCACCACATTGCCATTATACAAACATGTATCGTACATGGGCATAGACTGTACCCATCGTTTATGACAAACTGGTCTGGTTAGCTCCCGCTCTGCTTACCCCTCCGATCGCCCCTTCTTCTCCCCATTCGCCCTCACCTTGGTTAAGTCTATCCCTGACCCCACTAGCGGCAGCCCGTATTCGTCCATGGGCGCAGCTTTGGCTACACAGGAAGCTGTGGATCACGTGAAATAGGCTGCTCACCCAGTGCGCATGTCCAGGCTGCCCCCTGGTAGTCCGGAAGGAACGAATTGAGACGCTTTACTGTGGACTGAGAACTAAGCATCCTTGCTGCGGGAGGAAGGAAATCGAAACTGCGAGCGGTACTTCGCTTGCACCCAGTGGTCGAAGTGCATTAACAAAAGTATGGGAACTGCCATGCTGGGTGAGTGAGCGTGGTACAGGCGCGGCTTAAAAAAACAACGTATTCTGTAACTTTTCGATCTTTCACCTTCAGACAGAGCAAATTGTGCCGAGTGTGCCCGGCATGCCGTGCCCATGTGGCTGCAGCACTGGCAGGGCTCTGAGGTCTTGTAGTAAAATCTGCTCCAATGCCCTCTCATCGAGCTCAAAGTCGTGGTCATTTTCATGCGCAAGAACTATCTGCACAGGCCGAGGCGAGGTCACACGTTCGGAGTCAAATTCTGTTTAAAGAAGCCCGCGAGTGGTGCGCGCGCGACAAGCCCGCGAGATCCCTGTGAGGAGCAGGCGCCATCAGAAAGCAGCGTCCCGCGAGTGGTGCGCAGACAAGCCCGCGAGTGGTGCGCGCGCGACAAGGCTGCGAGGAGCGTGCGCTATCGCAAAGCAGCGTCCCACGAGTGGCTGAAATAGACGCCGTACGCGTGCACATCTCCTGTCCGGGAGTGCACATCTTCTGTCCTGAAACGCCGAAAGAGACGCCGTAAGCGTGCACATCTCCTGTCCCCCTTCCAAACTGAAGTCGACAACAATAGATCTCGCTAGCGACAGCGCTTCGCGCTGCGTCGCTAGGCGAGACCTAAAAAGGGCCAAAGCTACCTTTGCACAACACAAAGAATACAAGAAGAAAGGCAGCTTTAAATAGCCATCGGTGCGGTTTTTTTCACCACTCTCTTCTTCACATACATACATGTTGTGCAGCTGCTAGACAAATGTTGGACGAAAAGCAGTTTGACTGTGTATGATCATTCTGTTTAAACTGATTTCTTGCTGAGCCGGCTTAAGGATGTCTATGAAGTCTCCGAAAGAGACCTTGTGAGTGCGATCACTGTGTTCATCGAGGCAAAGCATAGATGCTACATGCAAAATAGTAATGAATTATAATTCTTTCAGCACGGCTGAATGATGGGGTTATTGCTGGCTCTTGTGTCTCAGTGAAATAATCACTTCACTTCACTGTAAGAGTCTGTTTGGCCAGGTGATCTTTTGTTCAAGTCCTTGCTGGTCCATGTCGGGATGGAAAGTGCTCTGCATGGTAATGGGCATGCACCCCTACGCTGAGTGCCCCAACTGTAGTGATATCTGGATCTCTAATGCTGATTTTTGTTGTGATCGGCAAACGCAGATCATGCATGTGCATCATGACACAGGTGTGTCTCACGGATTGTGGCCTTTTTGGACTGAGAGGGATGCCAAAAGCGCTATTTGCATAGCGGTGAGAGGTTGCTGCTTCCACCAGAAGTTAAGCAGTGCTGTGGTTGTACCATATTGTGCAGTCATCAGTAGGACTGAGCAAGTCCTGTTTAACCTGTGTGACTGGAGTGAGGCCCACAGACTCAGTCAGTTAGTGTTCCACTGCTGTGTGATTAACTCACCCTTGGCATGCATCAGTTTGGTGTAAAGTGCTGTGCAGTGCACCGTGCTTAATTTGTGAAAAACAAGTGTCAGGAGGCCACTGTAGCTTGCACCACCCATTGCTTCCATTAGCGCTCCCAATCACAGTACTATTACTAAAAGCCATCACACTCGTACAAGTATGATAATTCAGACTTTAAATATACATTAAAATAACTAATACATGCCACTCAAGCTATTCGTACAGCGTTGGGTGGCAGGTATAAGTGATTTCAATGTATATTTAATTATCAAAAAACAGCTGTTGTGCTCCTCAAAAAAATAAGGCAAACATCGCCACCATGTGGTAGGTTGTCATAAGAGCAAGTTTTGACAATAAAGTGCTGGTGCTGAGCACTGGAAACCACCGGCTCAAATTAAGCACTGACAGCGCATGAGTGGTGTTCTGTTCTGGGTGTATGTGTGCCTGGGAAGGGTACAGAACAGGGATAATGCAGAACTGTGCAGTGTGTGCATGCTGAATGTATGTGCTGGATGTATGTGTGCCTATGAGTGGTACAATGCATAAATGATGTAGTGCCGTGCTGTGCATGCATGATAAATGCATGTGCTAGATGTAGGAGTGCCTATGAGTGGTACTGTACATGAGGGTTGTAGTGCTGTTGAGTGCATGCATGTTAAATGTATTTATTAGTGTATATGCCCCTATGAGTGGTACAGTGCACAAAGGATATATTGCTGTGCCGTGTGTGTATGCTGTATACATGTACTGGGTGTATGTGTGTCTGTGAATGGTATAATACATAGAGGACCCTGTATTTCATTTTGGGAGAATCAGGCCTGCATGGTGAAACATGCACTTGAGGCCCCAGAAATTGAAATCTGCCAAGCAGCCAGACAGGCTGTTTGAGAAGAGAAAGCTCTGATAACTTCTGCCTGTGACCAGGACTAGGGGTGATGGCTAGTTTCCCTAATGGGTGAGGTGACATCGCCTAGAGCACCAGCACCTTCCTGCTTGCCAAGAACAATGTTTCCTGTGAGGAATATGAGAGCATTGGAGTGAGCGAGGAACAGTGGGGAGCCCTGTGGAGTGGACTCCATTCACGAGGTGTGAAGAGATGGCTGCTGCACAGATCAGGTCATTGCCCATGAGCAGGACGAAGTTGGCAACCCTCATATGTCAGAGGACTGCCATGAAATGAGCCTTGTGCATCACTGTGCCTATTGAGCTGGTATGTAGTGAGGATCGGGCTGCCATGAGAATATTGCCATACTGAGAGCCGTAGCCCTTGTGCAGTGGTCCTGAAACTGTATGTCAGGAGATGCCGCAGCTGAGCACTTTGCTGTGCCCAACAGACTGGAGCCTGTGTACAGGGAGGATATCATGAACCTGTTTGCAGACGAGATCACCGGCATAAACAAGAAGTGCCAACTGATTGACAACCCCTGCTGGAGAAGTGAGACCCCTAAGGGAACACCTGCGCTCCGTCATTAAGGTGATGGACCCGCTTCAGGATCATCGCATCACTTCCCCTTATGAAGTGCACTTTGAATCACAAAGGACAGAGATATTGTAGTGAAAAAACACACTGGTGATGGGTACAATGCCTGACTGAATCGCAGCTACTGGAAATTACTTGGGTCGCATTCCAGCCAATTATTGTTTCCCACTTTGTCATTCTAGACTGACTCTGTGTAAATCAGCCTTGACCGTACTCCCAGTTCATCCCAAACTGCCAAGACTGATTTACGGTTACAAGCTTGAGTATTTGCCAGTGAATTACATGAATTCAAACATTCCTACTGTTGCACCTGGCACCCTAGGCTTGGTGTTTCCTCCAACATTTTGCCTTCACTCCTCCTCTTTTTGCTGACTTCATTTTTGCAGGCCTTAGGACTGCACACTTTACAACTGCTAACCAGAGTTAAAGGGCTTGTGCTCGCTCCCTAAAGCATGGTAACACTGGTTTACACCGAATTAGCACATTTAATTTACTTGTAAGTCCCTAGTAAAGAGGTATTGCATGTACCCAGGGCCTGTAAATTAAAAGCTACTAGTGGACCTGCAACACACAGAAAAACTGAAGCCACAGGCCAGATCACTTATGGCATGGATACAGTCAAATAGCACACAAACAGTTACATATGGGAGGCATTAGAGATTTTCCTAGGAAGAAGACTAGAATTAATTAGAGATTGACACAAATATTTCCTTTTACCTCGAATTTGATGTTGTCAGCAGAGTCTATGCATTAAGTGCGCATGTAAGCTGTAGTTATACACTTGCTCTTCCTTCATGTCCGCTGTTCATTCCCTTGCCTCCTATATGTAACTGTTTGTGTGCTATTTGACTGTATCCATGTCATAAGTGATCCGGTCTGTGGCTTCAGTTTTTCTGAGTTGGTTGGTGGAATAGACATGGGTACCTAACTTTCCTTGACACTTTCCTACCAGGCCACTACTCTTTAACTTCTGTTATGCCGATTTCCTCAGAATCTTTGCCCATCCCTCAAGATTTATGGCCTCTAGACTCTCCTGTTCTCTCTTTGCCTCTTCTACCATGTATGTCCTCTTATGCTTCCTCATTGACAGGCCGATACCTAAGATTGTTAACTATTTCTCCATCTTTGAGAAGATCATTCCATTCACAAGGCACGTTCCTCATTCCCTCTCTCTTAGTCCTATGTTTCGCGTCTGGATTTTCATCAGTATGTTTAGCCTGAGAGCAACATAAAGTGCTTTACTATCAACCAACATAACATAATACTTCACATGCCCCTTTTTCTCTGTGTATGAGGGACTGCATATCGGGTATATTGTGTGCCCCTAGAGTTGTGTATATGGGTGTATGTTTGTCTGCTGGCCTGTAAGTGATTTTTCACTAACAGGACATGTAAACATTAGAAGTACATGCCCACTTTTCTAAATACACTGCACTCTGCCGTGTGGACTGTTGGGCCTAACATAGAGGTTATATATGTATTAAAAAGGAAGAGTTAGGCCTGGCAAAAGATTTATGTGCCAGGTCGAAATGACAGTTTCAACTTACAAACACAGACTGCAATGACAGGCCTCAGACATGATTAAAAAGCTACTTAAGTGGGTGACACCATGAGTGTTGCAGGCCCACTAGTAGCTTTTAATTTGCAGGCCCTGGGTACATGTAATACTTCTTTACTAGGGACATACAAGTAAATTAAATGTGCTAATTTGGTGTAAACCAGTGTTACCATGCTTTAGGGAGAGAGAACAAGCACTTTAGCTCTGGTTAGCAGTTGTAAAGTGTGCAGAGTCCTAAGGCCTGCAAAAATGAAGTCAGCAAAAAGAAGAAGAGTGAAGGCAAAATGTTGGAGGAAACACCAAGCCTAGGGTGCCAGGTGCAACAGTAGAAATGTTTGAATTCATGTAATTCACTGGCAAATACTCAAGCTTGTAACCGTAAATCAGTCTTGGCAGTTTGGGATGAACTGGGAGTAGGATCAAGGCTGATTTACACAGTCAGTCGAGAATGACAAAGTGGAAAACAATAATTGGCTGGAATGCGACCCAAGTAATTTCCAATAGCTGAGATTCAATCAGGCATTCTACCCATCACCAATGTTTTTTTCACTACAATATCTCTTACCTTTGTGATTCAAAGTGCACTTCATAAGGGAAAGTGATGCGACGATCCTGAAGAGGGTCCATCGCCTCAATGACGGAGCGCAGGTGCTCCCATAGGGGTCTCACTTCTCCAGCAGGGGTTGGTGATCAGTTTGCACTTCTTGTTTCTCCCGGTGACCTCCTCTGGCAAACAGGTTCACGATATCCTCCCTGTACACGGGATCCAGTCTGTTGGGCACAGCAAAGTGCTCAGCTGCGGCATCTCCTGACATACAGTTTCAGGACCACTGCACAAGGGCTACGGCTCTCACAGTATGGCAATCTTCTCATGGCGTCCCGATCCTCACTACATACCAGCCCAATAGGCACAGCGATGCACATGGCTCATTTCATGGCAGCCCTCTGACATATGAGGGTTGCCAACTTCGTCCTTCACATGGGCAATGACCCGATCTGTGCAGCAGCCATCTCTTCACACCTCGGGAATGGAGTCCACTCCACAGGGCTCCCCACTGTTCCTTGCTCCCTCCAATTCTCTCATATTCCTCACAGAAAATGTTCTTGGCAAGCAGGAAGGTGCTGGTGCTCTAGGCGATGTCACCTCACCCATTAGGGAAACTAGCTGGCCATCACCCCTAGTCCTGGTCACAGGCAGAAGTTTTCAGAGCTTCCTCTTCTCAAACAGCCTGTCTGGCTGCTTGGCAGATTTCAATTTCTGGGGCCTCAAGTGCCTTTCTTATAGTCCTTTTCCAGTCAGCAACTGTGATTTAGAGTGTGAGTCTTTGAGGTTTATGTTGGGGGTCTGCTTCTGTTGAACTGTCCACTCCTCTGTCCTCTTTCTAGCAGTCTGTCACAGCAGGGATGCCTCCAAAGTGGACAGCCCCACAAAACAGACCACGGGAGGGACTAGAGTTCACACTTGGATGTCAGTCACAGCAATATGTTTATCAAAAGGTTAGCCTAGGCCCTCAGCCCTACTCTTTATCATTTACTTATCTGCACCATCCCCTTACTGAGATGTGCCCAGCCCCTTCCTTGTGACATCTCTCTGAATCAAAGAGCACTATTTCGAAGTGTACTTACTGACTCTCCTGTCTCCAGTGTGTGTCTCACCCAGCTTACAGGAATGCAGCAATCCACAAATCTGTGGGGGATTCCTCTACTTCACCTCCTCATGTTTCACCATGCTGACCTGATTCTCCCAAAATGGAACACCGGGTCCTCTATGTATTATACCATTCACAGACACACATACACCCAGTACACATATACAGCATACACACACTGCACAGCAATATATCCTTTGTGCACTGTACCACTCATAGGGGGATATACACCTAATAAATACATTTAACATGCATGCACTCAACAGCACTAAAACTCTCATGTACAGTACCACTCATAGGCACACATACTTCCAGCACATGCATTCAGCATGCACACACTACACAGTTCTGCATTATCCCTGTTCTGTACCCTTCACAGGCACACATACACCCAGAACAGAACACCACTCATGCGCTGTCAGTGCTTAATTTGAGCCGGTGGTTTCCAGTGCTCGGCACCAGCACTTTATTGTCAACACTTGCTCTTATGACAACATGCCACATGGTGGCGCTGTTTGTCTTATTTTTTTGAGAAGCAGAACAGCTGTTTTTTGATAATTAAATATACATTGAAATCACTTACACCTGCCACCCAACGCTAGACGAATAGCTTGAGTGGCATGTATTAGTTATTTTAATGTATATTTAAAGTCTGAATTATCATACTTGTACGAGTGTGATGGCTAGTAGCGATAGTACTGTCATTTGCAGCGCTAATGGAAGCAATGAGTGGTGCAAGCTACAGTGGCCTCCTGGCACTTCTTTTTCACAAATTAAGCACGGTGCACTGCATGGCACTATGCACCAAACTGATGCATGCCAAAGGTGAGTTAAGCACACAGCAGTGGAACACTAACTGACTGAGTCTGTGGGCCTCACTCTAGTCACACAGGTTAAAAAGGACTTGCTCAGTCCTACTGATGACTGCACAATATGGTACAACCACAGCACTGCTTAACTTCTGGTGGAAGCAGCAACCTCTCACCACTAAGCAAATAGCGCTTTGGGCATCCCTCTCAGTCCAAAAAGGCCACAATTCGTGAGACACACCTGTGTCATGATGCACATGCATGATCTGCGTTTGCCGATCACAACAAAAATCAGCATTAGGGATCCAGATATCAGTACAGTTGGAGCACTCAGCGTAGGGGTGCATGCCCAATACCATGCAGAGGACTTTCCATCCCGACATGGACCAGCAAGGACTTGAACAAAAGATCACCTGGCCAAACAGACTCTTACAGTGAAGTGAAGTGATTATTTCACTGAGACACAAGAGCCAGCAATAACCCCATCATTCAGCCGTGCTGAAAGAATGATAATACATTACTATCTTGCATGTAGCATCTATGCTTTTCCTCGATGAACACAGTGATCGCACCCACTAGGTCTCTTTCGGAGACTTCATAGACATCCCTAAGCCGGCTCAGCAAGATATCAGTTTAAACAGAATGATCATACACAGTCAAACTGCTTTTCGTCCAACATTTCTCTAGCAGCTACACAGCATGTATGTATGTGAAGAGGAGAGTGGTGAAAAACACCGCACCGATGGCTATTTAAAGCTGCCTTTCTTCTTGTATTCTTTGTGTTGGTCAAAGCTCCTTTTTATTGGTAGTGGTCAATCCTGCAGCCGCAGAGTGTGGTCACTATTATAAGGATTCTGGAAACACAGAAAGTGGATGCTTCATTTTATGTCATGTTAGCGTATTGGTTTTGGCCAGTTAAGTTGAAGTTACGGAGAAGACAGAGCCTTGTCCCGCTAGGTAATAGAAATGCAGATCTGCAAAGCCCTTTGCTCATGATGCACAGAGCCCCGCAAGCAAAGTACTGAGACAAAACACTGTTTATAGAACCTGTGAAGGAAAAAAAGACAAGGATTACTCGTGCATCTGCTGCAGAGAGCTTGAAAGAAACCGGTTCATAACCCAGAGGTCCAGCTAATTTTCAGAGCTTTTCGAGAGTCAATGGAATAAGTACCAAACCTGCTGCCAACTCTGTAAGGTGCAAAGAAACGTCAGAAGAATACAGTAAGTTATAATGATTAATATTACTGAGTAACAATAATTTCACTCTAAATAGTTAGCATCTTGTTATCTACAAAGGCGGCTCTCCTGTCTTGCTTATTGCACTTATTTACCTCTTGCCTTACCATGGGTTTTTTCACAGTTCTTAAGAACTGTCCCCTGGCTATACTTGCTGTTTTTATATTTTTAGCTTTGCCCTGTTTATGAGGAGTATTAAAAATGTCCCTGTCTGTGAAGTTTGCTGTGCCTGTTCAGGGTAGTAGCTATCATTAGTGCAGCATGGGTAATGACTCCAGGATCCAGTGTTCTGAGGGACTCACATCCCCACAATGGAAGCCTTTATCACACAACCTAGAAAGCCCCTTTTACTTGCTTGCATAATGACACTAAACAGTCTTGCTACTCCACTTGTATCCCTTTAAGGAGCAGCGGTAGGAGTGAAAAAGGTGTAAGGGGTGCAGGTAGTCAGGTTATATAACAACGTGTGCGAGCACAGTGTGGTGATGTGTGTGCAATACCACAACTGATTGAAAGAACAGAGGTCTGGTGCACATGTGCATGCATTGCCCTCTTTCAATGAATGATACTTCACCCTTATGGAGAAGCCTGAATGTGCCAATTTGCATCTCATGTCACAGGGAGACATGCATGGACAGAAGGAACAGAGTGATTTTATGGCAAGACAGGAGGCTAGCATTATGTATATTTACTTTTATTCACTACTTCTGCAGCACTTTAAAGAACTTCAGAATAGAATCTTTACATCCAACAATTGAAAAGAACACTAATGTCCCTTAAGATCCTGACATCCGCCATCTTCTTCCTCTTTTGTTTGCTACTTCTGGAGCAGATAAGTACTCTTTGTTCTTTTAATTTTGTAAGGAATAATATTGAGTATGGTGTGAATGTTTAGTTTTTAATTTGGATGTAAGTCCAATTTATGGGCTAGCTCCTTTAGTGTTGTGATGTTTTATTGTGTAAGGTTTATGGAAGTTTATTAAAATGTTAATTTTTACAGGAAGTTGCATTTGCGAAAAAAATTGAGTCAATAATGAAGTATTTCAACCTTAGGAAGACTCATAAAGTCATTAGGTAGAAAGCAGGTATTAAATCTATTGTTTTAAGGTTTACAATTTCAAAAGTCGGCACTTACCGTTACGGGCGCGCGACTTGATTGTAGACTGGAGCTGATGCATGGCACGAGAGCAGAAGCGTAGAGGAGCCTCTCGCCTCGAGTCGCGTTCGGCCATTTTGGGACTACGGCGTTTGGAGTTCTGCGCATGACAGGTTTCCCGAATTTATGCGCATGTGCGAGAGGAGGATGGGAGGAGTGTTTTACGATGTGGGATAAATAAATTTAAATAATATTCTCTGGGTACAAATATTATTGTTAAACAACGCAAGGCTTACTGAAAGCATGGAATGAAGGATGTCCTTCAAAGTATTACGGGCGCATTTATTTATGGAGTAAGAGCGCTCTGATAAGTTTCTGATCCCTAAAGCACTCGTGTGTATTTTCAAAAGCCTATGGGCTTTTATTTTTGTGCCGGTTAGCGTTGCTAAAGACACACAATTGATGGACGGAATGCAGAACAAATCAAAACATTCACCCCCAGTCAAGAGATCTGGGTTAAATCCATCATTCTTTTGCTCACCATGCCACCCCAGTTTAGACCTGGCCATATGCAAATCAGTCTTGACCCTGTGCCTCATGGGAACAGTCCAGCCCGAACTGCCAAGCCAGGTCCTCCCTGGACCGGAAACAACAATCCTAGGAACGGTTTCGGGGTTTCACCCCTCTTCAGCCAGGATGGCTTGATTCCAGTGGCACAGTGAGCCCAGGACCCACGTCTGGGCATACCTGGCGCACTTAGGGCGAGAAAGCAAAAGACACACAATTGATGGACGGAATGCTGAACAAATCAAAACATTCACCCCCAGTCAAGAGATCTGGGTTAAATCCATCATTCTTTTGCTCACCATGCCACCCCAGTTTAGACCTGGCCATATGCAAATCAGTCTTGACCCTGTGCCTCATGGGAACAGTCCAGCCTGAACTGCCAAGCCAGGTCCTCCCTGGACCGGAAACAAGCATCCTAGGACCGGTTTCGGGGTTTCACCCCTCTTCAGCCAGGATAGCTTGATTCCAGTGGCACAGTGAGCCCAGGACCCACGTCTGGGCATACCTGGCGCACTTAGGGCGAGAAAGCAAAAGACACACAATTGATGGACGGCATGCAGAACAAATCAAAACATTCACCCCCAGTCAAGAGATCTGGGTTAAATCCATCATTCTTTTGCTCACCATACCACCCCAGTTTAGACCTGGCCATATGCAAATCAGTCTTGACCCTGTGCCTCATGGGAACAGTCCAGCCCGAACTGCCAAGCCAGGTCCTACCTGGACCGGAAACAAGCATCCTAGGACCGGTTTCGGGGTTTCACCCCTCTTCAGCCATGATAGCTTGATTCCAGTGGCACAGTGAGCCCAGGACCCACGTCTGGGCATACCTGGCGCACTTAGGGTGAGCAAGCAAAAGACACACAATAGATGGACGGAATGCAGAACAAATCAAAACATTCACCCCCAGTCAAGAGATCTGGGTTAAATCCATCAATCTTTTGCTCACCATGCCACCCCAGTGCTAGGCAACGTGTTGATCGAGTGAACAACGGAAAGGCTGGTTTTTGACAGTTGAGGTGTAAGAAGAGAATTAATGGTTTTGGGAATTAGGAAAGGTTGAAAATAAATTTTAAGGAAAGATGTCTGATGTTGGGGTGAGTGTAGGAGAGACAGGTAGTTCTTTAACTGAAGAAATTAAGAAAATGATTAATGAGGCTGTTAGTGTTGCCATGTCTGGGGTGAAGAGACCTCATGCAAGAGATGAGGAGGAATATTTTTCAGTAGAAGAGAACAATATAAGTGATGGAAGAGATCTTGGTAGAAAATCAGTGGTGGCTGGTGACATTTGAAAGTGGTGGGGCGTAAAATTATTGTCATACTGCACTGCGGCGAGCGAGCGTAGCGAGTGAGCCCGAACAACCTACGGGGGGGGTTCGAGAGGGTTATTCAGTACCCCCAAGAAAATTTTGAAATAAGAGTGGACAAAGGGTGCATTTTCAAGCAAATTTGAGAAAGCAGGAAGGTTAATAAAGCAATAGGATTGAATTATTTATCCTTTAAGAAATTGCAAATTTTTATGAGCTATAGAGGTGATGGAGATACGTCGCTCCGGAATTATCTAGTGTTACCATTTTACAAAGTGTGCATGAAGATTACAATAAAAAATGTGAAACCATGCCCAAAAAAATAAAAATTGCTGTATGCCTTAAGGTATCAAGACAAAGGTATCAGAGCGCTTTACATGAGCACTAGTTGCATTACAGCGGGACACTTCATTTGTTAGGCACTGGGAGATTAAGTGATATCCCAGAATCACAGGATGTTTGAGCCTCCGCCAGACTCAAAGCCGGCCTCTCAGGCTTAGGGACAAATGGTGGCCTTTGGCCTAATAAGGAATCGAACTCCTAGTAATTCTGTTTCTAAATATAGGCTTGAAGCTTCCTTGAACTGGGTCTACAGTATGCATGCGTGTCTTTATGGATGCCCTTTGCCACGAACTACCACATATACAAAACCACAAACTTTTTTCACGTGTAGATCTAGAAATATAGGCGACTGGTGGTATGGCATATTCATCCGTTAACACAGGCAGTTCTCAGTCTCTGTGTTTTATTAACTTTATGATACTGTATACAATGGCATGCTGTCTGCTTAAAGAAAGGTACATTCTATATACTAAAAATACGTGTGGCTGAAAGAGCCATATAGGAGAGAGGCGGCCTTATATGTTTATTGTTAAACCTTTAAAAGTAGTAGGGTGACTCCCTAACAGCACAAGCCTTATCACTGCTAGAACAACTTTCCCAATTCCTTACAAAGGTTTCTCTGTCTCTATCCATTGCCTTGCCACCAAATATCTCTTTCTGTGTCCTCCTCCTCTTCCTGTTTTTTGTATGTGGCACAGAACGACAGCCGATTGAGTAGGAAAC
This sequence comes from Calotriton arnoldi, assembly GCA_963921515.1. Classification (NCBI taxonomy): domain Eukaryota; kingdom Metazoa; phylum Chordata; class Amphibia; order Caudata; family Salamandridae; genus Calotriton; species Calotriton arnoldi. The sequence continues at coordinate 348,642 of CAWUFW010009732.1, read as the reverse complement.
TCACGTACCGGTACTTACTCCAGAAAGATCTTTATTTGTGCTAAATTGACCTTCTGTTAATGATATACTGAGGTGGTAATGTGCAATGAAGCTTGCATGTGTGGCCTCTCATAATCTTGTTTTGCCGCTGCACGTTTATATAAAGCAGTGTGCTCGAGCGGCCCCCGTGACTGTGCGCTCGTCAAAACATTCATCCAATTTTAAATCGAGCACTAATGTCAATTTAAATAAATCAAAGCCGTTATACAGCCAAAAAACGATGAGATGTGGGAATTTTAAACTCCTCACCGCCCTTTGCTAAACCCAGTCAGGAAAGCGTCCCAATCACTGTGTCAAACCAAAGCACACATACACTGTAAAACCTACCGCGCTTCCTTTAATAGCCTTCGACAGTTTAAGAGTTTTAGGATGGTAAATGTATGACACTGGCACTGTCGGGAATTCCACGGCCCTTCACTACAGCGAGATGCACGAGTCTCAGGCCATTTATCGGTTGATGGGCCAGTGTGGGCACATTTGGTCACGTTAAGCGGTTTTTGTACCACATTTTAAATATAACGCACATGGACAGTGGTGCACGAACAATTTTCCAAGTGGGGGTGCTAGTCTTTGGTGAAACCATACAAATATCATAGCAGTTAGCAAACCGGGGTCACTGAATAAGTGTGAATGGCAAGGGATCGTAGGAAGCCTTTAGAAAATGCTGAAACAAATCTGCACTTCCTCAGTCACAGTCAGTCGCATGATCACAAGTACACACGCACGTACAAAAACATACACATACTCACTTTCAAACTCGCAATGCCCTAAGCCCTCCCACACCTAGAAGTATATAGTCCGTATTGTAGAAAAAGACAGTGGTTGCATACACGTGTGCCGACAGCCAAATACACAGCTCAGCTCACACATTCGCCTAACCTCCCAACAGACATCGCCATACCATGCACACACACACTCAAGGAAGCGCACACACACCGCACCACCCAGTACTCTGGTACACTCAACAACGCAGGCAATACAAGCTTCCCCACTCTGGTACTGTGGGAAGGTCCTAGGTGAGGGGAGACATGCCGGACATAACTTAAGTGCCACGTGGGAAAACCTAGCGTGTGTCTGTGGGGTGGTGCGGGGGGCTTCGAAATTGGCACTTTCCCTTTTCAAGCCACGAGCGTTGCTAAAAAAGGAATGTGTCCTGGACTCCTGGAACCCTTGGAAAGCTGTAAAAATATAAAAATAAAACTTACTCAGCCCTTCTGGATGGGTCCGACTCCCGCCGTCCTGCTCCTGCGCCAATTCCTGCAGCTCTCCTCGATATCAGAAGGAAAGGCAGGCAGGCGGAAAGGCAGGCAGGCGGAAAGGCAGGCAGGCAGCCTCCCTCCCCCCCCCCCCCAATCACAACGCTGTAAGGCGCTGGGGAGAGCGCTCCAGCCGCGCCATTTTCTCCTGCATAGAGAAAAGGGAGAGTGGGCGGTCGTGCTCGAAGGCAGGGGGAGTGGCTTACCCACTGTTGTGGGTACTGACTGTTTGGTCGGCTCCAGGGGCCGACCAAACAGTCAGTACCCACAACAGTGGGTAAGCCACTCCCCCTGCCCTCGAGCATGACCGCCCACCCTCCCGCCCCCAACCAGGCACTTCTGCTTTCTCGCAGTCAGTGCGAGAAGCAGAAACATAAAATGGTAGTTTTTACCATTTTATATTTCTGCTTCTCGCACTGCGAGAAAGCAGTGGGGCGACGCCCAAACGCCCCTATGGAGGAGCCGCCAATGTAGAAAATGTAAATTCAAAGAGAAGGCATCTGGAGGACAGTGCAGGAAGAGATGGAGTCCCAAGCGGCTCAAAAAGAATGCATGTTCGTGGCAACATAAGAGATGGGCAGGAATACCCTGCGGATTTGTCTGACATAGATGAATATGTCTTAGACTTAAATTATAAAGACGATTTGGAGGATGATTTGGGGAGTGAAAAATCCAGTAAAAAAGGAGAAAAAGTGGTGTTTGACCCTTTTGGAAATAAATTATTTGATCCTAATGATGTACGTCATCCAAGAGGTTCAGACTGGTGGCCTATGAGTCATGTTTCTGATTACATAAGACACTGGCTTAAGAAGCCTTTGGAAAGGTGTGAGCGTAACATAATGCGGGTAGAATGTTCTCGCCCGGTGATTGGAAAAAAAGATTCTTTGACTCCTAATTTGGATCCTGATATAATAACCTATATGTTTAAATTGGGAAGAGATACAAGAAAGGGTCTTGAGAAGGCTCTAAAACAATGTGAAGATAAACTTTTGGACACATTAGGTCCACTTGCCAGGATGTTTGATTTGATAGAAGATGCTTATCTAAAAGGTACAGATTTAGATATTAATTTATTGAGAGGTTGGTGCCAGAGGGCGATTTGCTTCCTAGGGAATGCAAATGCAAGTCTAATAGTGGAAAGGAAAAAAGCAGTATTATTAAAAATAAACCCGAAGCTGGGTGAATTTGCAAAAAAAGAGACTTGCGAGAGTCCAAATGGCTTGCTTTTCGGAGATGGCTCAGTTAAGGCATTAGGGAAGTCTGTAAATACATTCACTTCCTTGGACAAAGCCCAGTCGAATATGAGGAAGGTTTTTAACGGAAGCGGGACAAACCGTTTTTATGGCAGGGCTGGGAGGAGAGGGCAACCTCCCGGCTGGAGTTTTTATAGGTCCCAATATAATTATAGCAGAGGATTTGCTAGAGGGTCACAAGGCCAATTCGGATTGTTCCCTCCGAGAGGGAGAGGACTCCGTTCAAGAGGAGCAAGAGGAAGAGGTCAATCCTCAACTCAAGGAACAGGTAAGTGCGAATACGAAGATTTGTACTGGTTTTACCCAAGGAAAGGTAGGAGGACGGTTAAAGAATTTTGTGAAAAAATGGAAGGAAATTACAAAAAGGATCCTTGGGTGTTAGAGGCTGTGACAGGGTATACAATAGAATTCAGTTCAGAGCCCGAACAAATTCAGGAACAAAGGGAATTAAGGTTCAGCGACGATCAGGAGAAAATAGTGTTGGAAGAAATAGAGAGCATGTTGAACAAAGGAGCGATTGTAGAAGTAAGGGAGGACCAGGTTGGGTTCATAAGTACGTTATTTCTTGTCGAGAAAAAGGAGAAGGGTTGGAGACCAGTAATCAATTTGAGAAACTTAAACTATTTTGTGGTTTACAGACATTTCAAAATGGAAGGGATACATCTTTTGAGGAATGTGTTACAAGATCTAGATTGGTTAGTGAAATTGGATCTGAAAGATGCTTATCTCACAATTCCGATGAATTGCAAGAGTCAGAGTTACCGGCAATTAAGGTGGAAAGGTCATGTTTACCAGTTTGTTTGTCTTCCTTTCGGTCTTTCATCAGCCATGTGGTGTTTTACGAAGGTGATGAGAGCTGTTGTTGGATTCTTGAGAGAAAGGGGATTTCGGATGATTGTCTATTTGGGCGATCTGCTAATCATGAATCAGGATGTGACGGAGCTGAAGTCTCAGTTGGAGACGTTCAAGGAGTTATTACAGTCTTTGGGTTTTATAATAAATGTAGAGAAATCAGTTCTGGAACCAGCACATGCATTAGAGTTTTTAGGTTTTTTTGTGGACACTGTCAGAGGTTTTTTGCTGTTGCCAGAGAAGAAGATAAAAAAGATTCAGCAAGAGGTGAAGTCTTTGTTAAAAAAAACAGATGGTGAATTTGAGAGAGTTAGCAAGGGTCATAGGACTTTTATCATCTTCTATTCAGGTGGTTTTTCCTGGACCTTTGCATTACAGAGCGTTACAACGCTTGAAGACTTCAGGTCTGGCAGTTGGTTTATGGTATGTAGATTGTGTACAAATGACAGAGGAAGCGAGGAGAGAGTTAATTTGGTGTTTGGAAAATTTGGCAGCATGGAATGGGCGAGCAATTTTTGGTATGAAGCCGGATTTTGTTTTAGAGACAGATGCGAGCAATCTAGGTTGGGGAGCATCTTGTTTGGAGAAGAGAACTGGTGGAGTTTGGAATTTGATGGAACAGACAGAACATATAAATTATTTAGAATTGAGGGCAGGGCAGTTTGCTTTGCAAAGTTTCAGGTCTCTGTTCCAAGGGAATTCTGTACTTTTGAAGATGGACAACATCCCTGCTTGTCACGTATATAAACAAGCTAGGAGGGAGCCGGTCAAGGAGATTGACAGAAATTACTCAGGACATTTGGGAATTTTGCATGGAACACAAGATATCGCTTCAGGCTCAATATCTTCCAGGACAGCAGAACATAGTTGCGGATTGGTATTCGAGAAATTTGATAGATTTCAGCGATTGGATGTTGGACAGGGAGGTTTTTCTAGAGATTCAAATACGGCTGGGCCCTCTGGATATAGATCTATTTTGCTTCCAGGCTGACTTGTCAGTTGAAGGATTACTTCAGTTGGAGACCGGATCCGGGGGCTTTAGCGGTGGATGCTTTCACTCAGAGTTGGAAGGAAAGAAGGGGGTATGCATTTCCCCCGTTTGCAATGATTCAGATGATGCTGTTGGAGGTGAGGAGACAGGTGACTCAGATTGTGTTGGTGACTCCTTTTTGGATTACACAGACTTGGTTCCCATCGGTTTTGGAAATGGCAATGGAGGAGCCTTACTTGATGCGAGCATACAGTGGAATGTTGATAGGTCGGGAAAGAGTAGATCATCCTTTGGTACAGGAGGGTTCGCTCAACCTTCTAGTTTGGAGGATATCAGGAGATCTGAAGGATTCTCGGATCTTTCGGGAACGGCTTCAGCTTTACTCAAGGAATCTTGGGCCCCAGGGACTAGAAAGAGATACTTGGGTGCTTGGTCAGTATGGTTACGTTGGTGCATGGAGAGGGATTTGGATCCCGTGGAAGCTGATGAGATGATGGTTTCAAATGTTTTAGCTGAACTTTTTGAGAAAGGGTTGTCTTACAGGACTATTAATTGTTACCGGTCGGCAATTTCGGCTGGTCATGCATTAATTCAGGGTAAAGCGATAGGTAAGAGTCTGATGGTGTGTAGGATTATGAAGGGTATTAGGTTGAAAAGACCTCCTAACTCTAAGTATGGTTCAGTTTGGGATGTGAATTTGATTTTTAAGTTATTTGAAGGATGGCCTGCAAATAGGTATCTGGGATTGAGAGAATTATCTTGGAAATTGGCGAGTTTACTTTGTTTGGTTTCTATCAAAAGAATTTCTGATGTTAAGGCATTGGATGTCAGTTCAAGGTTTTTTCAGCCTCGGGAGTGATGTTTGAGATTTGGAAAAGAACTAAGACTATGTCAAGTTCAGTTTTTTATCCTATGTTGGATGATTTTCCGAAACTTTGTATTGTAAGGTGTCTGAAGGAATATGAGAGTAGAGTTTCGGAATTTAGAGCGGATGGTGTGGATCAATTATTGATTTCATATGTTAAGCCTTTTAAGGCGGTTTCTTCAGCAACTATTGCCAGGTGAGTTAAGTCAGTTATGAAAGAGGCTTGTGTGAATAGTTGTTTCTCTGCTCATTCTGTAAGGGGTGCGATGGCTAGTAAGGCTTATTTGTGCGGAGGAAGTTTAAATGACATATTGAAAGCTGCTGATTGGTCAAATGCGGAAGTTTTTAGGAAATCTTATTTTAAACCTATAGAGCATGTTGCAAATAATGTTTTAGTTGACTTTGAACATGCATAATGATAGCCTCCTGTCTTGCCATAAAATGTCGATTCTCATAGATTTATTGCTTAGAGAATCGTGATTTTATTAAAGACAAGGAGGCTAGCATTATCCCTCCCTCCCTCCCTATGTTTGGGTTTGGAGGAGAGGTTGTTTAGTTTCATGATATAATAATATATTTTTGAGAATATTTACAGTCTATTATCAGGAAAAGCAAAAAAGGTTTGTTTGCTAGGATGGGTTTTTCATTGGTTTCTTGTCTTTTGCAGACAACTGAATTTCGTCTTTGGATCTGTGCGCATTCAAGAAGTTGTTTTAAGAAGATGTTTACGCTGTTTTTAATAGTTTATTAGAAGAAACAAAAGAGGAAGAAGATGGCGGATGTCAGGATCTTAAGGGACATTAGTGTTCTTTTCAATTGTTGGCTGTAAAGATTCTATTCTGAAGTTCTTTAAAGTGCTGCAGAAGTAGTGAATAAAAGTAAATATGCATAATGCTAGCCTCCTTGTCTTTAATAAAATCACGATTCTCTAAGCAATAAATCTATGAGAATCGATATTCTTTCACACAAAACAACTTGCCAGAAGATCATGGAAGGGTATAACAGGCTTCAGGACAAGCCGAAGATAATTAAAGGAAACAAAAAAGACCGAAAGGCCATGTTAAAAATGAATACATTGGGGGCGTGGCCTGCATCCGACTGGAATGGCCGCACACTAGCGCGGCTCCGTAGCCCTCACCGCGTATCCTGGCATATATCCTGTTCTAAATTGAGAAATAAACGTCCTGAGAGATGGAGACCCCGGCCCCCAAGCACGGGGGTGTGTGACAGGGCGTAATTTCTAGTCCGGAGCAGAATTGGAGCCCGAGAAACTTTCAACGCTAGGAAGCGGTGGAGGAGGTAAAATGGCTGCGGCGTGCTGCGCTGCCTGAAAACGTTAAGAGGTGTAGCGAGAAGAAGCGACCGCCACGGGAGAGTCCAAGTGCTGGACACAGAGGGGAGAATTGAGGTGACGCCTGGAATCCGGTGGCCCAGCGGAATCCGACCCCTGACTCGTCAGGAAAGCGCGGTGTGCGTCGCACCTGTGCATGGAAGAAACACGCCGGGCTGGCGCGGATGCAGAAGAGTTGTGGCGGAGAATCCTGCGGACTAGAAACACAGGCACTGGAGGGAATAAGTGAGGCGCTGAATAACGGTGGACTGGTGAGTGCGGCCCACTACAGTTGAGGCCCCGGACGGGGCCGGAGCAGACTTGGACATCTGCGGGAGGCCTGGGGGACATCTACGGCCTAGTGAGTGTGGCAGGCCCTGGGACTGCATCCAGTAGCCTAGCGGACCCTGACGTCGGACTCTCCAGGACAGCACGGTGTGCGTCGCACCCGTGTGTGGAAACAGAGCGCCGAGCCGGCGTGATCACAGGAAAGCCGGGGTGTAGAATCCTGCGGAGCAGAACGACAAGCCCCGGAGGGGGGAAGCAAGGCACTGAATGAAGGCCGACTGGTGAGTGCGGGTCTGTAACATCAGGACCCCGGGTGGGACCAGAGCGGACTCGGCCAGATGCGGGAGGCCTCGGTGACGTCTATGGCCTAGGAAATGCGACGTGCCCTGGGACTTGATGGTAGATGAAGGGCACAGGAATCAGCTGGGTCTCAGAACTCCGAGGGGTGAACACTCCCCCTAAGATACAAGGGACAAGCAGAGTTACAGAGCCTGCCACCCCATAGTGGATTAATCCGGGTCCCACTAGCCAGGCAGTTTATCCTCCTCAGCAAGCACCAAGTGGCGTGGAGGAGAAGGTCTTAGCCCTCCGATGGTTAATTCATACAGGAGTGAGCTGCTGTACTTGTACCCCTACATGCAGACGGGGAGCCATCACGCCAAGCAAGCTGTTTGATCTATCTGAACGGATTCGCAACGCGACAGATACTGTTGATACACCCTCCTACACGTACGACGCCGAGGGGCATATAGCGAGGATCGGGGGTGGCGACACTGGGAAACCCGACAGGCCGCTAGGGGATCACGCCCCATGGGCAGGCGACGGAGAATACCAGGTTTGACCCCTGGTCACTCAGCTTTCTCTGATCAGTGACCAGCAATGATGGCAGGAGGGAGAGGAAACAAGGCAGCGGTGCAGAGCAAACTGGCTCAGTTTGGGTAGAGTAATACAGGGAAGGACCAAGAAACTAATCACCAGGAAGTTCCAGAAAAGACGGAGTCCCCCCAAACGCACAAAGACCTAATGCTCCAAGACATCATGGCAGCATCGCACCTCTCTTGAGTCCCGTCTTGATACAGTGAATATAGAGGTCTCCCTCATCAGAGCGGATCTCCGGAAGATGGACACCAGAGTGAAGGAAGTGGAAGATGCTACCTCAGAACTCCATAAAGACACCTCCCTGCTCAAGCAACAGGTTCTACAGTTGCAAGATAAGCAAACAAAAATGGAACTACAACTTGATGACTACGAAGTCAGGGCGCGACGGAACAACGTGCGCATCCTGGGGGTTCCGGAACGCGCCGAAGGCCCTGCAATGGATCTGTTCGTAGAGGAGCTAGTATTAAAGCAACTGCAACCAAAGAGACTATCAAAATATTTCTCTATTGAACAGGCTTATCGAGTTCCAGGGGGGAGGCCTAAGCCGGGGGCTCCCCCTCAACCGATAATTGCCAGGGTCTTCAATTTCAGGGATCGCGACGTTATACTGCAAGCGGCGCGTGCCAACCCGCCAATCAAGTTGGAGGACAGTGTGGTGTCTTTTTTTCCAGACATTACTACAAAAGTCCAAAATCAATGATGCAGTTTCTTAGCGGGCAAAAAAGCATTGCGAGACAAAGAGGTGAAATATGCTATGATTTTTCCAGCCAAGCTCCGAGTGGAAGCCGACGGTAAGGCCTGGTTCTTCCCCACACCTGAGGAAGCATGGGACTGGATAGAAGGCTGGCGGCGAGTGGAGAGACCCCATAAGGAAAGAAACGGGGGAACACGGAATAATAAACCAGACCACCTTCATGGGCCGCGAAGTGACTATGCCAGTAAAGAAACGGACTCGACAACTCGCAGTTGAAGGCGGAAAAGCTCTGGACCGAGCAGTGGACTACGCAGACCACAGCTAAGTGACTCTGATGGGGTTAGGCCTTACCAGCAGATGTCGGCGGGGTCCTGTTACTGAATTGGCTGGGCTTCACCAACCCAAGTGTGCATTCCGGGCGTTGGGAGGACTGCTAACATTTGTGCAAGGGGCTCCGACTGGAGGAGGGGACAGGGGTCTCCCCACATAATGTATGTCCCATATAAAAAGAGTTAGAATTTGTTGGGGGGGGTCTAGGGGCTGTAGACCAGGCACTTTAAATTGGAGGGAGGGGCGACAGGCACTCTGCCTTGTTTGGGAGTGGGTAGTTCAAAATCCACTGGCAGGGGGGCAGGGAGGGGGGAGTTGGGGAATGGGTGGAGGGTGGTTATGTTTTGTTTATGTAATTCAATCACAAGGTTTGAAATATTTGCACTAGCCACACGTAGCATTTCTAAATGTGTCCAATATATATCTATGCTGTTATTGAGGAATCACCGATCAGAAAATCATTTGAAGTTTAAAGAAGCGATAGAGCTAGCGTGTATGGTACTCTTTGCACCTTATGATCGGTCCTTGGGCTCCCTTGCCCCCCCTTTTTTAACGAAACTATGGCTGGGAGATTGGTAGAAACCTCACTTTCTGTCTTAACCTGGAACGTCCACGGGATGGGGGATAAAATAAAAAGAGGAGTGGTGTTACAATACCTTAAAAGACAAGCCCCTGATCTGGTCCTGCTACAGGAAACGCATTTAGTGGGAAATAAGTGTAATGCCCTAACGCGTTGGGGTTATAAACTCCTGGTACAGGCGGGATACACATCGGGGTCTAGGGGAACAGGAATCCTAGTCAAAAAAAGTCTCGCACTCACTCCGATACGGACATGGGCAGACCCCCAGGGCAGATTTGCTGTGCTGGAAGCCAGCTGGGAAGGTAAAGCGCTCAATGTAATCTCAGCATACCTTCCGCCGGCGTTGGGTAAGGAGGCACTCACAGACCTTGGGAAAATCATGGTAGACCTACCGAGTGGAACCCTTATCTTGGGTGGGGATTTTAATATGACCTTCAATGAGCATTTAGATAGACAACCGGTGCGCCCCCAGGCACGCCCCAGCACACGTATGTCGGAGTTTGCCAAGGCCATGTGACTCACAGATGTATGGCGATACTTTCACCCAGACCTGACCCACTTTACCTACTATTCAAATGCCCACAAGAGTCTATCAAGAATAGACTATTTTTTGACAGACATGGCAGATATCGGTAATCTACGTAACCCACGCTGCCTACCAAGAGGTATCTCTGATCATTCTCTGGTGTGGGTGGAACTTACATACTACAATCGGAGACACAACAACACGATAGTAATCAACCCCTGGCTGCTCAAAATCCCAGATATAAAGGAGAGTTTAATAACGCATACGGAAAACTATTTTATTGAAAACGTCGGCTCAGTAGACTCGGCACAAATAGTATGGGAGGCCTTTAAGGCAGTCTTGAAGGGGCAGGCATTGGCGCTCAAGGTGGGCTACAAGAAAAAACAGCAGGAGCAAATTGTACAACTTGAGAGCGAACTCCAGCAGCTCGAAATAGAACACACACAGTCACCTAGTGAACATACGGCCCATCGCCTAGACGTTAAACAAGTAGAATATAGAACTCTGGCTGGCGAGCAGGTAAGGGCCCGAATGCTTGACACACGGCACAGGCTTTATGAGCTGGGCGATAGAGCTGGCAAAATGCTGGCATGGTTAGAAAGAAGGGAGCAGGGTGAGAGATGGGTGCCCAGACTGACACTTGGCAATAAACAGCAAATCTCGGATCCGCAAGCTGTTGCAGATGCGTTTGCGGATCATTTAGAAGCAGTCTATACCTCCTCGACTACCGCCACGGCGGAAGACTCCCGACAATTGCTAGTCGATATTCAATTACCTACCCTGTCCACGGAAGACAGAGCGGCATTAGAAGAGGATCTCTCGGATGATGAGATCCGCTTGGCAATCAATAGTATCCAGTCGGGAAAGGCGATGGGACCCAATGGGGTCCCTATTGAATTCCTTAAAACAACGGCCTCGTACGTCGCACCTCACTTGCGGGACATGTATAATGAGAGTTACAAAAAAGGAGTCCTACCGGAGAACCAAAGGCTGGCCTCCATTGTGGTTATTCGTAAGCCAGGGAAGCCCGCGGAAAGCTGCGGATCCTACAGGCCGATATCGCTCATAAACGTAGAAGCGAAAATCCTTGCAAAACTCCTGGCGTCTCGCCTGATCTCGAGGATCCCGTCATTGGTTCATCCAGATCAGTCGGGCTTCGTGCCGGGCCGAAATACCACATTAAATATCCGTTGCCTCCACAATGTCCTTGGCCGCAAACAATTTATAGAAGAAGACGCAGTGGTACTATCACTGGACGCCAAAATGGCGTTTGACTCCATTGAGTGGCCATATCTCTTTGAGGGGCTTCGCGCCTTGGGTTTGGCCCGAAATTTATGAACTGGGTCAAGTTGCTCTATACCGACCTAAAGGGCCAGGTCAGGGTCAACAACCGTCTGTCCAGAACATTCTCCTGGAAGAGATGCCCCCTGTCTCCCCTGATTTTCTCACTAATTTTAGAACCGCTGGCCTCGTGGGTGAGGAGGGATCCACTGGTTAGAGGGTTGAAGTGGGCAGAAGGACAAGAAGACAGAATATCTCTCTACGCAGATGATATCCTGCTGTATCTAGCGTCCCCTTATAGATCGGTGCACAGAATCCCAAATATTTTTACAAACTTTGGAAAATACTCCGGCTGTTCGATAAACTGGACTAAATCGGTGATTTTTGCAATTCAGGGTTCGATACCAAAACTCCCTACTGGGTGTGAGGTTGAAATAGCGGCCGTAGGATTCCGGTACCTGGGAGTTTATATAACTCCGGACCCCCAGACCTTTTACGACAATAATCTGGCCGTCCCGCTGGAGAGACTTGGTAACGATGTTAAACATTGGAGGTCACTTCCCCTCTCCTTACTGGGTCGAGCTGCCCTTTTCAAGATGCTGGCGCCTCCCCGGTTCTTATATCTCCTTCAAAATTGTCCACATAAGGTCCCCGACTCCTACTTTAGGAACATAGAAAGTGAAATTAGAACTCTGCTTTGGGATGGGAGAGCGCCCTGTATAGCATTACATAAACTGACCAAGGGTTGGTATGATGGAGGTATCGCACTCCCCGATATGCGACTATACTACTGGCCTCACATTTAATAGTGGTGAATCATTGGATATACCGCTCACCGATGGACCCAGCATATCTGTTGGATCAATATCAAATGGGCAGGGAGGGCTACTTGAGAGCCCTCTACTCGAAAGTCTGGAAAGATCGATATCTGGGCCCAATAGCCCATACAGTATAAATATGGCGTCAGGCAAATAGACGTCTAGGATGGTCGGACCGACTGACTCAAGCAACTCCACTATGGTCCACCTAACAGCTGGGATCACTATGTCACCAACCGGGATTTGATAAGTGGGACACCATAGGTATCTCGACAATAGGCCACCTAGTGAAAAAAGGAAAAATATTAACATTCACGGAACTGAGGGAACAGTATGAATTAGCTCAGGAAGAAATTTTTCGTTATTTACAGATCCGCCATGCCCTTAAAGCAACTATTCCAGACCTAGCGAGGATACCGGAGTCCTCCCCTCTAGAGGATCGATTGCTCTCTGAACCTATGTCAGAGAAAGCCGTATCGTTGACATATAAGAAATTATGCAATAACTTGCCGGATCCGTTTCACACTCTTCGTGAGAGGTGGCAAGCCGATATCGGGCAAATCGAAGAGGACGACTGGCAAACAGCACTAATGTCCCCGAGAGAAGCAGCCATTCCTCTAAGGCTCCGCTTGATTCAATTAAAAATCCTCCATAGAACATACCTAACTGGGGTCATGCTAGCAAAAATAGGGAACAGGCCGACGCGACGCGAGATGTCTCCGCCGCTGCGGTCAAGAGGCAACCTTTTTACCACATTATTTGGGAATGTCCCTGCATACAAATTCTATGGGAGAAAGCCACAAGACACATGCAGAGGGCATTAAGTAAAGAGATTAACCTTACGCCACAAGTGGGGCTTCCTAATATATGGGTGGCCACGGATCTAACGGAGCTGGAACAACAAATGACTACACTAGGATATACATTAGTAAAACGGGCAATTGCAATGAAGTGGGGAGTAAGGGAGGAACCATCGTCAAAAAGCTGGGCGAAGGAATTAGACAAATGTATGATAGCGGAAAAAGAAGTGTTCAAATCCAGGGGTTGTCCTAAGAAATGGGATAAAAAATGGGGCAAATGGGACACGTATCGAGGGGAGCTGTGTACATCGCCCACTACGGATATGGAAATGAGGCAACATAAGAGAGATGAGACAGGAGCAAAGGGCTGATTTATTGTTGATTCCTTTGAATATGAGAATGTGGTAAATGTGGTGAAATGCTTGCAACTAATTGATATGTGATGTACATGTTTTATATTTCAAACCAATAAAAATATATATATTTTTTTTTAAATGAATACATTCGATTACACATAAGATTCCACTTCAGATCACATTCAAGCCTTTGCAGGATCTTAAAATGCATCCGATATTTTTCTCATGGAATGGTGGCAACCCCACTCACTTAATGGCACTACCTTTTATTGCAATGGTGTGTCGGAGTCCTCGGGCTATCTTGCAGTAGTAGGGCAGGGCCGCAGAATTTCGGCAAAAGCCCGCTCATCTCCCATCAAGCCGGACGGCCGTTCCCCGATCCCACGTGCCTGGAGGAGCAGTGTGCTGATGAGTTACCTTGCAGAGAACAAAGAAGAAGGGTAGTTTCTGTCCCTGAGGATGACAGTAGCGCCAGGACAGGGCCGAGGGGCCAGTGACATGGGCAGGGCAGGCAAGCATGCTGCAGCAAGAGGGGATGGGGTTGGACCAGCTCATATGACCTGCGCAGTGTATTTCCAGGTCAAAGAAGAAGCTGTGCTGCCCGGGGAACAAGGGTGTGGCCATTCTCCCTCCCCCACACTGGCCAGAGTCACAGGACATGAGTATGGCATGATAATTGCACACGTCCTGGCTGCTTCATGGAGAAGGCTGCTGAGAGAAAGACTCTGAGTCTAATGAATTGGGCTCAATTAGGGCATGTGATTTTTAGGGGGGCCAAACATGATTTTGGGGGGTGCCCGGCCCCGCTAGGCCCCATAGTGGCTACGGCCCTGCTTTTGCATACAGGGCCCCTGCAGCCCCGCAGCTCTACTGGCTTCAAGCCACTTTACTTACAGTGCCTGGGAGCGTTGCTTAAACATCAGGAACTGCATACGGTAGACCCAGGAACCCGGGCCTTTAAAGGCCAGGATCTCTGTATACAGGACCCCTGCAGCGCCGGAGCTACAGCTACACTCGCTTACTGAATGCCCAATAAATATTAAAAAGTAAACAATAAAAGTCAGTTAGAAGTCCAATTTTGCCGTGCCACAGAAATGTGTAGAGTCCCCTTTTACCGTAAATACATACCAACGCACACTTAACATATAAATAAATGTACCCATCCGTCAAAATGTTGTTGTTGTACATACAAAAACAACTCCAGCAGATACCAACTAACTTATGGAGTTAAGTGAGGAATGGATTTTTACAATAAAAATAATTCATACAATGAGCTACTATCAAAAGCAGCAGTGCGAGTGCGAGCCTTTAAAGCCCGGTGCCTCTGCATACAGGGCCCCGGCACCGCCGTAGCTGCGCCAGCTTTAAGCCACATGATATACAGTGCCAGGAAGCCTGGCTTAAGGAGCATATATGGAAGACACAAAAGCGCAGGCCTTAAAAGCACGGTGCCTCCGCATACAGATCCTCTACAGCACTGCAGCTACTGCAACATGCGAGGTAAATGTGCCAAAAATATCAGAAAGTAAACATTAAAAAGTACAATTTGGACAAGCCACAAATATGTGGAAAGTCCCCTTTTACAATAAACGCATATCAATGCACACTTCATAAATAAATACATTATCATAACCATCCAATTTGATTTCGTTCTCATACCTACAAAACCAGCTCGGCAGCTACCAACTAACTTATGGGTTTGGGTGAGTAAAGGAGGTTTACAGCAAAAAACATACATACAACAAGCTACTGATGGAAGGAGGAGGGCCATGTCCTTAAACCGGAGCGGAAGCCTTTGAAGTCCGATGCCTCCGCATTTTAGGGCCCCTACAGCGTCACAGCTCTGACGGCTTCAAGCCACTTTACATGCAGTGCCAGGAAGCCTTGCTTAAACATCAGATAGGGTAGACAGGGGTGCGTTGTTGTTTAAAGACCGGTACCTAAGCATACAGGGCCCCTGCAGCAACAGAGCTACAGCTACATGAGCTTAGTGAATGCCCAAGAAATATTATAAAGTAAACAATGAAAGTCATTACAAAGTTCAATATTACCATGCCACAAAAATATGTAAAGTCCCCTTTTACCATACACTTATACCAACGCACAATTAATAGATACATAAATTAATTTACCCTTCAGAAAAAACGTTTGCTGTCGTCCCTACAAAACCAACTCGACAGCTACCAACTAACTTGTGGGTTGGGTGAGTAAAGGAGGTTTACAGCAAAAAACATACATACAATGAGCTACTGATGGAAAGAGGAGCTCCATGTCCTTAAACTGGAGCAATAGCCTTTGAAGCCCGGTGCCTCCGCATTCAGGGTCCCTACAGTGCTGCAACTCTGCCAGCTTCAAGTCACTTTAAATGCAGCACTATGAAGACTTGCCTAAAAGCATATATAGTACACATGGGAGCACATGTCTCTAAAGCCCGGTGCCTCTGCAAGCAGGGCCCCAGCAGCATTCCAGCTGTGCCGGCTTCAAGCCACTTGATATGCAGCACCATGAAGCCTGGATTAAAGAGAAAATATGGTAGACAAGGGAGCGCAGCGCTTTAAAGCCTGGCGCCTCAGCATTCTGAACCCCTACAGCGCCGCTACTACAGCTGCACGTGCTTAGTAAATGTGCTCAAAATATCATAGAATAAACAGTAAAAAGTACCATTTGGACGTGACACGTAAATGTAGAAAGACCCCTTGTAAAATAAACACATATCAACGCACACTTCAAATATTAATAAATTAGTTTACCATCGAACTTGATTTAGTTAACATACCTATAAAAACAACTCCAACAGCTACCAACTAACTTGTTCGGTTGGGTGAAGGATGGAAGTTTACAGCAAACAGCATACATACAACCAGCTACTCTCGAAAGCAGCAGCGGCGGCATGTCTATACACGAAAGCGAAAGCCTTTCAAGCCTGGTGCCTACACATTCAGGTCCGTGGCAGCGCCACAGCGACAACTGCACATGCTTACTGAATTCCCCAAGAAAAAAGTCAATTTAGCCATGCCACGGAGATGTGGAAAATCCACTTTTACTTAAACACATACCAACAGCTAAACACGTTTACAACGAAAATTGTTTTAAAAAAACAAAACCAAAAAAAAACACAAGCAGATGGAAACGAAAGAAAATAGGAATTTATAAACCAAAAATACTGTAAGCGTTTATCAATGAGGATGCCATCAGAAGAGCGCGTTTTAGTCAGAAAGCTAAAAAACAAACAACAATTTGAACCAAGCCAAGCCTAAATAAAGAAATAGTACGCCGAGAAACACATAAATAAAGAAAAGAGTGAGAGTACATGTAACAGGGGCTGGCTCCATGGGAGTGAACCAAGCACCAAAAGGAAAGACAAATACAACAAAGTCACCAGTCAAAAGAAAGATTTTACGAAAGGCACTACAAGGAACGAGTCAAAAACAATGGGCGTGCTCAAAGCCCTCAGAGTATTTACAGCATGTCTCGAAGAGACAGGGCATGCGCTGCCTAGGCGAGTCCTAAAAATGAGAGTTGAAGTGGTACAGAGGGATATTGAGGGTAACAGAGTTGGAGGCAGAGAAGCAGAAAGAGTCAGGTATGGAACTGAAACATAGAATGCAGACAAATTATATAGAAGTAGAGATTGTATGAGAGGCAGAAATTGAAGTCAGATGGCTACACAGAGAGGCAGAGTGTGTGTTAGAGATATAAAGGGAGAGACAGAGAGAGTGAAGTAGGGCAAGAGAGTGGGATGGAGATAAAGAATAAGAAAGTGAAAAAGACAGAAAAAAGACACAGGAATGTGACGGGAAAAGGGAAAGAAAGACATGTTAGTACAGAATGAGAGATTTAGTGAATAGTAGCAGGACGCTAACATCTGGCCTCTGGGCACTACTGGCGTCCTGCCGGAACACCCCCACTTTGCTTGTCCTCGTCCCGTCTTTGGCAACTCTTCAACTTCATGAAGCACAGAAATAGGTGCCCCCCTTACTACCATGCCTTCATCGTCTCCCTTCTTTGAAAATGTTATTTCCCAGTTAACTTTGAATGGGTAATATGAACAATGGTAACATAATGTTTACATTGCGCTTAGTGCCACAATCATGCAGTTTCTGAGCACTGTTAATAAAGTTTCAATTCGATGCTTGTCTTATTGTCCTTTAGCTCTTTTTTACACCCTAGTTCCAGGGATTGGGAATTTCTACGTGAAATGAGTGTATGAAAGCAAGTAATGCTCTGACCCGTAGATGGGCAACAAAAACAGGCACAGTAATACACATAAGTAGATGTGAACCTAGGCAAGGGGGGGTGTGTGTGTGTGTGTGTAAAATCTCTTCCTCCTTTGATGGTCAATTAGATCATGAGCAGTTTCCAGCTTTGCTCCTAATATCCCTTAAATTAAGTTAGGACAATGACTGTGAGTAGCTGGGCAACCAGAGAGTGCATTGTTACAGTGCGAGTGCGGTGGGCGTGACCTATCTCGCAGTTTGCAAGGTGCAGCGAGTCCCGGTCTCGTTCAGCAAAAATCACCTGTAAAACGGGAAGGCGGGAGGCCTTCCGACAGTCCTTGAAGACGCTGAGGCCTGTGACGTCGTGACTCTAAGAGCACCAGCTCCGTCCGCTTGTCACCGAGTGTTCCTGACTGCTTTTCTGACTGCTGCCTGCCCAGCCACTCGCTGACACTCCGAAACCCAACACCCGGTCAGTCCAGGAGGGTCAGTGGGCTGGCGGCAGCGTTCAGTGGTCATTGGAGGCAGGTTTGTGCTGAAGGGCCCACTGCACCCACTGCAGTACACAACAAAGGGAAAAAGAAAGTGCAAAACTATACACAGCTATATACAGCATAAAGCAGGCAAGGCACCCAGGAGAGTGCATGTTGCAAAGGAGAGACGTCAGGCGGCAAAGTTGGCCCACTGTGACGGCAAGGGGTACCCCGGTAGGGGGTCCTTGCTGGGGGGGTGGCTGAGTGGGGGTACCAACAGAGGCGGCCAAGCCAGGACTTGGTGCAGCCTGCAGCCCTGCACCACCTGGGACACCCATCCGCCATCTTACTATCAGCTATACACTAGCACTTGGCCTCAGAGAGTTTTCAGTGAGTCATTCTATGAAGAGTGCATGCTCGTGCCTGCCTCCTCACCAGTCACTAAGGCAATTTTCGAACAGGAGGGGTGAGGCAGCACACAGCTGCTTAAGACATCATACTATAAAGACTCAAGATACGCAAGGTACACAACTACGCAACAAATACCAGCAAGCTCCACAATAAGTACCGCAGAGCGGCCACTCTGTCACAGGAGATCAGCCAGTCATGTGACAATAGGTGCTGCCTATGTAAGGATAACTTCAAAAGTCAACCATGAAAATTTGAACTGCACCCTCCTCGAATAACCAACAGCAGGATGGCGGTTAGTGCAGCCACCTAGGTTAGAGCCCGATCTCAAGGCCACGGCCCCTCTGGGTTGGGGTGCAGTTTGTGAGCTCGACGTCACTCCCCCTGCCACATTCCAGCAAGCAAACATCTTAAGAGAAAAGCTGCAAAATGAGATCCGGCAAGGTCAGACAACAGGCAATGCACAAGTCAACAACCCCAAAAAAGATCACTAGGAGGTCCAAGAAAGCCCTGGGAAACACGACAAAGCAAAGACGAGGCCAAGGAAACTCTCTTATATCTCCAATCCAATCCCTATTTGCAAAAATGAACCCCAGTGGGAATTTCACCTTTTAAAGGCCCCAGCAGCAGACATTTATTCAACAGAAGACAACATAGTGGGTCTGCCGAACCCACTAACGCCTCAAAAGCCTGCTTTAACATCAGCCTGTGACCACGACGTACGCCTCAATACAAATCCAGTTACTAACCTACATTCAAGTAATGTCGCCAAAACAACTTCTCAAGCAAGAAGCGCCACACATGGTGACAACATTCTCAAGATTCAAGCTCAAGTACACGCAGCAAACTAGCCACATTCACCCCCAAGATGGGTTCCTAATACTGATTCAACGCCATTCCCTACAACAGAAAATAACCACTGTACTAAAAACACTACTGAAGAGGTTAACAACGCTTAGCTCCATTCAATTTCATTAACAAGCAATGTGGATTTAATGCAGGCATTGGAGGTCAAAACCATCAATCAGGCCAAAAACCCGGAGGGGTACCCGCAATCAGTAATTGAGATATCAAGCGTGTCTGAACAACTAGCCCACTAGGGCCCAGCCAATGATCACTACCTCTCAAGAATCAATTAACCCCCTGAAAGAGGACTCAGTCACACAACACTGGACCTGATATCACTAACACCCCAGAAACAAGGGCAATAAGGAAAACGAAAGGATCACGCACAGCCCCTGGAAATAATGAGAGTCGTGATATACCAGATCTAAAAGTAGAAAACATATCAAACCTACACACTTCACTATTAAACATCTTACAAGCATCAATTGCAGCCCTCAATATGCAGTCAGACAATTTAGACATCCAGACTGATCTTATGAACATAATAGCTGCTCATAACACTGGTATAAACATAAAACTTGAAAAGCTGACAGATTTGATAACAAGGGTACAAGAAACCAACCCAGTAGAACAAACAGATTGTGTGTGTGGCCCAATCATTGACAAGCTAAACTCTGTACCAGTCATCTTAATGAGCATTTAAAAAGAAAGTAGAAGCCATACTTCTGAGGCTACAGCTACTCGACCTGTCCCCGAATTGAGTGACAATCCACAAGTAGTGACAACAGAGCAGTTCCAGAAGCTGGAACCTAGCAAATCGGTCAGTAACCCAGGAGATGTGCCTTTTAACACTGAGCAGGCACCACAACCTACTGACCATCTATCTGTACAATACAAGCAAATTACCCATGTCCAAACCAAGAGGCATAAGAAACGTGCCGGGAAGGCCAGAAAGAACCCACTGCGCACAGGGAAGGATACTACATGCAAAAACAGATTATATCCTATGTTCGAGGCTAAGCACAAGCAATAAGATGCAGCAACAGTGATCTCTTCATTGAACCTAGCAATACCCAAGGAAATCCCGGAAATCAAGGAAAACCCATCACTGCAGGATTCACTAGCTAAATCACAACAAATCAGTCTACAACCCGAAAAAAAAGAGAACCAAGTGACGCACCCAGGTCTTGGAGGCAGACAGGATCACCCCCTCTTCAAAACAGGAAATACCACAATCTGACTGAAACCCGGCAAGGGATAATATTCATCTGATAAAAAATAATGAGAGCAGTAACCTCGAACGGACCGAAGGACCTTCACCGGATGGACGTACAATCATTCTAACAAGTAAAGGCCAGAACAGGACATCATGTGTAGAAGCATGGCAGAGTTGCATCCAAACGAATAACATTCAAAGCGACCCAATAGTAATCCATGATAAAATGCAAAGGTAAAAGGATTATGGTGTACTCCAATAAACAAGTGGGCGAAGTACTAACTCAGAGGAGCATTCACATTTCTTAATGCCCATCACACACAGTGATCATACGGATAGTCCAAGCAAGAAAATCATACTTACACCCCAGTACGTTTCACAAGTCCAGCAGGATTTCTTCAATAGAGGAAATATAATAACACTGTTTGTTGAAATCCCTATACTGAAACATCTAAATTCCACTCACTTGTTATCAATTACATTTCTTCCTAATGAGTATAAGAAGCAGCCTGAACAAACTCTCTCTACCTGGAGTACAGAGGAAATCACCCGCTTAATAATGAACGCCAGCCAACAGTTTGAAGCGTGGAGTATAACACTCTCAAAACCTCTGAGGCCACTCTACCCTCAAACTTTGTTAATGCTGCCCTGAAGAGCTAGTACTGAACCAGGAGTCACCCCTGTGTACTCAGTTTTACAAAGTGCCCGTGGTAAGACTGGAGAAGTGGTTCAAACACAAAATAAACGAATGTATGACGATACTTCGCATACCATTACTTCGCATGATTTTAGTGCGATGTTTTTACTTAGCATAAACCATTACTTCGCATGTTTATACTTAGCATAAACTATTACTTCGCAAGTTTTAACTGCGCATGCATTTATAACGCAAATGGTTATAAATGTACTATGGTTTATTCTAATTAAAAACATCGCACTAAAATCATGCTTACACTATACTGCCGCACAGTACTTAAACATCACTACACTACCCCAAACCCTAATACAGTACCCCCTACATGACCTTCCCCCTGCCTGGACCCTACACTCTAACACTACACTTCACCACCCCCCCCGACACTACCCTAAACCCTAAAACACTACTCCCTGCACGACCCTCACCCTTCCCCCAGTCCGCTCCCTACACTACAACACTACCCTGCACGACACCCCAACACTACCCTAAACCCTAAAACACTACCCTACACTACACAAACACCACAACACTACCCTAAACGCTACCCCCGACCCCCAGTCCTGTTCCTACACCCAAACAGTACCCTGCACTACACCCCGACACTACCCTAAGACCTAATACATTACCCTACACTACACTAACACCACAACACTACCCTAAACCCTAAAACACTACCCCCAGCATGACCCTGCCCCTACCCCCAGTCCCTTCCCTTCCCTACACTGAAACACTATCCTGCACGACCCCCCTACACTACCCTAAACTCTAAAACACTACCCTACACTATACATACACCACATCACTACCCTAAACCCTAAAACACTAGCCCCAGCACGACCCTACACTACTCAAACACAACCCTACAACCTAAAAGACTACCCCTGCCCGACACAAAAAAACTACACTTACCTCTCTCTTTCCTCCGTGGTTCCTCTCTTTTCCGGCTTCCAGCGACGTCAGATCTGCACGTCGTTGTTTGGAAACGGAAGCTCCTTCCAAACAACGATGTGGATAGCGCATACCATTACAACGCATGCGTTGTAACAACGCTTGCGATGTAACAACTTGCGTACTAATGGTACGCGTTGTAACATCGCAAGCGTAGTAACGCTTGCGAAGTAATGGTATGCGCACTAGCAGCCGCGCACTAAAGGCTGTTTAC
Source organism: Calotriton arnoldi (assembly GCA_963921515.1). Classification (NCBI taxonomy): domain Eukaryota; kingdom Metazoa; phylum Chordata; class Amphibia; order Caudata; family Salamandridae; genus Calotriton; species Calotriton arnoldi. Next base: position 326,485 of record CAWUFW010009732.1, on the reverse strand, counting down.
CAAAATAAACAGCTGAGTGTACGCAGCGAGGATCAACGGGGCTGGATAGCATCAATTTTAAATGCCCCTGGAAGAGATTGACCTCCCAAACAAAGGCCTATCACGCCCAATGACGCCTCACTACACCTTCTCTCTTGGAACATCGCTGGGGCAAAGCAGGAACTGCAGAACTATGACACTCAGAAGCGCTGGGAAAAATACGATATCATTGCACTACAAGAGATCTGGCTAATTGAACCTATGCAACCGGCAGGCTATAAACTCCATCATGTCAATGCTATAAGATCCCATCGCTTTGGGAGACCTAAAGCGGGCCTTGCAGTATATGTTTCTACTGCACTAAACATCACCTCGGAACAGCTGTCTACCTCGATCACCTGCCTACCTCGACCGCCTGCCTACAATTAATTAAGTTTAGAACATGGCATAAAAATTCACCAACAACAGTAATATTGATAAATATCTATGCACATCCAAATACTCAAGAGAAGATTGGTCTATTCACATACACGCCGGCATGACTCACGGGTGGAGGGTGCGGGGGGGGTCGTGCGGGGAAGTTAATTTATTAGTATTAATTAAAAAAAATTAAACTTACCTTTCAGCCGGCCGGGTCCCGCGTCTTCTCTGCTCCTGCTCTCCTGCTTCTGTCAGGAACAGGAAGTAGACAGAGGCTTCCTCCCCTAAGCCAATCACAACGCTGCAAGCAGCATTGTGGTTGGTCGGACTGCCGTCCAGCCAGGGGCTTATGGGGAGGCCATGTTCTCCATGCAGGCTGCACTGAGAAGGGCAGAGTGCGCATGACTGGTTTGGGCGGCCCCAGAGGGCCGACCAAACAGTCTTTGCGCTCTCAGAAGTGGGCAGAGCAGCCCCACCCACCCACCCACCCACTTGCCAGCAACAAAACATAAAATGGTAATAACTGAAAGTCATTACCATTTTATGTTTCTGCTTCTCACACTGCGAGAAAGCAGTGCGGCTACGCTCCTCCGCCCTAGTGGAGGAGCCGCCCCTGTCTACTCAACAAATTAATTGCCATGATAACTTAAATAAGGCTTGAAAATCCAGCCTGGGAAATAATCGTAACAGGCGACTTCAACTCCAGCTTAATACACTCCCTGGATGAAGACGAGCGTCTAGCAGCAGAAAATGCAATCTGGTAGGTCCACCCACAATCTGCTCCCTCATCCAAGCATCCTGATCTCAATGGGCAAAAACTAGTGACAGCCTTGGAACACCTAGGCCTGAGGGTAATAAATGGTACAACTCAGGATGACAGGCCACCGAGATGTACATTTCATTGGGCGAACTCACGGTCGATAATAGACTACACAATTCTTACTCTGCCTCTAACAGTGCACCTGAGGAAATATGTTGTCAAATAAACCACACAAAGGGACCACTTATACCAGTATATAGAGTTGAGCATAAACCCATTTTAGCTGCCCCTATTGAAGTAGGGCAGCTAAAAACAACTAATCTGAAATACCTGCGATGGACATCCAACGCACTTCCTGAATTAGCCAATCTGGCTGAAGAGATATTAGAGTGTAGTAATACACCTAACTGCAGCCAAACAGAGGCCTGGGCGGTTTTCTCAATGAAACTCCTAGCATGTGCTTCCACAGCAAAACACACAAGAGGACAACTAGATAAGCAGTCTGATAGTCTCACAAACAAAGCTAGTTTCTTAAAAAGGGAACTAAGAAGGGCAGTTAGAAGCATAAGAAACTCCAGCGCTTCAAAGCACACATGGGAATTTTTTTTTTTTAAACTCAGAAAACAATATAAAAAAACAATTTGGGAAGATCGGAAAACGCATACGGATGTATTTTGGTCAAAGCTACTTTTCAATTCCAAACAAACAAATACTAGAGCCTTCTGGGAAATAGTGAATGGTATCACAAGAGGCTCACAAGTAATAAAAAACTCAAGTGTATCAGAGAAGCCTGGGCTGTTCACTTAACCAAAACATTCACCAAAGTTACACCCCCAGACTATCCAGAGTGGGACAATTGCAACAACACAGTGGACAATAAAGTAAAATTCAAGTCAGTCATCGAAACAACAGACACGAGTGACTCATGCACTGCTCTGGACTGTCTATCTGGGCAAGCTAATCAGTATTACCTAATAGAGAAGGTTGCAAAAGTAATAAAGGCTGTGCGAAGGGATGGTGCTCCAGGTCCAAATGGCATTCCGCATGCTACATATAAACTCGATCCCAAATACTGGGCAACCCCTCTGTCTGCGCTATACAAGGAGGCAGGAATAATGGACACAATTCCCAGTAGTTGGAGAGGATCAATAATAACTCTGATCTATAAGGGTTGAGACCAGTCAGACCCGGCCAATTATAGGCTTATAGCACTTATAGACTCTGAGGCTACATATTACGCATAGCTGATTCTAGAAGAGCTAGTTGAATGGTCAAATAACCACAATCTAATCCCACTCAACTAGACAGGGTTCCGTAGGGGGTTTGGAACAACCATGAACATGTTAGCAATCACAGTAATAGCTGACGAGTGTAAACACTTGCCGAGAAAGTTACATCTATGCTTCATAGACTGTAAAGCGGCCTTTGACCGAGTAGACAGAAGCCTATTGTGGGGAAAATTAAGGATGTGGGGTCTCCCAGATAGAATACTCCGAGCCATAGTGCAACTATATACGCACACCTGAATTCAAGTCAAACTAGCTGACAGAACAAGATTATCAAGGAGAATCACCACTGAGGTAGGCCTTAAACAAGGCTGTGTTTTAGCTCCACACCTATTTAATCTGTTTATGGCAGATCTCTCTCCAAGACTTGATCAGGTAAACTCTCACCATTCCCATCTGGGCACTTTACGTGTGACACATCTTTCCTGTACAACCGACATAGTCTTAGTCAGCCAAACAGGAGTGGTACTTCAACGAGCACTCAATGAGCTACCAGACTTTGCCAGGATTAATGAACTTGAGATCAACACAACAAAAACAATGTTAATCAGCTATCGGCCTGGCCCACAACTAATAATCAAGGGGGTCATCAAGTCCGCCCGCAATCCTAGCGGTAACGGGACCGCCTGCCTGTCATGCGGCGGTCCCGCTCCCCTAATTATGATGCGACCGGCACCGGCGCAATGTTGCCATGGTTCCGCGTTCCGCAAGGCGGGCGAAAAAGGACTGCCTTGTGGAACCATGGCGGACGGACTTTCCGTCCACCACGGAACCTTTGTGATTCCCACCGCCATCCTAATTTGGCGGTGGGTAAATCTCATTCTGCCATCATAATGAGCCCCCAAGCTCGGTGAAGAAATCCCAGAAGAGGTCAACTGCTACAAGTACCTTGGTCTGTATATAGACAACAGATTTAACTTCCAAAGGCACAAACAGTACGTTGTCAAAAAAAGGCAAAGGCCTGATCTACGCATTCTGTTCTCTGACAAAGAAACTGGATAGCCCCTCCTTCAGGCAGCTACTGGTGGTTATACCAGCTAAACTGCTCCCAACAGTGGCATTTGCAACTGTGGTCTTACCTGGTAAAGATGCATAATTATTGGATAGACTACAAACCAATGTATACAAAAGAGTGTTTAGCCTTACACAGAACGCTTCTCCTTCCCAAGTTTGCTTGGAATTTGGTCTAGTTCAGCAAGCCCTAGGGAGAAGATACACAACAATAAAAACATGGTTTAAAATCAGGTCAAACCGAACCAGTTTATTAAATGACACTTTATGGCAGGCCCAGGCATCAGACCCACATTTCTCTCATGGCGAATACCTACGATCGTTGCTGAAAGCAACAAGTACAACAGATCTTTGGAATCAGAACCTCCTTTTCCGAGCATTTCGCCAGTCATTAAACAAAGTTGCCAAAATGCACTTGCTTTTAGATGCTAAACACAGCCTACCCAGTCGCGCGCACGCTTGGATGGTCCTGCAAACATATCCCATTCTGATACCTGTCACATATTTAAGCACGACATTCTCGGTACACCTAAAGAGAAAATGAATGGCGCTTCGTTTCGGCGTCCTGCCATCCTTGGCCTATCAAACATTGTGTAAATACAATGGCCGAAGGACATGTCAACTATGAGAGGACTTCATCCACCTGATTTGCATATGCCCCCTTTTAGCGACAGCTCGTCTTTTATTTTTGATAAATGCTTTTAACACTAGGGGCATACGATCCTGTAGATCGGGCATAATTAAAGTTCTCGATCCATCTGACGCTCAGCTAAATTGTAAAATGATGACATTTTTGATTTTACACAAAAACTTAATAACATTCTAAACCTTTATTACCCCATAAGAACTGTCATTTAAAGTCTGCGGGCCCAGATGTTTAATATGCTCCCAAGATGCCCACTACCAAAATGATTGTGGTATTCAGGGGCAGAGAGGTGCCTTGTGATGACCATTACTTAACTTAACACGATTGCTCAGTACACGATGGCTTTCCGATCTCTAAATTTAACTAATGTTTTTATCATTTTAACAGCATGGCAGCACTTACATATGGCATTATAATTGTTTCCTCTGGACGAACTATTATGGCATAATGGTGGTTTTATATTGGATGAAATTAATGATGATACTTTTTAACTATTAAGGGTCAGATTTTTAAAGGCAGTATAGCACTTTATGGATGAAATTATGGCGGGTTTTGGTGAACTAAACAATTGAACATAATGTATTATCAGTAACTGATTTAAATGTGATTAACATTGTGCTCCAATGACAAGGGACAGCCATGAAGTCTACTGGGCAAGCATTGCACTACCCATAGTACCTTAACATTGCTATGGTTTTTATTAACTTAAACAATAAAATATTGAATTGAAGTTAGGACATTCTGCTTTTAAGCCGAACAGGTTGAATCAAAGAAACTGGACACACTGAAAAAGTCAGAATCAGAGCTTTTAGTACTAAGACAGTAGTAGGGCAAAAGCAAATTGAAAATGCCTTGTCATCTGTATGTGGGATCAAGGGGGTAGCCAAAAAATCAAAACAGCCCCTACTGTACGAAAGCAAGTGAGCCTGAAACTCCCTAAAGGAGCTCCCTTGTCTCTTCCATCCAAGCATCTATCCATTCGTCCGTTTACCCTTCTATCCAACTACTGATACCCACCACTTTTACATGCTGTCATCCATTCATTCTTTCATCGATCATTCAATCTTTCACAATTCCATTCATCCATTGGCCATTCCATCCATCCATCTGTTCACACATCCATCATCTATGCATTCACCAATCTCATACATCTATCCATGCTTACAACCATAATTTGACTTACCCGTCCTTCAATAAAACCTTTCATCAATAAATTTAACTTTTTGTCCATCCATTCATCGATCCTTTGAAATTTCCATTTGCTATGCCGTCCATCTATCCCTTCACCCATCCATCCATCCTCTCAGGTTTCCATGTACTTCCCCATCATTTCACCCACCCATCCTCTGATTACCAATTTCCCTGCCATCCTTTTACTCACTCATCCATCCATTCTTCAGATTTCCATTTACTCTGCCATCCTTTCACCCACCCACCCATTCGTCCACCCATCCTCAGATTTCCACGTACTCTGCCATCCTTTCACCCACCCACCCACCCATCCTCTCAGATGTCCCTTTACTCTGCCATCCTTTCACTCACCCACCCATCCATCCATCCCTCATCCATCCTCTTAGATTTCCATTTACTCTGCCATCTTTTCATCCACCTATCTATCCATCCGTTCATCCATTCACCCAGCCATCTTTTTACCCACTCATCCACCCATTCTTTCACCCACTCATCCATCTGTCGTTTCATCACCCATACTTTTACCCACTCAGCTATCCATTCTTTCATTCACCTATCCTTTCGCTCACTCATCCATCTTCACTTTACCCACTCTTGCATCCACACGTCCATCCTTCTTTCCCATTTTTATCAACCCATCTTTCTTTCTTTCTTGTAGCATTAATTATAAGCGTTTATCTGCCGAGTTGCAGATAAAAGAAGCCCACAAATAACCCCACCCCACTGCAGCTGTTAAAGCATGGGGTTCACGAAGCCCCTGTGTAGGATCTATTCTAGTGCTAAGATCCGCTATGTATCTGCAGCTGAGGCAGTGGCGCAAGCTGGGAATCTCACTCTCTCTGTTATTAATCCCTGTCAGTTTTATTTATTCATCTAGAATAGTGACCAATGTATTTCCCATTCCTGGCACAAAGACATTCATTCATGGACTGTGTCCTAATAGCCATCAGACATACATGGGCTTGTGTGTTAGTAGCTTTCCCTCTCCCTTTATTGTCAGCTTGATTATGTCCTAACATCCATATCCTTACATCTGGAGTGCAAAAGACCATTAAGGGAAGTTGAGTGTGTTAGTAAACTAGTGAAAGACCTGATTACTGTAGAAAATCTTTCTATTTAAGGAGGGGAAGAGAGGGTTCTACCTGTCCAGTGCACGTCCTCCTTGTCATGGTCTTGGTCATTGAGACGGGTAGACTAATGGCAGGGACGATTTGGCATACAAATGATCTGCTTAATGTCCTCTCCCATGAGTTCCCAAGGGGTCTGTCTTTTCCTACGTTTCGGGTCACAGAGGGCACCAAGACTGTTTTCCTGAATATGGGTAAGTAGAGGCTGATACTACAAATACCTGGATACATTCTTTCGACACCAGATGCGGGTCATTGAGGTTGGGCCAGCATTGGATTGGTAACGCGGGCACTCGGGCAATGCCCGAGGGGCCGGTGTCCAGTTCCAGCTGTGGGCTGCTTTATTGAGCAGCCTGGGGGCCCGATTTGGGCGGTTTCTGCGTTGTTCGATGCCGCCAGCGGCCCCAGTGGGTGCCTGAGTGGCCTTTCTGGGGGCAGATGGGCGTCCATTACCTCCCTTTTATCAACGGCAGAGGTGTCACTCCCTTTCTCTCGCTGGGCCGGCCCATTTATGCATATTGAGCGGGGGCAGGGGGCCTGAGCAAAAGAGGGCTCACTTGTTTTCAGGTGTAATTTCGCCGAAGCAGTGTTTTGCGGAAAGGCAATATGTAAATGTGGGCCACTTTTTAGGTCTCGCATACGCAGCGCGCATGCGCTGCATAGGAGGGCCTTTAGCCGTCGCTCTGCTCATTTTCAAGCACACACTCGTGCTTGTGGCGGCATCCACCTAGCGGGAGCGAGCAGCGGCGCGCCACAAGCACGAGTGCAGTGCTTGAAAATGAGCAGACTGCTCTCCCAAGCGCGCGCGCACCACTCGCGGGCTCACCTCCTGCTCCCCCTCTCTCTCACGCGCGCACCACTCGCTGAAGGAGCTTTCCTGTCACCAGCTGTCACCATAAAATGTGAAGAGAAAATGTCTACATCTTTAAACATGATAAACTTATGCTGCAAAGTTACTTGAAATTTGTACGAAATTAGAGGACAGGAAATAATTATTTCGAGGTTAGACGCCTAACTCGTCCCCACATAACTGCGCCGTCCGCAGCAAGCATCCTTAGCACATCCTAACAATTAACCAAGAAAGTACTCTCTTCGCCTCCAGGCTCAACCCTCGCATGCTCCCCATGCCTGTTGAGCCCTTACCTTGCCATTGTCCTGCACAGCCCGGTTCGTCGCAGGAGCCTCTTCCACCGTTGCCTGTGGAGCTGGGGTCATTACGTCTCTCGACCTCGAGGCTCCGATCCCTTCCGCATCGGGCTTCGTCCTTCTCTTCTTCGGGAGACCGTGCAGCTGAGGCGCGCGAAGTCCGGATGCCGCTGCAGGGAGCTGAGGCTGGAACCGCCGATGCGGCGCCACCGGTTAGTGTTTTGCAAAAAGGCGGGGGTTTCGAAAATCACCACAGTCACCCGCGCAGCAGAATGTGAGCCACCGAGGTTGTGCCGGGCTTGTGAGCCGCGTAGCCTTCAGTCCTGCGGCGGGTCCACGTCCTTCAGCTGCGCTGCTGCTCCGGGTAACGCTTCGCCGCTGAACCAAACGGATCGAGTTTGCCTGTAGGTGGATTAATGTGATTAATCTCTCATACATCATTTTCTCTTTCATTTTCAGCCTTCTCCTTTTTCTTGTCTGCAACACTCTTTTTCGTTTTTCTAATCCCCTTTCCCCACTTTTTTACTACTGAAGGTGATGGTTGGAGGGACCCACCACAGGCATGCAATTGTTCCTTTCTTTCCTACCTTTTTAAGTGTTTTCCTGTTCACCTCCTTCAATATGTTTTTCACATTTCTAAATCTTGTTTTCACTACGTTATGGATAGGTTACATTTTTTGTTTGTTTGTGAACTGTCCCATTCTCAGGCATGAAATTCAGAGAGACAGTTCTGTCGTTTTGAGATTCTACCTAAACAAATAAATGCTTCTTGCCTTTAAGACCATAGTGTATCTTTGGAGTTCCCCCGTATTTGAAAGCTCCCTCCATTCTTGTTTTCATATCCTCTCCTGTTCTTTCAGCTGCACCACTTTTGCCTGCCTCCTTAGCAGATTCAGCTTTTAGCCTCCAGATCCATATTCTGCAGATGAATCACAGGGAGTTCTCTGGATTTCAGTTCCACCAAGCTCTTCTTGCTAACTACACACTTTGTGCTGAGCTGGTAATTGGATTATCCACGATTCAAGGGAGATGTGTCCCGAGAAAAACGGAGATTTCCAGATTGTGAAACATATGCTGGTTTTCACACTATTTTAGAAGGTAAAAATGGAGAATAAATTCAATACAGTACAGTAAATTGGCCTAAAATGACTTGTTTGTAGAATGACCATTTTTATACGTGGTCGTGTCTCCCTCGTGGTAGTAGCTGCAGGTGTCCCTCAAAGGCAGCAGGATCTGGAGGTTCTATAAATAAGGTTTTCTGTACACGCTTGCAGTGCTAGTAATCGAGCAAAGGTTTAATAATCCACTCAAACATGCCTTCTCTGGCCACTCCTCAGCCTTGTCTACACTGTATGTGCCCCCTGTGACATATGTCCTTCATTTTGCAATAGGCCTGGGTCTGCTAGGATTGACCACTTATTTCAGTACTATGGTGGCCCTTGTTTTCTTGTGCTAGAGAAAATATTGGTTACAAGACCTCATCCTTCAGATGCTTTATGCACACCTAATATATACAAAGCTTCACCAATAATGTTCAAATCAAGAGTTTGCCAAAATAAGGTAGAGGAGAATGTTGAAGGCATTATGTGCCAAAGGCTGATGAAGTCATCACCAAGCGCCAAAGTACAACATTTCATGCATACGTTTATCCAAATACCATGACAGCTGGACGTAGCTGCAAGAAGCCAAGGAGATACGTAAGCTGGTTAGCTCATAACACAATACAGAATGATGGCTTTGGGGCTAGCGTCCAAAGTCACTCATCTGTTAATGCCACGCCTCACATAGATTTTACTTATCGGGATTGATTTGTAATGGTTAAAGTAGAAAAAGAGGATGCCTAAATTGGACAAACTCTAATTTTACCAGCATCTCTAAAGAGTATGCATTTGCCAGCCACTCCATCTATCCTGGTATTACTTCTACCATCTCTTTCTCTCCATTTTACCCCCCTTGTCTTTGTTGCTGTCTCCGTCTTTGCTCCACTGCCCTCCTCTGCTCCACTGTCCTTCTCAATCTCTTGTTTCCCACTCGGTACAGTAGACTTCAGCTCAGGTCAGTTCAGTTCTCTGCAATATGGGTGCTTCATTGCCATTAGCTCTCAGCCTGCTGTGTTGAAGTTAATACATTGCTGCAGAATATACCCCTCCACATATTTCCACGCGTCTTATGTCACCTCTCCTCTTCCTCGGTTTCTTTATCCTCATCTGATTCAAGGCTTTAGTTCTCGTTTCTGGGTTCCAGCTGTGTTTGCTTCTTGCCAGATTGAGTTGTTTAATATTGTTGCTTGATAAATAAGCATACATTATATGGATGTGCCATGCATATCCGAATGCATCCCTAATGTTCTGGGAAGTGTGGGAGATGAGAGTGGGAGGTGCCCTCAACAGACTCCAGAATCGAGTTTCATTGGGCCTATAGTGGAGTTCAGATATGCTTTTTCCCGCAGTCTTGGTTAACATGAGACTTCTTCATTAGTATTCTGAGCAGTAATATGCAGGAAAGGCCCGTCTTGGCTTATATGCAGCTTGTCTGTGCTGTTACAGAAGAGCACAACTTTATAAAAAGTCATTCATCCTTGTGCAAAAGGATCCTTCTGTCCCGAACCACTAGTCCATGCCACCTCTCCACGAGACTATTGAGCCCTGAAACATGCGTGCCTCCTTCTACCTGATTTGTGAGGAGCAGACCTTCTATGTGTAGGCGAAAGGATGGTTACTAAAGGCACCAGAAAAAGAGCATTGCCATGCTTGAGGTTCAGGTCCTGTTTTAAAGTGTATGCACGGTTTCAAATAGATCCTATCAATTGACTTAAGTGCATCGACATTGGGACATCTTGCACATTAAGTCGCTGAATCAACACCATATTGAAACAAGCATTGGCATAGCCAATAGGTCTCGCCTTTGGGACCTTATAAGTGTTTAGCTATGCAACTGTTGATGTTGTTGAACCAAGGATATTGTGCTGCATAACTAAATACTTAAGTTATAAGGCCCCAAAGGCGAGACCTATTGGCTATGCCAATGCTTGTTTTTAGCGTGCCCGGGCCGATTTTTAATCCCGATCCAACCCTGGGTTGGGCCTTTCAATAATTCCTGATTAAAGCGAGCCCTATGTAGATTAGGCAAATAATAAACGGTACTGACGAATTGCCACTAATCCTGTAGGGGACAAGATGAGGCAAGAAGCATATTGGCCAACTCTTTTTTGATCTCCAAGAACATTTTTTCCAGGGTCCTCAATGTTTTTAATCTTAACAAAGGCTACCTATAATTACAATTTATTTATAGGGGTCTTTAGTTAAATTTTAATTATGTTCTCTACACTTATTTACCAATATACTGCGCACTTACTGAGTCTGATACCCCAGACTCGGAGACTCTGAGGCAATTTTAAAAAGACCTCCGGCAAAGAGCCCCTTTGCGGGGCCTGTCCGGCATGGCAGCGCCAGCCTGATAAGGAGCCCAACCCGATGAAGAAGCATGTAAGCAATTGGTGCGTGAGCGCTTGTGCTCCGCAACTAAGTTTCCTCCGATTACCTTTTCTTTGGTCAATCTATCACAATGAGAGATTGGACTACTATCTGCACTGCATGCACGTTTTTGTGATTATTGTGGAGAAATACCTTCTAAACCATGGTAAGGATTTCTAGGAGATAGGCAGCCTCTCAATGTGAGAGTCTAGGGTAGACTGAAACTCTTGATCATGCAGCTGGGGCTCTGGTATTTGACTCCGAGTTTCTTCACAGCGCCAACCGGTCCCTACAATGTACAAAACCCAAGGGATTGGTGCACACTGGTGGGCCACCAAACATCCCCCTGTCACTTCCAAATGAAGAGACACCTCCAGATTTCTGCAATTTACTCATCTCTCCTAAACTTACCTTGGTAATAATCAGCAGTAGTAACTGGATTACCACTCATGTATTAAGCCCCACTCAGTCAAATAAATGCTGTAATACCCCATCAATAAAATTACTTTCCAACCAGAAAACTTTACCTTAAGGGAAAACTCCATGAGGTTGTCTTTTGCCGTACTGCAGCTATTAAGAGCAGCCAACTTTCATGATGGTGCAGCAAGACTGCATGCACTAAGCTTGGCCAGCACAACCCCATTCCACTACTTCAAAAGTTGCCTGTTAATCAGGACATACGTTAAAAATAAATGAGGTGGCACAGACAAGTACAGGCAATGTGCAGTGACAGCGAAAGTAGTGGCATCCTTGGAAGTAACTATACACAATTGACATCTCAAGGGTTTATTCCTCATTCTTAAAGGAAAAAGCCTATTTGTACAAATCCTTCACTCTTATAGGAAAACATATTTATACAAATATTCACACTGTATTTATGTTGTACTGAGTATTTCTAAAGTGCTTTCATGCAACTAGTGTAGGCCGGAGTGTCCATTTTGTTTCATGCAAGCCTGAGTACATGGCTAGTGGAGTATGTGCTCATAGTTTAGCTTGTAATGGAAGAGTTGATTGTTGTACAGGAGGGCCAAAGGGGTGTCCATTGTTGATGCTGCAGGCTTGTTACTGTGCTTACAGACCAGTGTCAGGTTCATTGGTCCACGTTTCACTGGTAGTACCTCCATTGGAATGTGGTGTGTGGCGTTAGATTCCTACAGAAGGGTGAGCACCCATGATTTTATTCTTTTCTGGATTTCTAGTTGAGACAATAGCCTCCTTATTCTAGCTAGAAGGGAATTTTTGTGCAGTGTATGGCTAAAAACACATTTATGTTACTCTATATATTTGTGTATACATTGAAAGAATTGACTGTTTGAGGCTATAAATGAGTCTGCCTTTATGTCATCCTATGTTACAGTGTTAGTTTTAGATAGCATGCAATCATGCAGACAGTTGACTTTATTTGGTGGTACTTTGATGCCAACGGGTCAGCTTTGAGCCGGGTGATCACACCATTTCTCAATATCATGTAATCAATGTAAATCAAATATCATCTCAATTTTTACATTGATGAGCAAGGATGCAGTAATAATATGCTGCATTTTCTTCACATTGTTCCAACAGTTTAATCTCTTCTGCTGTCTTCACTTGTGCCTGACCTGGAATGATTATAACCTAAATCCAGCTTTGCAACCTTATAGGGCCACCCTCTCACTTTTCTCATTCTAATGCTTTACCATATCCTTACCTTTTATGATAAGATCATGTGGCATTGGACTGCTGTCACTACACAATTGTCGATACAGTATGGCACTCAACTGCCTCTTGGCTAGGTTTGCACTATCAAAATACCACATCCATACATATATCTCTATTCTTTGTACATAAACCAAGAGCTCTCTGAGGCTACCATGGTGGCCTGCAGGCTTCACAAGAACTCTAAAAAAATAATCTGTGTGGAGTAGGAAAGCAAATCAAAGATGTATGCCATGGAAACAATGCATATTGTTTTATTAATTAACACGATTGTGGATAGGGTGATTTGGGTGATTTTAGTGACACAGAGAGGGCGAAGCCTCCTGAAAGAAGGGAAAACTGTGTAGTTTTAAAAACAATTTATGCTCCATCCATTACCTGTCTTAATTCTAAATATTTCTTTGTATATGTCTGTGAGTTATTGTCACATCCTCTGATGTTCAAAACGGCATATAATGTCACTTTTTGTGATGTCATCAAGGTTAAAGGTTATGTGGTGCCACTTCCTGTGATGTCACATGACCAGGTCAAAAAGGATGTGATGTCACTTTTGCTACCCCTCGAATCGTGATGAATCAACGTTCATGAGCCCAAACCTAGAGAAATGGCAGCAGAGTGCTATACATGGTGTGGTGACTAACCCAAATCAGGTTTCAAGACGGGCTGTCATGCAGAAAAGGCAATACTTTAAATTGTGGATGACACCCTCTGCATTATGGATGAAGACAAATTATGCCTTTGTATTCTTCTTGACCAGTTATCAATGTTAAACACAGTTAACTGCCTCACCTTAAAACACTCAAAATTAGACTTCGGATAAAAGTTGGCAGATTTGAAAGAGAGAAAAAGACCAACAAACTCTCCAGGGAATACTCAGTTTCCAATGCAATGGTGATTGCTACCCAAAATGACTCTCACAGATAGAGATCCAGGAAGAGTTGAAAAAATTAAGAAAAAAAGGACACCGTCATCAACGTTCCTCAAAGACTTTGATTTAAGCATGTTTGCTATTGAGAAATGGCCCAACATTGTCACTAATAGACGGCCATTCACACCGGCCCAGTAAATCTTTGACATTGAATTACTCAGGTGCTCAATGTCACTCAAATCGACCCTGAGCTTTTCAACATTGATCTTTACGTTCGAGAAAGAATATACCCCCAAGTACACATTAAGGCTGTGATAGTACAATTGTGCCATTTCCAAAGTTTTGAACTGCTTCCTAGATTCATCCTGCTGGTGGAGGATATTCTACAGACTCCGCTGCAGTCTCTTAATCTTCTTTATCCTCCTCTTTCAAAGAAGGTGTCAAGACAGATTTCTAGGTCATCCATAAGAAAATTGCTTTTGACACCCATTAGGTCTCCAGCTGGTAGTATCCCTCATCAATACCTTATATTCCTTTGAGGGAGTCTGATTGTTTGCACACGCCAAGGAAGTGTAGTTGATCTCCAGCGGTGTACTAGAGCAGATACTCCACTACCATATACTCACCTGGGCCCATATAACTACTTTCACTAAATACCAAGTAGACCGCTGGAACTTTTAGTTTATGATTTTCATGCTTCAAGATCTAGTTATTTCTTCCATAACTAAACCTTTCACTGATCAAATAGTTCTTTCCTCTGGTCAATGGACCATTAGTTGGAACTAGTTGATGGTGATAATTAACATAACTTATTAAACATTTCTTGATTAAAAATAATCACAGACTCGGGAAGTTTTAAAATCTTTATCTAAATTAATTGAATGTGAACCATCTCAAAGTTTCAGTACAAACACCCTCATTCGCAAGAGTGTCAATTCAATCAATACTCAATAATTCAGATTCACACAATAACCATACTCAGAAAGGAGAGGACAGAGAGAGAAGAACAACTATCAATACGATGAATTTATAGTTACTCAGAATGGTGTGAAGACCAACCCCCTGGCCAAAGGGCAGGTAAGGGTCCCCCGGGATAGATCAGGAGACAAAGACTTCAGGACAGGAATCAGGACAGGATACTTCACCTCTCTAGATACCGACGACTGCGTCGCACCCCTCTCTGACACTCTCTTCCTCCTCGTGGTTCTTCCGCGATCTTCTTTCTAACCCAATTAAGTTAAATAGATTGTTCTGCATTCAGTTTCTTCATCAGCGTCTCACAGCTTCAGCACCACCCACAGCACCGACAGCATCCCGAGCTCTGCTTCTGTGCTCCCGTAACAGCATTCTATCTAACTAACTGAAACTACCTCAATTATACCTTTCCATAACCATGTACCACCCATAAATGTTTCAATTTCACAAAATACTAATTCTGATTGGATAGGCGAGGGGGGAATGATCATCACACCATGCTTACATTTCGCTTATTTCATTAGACCATTGTTTCAAACCCCTCCCCTCAAACTTTATTAAATCATTTCCTTTCCCATACATCTCCAAACTTTATTAATACAAAATGTTGCAATGTCATGAATAAAGCTCCTTTATATGAACTCTTCACCCTCATGTTCCCAGGGCACATCTTCGCTGGCCTTGGACGAGTGACAAGTCCTTACTCATCCTTCCTTGTTCTCTCTCTGGTGCGCATGCGTGGGGTCACGTCAGTCAGCTCAATTCAGACAAGTTTAGTAGGCCCAAATGCTGACTAATAATAAAGTCAAAAGAAGAAATGTTATTCTCAAAAATAAATGATTATACTGTATACCACCAACCTCTACTCTAACCCACTTTGATTATTATTACCCTTTCTGTATTTGCGTTAGTATAAAAACTTATTTTCTATTCTGCGAAGCAGGTGCCATGCATGTGAACTTTCAAGCGGCCATTTTAATACCTTTTGCGCAAGCGCAAGAATTTCCCTCCAAGCATTAATACGTCATACTACGTAGATGCAGTAGACGCATGCGCAGTAAAGATCCCTTGTTAAAGTGCGTTTTTAGTCCTTCGTTCATGTTATTGCAATTAGTAAACACATACGCAAGCTTCACTGTCCCGCGTGTCTATTTCTAAATGATAAATATTAATTACAAACAAGTTGTTAGTAATTCATTAATGAGTTAAAGCGAAAGGATTGCTTCCGAGCAAGTCTTATTTACGAGTCCTTGCTCCATCAGTATCCCTCATCAATACCTTATTTTCCTTTGAGGGAGTCTGATTATTTGCACACGCCAAGGAAGTGTAGTTGATCTCCTTCACTCTTGCCATCTCTTTCACGTTCAGATGACAGAGATTCAAGATCATATATGACCACATCTCTTGCTGGCTCACCTTCAATGACTTCTCTGGTGGATAATATCACCACCTTTAATGGTATTTTGGTGCACAAGCCTTGAAATTAAACCTGCCTATGGAGGAACCTCAAACATTGGTGTCTGTTATAATAGTGACCCTTCAGACAAGAGTATCTCCAAGGTTTGTCTTACCGCTGGTGCTAGGTTTATTAGAAATGGTGGAAGAAAGTTTCTTCATGCTGGCTACAATGAAAGCAGCAACTCCACATCTGCTAAAGAAGCTCAAGCTGCCCCAACAGGACACTGACTTTTTAAAAGCAGAACCCAAGCCATAGTTGGTTATAATATTGGCTATAAAAAGGAGGCATGCATTGGCCCCCAAGGCGTCAGCACTTCCTGAAAGAGAGCAAAAGGATTGATGTGGCTGGCAAAAAGATGTGTGGAACAGCAGCCACAGCATAAAAAAGCAGCTACTACAACAGCTCTTGAGGCCATCCGAGATCTCATGGCCGTAATGGCTTATAAGTCCTTTGCGGAAGACCTATTGAAGAATAAATCTTAATTCGATTATACAACATGATCATAAAAGATAAAAACATACATACATTTTGAGATATGTTAGGCAGGATTTTGAAGAGAAAGTTCGCAAAAGCTCTCTTAACTCATCCCAGACAGGCATCATTCTTCCTGGTTGAGTCTGTCTACCTTGAAACCTGGTGTACAGCTAAAGATGCTCAACCTTACATTTTATGGCATATCATTGTTTGGCTAAATGACTGAGAAAGAAATGGTGAGATGAAGATGAAACTGAGACCCTAACAGTCGTGGATCTTGATGAAAAGAAGAAATTATTCAGATCCCAATACAAGCATAGAGACCACTGCTGTGGTCCTCAGAGAGTTCACTCCTCTCGTAGGCCCAGAAGCAGTAATAAGATCAACAGAGCCAAATATACTGGTATCAAATGAGAGGATCTAAGAATAAATCAACTCAACCTCAAGCAATAAACTCCTCTGGGCAGCTGCACTCTTATAGTTGTCAATTACTTTTTACCCCCATCTCCGTTAGTCCCTCCAGTGGGTTGAGAGACATCTCAATATCCGGAGTGGGAACAAATCACAAACAGGTGGGTGCCTCTGTAAGAGGTAGCTATTCTCTGCATGTCTAGGCACCTGCACACCCTATTTCACCAAAGCCAGCATTGAAATTCCAACTATTTAGTCTGAGCAAGGAGACCTTCAACGTGCTGAAGCAAACGGCAACATAGAGGACAGCAACAGGAGAAGAGAGGCATTTATTCAAAATATAATCTGGTTCAGAAAAAAGTACCAAAGAGGGACAGCACACCAATCTTGGATCTCCGCAAACCTTATTAATTTTATTTGAACATTTATATAGTGCACCTGGACCTCATCGATATTGGGATGTTTTTGAGCGAAAGTTTCTAAAATAACAGGGTACATCGAGATGGTAAGGAGGAAGAAATTCATAGTCATTAATAAATGTTTTGACATTAAAGAGCGATATATGAATACAGGATTCATCAAATGTGTCTAATACTACTAGAGTATGTGTTTTCTTAAGATGGGAGCCTTCTGCTGTTTCCAGAAGAGAGTGATTGGTGTTAGGGTTCTGAGGTCTGGAGGGATTGAGTTCCAGGGTGCAGGGACCAAACTGGGACCAAGGGATTCTGGGTAACAGAACCTGGTGAGAGGCACACAAGTCACCCAATCCTGGATTCCCCTTGGTGTCTAGTTTTCAAAAATGTACAGGTTTGCTAGGTTTCCCTATGTGCCAGCTGCGCTAGGGCCCAAAATCCACAGGTAGGCACATTGCTAAAAACAAGTCTGTGCCTAGTGGGCTTTCTGCTGCCCTGGGGGGGGGAGGGGGGAAATCGGGGGGGGGGGGAGGTTTGCCCCAATATGCCCCCAAGGGGGGCAGGAAGACTGTGGCTATTTTCTTTGGGGGGGGGCATTGGTATGCCCATTCTGGGCAGCCCCCCACGCATTAAAAAAGCCAGCGTAATCGCTGGCGCCTAGTGGGCTTTCTGCCCCCCGGGGGCAGATCAGGGGCCACTGCCCCCATCCGCCCCCCGGGGGGGGCAGAAAGACTGTGGCATTTTTTTGGGAGGTGTGGGCATTGGCATGCCCATTCTGGGCTGACCTAAGCCCTGAATTAAAAAAAAAATATATTTCCTGAGGCGTAGTGGGCTTTCTGCCCCCCCCGGGGGGCAGATAAGGGGCTATTGCCCCAATATGCCTCCCAGGGGGGCAGAAAGACTGTGGTAATTGTTTTTGAGGTGGGGGCATTATCATGCCCTTTCTGGGCAGCCCCCACCCCTACATCATAAAAAAAATCGCTGGTGCCTAGTGGGCTTTCTACCCCCCCGGGGGCAGATCAGGGGCTACTGCCCCCATCTGCCCCTGGGGGGAGCAGAAAGACTGTTGCATTTTTTTTGGGGGGGGCGGCATTGGCCTGCCCTTCTTGGGCAGCCCCCACCCCTACATCAATAAAAACAAAAATCCCTGGTTTCTAGTGGGCTTTCTGCCCCATCGGGGGCAGATTGGGGGCTACTGCCCCCGTCTGCCCCCTGGGGGGGGGCAGAAAGACTGACATTTCTCGGGGGTGGGGGTTTTGTCATGCCCTTTTTGGGCAGCCCCACCCCACCCCAACATCAATGAAAAAAAAATCCCTGGTTCCTAGTGGGCTTTCTGCCCCCCCCCCCCCGGGTGGCAGATTGGGGGCTACTGCCCCCATCTGCCCCCTGGTGGGACAGAAAGACTGACATTTCTCTAGGGGGGGGGCATTGCCATGCCCTTTTTGGGCAGCCCCCAACCCAACATCAATAAAAAAAAATCCCTGGTTTCCAGTGGGCTTTCTGCCCCCCAGGGGGGGCAGAAAGACTGGTATACCCCAAAAAATATGGGGGGAGCAAAGGCCCTTGCCCAAGGGGCCGCTCCCCCCTCCCTGGTGTCTAGTGGGTGGATCGCCCTCCTGGGGCGTCTTTCTACGTGCTCGGGGGGCTGAGATAGCCCTCTGAGCACGTGGAAAGTGAGACTGAAATGAGCCTCTTGGCTCATTTCAGTTTCGGTTTCACTGAAATGACATCAGCGCGACGTGCGCGCTGATCGTCATTTCAGGGAAACCAGGGGAGGAGCCTCGGGAGCTGGGGAAGCTCTTCCCCAGCTCCCGAGGCTGTTGGGGGGTAATGAGCACTGGTGCGTCGGACGGCCCCCAGCCGTCCGACACACCGAAGGGGTTAATAGCTGCATTTAAATGGCGGGTTCCCGCCTTTCAAAGCCCTGCGCGCACTTGCCCAGAATACCAAAGGGTTGAAGAGAGGCTGGACATCACACCCGCCTCTCCCCCGTTTCCATTCCCCGAAAAAATACCAACAAAATAGAAGCATGTTTTCTCTGTCCTCTCTGTAGTGAACACAGCACCGAATCCAAACACTGGTACTGCGCGCAACTCTTTCCCTCTGCTCCTCGCCTTCGGTCACACTCGAACTGCACTTCCGCTTCGGTTCCGATGTAAAACATGGACAAAAGAAACAGAGAAGAGACTGCAACAAATGTATGGTGCAATTAACCTTACGGCCACCAAGCATTGGCAAAGACAACCTGTTCCTAATTTATACCTACACACAAACATCTTCTCTGCGGATTTGCACACCATCTTTAGACGCCTTTTTATTTTTCTTGTTTAAGCTAATAATTGTAGAAGCAGGTGAGACACCACACATTTTCATTTGCGTTGAAAGTAAAACATTTAAGTGCAGTTTTATATAGCGCAAACTTGTTCAAAGACATCAGAGCGCTTTACATGAGAACAAGATATTTTTGCACTTGAAAGCCTGACGTTGCAATTTTTTTAGGAACAGGGAGGTTAAGTGATTTAATCAGGGGATGTTGAGCAGAGGTCGGGTTTCAAACCAATAAGTTGCTTCAACGCTTTACCTGGAATTATATTCTTTTTAATATAACTGCCACACATATTATTTTGGAACTGTGTATTCCTTTACTATAACAGCCACATATATTATGTTTTTTTAAGAATACCTAAAATGATTAGTTAAAAAAAAAAAGTTTGTAAAGTTCTGCTACTTTATTACTATTTAGATATTACATATTTTTAGGATTTGCAATACATTTAAGGCTCTAATAATTTAAATGAATCATAATAATATAGCAATGAACAAATACACCAACACGTGTATGTGTGTGTGTACACACACATACACCATATATATATATATATATATATATATATATATATATATATATATGTACACATGCTAGGCTGTAGGTGGAATTACTATGCAAAATAATAATTTACAATTATAGAAAGAATTAAAAAACACTTTAACTTTAGGGATGCAAAATAAAAGCACTTCGAATGTAACAAACTGCTATGTAAAGTTACTCCCAATGTACTTACCTCACTGTAATGGCCCCCAGCAGTGCACTGCGAAATAACTACTGCTATTCCTATTTGCATGCATTAGAAAACTTGTGTAATCAGGTACTCATCCTCAAATCATTAGGAACAATCTTGTTTTGTGAAGTAATCAGAAAGTCATTTTCAAATCCTCCTCTAGTCCTCAGGAACAAACCCACCTTGTGAAGTAATCAAGAAGTCATATGCACATCATCCTCAAATCATCAGGCCTAGTTTCTACAGTCTGCTGATGACTTCAAAAGCTTGATGATGTCTGATGATGTGAAAATGACTTCAACAGTAGTTGAATGATCATCCAATGACTCTGGGATGGCTTCTAAAGTAATCCTGTTTGACCTGGGAATTCAAAGTCAGTCACAGAGGTATTATAAGTGAATAACTCGTATTATGCACTGAGCACCACTACCAAACGAGGTATGCTCAGTGCAATACATCCAAAACGTATCTATATGCCAGAAAAGTCTCCAGGGTGACCCCAAACGTTACTAGTAATCCAAAGTCAGTCACAAATGTCATCTTCATAATTAACCATAAGTCAAAAGGAGAAGGAAAGAAAGACAGGGGGGAGTGGTTATTGTTGGTAGGAAGGTGGGGAAGGCCGGTAAAGGAGGAGAGACCACACTGTGTAAGTAGAAGTGTGTAAAGGACATGTGCAGTATCAACCCCAGTCTATTAGAGTTCATAAGAGACAAAAAATATTCTCACTAAATTGATGTACATCAAATCATCATCAGTCTCCTTATAAATGTAATACGGACGACATATCAATTGCCCAGAACAGATTGCAATATAACAGATTAGCCATTAATCTCAAGATTATCTGCAAAGTCACATATGTTATCTAACTCGAAACATCTAAATTCGATATTCACATCACATAGAAACAATCTGCAAGTGACACCACATTCTCAATGTGTGTATATCATACAGCTATACATATATGACATTCCATCATATGAACACGTCAACAAGCAGTGTAACAGTACTCTAAATCGAGTCTCTAAATGTCCCAACCACTCTCACTAGTAGTTTGGAATACTCAATACACCCTAAAGGGTGGTGGGGTGGGGGAGCGGGGGAGATAGCAGGGTACATATTCAAAAGTACCTATTCCCCTAGAAAATACTGCATTTCAGTGTCAATATTCAGTCCTTGTTCCACAGCACGCAATTTCATTATCCATAGTGCTTCGCAACGCCTAAGTTGCAGTTCTCTATTCCTACCATGGACATTACTTTTCACATGATCAATAGCATGAAATGTAAACCTATGTACATGCCCCTGTGTACTTGTATCCATAGTGTGCATCACAATCGGATATTTGAAATCATTGCTTTTGAGTGCTCTAAAATGTTCAGCAATCCGTTCTTTCAAGGGCTGTATGGTGCTCCCCACTTAAATTTTTAAACAGAAACACACAATCACATATATAACAAATCTCATTGCGCAATTTATGTACATGGGGATCACAAAAGTGCCAGTATTGTTGTAGTTGAAATTTGCGACTTTATCCACCACCCATCTGCATACATTACAGTTTCCACACTTGTGAAAGCCCTTGATATGGTTACTGAGCCAATTGTGTTGTCTGAGTGGCGAAGGGTAACTGGGACTAATCATGCCAGCAAGTGTACGGCCACTCCTAATAGTCAAACTTGGATGTACAATTAGAAAAGGGGACAATGTCCGATCTGATGTCAGGATTTTGCCAGTTTTTGCGTAAAATGTTGTACAATTCACTAGTTTTAGGATAGTATTTGGTTACCAGTCTCACCTTGTCTCTGGGGCTAACAGTCCCACTATTCTTATGTTTGGGTCTCAGCGTAGCCTCGCGTTTGAGCTTCTGCGCTCTAGTGACTGCTTTATTAACAATCACTCCATCATATCCTCTCTTAAGGAACCTAGATTCTATATCTCTCAAGGTCGTGTCATAATCAGTGTCCTCACTGCAATTCCTTCTGGCTCTAACCATTTCACCAAAGGGAATAGAATTGATTTGAGACTTGGCAGCTGGATGCATGTAACAAGGCATTGTAGGATGTTCTCTTTCTGTACATGCAACTCCATATCCTGTTTCCTACCACAAACATTTCTACATCAAGAAAAACAATTTTCTCTAGACTATATTGGTAGGTAAAGGATAGATTCCTGTCGTTAGTATTCAGATATGAGAAGAATTCCTGGAGGAGCACATCGGTGCCCGTCCAGATCAAAATGCAGTTGTCTATGAATCTGCCCCAGAAATATATGTGTTCCATCCACTTTGCACCCATGGCACCCCAGATTCGCTCTGCCTCAAACCAACCCATAAAGAGATTGGCGTAAGACGGAGCGAATCCAGAACCCATGGCAGACCCAAGTAGCTGTGTGTACCAACTCCCATTGTATAGGAACACATTATTCTCAAGTATGATTCTAGTGATGTCCAATAACATTTCCGTATGCTTTAAGTATTCTATAGGTCTGTTGCGTAAAAAGTACCTCAAAGCTGTAAGGCCTAGGTCATGTTGAATATTAGTGTACAAAGACACCACATCCACAGTTGCAAGTATTGTTATGTTTCGTATATAGGCCCTAATGTAGACCCGTTCATATACGCCATAATGTAGAAATACTCGTATATGCCCTATTATGGTCATACTCGTATATGCCCTATTATGGTCATACCCGTACATGCCCTATTATAGTCATGGCTAGTAATATAGGCATGATCTTTCACCTACATTAGTTCCCTACAGTACACAACGAGCTCTGAGGGTTGAACGTTATCTAGTCTGTGGTTGGAACACTGCAAGGTCTTTCCCGAACACAGGCCTACAATGTACTCATAAATTATGCATGAGCATTCACCAGCTACATCTCCCGCATAATATGTATGAACAAAGTTCACCCCTGACGTCTTCCTCATGTCTAACAAAGACCAATACAAACCATACTGAGGGACGAGACACTTTAGGGTATAAATACACCACATCTTGCCACGGTAAGATAGAGGGAACCGAGACTTCCATGCTGACACACTGACCAGAGACGCTGAGGCTCCTGCATGCAGTCGCTCCAGCTGACAGCGGTCTAACACAGCCCTTGTGGGGTGTCCAACTCGAGACCAGGACGGGGTCCCACACTCTCTCTCTTCAGGTATGGGAGTTCGACTAAATCCTAGAGGGATTCTTGGCTCTTAGGCTTTTAGACCTACACATATGCTAGGTACACTCAGGTACATATAGTTAGGCATCGTAGGAGTACATGGACTTTTGGGTGACATTCTATTGCGCATTTTATATTCATGTATGTATTCATGATTATTGCAATATGGTAGAACTGTTCTATCCTTTCACTTTTATCGTACTGCTGATAATATATCTCTGCTATTGTCTGCTGGTTGCTGCAGCACATATATTTTACACTAGAATAACAACTGTTCAATAAATACTTATTGAAACGCCCAGACTGTTTATTCTGTGTAACTCTCTGAGACAAACCGAATAAGTAAGCACGAGGGACTGAGCGAAAAGTATTATGTTGTTTCCACGATTCTGAGGAATCAGGGTTATCATGATCTAAGGTTGCCAGGAACTAATCTCTGCCTGATAAGAGGATATTCTAGTGGCACTGTGAGCTAGCTAATGCAAATCCGGCTAACATATGCGGTGGGGGTGCACAGAGTCAGTCTAACACCAAGCCCACAGTATATGTTATCCAAACGCGCAGGTCCTACAGGGGTACTATAGGAACTACACAACATGGCTCCGCCAACGTTGGTTGGGTACTTATTTAACGGTAGAATCTGAGTAGTTCAGTCGTGCTATTCTCAGAGAACCTACTCACAAAACCCCAGAGACGTCTGGAGTGGGTGGGCACAAACTCCGCCACAACTGAGTAGGCGAGATATCCTATTTATCGGCTGTTGGTTAATCAAGCTTGAAGGACATTTAGTTCCTAAATTGTGCATAAAACCTTTACCTTAAATTCTCTTAGAAAAGCTTTTCTTTTCAAAATGACTGAGAGCGATGAAGAAATAGTAAATCTGCAGGTCTCAGCCGGAGAACAACCCGAAAATGCAATTGAAATTGCACCTAAATTCAGACATACGCTCACCATGAAACTATTAAAAAATGGTTTACCACCAAGGGGTGGCATAGTAGCTCTCGTGATTGAGGCACATGAATCAAATAAAACAGAGGTATTCTATTCATGGGTTACATTCCCAGCAGCAGATGCTGTAACAAAGACATTTCACTATTACCTAGAAGGAGATGCACCAGAGGAACACTGTCCATTCGATGACATAGAGATTCCACTCACGTACCAGGAACACTTATACTGGTTTAAAGGCGCCCTACCCCACATAAGAAACAGAGTAAGGTTAGGCCCGCTCGGAGGAGACGGGCCACATGGCCAATACTAGCGGCTTACACACCGCACCCTGACATTGGCACAATGCTACAGCCAGAATTACTCATACAACACAGAGATTTAATTAAAATTTACAGAAACCTGACACAATTCGTCATGAGGACTCTCACAGTTCAACCAACAACAGTTGCAACAAACGGGACCCAATACCAGGGTACAGCAACTAAAATTACTCCTCAAACATTACACGCGATAATGGGCAAAATGCCCGCAAAACGCGAACAAATCCCATTCTGGATAGCTCAGAAAATAACTCAGCTTGAGGCAGTATTCCCGAATACTACCACCTATGATAAACACAGAATTCTAACAATCTGCTTGCCCATGGGGATCACACCACAGGTAGAGGATTGCACCTCTTGGGGTTCAGTCTTTGCTGCCATATATACCAGAACACATGGTATCCTGTCATTAGCAGTAGTGCCAGACGTATTGAGACAGATACAAAATGAGTACGGAGCAGAGCCTGCCCTAAACTTAGGGATGAAGTTACTAAACAACTTTGATCAGGTATCAGCCATAATACCAGCTAACATTAAGGGGGAAGCAGCTTCAGTGGCGATCCGCCAAAGCCTAAGGGAGTTCAGTCCAATAGATCAATAACACGAACTACCCAAAATAATTGAAACTGCATATGCAGAATTAGGCAGAGACAGTCTAGGTGGGAAAGCATTAAAACCACAACTGGTGGGCAGTCCTGAAAAGGACACTACAAAGCAGACACCTACTTCTTCTAAGAACAAGTGGGAAAATATAAAACAACAAAAGTCTAAAGACAACAGATCTCAATCCCGAGGGAAGTCTCCTCAACAGGAGCCCTCTGAAAGGAGGTATAACCTCAGGAATAGGGATAATATTAAAAAACCTGACAGGTGTCAGGATACTGATACACGTTCCTCTCGTTCCTTTCAGGGTTCATCAAAAAACTCCGAGAGGGAAGAACGGTCAGAGGAGCGTACAAAGTCCAGAGACACGCAACGCGCTGCGGACTACGCACCTAAAAAAAGAAGATAAACAAAAACAGAAACCTCAGTTCAAAAAGAAGAAGGTAGCAGGTCTCAAGATCAGACATGCCCAGAATTCTGAGGACACAGCTTCTGAACGGGGAATGGGCTCTGACGATGCTAGACAGCACGGCAGAAGTAACATTAGCTCGTCAGAACCTGAAGGAATTTCTGGTGACAGCGGAGTTGAGTGAGTATATCACGGTGGAAACACCTGTTACTCGGGTAAGTGTCCCACATAAGTTACATGAGATAACACTCCGGATGGAGGGGGACAAGCCCAGGAAAGTTAAAGGTCTATTTTGGCAAAAATCTGTCATCTGGATATGACATCCTATTAGCAGAGCAAGACTGGCTGCCAGCATTTGTCATGGAGTGCCCAAAAGGAGAAAAGGTAATTTTTCCAGGATTTTCCGACCTTGTTCCCATACATTTAAAACATGCATATGCGCAGGAGTGGGCGGTTGCCCTAGCTCCAGCATTATACAAAAATCATGCTGGTTGGGATGAGGATTCAACCCACCACGTGATCCCGTTAAAAGTTTCCCCAAATACCCAAAGGCAATACCCTATAAAGCAGGAAGCTAAAAAACAAGTCAGGGAGATCCTAGATCAACTTGAATACCAGGGGGTGATAGAAAATTGCACTTTACCTATGAACAATCCTTTGTTTCCCGTATCAAAACCTGACAACACATATCGTCTAGTTTTAGATTACAGACATTTAAACACCTGCACAAAGACATTTGCAGTTCAAAATGCACATAGTGCTGCATTAATGAATAACATTGTGCGACAAAAATACAAAACAACACTTGATATCTCAAATGGATTTTTCTGCCAAAACATAGCGCCTGAAAGCAGGTATCTGACCGCATTCTCAGCGCTAGGGTCTCAACGGCAATTTTGTCGACTCCCCCAAGGGTATAAGAATAGCCCGGGGTTGTTTTCAGCAAGGGTAACAGAGTTACTCCAAAATTTGGATGAAGAAGCATTGTCCTATGTGGATGACATTTATCTGACGGACGATGACTTACCGAGGCACTTGACCAGGGTAAGCACCATTATTATGGGATTCGCCTCTGAGGGCTATAAATTTAATTTCAAAAATTGCCCATCTCAATGTCCTATTTTTAGGGTATGAGCTGTCAAGTGAAGGAAAAAGCCTAGCAGCAAACTTTTTAGAAAAATGTGCGTGGCTCCAACCTCCAAAATCATTAAAGAATTTACAATCAATTCTGGGATTCCTAAATTTTGGTCGAACATACATTTTGGATTACGCAGAAAGAGTAAAACCTTTCTACGACTTAATAAAACCTGATTTTTCAGTCAGACAATGGACACAGGAACATACAAACATCCTACGTTCACTACAGGAAGACATGATAGCTTCAAAACATTTACAGACACGCGTAAACATACGCAACTTAGTGATCCGGGTAATAGCGGGTCAATGCGGGTACACTTTTTAAACTTTCAATGAAGGCGAAACGGTACCAATCGCATACAACTCACACCTGTACACAAATGCAGAAATGCGTTTCACTTCAACAGAAAAAACCCTGACAGCAGTGCAGACCGCTGTAGCAAGAGAAAGAGCTCTGGCTCAGGGAAAGCGCATAATAGTCGTGACCCCAGTACCAGCCTTAGAGGCTGTTACAAAGGCTAGCATTCCAAATGCGAAAGCCTTACATCCCAGATGGATACAATGGGCTAATTCTCTTACTGCAACGGATGTTGAATACAGATTTGATCCAAGTTTAAAAACACAAGAAGTTCTGCAATACTAACAAGAATATCCTCTACCAAATGAGATTTTGCCTCTAGATCAGTATGAATACATTATTTACACTGACGGATCTGCTCAACCAGCCATAGGGAGTAAGCAAGCTTACAGCGCAGCGTGTGCAATCATTAAAGGTCGCATGCGCGATGGAAAGTTCCATCCAGGTTGCACTAAAACGCAATCTCTAGGAGACTGCATGGCTCAGTTGGCAGAATTAAAAGCACTGATACTGGCACTCGTAAATACGGCACACGAATTCCCCACACTAATTGTGTGTGATTCCTTTTACTGTGTACAGTCGTACAATGAATATTTACATCATTGGGAACAAAACGGGTTCAAAGACGCAAAAGGTGGCACAATTAAGCATAAAATGCTATGGGAACAGGTAGTGGAGTTGAGACACGAACTACCAAGGGCTCACGTGATACATACACTGAGTCATCAGCGTGATGGCGTTCACGTTGAAGGGAATTCATTGGCTGATGAAGCTGCAAAGGGGGCTGTACGCACAGCGTCCGTAGCTGCAATCACTCGTTCAAAAACGAGAATAGACGGCGAGATTATGGTAGCTGTCAATGCTTCACGCAAAGGCAGCACAGCAGTACCTAAAAATTTCCACTCAAGTACTCCTACAAGTTAGATGCACAAAACATTCCATATGCTCAGATTCCTGGAGTGGGGGATAGAGTAATACCAAATATGGATCGTAGGCAAGGCTTAATTCTTGCAGCACACAAGGGTTTGGGTTCTGCGCATACAGGCGTTACAGCGATTATTTCTTTACTGAAACAGCGCTACTGGTGGCCAGGGTTAACAAAGCAGACCAAAGACTATGTCTTAAAGTGCGACATCTGCCAGCAGATGAAAGGCTCCACCGTAACACGCCCAGCGCAGACACCATTACTAAAATCAGACAAACCTCTCGCAGGTGTATATTTGGACCACTGCGGACCCCTACAATCGGATGGGGCCAAGAAATATATCATGGTTGCAGTGGATTCCTGCTCTAGATTCCTATGGGTCTGGCCTCAGCGCTCGGCTGACGCTCGAACTGTTATAAAAGATTTGCGAGTCTTTATTGGCACATACGCAGTTGGCACGTTACATTCTGACCGTGGCCCCGCGTTTAGCTCTCGGGCTTACAAAAAGGCCATGGAAGGAATGGGCGTAGCATTGCGGTACTCCTCTCCGTACCATCCTGAGGGAAATTGTGTTGTGGAGAGGAAAAACCGTGACTTAAAGCAATCTTTAACAGCTAGGGTATTAGGCAAAGGCGGTAGATGGGTCGATCACTTATATGGGATATAAAGAGCCCTGAATAATCAGCCAAGAAGCTCTCTAGGGGGTGTCACTCCTTACGAGGTCCTATTTGGGACAAGAATGTGGGTACCTGATCTTGATTGTGAAGGCACAGTGGCGGATGAAAAACCATTTGATATCCATGATAGTTTGGCTGTTTTACAGGATCTAAATGAATCCAGGACACAACAAAGCAACGTTCATTTAAAACAGACTGCCACTGAGGAAGTCAAGGCAGTAACGGCAAGACCTGTCGGGATCTGGTCAGAGAGAAGATTGCAGACAAGAAAGAATTCGGACCATCCTACAGAACAGCTGTACCGGTCCTAGCAATCCAAGGCACAAGAACTGTACTTCTGCCGCCTCTTGCCGGGAAAAAGGAGAAAAGATTTGTCTCAATCGACTTAATCAAACCACACTATGTGGCCAATGCTAAACAGTAGGCCTCGTGGACTCCACAGTAGCAGACGCCCTCCTCTTGCTACAATCCAAGAAGTTCAAACAGAAAGACTCATCACGTTTGAAGAGCCACCTTATTAAACCTAGCCAGAAAATAAAAAATAAAATCCCAGTGATATACCATTGTTGCTTAGATAAGCAACAATGCTATGGAACTCGTTCCACTTCAACAAGAAGTTCGACTTCAAAATGAAAATCAACTTAACAACCAAGTTGCAATAAGACTGACTACAGACGTCTACGTCAACATGCCTCGTCAAGAGCAAAATCCGATTTCAACAAATCCCGATGCAATTCCAACAATTGATCGAACTGCTTCTGGCTATTTCATGAACTTTGATATGTTTTGACTGGATCCAAGTGAGCCGGAAACGACACCAGCCAAAAAATCACACAAACAGAAACTCATTAACTTTTTTAGAAAGACCTACCTGGTGTCACCTTGGATTGAACTATGGTATATCACTGGGATTTTATTTTTTATTTTCTGGCTAGGTTTAATAATAACTTTTAGTATGCTTATTAATGGACGATACCTTCAACAAAGCTCTACAGCCCAAAGAGTCAATTTGATTTTAAAACCACACCAGTCTTCACATCGTGAACCAAGAGACTTGTCTTCAGTGAACATCACAGCAGTTCCTATACCGGACGGTATAGTATGGGACAAGATTGATTTCGATATTTTTGGTCCGACTGAGCTTTTAAAGCTTAAACATGTATTTAAAATTTCTTTAAGTGATATCATTACCTCCAGTACATTGATTGGGACACTGAAACTGTAAACAATATAATGTCTGATTTAGAAAAAACTTCAGCACTTCCGAACAATGAAATGTTAGAAGGTACATTGTACTGTTACCAACATTATGGTCATCATTTCTTGCACAAATCTATAACACCTAGAAATGTATTTGAATACCACCAGTGGGGACACTGCCCAACTCCTTCAAAAGGTAGTTCGCAAACCTTTGCACAGAAATTCACATACTTTTCAGGGTTCAACACATCTGACCCGAAGTCATTTTATTACAAAGTGGCAACAACATCAGCACAGAAAATTATGTTGACAAATACCAAACAGATTTACTCTGCTTCCTTCATGGCCCAGTAGTCTACACAGGGTTTCGACCTATGGAAGGACACTATAGATTTAAAATCGATCTGGGGTTCTAGGGACTGGCAAGTCCAGGGACCAGAAGCGCTTTTTAGAGCATGCCTCATTCCACAGCAGATAATATTTCTAAATGAAACTGTGCAACAGACATCCTGTCTTGGACTAGCCAAGAACAAGGAAATGAACACACCTGGGTTTCCAACACCATCACAGATGTGTGAGGGGCAGAATTCAAGTACACATGGGGTAAGATTAGATGACATTCTCCAGTACAACAGGTCAGATCCCAATTGGACAGGATGGCTGATTTGGCCCATTGACACGAACACATGTCAACAGAGATTCCTAGCTACACCTAGGGATTTAGTATCCATAGGCCAGATCCTCGCTATGTACAGAGACAACACCCGGGGGTAGTGACATCCTATAGTGTTGGGAAGTTGTGCCTTGATTGGCTAGAAACCTCAACACTCACAGAAGTGAAACATCACTTGACCTTACTCACACCTGATGTAGACCTTAGGGCTTTTTTACTAGGCCCAAGGAAATCACATCAGAAACGTTTCATATATGCTGGCCTTTATGCCTATTATAATGAAAACTGAAAAATATCCCAACAGGAGGCCGCAGAAAGAATACGGGAAATAGACCGTATTAACTTAGAGAAGGCATTAGCTGTAGTGGACAATGGGTTAACAACTTTGACCTCCAGGATTTACTCCTTAGGCAACATTGTGTCTTCGGCAATCGACATATTAGAACAAGATCTGGCCTTGTTACAACACAGGCAATCCCAATTACGTTCTATTATGATGTTAAGCTGGACGCTGCAATCTCTGCGTGCAGGCTATGTGCCCTGGCGTTTTATAAACACCACGTCTCTGTTTTCAGAATACAATCTAACTGATAAACAGACAGAAATGGCACAGAGGGGAGCCAAATATACAATGCTGCGTATTGAGAAACTGGAAAGGTTACCATTCACTGTAGCCGAATTACCATCAACTGAGTGGCTAATTCATGGCCAAATCACTCTGCCGGTCACTAAGTTTCAGTTTCAATATTGCCTTGAGCAAAGGCAGGCAGGCAAATATGAAAGAATGGGTAAGGGGTACATTAAGGAAACTTTGGAGTTACCATATAGATATCCATGCCGGAATGGGGATCGAGAAGTGTATCTGAGTGGTACAAACTGCAAGAACGCTTTAAGCGGTTCTCTCATGTGTCAGGATATTTCTCTACACGGAGCATGTAGTGGTTCGGTAGCAAATCTATCTTGTCTAATGTCAGGGACCCCAGCGGCCATGATCACGCCGGTTTTCCAGCTGCTCTCGAATGGGAGTTACTTAATGCTAAATGATCAAGGTTGCTGTGGGATGCTTCCGGGCGTCGCCTATCTGGTCACTGTTAACTCCAGGGTTACTTGCTGTATGCAAGTATTGTTTCCGCCACTGAAAACAGTCAGGGAGGCGCCGTTATGGCCTTCGTTGAATGTTTCCTTTATACAATTTGATACTTTGAGCAGACTGAAAGCCATGCTTTTACAGAAACCCGTGCCCTTAACCTCCGCTCGAGAAATCTTTGAACTTCAAGTTGCAAGGACCTCGACTGAGATACAAGCGCTTATACGTACAAACTGCCCCTTTCATTTCGCAGAAATGGTGGGTCGTATCTTTAACATGTCTGATACGAGCGGTATTGTACACCTATTTAAGACCATAGGGTCAGGACTATTAAGCACCTTTCAGACAGTCCTCGGAGTTATCCCAAATTTTATACACTCTGTATTGGGAAGCATCTTTGGAGGTCTCCCGCTTATCCTGTTCCTTATTGCAGGAGTCCTGATTGTAATATTACTGCTACGCAATGGACGGCCCAATTTCCGAGGAAATGGCGAACACGCTCATGGAACGGACATATTGTGAATGCATGGTGCAGCTTCTGGGCATACCTTGCCTAAGAGAACTGAATGCCTCTTGGTTTCTATCATTTAGACCAGTCTGGGTGGACTGCATCTTACTTGTTCTTCGATGCCTGTTCTGCGGAGAAGAATGCACGTTGGATTTATGTCTAACGTTTCCATCGGATACGCCACTGGACCTGGATGCTATGCTGGACCCCCTAAAGGCCCATGCTCTGCGTTGTCCACTGCGTCTTCCAATTCTGATGAATGCATTCCTTGAGAATCCACAGGTGTCGTTTGCTCCTGCTGGGTTAGGTGGCTCCTCCACAGGCACCAAGGTAACAACTGCCGCACAAGCTGCCGCAGCAACGACTGTTGGCAGTACCGAATTCCATCTGTGTGCGATTGACGTTCTCTGTGAAGCGTTGGATTTGTCGTCTGCAGTAGCTAATACCGATAATGCTGTATCTCCCAGCCAGGACACTTAATCTTGAATTGGCTCATCGCGTCCTGGGAAAGAATTCGGCTTCTCCGCTTCGTTTCATAAATAAACGAACAAAATTTGGAACATTTCCTAAATTGACACTTCTTGCTTGAAAAAGCATGGCCTTCTTCAGCTTATAGTGCTGCAACTTTTATAAGTGGAACAGTATTGACTTTTTCAAGTGGCAACTAAAAATAGCAAATTTTTAACATTTTAACACACTTTTTTTTAAGTCTTTTAAAAAAAAACCATGTTTTAGCTGTTTTTAAGTAAATATTTTTAAATTGTCCAGAGTTAAGTATGGTCATTGTCATCCAATTCGAAAGTGGAGTGGGTGTTATGTTTCGTATATAGGTCCTAATGTAGACCCGTTCATATACGCCATAATGTAGAAATACTCGTATGTGCCCTATTATGGTCATACTCGTATATGCCCTATTATGGTCATACTCGTATATGCCCTATCATGGTCATACCTGTACATGCCCTATTATAGTCATGGCTCCTAATATAGGCATGATCTTTCACCTACATTAGTTCCCTACAGTACACAACGAGCTCTGAGGGTTGAACGTTATCTAGTCTGTGGTTAGAACACTGCAAGGTCTTTCCCGAACACAGGCCTACAATGTACTCATAAATTATGCATGAGTGTTCACCAGCTACATCTCCCGCATAATATGTATGAACAAAGTTCACCCCTGACGTCTTCCTCATATCTAACAAAGACCAATACAAACCATACTGAGGGACGAGACACTTTAGGGTATAAATACACCACATCTTGCCACGGTAAGATAGAGGGAACCGAGACTTCCATGCTGACACACTGACCAGAGACGCTGAGGCTCCTGCATGCAGTCGCTCCAGCTGACAGCGGTCTAACACAGCCCTTGCGGGGTGTCCAACTCGAGACCAGGACGGGGTCCCACACTCTCTCTCTTCAGGTATGGGGGTTCGACTAAATCCTAGAGGGATTCTTGGCTCTTAGACCTACACATATGCTAGGTACACTCAGGTACATATAGTTAGGCATCGTAGGAGTACGTGCACTTTTGGGTGACATTCTACTGCGCATTTTATATTCATATATGTATTCATGATTATTGCAATATGGTAGACCTGTTCGATCCTTTCACTTTTATCGTACTGCTGATAATATATCTCTGCTATTGTCTGCTGGTTGCTGCAGCACATATATTTTACACTAGAATAACAACTGTTCAATAAATACTTAATGAAACGCCCAGACTGTTTATTCTGTGTAACTCTCTGAGACAAACTGAATAAGTAAGCACGAGTGACTGAGCGAAAAGTAGTATATTGTTTCCACGATTCTGAGGAATCAGGGTTGTCATGATCTAAGGTTGCCAGGAACGAATCTCTCCCCGATAAGAGGAGATTCTAGTGGCACTGTGAGCTGGCTAATGCAAATCCGGCTAACATATGCGGTGGGGGTGCACAGAGTCAGTCTAACACCAAGCCCACAGTATATGTTATCCAAATGCGCAGGTCCTGCAGGGGTACTATAGGAACTACACGACAGTATCATGCCCGGTTCCCAAACTACATCAGATAGCAAATTTAAGATGTGCTTAGTGTCCTGAATATATGATGGCAATTTCATCACAAAGGGCATAAGGAAAATATCAATGAACTGTGACAACCTTTCAGTAGGACCCCCAATACCGGAGACAATTGGTCTCCCAGGGGTGATCACCGGATCTTTGTGTATTTTCGGAAGTGTGTACAGACATGGAAAACGTGGGTGATCAATCTGAAGATATAAGTACTCATCATGATTCAGTAAGCCTAATTCATACCAACGTTTGAGATCTTTATTAATCGACAACATTATTCTTGGTATGGGGTTAGTGTCCATTTTCTTATAGTAAATTGGATTATTGAGTCGTGAGAGCACCTCACAGTCCTAATCGGTTTTGTTCATTAGGACGATATTGCCCCCTTTATCAGCTTCCCTGATAAGATTATCATTATCCTGTAAGATTTTCAATGCTACACGTTCTAACACTGTGAGATTGTCAAATAAAAAGCTCTTCTTCCTACATCTCTCTGCATCGATCTTTTTGTCAGTATCCACCAGGAGAGCCTTATAGAAGGTGTCAATACTATTACCCGCTGTCAGTTGTGGTGTCCATTTAGACTTCAGTCTCAGTCCACTGTCCATACATGAGTCAATATTAAGTTCCAAGTCTGATAGTAGTTTTTTTTTTTTTTAAATACATTTTTATTATTGTGCATGAAATCACAGCCAATTACAATCATATTGTTCAGTGAATTATCAGGCCTAACATTATCCAGATCGATGCCACCAAGTACACTCCACACATGCATATTTGTTCCTTCACAGTGCCCAGTACCATCGACCGTATCCCCCATTACAATATCTCCTGTAGCGCCACCTCCGTGTGTGTGTGTGTGTGTGTGTGTGTTTGTGAGTGTGTGTGTCATTCGCACAGCTCCGGATCAGAGTCTTCTGTCGGTGGGGCGCATATGTTCCCTCGGAATGTGTTCCATTTCCCCCACACTCGCATCCACTTTCGCGGGCACCCTCTATGGCTGAACAGTGCCTTCTCCGCAATCATGGCGCTGTCTAAGTCACGACACCACTGTTGGTGAGATGGGACCGTCTGTGCCCCCCAGTATTGAGCAATATTTCGTTTGGCTAGTGTAATACTCAGGGTCACCCAGTCCTGCTCCGCATGATTGAGGTCTGTTGGGTCCCACACATTGAGTAGGCATTTCCTTGGTTCCTGGGAAACATTGGAGCCACTCACTCGAGTGATTGTGGCCAGGACCGCCCTCCAGTACGGTGTGATGCGGGGACACTCCCACAATGTGTGATAAAAGGAGCCCACCAACCCACATCCCCGAAGACAGAGCGGTGTATCAGTCCTCCCTATTTTGTAGAGTGTAGTTCTGGTGTAGTACGTTCTGTGCAATATTTTAAGTTGCACGAGCTTTAGTCTAGATGGGATCGCCACCTCCCGCGGGGACACCAGTGCCTCCTGCCAGTCCTGCTCGTCCAACGCACCCACCTCAGCCTGCCATCGCTCTTTAAGGTTGTGTGTGGGGTCTTTGCGGTTATTGACCAGTTTGCGATATGTTAAAGAAATTGCCTTTTTGGTGAGATATTCCGTTAATAGTCGATCCTCGAGTGGCGAAGACTCAGGCAGGTCCGTTCCGGGTGGTATGGCTTTTGTTAGTGCGTGGTGTATTTGGGTGTATCTGTATTGCTCTGTCCCTGATAGTAGTTTATTTAGTGTCATAGTATCTTCCTCACAATCT
Source organism: Calotriton arnoldi (assembly GCA_963921515.1). Classification (NCBI taxonomy): domain Eukaryota; kingdom Metazoa; phylum Chordata; class Amphibia; order Caudata; family Salamandridae; genus Calotriton; species Calotriton arnoldi. The sequence goes on along the minus strand of CAWUFW010009732.1, from coordinate 290,288 downwards.
GCAAGTGTTAGTAATGTGTGTGTATCATATACATCTTGGATACTCAAATTACTCCCTGCAGAAACCATAGGTGGCTGTGATTCCTTTTGCGGAATTATTGCAAAGAACTTCTTGAGTTTTAGGCGTCTCGTAAATTTATACAAATCCATTTTCACTGTATACAAGTCACATCTTTGTACCGGACAAAAACCTAGGCCACGTTTTAACAAAGAGAGCATTTCAGTAGTCAAAACAACATCTGACAAATTAGCAACTTCAATTTCCTGGCATCAAGCAATACAATGATTCATGTCTATTGTTTTTTCCACGAGCGTGTCTGCATGCCCTTTCTTTCCATTTCCAGACCCCTTCCCTCTGGATCCTCATCTGGTCTTACCATTTCTTTTTCTCTAATTCTCGATCCCGTCTCCCTGTTTCCCATTCTTATCCACATTACCTCTTTTAAAAAAGTATTTTCCATAGCCTGATTAGATGTTCCTTCTGCTAAGTCCTCACTCTCACTACTGGATAAGTTACTAGAAGGGGTAGAGGCTCCACTGTTATATGAGGATCCTCCACACCTCTCTGTAGGAGTATCTCTCTTCACCAAATGATCGAATGTTCTTGCAAAAGTAAAAATTCTCCCAGAATTATAATCAATTTCATCACATTTGAGCTTCCTCGCCTTCCTCTGTTTAATATCATCTTGTAGTTTCGTTAGGACATCCTCAGGTATAGCATAGTTTTTTTGGGTTGCTTCTGGTAAATTAAGTGCCTTGATGTCTAACTCCAATGCACTGATTTCTAGCAATAATTTTGTTATCTTCCTCTCCGCATTCACAATCAGTATATTGATCAGATTGTTGGAACTATTAGTCAGTTCATTTTCCCATTGGAATAATATATCTGCTTCCAAGTCGTCATAGGTGGGAAAGATCTGAGACCTAAGGCCACGGGGAATCCGATTCAACTTCAGATATTGCTTTAAGGTGGCTGCGTCCCACCATTTGGACATTTCTGCCCTTTTAAGCTTCTCTAAGCGTACAAATTTGTCTCTCAGACCTTCCCTCCTATTTGGAATGCTAAATCCTAAAGCTTTTCCTACTGTAATGCCTGAGCTTACATTTTTTAAAAGATCCTCAGCAATTTTATCTCGATTCATTTCTGTATTGGCCCCTGCAGCTGCCCAGACCGAACGTTAATTATGTTCAGAAAGATATGGTAACCAGGTATAACACTCAACAATGGGCGCACTGCACTTTGAATAGGGGACAGTATCCAAAGCAAACAAGTAAGTGGAGCACCACTTACTTGTTTGCTTTGGATACTGTCCCCTATACAAAGTGCAGTGCGCCCATTGTTGAGTGTTATACCTGGTTACCATATTTTTCTGAACTTCATTCACACAGACCCCAGTCCTCTCCCAAACTAAATTCCCCTCTTCCTAGCATAAGCAATTTATTCATGCAATACCAGTGCTCAACAGTTTCATGGTGTGTGTAAAGCTCAGATCCAGACTGTCCTTTTTGGCCAGCAGCTGAGGCAGGTACTTGCTTTCGGGCTCTTGGGTTGGAGGGGCAGAAGGCTGCTCAGACTGACCTCCGCGGGAGCCTGCTTCTTGGGGCCTGCATGGTTGCAGCGTGTAAAGAAATATTTGCAATGCAATAGGTCTCGCATTTAAATGCGAGACCTATGGCATTGCAAACAAGCAGCCGCCATTGTCCCGGCTGCTTGAAAAGTGAAAGCGCGCATGGTGCGCTGAATGTATGCAAAGCACGTTATTGTGCCTGAAGTAGGAGAATCAATAAAGAAAACTGTGCTTACAAGACTAAATAACATGTACCCTGTAACAACCGAAGTAAAGGGGCCAGTTGCCATGGGAGGTTACAAACAGTGTTGCCATATTTTGATACCCGTCCCAAGCCCAATGCTGTGCAAGTTTAAGCCCAAATTCAGCCCAACGCAGACCAGTTTCAGCCCAAAGTTGCCACCCTCAATTTATGCAAAATCAGCCTTTAGAAAACATTTTAAGCATAATCCTAATTTCTATTCAATATGCTTATAGTGGGAGGAGGTTCAATGGGCACATATGCACTTCTGCAATCATGTTCCAATTCAATTAGTAACTACTGATTTTGAAGATTGGTCCCATTAGGACATGTTGCTTTGTTCACCACAAATCCAAACCTGAACCGGCATTGATGAAGAAACTTTACAAGAGCAGACTGTAACCCATTTTAGTGAAGTCCAAATGCTGAAAAGTTGAAACTCTATGTCATGTAGCTCCTCAAAAAGGACATTTAATGCATTTCATGTATCTCACAGGATTAACACCACACAATGATGCACATAAAAAGTAACCACCTTGGCATTAAAGCAATTTCAGCACAACTTGTTTGGCAAGCTGCAATTAGATGCCCACTCCCTCCAGTTAAAATGTACAAAGGCCAAATAGGAGAGTCACTTACTCTGATTACTGCCTGCCTTCCACTTCAAAATCTTTCACCATGACCATCTACTGTGACACTAAAAGTTAAACAGAACCTACGTCATTGCCTTCGTGTTTCAGCAAAGGCTTGACTAAAGGCCCCAGTCTTGGCAAGAAGCAGATGGGTTTGTGTGGGGTCCAAATAAAATCAACTCGAGTGGACAGGAAAAATACTTCTTTCCCAAAACCTTAGGTAATACCCACCCCCAACTTCTCAACACTAACGCTCCCTCAAGTGGGATGACACTGTCATTACTCCACTTGTCCCATTCTGTTCCATTTTCCTTCATCATTTGCAATGTCGGTCTCTCCTATCACCATTAATTAGTGAAATCTCATTAGGCTGTGCAACTCCTTTAAACCTATCAGCCACTCATGGCTTTAAGCAGAGAAGCCCCTAGAACTGACTTTGCAATGGATCACTAATGGGCTCCATATTCAGGTCCTTAAATTTCAGGGCAAAAGCATGGATCAGTTTCTCAATAATGCTTGTGCTTGCAGCAGGCATATTACTGTCCTGCCAAGAACCACTTATCAGGGGTTGGACTAAAGCTTTTTTGTACTGATGTCCGCATCACGGCACTAAAATGAGTTGGTCACGCATACTATAGCTCCTGGGAGAATCACAACACGGTGCTTCATATTATAACAAAAGCAGCCATTGCCAGCACCTGCTGCGCTACTGTTTGTCCAGCCCCGCAATAAGGAGCGTATAACTGACTCTGCTCTGGCCGTTAGGGAGTAGCGTTGTGACCTATAGTGTCAAAACGTCTCTGAAAACACACATATGACTTCCGCTCTGCAGCTAAAATAAATTTGCACCGTATATAAATCTTTTGTCTAACTGCATAGTGGCTGGTGGGGATATTCCTGAAACTTGGAGGGGAGCGGAGATAATTACTATCTATAAAAAGGGTGATGCTGCTATCCCCTCCAATTACAGACCCATCAGTCTGATAGACAATTTACAAAAGATCTTTGCTAGGCAAGTTTTAGATAAACTTCAAGGCTGGATGGACGAAAACATGATATTGTCCACATTCCAGGCGGGTTTTCGTTCCAAAATAAGCACGTGTGACCAAGCTTTCAGATTCACTTTATTAACTTGGAAATATGTGCTACTCAGGAAACAGAAGCTTTATGTAGCATTTGTGGATCTGCGAGCTGCGTTTGATCTAGTACGGCGTGACTTGTTATGGAAGACCATGCGTGACCAAGGTGCTCCAGCGGATTTGGTAACAGTGATAGCTAGACTCCACTAGGATAATTACGCCCAGGTTAGATGGGGGAAAAATGGCAAATTAACAGAGAAGATACCGATCCAGCGAGGGGTGCGCCAGGGGTGTGTCCTCGCCCCCATGTTGTTTTCTTTATTTATTAATGATGTGGTGAGTTGTTTGGTGGCTTGTAGGAACGACGCACCCTCCTTGAACGGTGAGAAAGTCCCTATCCTGCTTTTTGCAGATGACTCCCTATTAATATCTAAAACTCCTATGGGTTTACAGATTTTATTGGATAGATTCCTAGAATTTTGTAGGGACAGGAGATTGGAACTTAACACCTCCAAAACAAAATATATGGTGTTTGGGAAAGTTCGGGGAGGTCTACGGGAGATCAGGATTACACACAAACCTCTTGAACGGGTAAAAAACTTTGATTACCTAGGCATAGGTCTGAATGAGTCACTCAGCTGGGAATACCAGTTGAGTAAGAGTTAATTAACCCTATGTCAAAGATCTAAATCTATACTAAGATTCCACAAACAATCTTACACCCAACCCCTGTCCCCAGCACTGGAAATCTATCGTGCAAAAGCCCAAAGCGGAGCCCTGTATGGTGCGGAGATATGGGGCTATACTACTGTTAATAAGTTAACGATTTGCGAAAACATCTTTGTTAGGTCTCTTATTTCGGTACCTATTACAACTCCTTTAATTCCCCTTTTTTGCGATCTTGGGTTGAAGAGAATAGGTGACATGGCTGCCCTGAAACCCCTAATCTATTGGTTGCGTTTATGGATAACCCCCCAACTCATTGATTACCGAAACTCTTTACGGGAGGTTATGATGATCAGTGGTGCAAAAAACCTTCCATGGTTTAAAGATATCGCAGGCTGGTGTAAGTCAATGAATATGTTGGATTTGTGGGAACACCCAGATAGGGCCACAAGAGTTGATCTGCTGAGATTAAAAGTTAGGTACTGGGAGGTGGTGGGTGATCGCTATACTAATAATTTAACTAGTGGTCAGTTGTCATCCAAATTTCTAGCTATAAAATCATGCTTACAATTTGAACCCTTCCTGGACCAAATTTCGCCCCTCTTGCTAAAAGTTTATATGTAAGATTCAGATATGGCAATCTGCTCTTAAAATTTCCTGGAAAGGAGGCGGTTGGTTTATTATTAGATTTTTGTCCTGCCTGTACTAAAGACAAAGAAACTGAAGAACATGTTTTGTTTTTTTGTCCCAAATATCGACAGATACGTAGGAAGTGGATAGACCTATCAGCATTAACATAGGTGCAAGGCAGTACCAGATTGTGTTTAGAATTCTAAAAGCTGACGTATCTGGACAAATAGTTTTTGCTGTTAATCGCTTTTTATTTTCTTTCTGGATAATCCGACAGAAGCTTTTATCATAGTTTGCATTGCTATATTTTCTGTCCTATGTTGTATATGTATTCTATGCATTGCGTACTGCTGGGACGCTTCCTCTCTTTTTATTGTATCTACGAGCAGTATTGCTCCCAGTAGGCAGTCTATATATGAGCTGTTTTTATGTATCTTGACGTATGCTGGCTGACCATTCCTATAGTCCTTTTTTTTAAAATTGTGATTTTTGAATGTATTCGCTTTTAAACTTTTAGATTGTAAATTGACAAATGTTTTTACCTTTTGTATACTTTGATGGTATTTGAACAAATAACCGAATAAAGTTATTTGATGATGATGATGATGAAATTTGCACCGGCCCGGCCCTCCACATGGTCATCTAGTGTCAAAGCAGAACGTAAACAACAGCCAGGATCTGGCTCTTCTGTACCATCACCAGAAAGCCTGCAATGATTATCCCAGCCAGTGGCTGAATTTTTATTTGTTTTCCTGTTACCATGCTCGCCACACAAATGGCATTGCATGACTCTCACAATATGCTCTCTATGGCCGTGCTGCTGGCAGGCAGCTGGCACTGGCACAGCGTAGGGAGATTTTTCTGCTATGCACAGCCCAGATTCTGCCCCATGGACAGTTCAGCCTAAAAATAGCAAGCAACTTAGCCCTCACCTGCACCTGGCCTTTGATGGGAGGGGTCCCTGTAGACCGTCCAGTGGGCGGAGGCGGGTGCAGCTTAAAGGTGGCACTGCTAACCACCACTTAGGAGCACCTAGTGTAACAGCAAGAGACACTGACTAAGGAGGTCAAAGAGCAGACTTGTCTGGCAGGCCTTGGGCCTGTAGGTAACCTCAGCGTCAAAGAGCAGCCTTGTCTTGCAGGCCTTGGGCCTGTAGGTAACCTCAGCAATGTCTGCAGCCCTGTCCACCACACTGGGTTTGACCACGTGCTCTGCAGGCTTCGTCTGGCAGCACCTTCAGGATACCACAGGTGAGTCCAACGCACATGATCGCTCGACAAACTTGAGTACTGCAGTGGGGGCAGTACCAGACCGGTGGGGGAAGAGGGTTGGGAGGGGCAGGAAGTTAAAGACATAGCTGAAAGGACACAATATGTTTATTCATTCAGTTTTGATTGTCACTTCAGGTAACAGCATATAAAATAAAAGCGCACTGCATGTTTAAAATATAAGATAAATCCAAGTTAATCAGTAGCAAATGCATTTTTTGCATTACAAAACCTTATTGATTAATTCAGTCACTGCAGATGTCAACGAGTGTAACCAGACAGTAAAGGAATGGATTCCTGGTTGGCAGAGGGGTAAGGAGTGGTGGTTAACGACTTCTGTACTTATAGTGCTACGAGGTCCCAGCCTATGACTTAAAGCACAGTGAATATGCAACTCATTATTTTAACACAGTCTAAAATGTTTTTCAACGTGTCATATTTTGCTGTGGAATGTCACTCACAAGTCACTGCAAAAATGGAAGTGTCACACAATAGCAATCTGAATACCTGGCAGCTATGATATTAACCCTCTGGGGTACCTTACACAAGTGAAAATTGCCACTAGACAAAACTCCCATCTCTCTCCAGCAGGTATATATTAATTACCAGAGTTAACTTGACACTTTATTTGTTGCCCAAAACTTGCTCAATATACAAGGAACTTTGTAGTGCTTTTAAAAACAGCTGTACTGCTACAAAACTGTGACGGAAAAGTTCCAGTACCGAAGAGAATATTTAGAAGTGCAGGCCCCCCCATTCGGAAATTTTCTAGGGCAGCAAATACCACGCAATCTCTTTTTTCATATATAACAGACTATTATTGACTTCTACTCTTCTGCATGCAATACATTCAGACACACCGGACACCTGTTGGACTTGCTCTTTACCACAAGCTGGTTTAAAGCATTTACTTTTTCCATGCCCTCTTGTGATGCATTTTTGGTTGCATATATGGGCTCAAATTAATTCAATCTTTCATACGGAGGTTTCTTTTTCTATTCTTAATCTCTTTTTGGGTAGTATATCTGAAGCTTGGACTCCATCATCTTGTGATATTCGTATTCTGGACTTATTGTTAGCAGCAGCTTTTCAACAAATCACTAAAAATTGGAAGGACTTCACTAAGTTGTCATTCCAAGCCTGGCGGAATGCGGTCTGTTATAATCACAGGCTGGACACTAACTATGTCTCTCCTATGTCTCTAGCTTTGAAACGTCAGATCTTGTGGACCCCCAGTACTCAGTTTTTAGATAACAGTGCACGTAGCTCCCTGGCACACACACCGGCCCAACAGAATGTTCTTAAACCCCCCTGATTTTCCTCTTAGTCTCACTTAATATAACTTATTTTAATGATTGATAATATATTTTTGTATATCACTTATACATGATATATTTCCCTTTACATGCTTGTATCACCAAACTCCTTTGTTTCTCACTTGACCTTATTCTTATGTTTCACTTTAAGATGATTGTATTATGTGGTACTGTATAATTAATGGATATTTTAATGTAATGTATTGTTCCTTACCTCTATGCCTCATTACGTTTTAAATAAACTTATTCTTTAAAACGAAAAAAAAAAAAAAGTGCAGGCCCATTTAAAACACTGCCCCTGTAACTGTGCCGGTTTTTCCCCATGTCCAGTGCTCTAAATGGAAAAAAATAAGTGCAGGTACTCACCAACTTTAATGGCAGTGGTGGGGTACGGGCGTGGTTCGGTTGGAAAACCTTTAATTTGAGGTATTCTTGGTGTGCAACTGTGCACAATAATACAACAACACTTCTGCCATCTGTAGAGTATTTTTTTGTCTATGCTTGTACAAAAGGGTGATTGTTAAAGTAACTTTACATTTCCTGTGGGCAATATAATATGCCTCTGCAGATATGGCACATGAAAGCTATTTGTATTTTCACATTATGCACAATTATTGACACAGTGAGCAATTTGTGAAAGAAACAAGCATAATGTTAAGCAATGATCCCTATTTAGTTAGGAGACTGGAAAATCTTGAGGGCAACAGAAAAGTTGCCTCACTGCAAGTTAGTATAAAGAGTGATACCGAGTGAAGGGGCAGGGCAATGTGCCATTGAAAGGGGTATAATACAGGGCCAGCTGTTTTGAATGTTGAAGCTGTGGAACAGTTATTGGTGAGAATAAAACTCTCAGAAAAAAAGTGTTTTCCATTTGAAACAGATTTTATACTTGCATTTATATCCTGTATATTTGTTTATAGATCAGCATTCAAATAATAGCAGCAAAGCGTACGATGCACCTATATTAGAATGGATTGCTTGGACCCCTACAAAATTCTTGCAGGACTCATTTTTAAATACTGAACCACTTAAATGTTATGTTAGAGTAGCCAGATGACCAAGTAAAAAAAAAAAAATAGAGCCTTTCCTCGTATCCCTTCCTGATGCATTGCTACATGGTGTCCACACACATTTCCCCCTCGCTTTCTTCCTGCTCCCTTACCACCACCTGCTGTCTCCCCTCCTCCTACCCACGAAACGTCTCTTTTCCATGGCCATTCAATCTCTTCCCTTGCCTTTTGTCTGTCTCACATACCTAAACCTTTCCGAAGCCAATTTCTCTTTCCTGTACCTCACGTCCTGCACCTGTTTTCCCTGCCATATATTTTCTTTATCCAGTCCCCCTTTTTCCCCTCAGTTTTGTCTGTCTTACTCTCCCTCGTCCTGTCTCTTCCTTGTCTATGTTTCTCTCCTCCTTCGCTCAGTTGACTTTCTTCATTCTCTTCCTCTTGTATTTCTGGAGTTTCTTTCATTTCTTCTTTTCCCTGTTTTTACCTCTCACTCCGTCCTCTTTCTGCAAGACTCTATCAGTCAACCTCTCTTCCTTTTTCTGTCTCTTTATTCCGAACTGTTGTTGAAAGGAGCAGGCCTACCCCTTTCCTCTCTTTCCAACATGACAGGCAAGACAAAGCTCAATGAAGATTAGTGTTGGTGAGAGCCGCAGCCAGAATACCTGTGGTTGTTAAAGTGCGCCTTATGGCGGTGCAAGCAGTCGGCCTGCTCCAAGGCACACTGTACAGAGCAGACGGGCAGACACATTGCGCATACAACCGTCTGCGCATCAAGCCTCCTCTTGACATAATAAGGCAATGGGAAGTGGCGGTTGTGTGCAGAATGGCGATGCAAGACACGAATAACGTGCACACTGATCAATCAGAGAGGCAAGTGGCAACACTGCTCTCCTGTGATCGCAGCGCAAGCTCTTCTGCGCGATCACACGCTGCAGCCAGCCAATTAGGTGACCTATGATTCAGCCACAGACCTGGAGGCAGTAATACCTGCATGCTGTAAGGCCTCTGTGAGTAGTGGTACTCTCCGTGTCTAAAGAATATCTCCGGTACTCACGGGAAGAAAACTGAAAAGTGCTGGTACTCAGTACTGGTGAGTACCGGCCCACTTAAAGCACTGCCCATGTCCAAGGGCAATGCCAGAGGCTGCAACACACTCCCTCTACACATAACAGAGGAAGCACTTCTATTCGGTGCTGTGTCCTTTCCCTAACCTCGCCCACCAGAGTGAAGCACAACTAGTTCTTTTCTGAAATGTCACCATCTAAAACAGTGTACAAATAATGGAGAAACCTTACTTAAGATCAGCACGCACCACCACAAGGAGAGTTGAGAGTCAATGTCTCACTCTCACACGACCTGCCCAGGCCCGGCGCCCGAGGTCCAACTGACTTACTCAGTCAGAGTGACAAGTAAATCAAGTCACTCACTCATGGCCCGAAACTGGGAATCGGTTCTGATCCTGTTAATCAGTGGAGGCATGCACACCACCACGTGCGTGGCGCGTGCTCAATGTCAGCACGGCTCACTGCCGTCGGCGGGCACTGGAGGATAATGTTTGCAGGGCAGTCATTGGAAGTGCTTTCGCGTGCTACCAGATTGATGGCCCTGGGACCCAAAAAAGCTTGTTACACATATTGCATCCTCAGGTGGTGCGTGCAGTGCAGTTGCACTTACACACACTGGCCAATCAGGCCCAGTCATGCTGCGCGCTTCGTTGTCCATTTGCTCACGACTGGCTGCCAATGATGATAGTGTCATGGTGATGCCGACACTTCTGAGGCTCCTCCCCAGCTTAAAAAACTGCGCACAACGGGCCAATAAACGCCCAAAAAGTAGCCGCCCGCAATTTGTTTTTTTTCTCACATAAATGGGAATAATGTCGCCCATTTGTGCAGGAAATAACCCAATCTGGCAACACTGGTTACAAATGAAGACAAGGCGGTACTAAGGAGGGACTAACAAGCCTATTAAGGAATCAGAAGCCAGCATTTACGAAGGACAATGACACAAGCCAATGACAAATATGGTCGGAGAGCGGGCGAGGCTTCTATTCCATATTCCAGTACAGCAAGTCTCGCAGAGCAGCGCATGCACGCTGACTCTATGCTCAATGTAAAAAGGTGTCTTGGAGCCATATGACATCACACACACAGCCCTCACACACACACACACACACACACACACGTGTGGGCACAGTAGCAGAGCTAAAGGGCGCTGATGAGCTTTCAGAGCAGCATAAGCTGCCATGACACAACCATGCTCTAATGGCCCTGTCAGCGCACAAACCCACACTTTTCCCTCTTTGCCCTTGCGTGCGCTGGCTTTTTAAGGACCGGGAGTGGTGTAGTCCCGATATGGACTTTGGTACTTCCCATGGATCAGTCTCTCTTGGAATTGAAATTTCAAAAGTGCTTTGACAATTCAAACATTAGGGATCCTTAAAAAGGACAGACATGAGGATCTAAAATGTAAAGATTTACTTCAGATGTATTCAAAGTACAGGGCACACATTGCATGTAGTCAAACGGAAATTCAGTTAACGTGCTAAGCTCAAAATTCAGAGAGTCCTAAACTCATGAGAGTGCAGAAAAAAAACTGACAGAGATTCACCTTCTAAGAGTGGGGAAATGAATCCGCCATAGCTCTTAAAATGTCATATTTATAGTATATTTATGGTTTAAATCTTTTTATTGAAGTTCATCAACAGACAACATACCTGGCAGTTCAGAGTGCGTAACATAATGTGGCAGCAGGGCCCCAGTCTGATTGAATACATAAGCTACAGAAACAGAGCCTATGAGGAATGCCTAGGCATAAAATGAAACTTATTCTAATCCCCCGCCCCCCTCGCCTCCCTCCCCGACCCTCGTCCACCAGGAAAACGAAAAAGGGGAAGAGAAACAGGAATACCACTCGGGGTTTGGCATATGAGTGACGCTTTAAGCCGCTTCCAGTTGTGGGTCAGAAAGTCGTAAAAGACTCAAGTACCTGGGACATGTAACCTCTCGGAACTCGGAAGCCAAGATGGATAGGAACGGCTGCCAGAGCTCGACAAATGTAGAGCCCTTCCCTGCTAGTGTGAGGGTCAATTTCTCCATCCCCAGAACATGCCATAAGCGATACAACCAAGCTGTGAAAGTAGGGACCTGGGGGGTACGCCAGTGTGTTAGTATGTTTTGTACCGCCGAGCCTAGGGCAATTGCTATCAGGCGGCCTCTGCGAGATTTAAGCGGGTACATCAGTGGGTTTGGGAGGCCCAGCAGGGTGTATGCGGGGAACCGTGGCAGTTGTGTGTCCAAGTGTGCGTCCACCTCATCAAGTATCCGAGTCCAGTATTCCTGTATATGTGTGCAGTCCCAGAGAAGGTGTACCAGGGTGCCCACGCTCCCACATCCCCGCCAGCATTCAGCACTCTGTCTTGGGTCCGCACGATGGAGGCGCTCAGGCGTGTAGTACCAATAGGTAGCCAGTTTAGTAAACGTTTCCGTCAGTCCCATGTGATGGGCAGAGTGGCGAGCCCTATAATACACCCCCTCCCATTCCTTATCGCTAAGTGACCTACCCAGGTCCAGCATCCTATATAGATACGAGATAAGCTTTTTATCGGATGTGCGGGTGAGGAGCCATTTATCATACACAGAGAGACGTCTGTCAGCCGACGGCCGCACCTGAGGGTGCAGTGCCCAGTGTCTAATCTGCAGATAGTGTAGCCTTTCAGATTCGGGGAGCCCGTAGTCCAATCTAATCTGTGGGAATGGTATGATCCCATCTACATCGAAGAGGTGCCCCAAAGAGCGGCACTCCGACAATCGCCACCTTGAAAAAGCTGCATTGTCCATGCCTGGCTGAAAGTCTGGGTTGTCGAGTATCGGGGTGAGCGGAGAGGGGAAGGAGGTCAGGCCGTGTTTAATATGGTGCGGTCCCAGGTCTCTAAGGTGACGCGGGTAATATGTGACGCGTAGAGATTGGGCGGTCGATGCGCCTTGCGAAGGAAAGGGACCCTCTGTAAGGGTGTAGCCGTGACTGCTTGGTCCTGAAAAAGCCAATGCTTCTCCGACTCCAACCTGTTGCATTCAACAAGGCGGCGTAGCTGTGTCGCCTGGAAGTATAGCTGGAGATCGGGGATGCCGAGGCCACCCTCCTCTAGCGGGAGAACCGCCAAAGTATGCTTCATCCTGGGTTTACGGCCGTTCCATATGAACTGCGCGAGGTCAGATTGGGTTTGTTGGATCCATCCTGGAGGAGGGTTGAGGGGCAGTGTCTGAAACAGGTACAAGATCTGTGGCAATATGGTCATTTTTATGGCTGCCACTCTACCGAGCCAAGAGAGCGGGTAGTGCTTCCAATGACCCAGTTCCCTGCGTATTTTCGCTCGCAGCTGAGTGTAGTTGACAGTGGCCGTGTCTAAGACAGAGGGTGCAAGTTGGATCCCCAGATAGGAGACATTACCGGATGCCCACTGGATAGGGTGTCGCTCCTGTAGCCATGCCCGGGTGGATGGAGACAGGGAGAGATCAAGCGCGACAGACTTATCCATGTTAGCCTTAAACCCCGACGCTTGTGCGAAGGCTTCGAGTTCCAGAAAGCAGGCCTGCAGCGCGGGCATCGGGTTAGATAATGAGATCAATACATCATCCGCGTATAAGCTGATGGTGTGGGTATCCCCTCCGAATTTGATCCCTGTGATCTCCGGGTTGCGTCGGAAGCGTTGAGCCAGGGCTCCATATATAGCGCAAAAAGGAGAGGTGAGAGAGGGCACCCCTGTCTGGTCCCTTGGCCTATAGGGAACCGGGACGATGTGTGGCCATTCGCCCGGACCGTAGCAGTGGGGAAGCGGTAACAGTTCAATATGTGTGTTCTGAGCTTCTCCCCAATCCCCACCCGCTCGAGGACCTGCTCTAAGTATGGCCAATGGACCCTGTCAAAGGCCTTCTCGGCGTTGATGGTAAGCAACATATATTCTCCCGGAGTCCGGGAAGCCTTCTCGATAAGGTGGAGGGCCCGTTTGGTGTTGTCGCTCGTTTGGCGCTGGGGGATAAAACCAGCTTGGTCCGGGTCGATAAGCCCTGGCATGTAGGGGCCCAGGCGTGCGGCTAGAATACTGGTGTAAAGCTTAAGATAGACATTAAGGAGGGAGATGGGGCGGTATGCTCCGCATGCCGCTCTGTCACGCCCCTGTTTCGGGATAACCACTGCAAGCATTTCTTCCGGGATCGCTCCCTGTGTACCAAAGGAGTTAAAAAGGCCGGTCATGACTGGGGCCACTAGTGGGCAAAATGTTTTGTAAAAAGAAGCGGAGTATCCATCGGGCCCTGGGGCCCTGGCCAGTTTAAGGTGCGAAATGGCTGCAATAACCTCCTCTACTCGTATTTCTCTCTCCAGGTGATCGGCCTGAGCCTTGGTTAGGGTAGGGAGATTAGTCTCTGCGAGGTATTTGGCACCATCCGCATTGTTCAGGGGTTGGCTTGAGTATAGACGGGCGTAGAAATCCAGAAAAGCCTCAGCAATCTCGGAATCCTCCGTTACCCGCCGACCGTCCCCCCTCCGGATCTCCTGGACCCCTTGTTTCTGCCTAACCTCGCGCAGTTTGTGAGCGAGAAGTCGACCGCACCTATCTTCACCCGTATAGTAAGAGTGCCGCAGCCGAAAAGCGGCATACTCTGCCCTGTTTTGATCTAATGCGGCAAGTTGCTGTCGCACAGCCTGCAATTGTCGCCACACCCGTGGGGCCCCGGTGCGTTGATGCATCTGCTCTAGTTCTCTCGTCCTCTGGGAGAGGTCCTCCCTCTTGCGTCTGCTTTTCCGCATTGTCTGCTGTGGAAATGGCCACGAACTCCCCGCGTATGACCGCTTTAAGTGCCGCCCACTGTGTAGAGGGAGACATGTCGTGGTTTGCATTGTGTAAGAGGTAGTCTTTAATAGCGTGTTGGATCTGCTCCACAGTCGCTGCGCGGTGCAAAAGGGTGTCGCGGAGGCGCCAGTGGCGGGTAGGAGACTGCACAGGGGGGAGCGCGAAGGTAGCAACCACCGGGGCATGGTCAGAGAGCGAGGCAACTCCTATTTCCACCCCAGTCGCGAGCGCGTGCATAGCTGAGGAACCTAAAATGTAGTCAAGCCGAGCATATGTTTTGTGTGCACTGGAATAATAGGAATACTCGCGCTCAAGGGGATGGAAACAGCGCCATAGGTCATTAAAACCTAAGTCCTGCAGCCGGGCAAGGCCGGTTGCTGAAATTGCACCTGCCTGGCTCGTGCGCTGATATGACCGGTCGATAATGTTGTCAAACACCATTTTCAAGTCGCCCCCCAGTAGGATCCTACGTTCTGTCATCGACGTAGCCTCCGTGAGTGCGCTGTGCAAGAACTTCTCCTGACCCTCATTAGGCGCATACACCGACCCAATTGTGAAAGTCAAACCACCCAGGATAAAGCGGTAGGTAAGAAGGCGCCCCCTGATCTCTGCCTCATTCTGAAGAACCTTCCCGTGGAATGTGCTGGATACCAAAATAGCGACTCCAGCGGTTTTAGTGGGCCCAGAAGAGAACAGCTGAATCGGGAACGCGCGGGACCTGAGGCGGTGGCAGTCCTTGGTCAGGAGATGCGTCTCCTGCAAGAGGCATATGTCAGCTTTGGCATTTTCTAAGCAGGAGAGGACAGCCTTTCGTTTGATAGGGTTATTAAGTCCTCTCACGTTAAGGGAAAGGACTGTAAGTGTAGTTGGGGGCATCTATCCGATTGGAAGTTGGTGGGGTGCAGTACCGCGGGGCAAGGGCCGTCGCTCCCGTGGTGGGTAGCGTGTGATAACAATGGAGGGGTTCTCCCCCTGTGATGCCCTGTGGGGGTGCGAAAGGAGGGTGGACGAGGGACCCCAAAACCCAAAAAATAACCCAGAACAAAAAGCCCAAGACAAACTATCCACATATGGCGGATTCAAATAGAAACAAAGTTTAAGATTGCATGATAGTCCATCATCCATAGACGATCGGTGGAGGTCTTCGTGGAGGTCGTGTCGTGGCCAGGGACGCGTCCCCGCCCCCCCGTCGGCCACTTTATCGATAGGAATGGCATTGGAAAGGCATTTCTTGAGCAGGTGCCCGTCAGGCGGGCTGCGTTGTGGCCAGCGCTGCAGGCATGGCGTCCAAAGCTGTCCTTGTGCGATCGTTGCGGGGTCTGGTCTCCGAGGGCGGCGCCGACGTCCCTGTTGTCTCCAGCGTGGTCTGTCCTCCTCTGCTCCGCGGCCGGAGCCACCCTCGCCATCTTCCTCCTCCGGGATGTCAACCCCCAGCAGGCGGCCCGCCTCTGAGAGTGAGCGGAGTTGGTAAAGTTTGCCCTCCATGCGGAAGACGAGCCGGAATGGGTGCCCCCAGCTATAGGTGATGTTGCGCTGGCGCAAGTGTATGGTGATTGGTCGGAAGGTCTTCCGTTTTTGCAGGGTGAGTGCTGCCAGATCTTGGTACAGGACGGGTTGCTGGTCCCGGAATGTAATCGGTTGCATCATTCTGGCCTTCCGGAGGATCTCCTCTTTGGTGCGAAAGTCCTGGACGCAGACCAGTATGTCTGCTGGTGGGGCCGTGTCGGATCTTGGGAGGCCCACCCTGTGTGCTCTGTCCAGTGTGATTGCTGTATCGGGGGGGTTACCGAGTACGTGGTTAAAAAGCCCCCTGACGTACTTGAAAATGTCACCCGCTTCCTCGTTGGCCTTTACCCCCGAATTCTAATGTTATGGCGGCGGGACCGATTCTCCAGGTCCTCGAGATGGGCCTGAAGGTCCACTTGTTGGTCGTGTATCCGGATGACCTCCTGCTGGAGGGTCGGCAGCTCCATGTCCCTCGCGTCGCTCTTTTCCTCCAGTGCAGCGACCCTCTCGCCAACACTGTCCACGTCTCTGCGTACCTCCTTAATTTCGGCGGTGAGGTCGCGCTTGAGTGTCTGCAGATCATCCCTTAAGGCCATGAATAGGGACTCGAGAAAGGCCCTGGTGACCGGTTCCGCTCCGTCACCGCCCATCTGTGAGGAAGATTCGTCACCTGGGAGAACAGAACCCGTCTGGCTCCCGCTTTGGGCGCGCGCAAACAGGTCCTTCAAAGTTTTGTCCTTCTTCCCACGTGTGGAGGACATGTTACGATTCTCCCCCGTGTGCTCGGGTGTGCTGGGGCAGGCCGGGTTGGGGGGCGTCTCGGACCTCCGGGTCCGGCGCTCACGCCGCGAGCCGATGGGGGGGCCCCTCTGCTGGCGCTATGTGTCGTAGGTGCGTCGCCTCCCTCACAGCGCTCTCGGCGTATGCTCAAAGGTTCGGGGAGACCAACACCGGACACCCATAGGCCACCGGGTGCCGTGCTGTCACACTGTCTCCTGCTTTGGCCGTTGGCGGGAAAGGTGGGCCCCGACTCTACTCAGCGGTCTGGGCCCAGTGCGAGCGCCCAGTCCAGCGTGAGGCTCCCGCTGCTCAAGCGTCCCAGGAGCATTCAGGCCCTCCCTCCAGGCCGGTGCATGCGGGTATGGTCGTGCTCCACGTGGGATCCCTCCGGGTCCCACCACCCCAGGCGGCGTGTGGCGGCTGCATCTCTGAGCCTCAGGCCCCCAGTGAGCATCCGACTCAATGCTCCCCAATGAGGTGGATGGGCGGCATCTGGACTTTTCGCTGGAGGCAGCAACGTTTTGGTGCGGCGGGGCCTCTGGGGAGTGTCACTAGGCCCGGTCGCAGTGCAGGGGGAGGCCCCGTCCAGTTGCGTCGCGGCCGCACCCTGGGTCTCCCAGCAGCCCACGGGACCCCCGGGCCTCCCAGTTCTTCGCCCAGTGCCGATCGCGCACTGCGAGTTTCCCCCGGGAGGCGCTCACCTGACGCTTCTGTTGCCGGGCTCACAGTCCGTCCTCCGGGCGCTCGGGAGTCGGTCTGCCCCCAGGCACGGGTCCACCAGCGGGGATCCTCTTCCGCGATCGCGGCCCCGACAGCTCCCTGCCACTGGTGGGTCACAGGCGGCGGCCTCGTGTGAATCAGCAACGGGCCTCGTCGCCGGCCGCGGGTCAATGCTGCGGTCGCTACCCACATGGGCAGGAGAGGCCGCATCGGAGCCGCCACCACTCGAGCTCTGCGGCCGCGGCAGTAGGCTGTGCGTCGCAGGCCCAGACCTCGCGCTCTCGCTGTCGATGGGAGGCCAGGCTCGTCTCCGCGGTCCGCTGGCTTCCTGACGGAGCTTAGTGCTTCCTGCAGCTCTCGGGAGTCATCGTGCCAGATTCCAATGGCTAAAATGGCTAAAAAGCCAGTGCTTTACTGGGCCGCCGACGGGAGAGACGGAGCAACGCGTCCTATCTCGCCGCCATCTTGGCCACGCCCCATTTATAGTATATTTAGACAGAAGGTTTCATTTACAGCATTAGTACATGGTTCTCATGCTCCAAGCTACTAGGAGTCAAACGAAGAGGAACATTTGCAACAGAAGACAATCAAGGGTTATTATTCCACATGGAATTCTGCATTCCCATCGTCTACTATATGAGGACACAATGGTTACATAGTATGTTATTCAGCCTGAGACAGCTAACTTCAGCCTTGAAAAATTACAATTCATGCAGAACATTCAGTAAAGTCTTTAGCTTGCTCCGTGGAGTCTAGTAAATATGTATTCTAGCAGAGAATGAAATGTAAAAGTTAATCACATGGTGTAGCGAACATCATATTAAAGATTGACAATAAACGCTAAGTGTGCCTGTTTCACTTAAGGTAAAATTTCTACAGTTTTCAACATATTTTTACATTTTGACTTCCTCAGCCCCATTCTAGTAGTGGCATGCTGCAGTGTAGGCTCGTTTGAACACTTCACCTGGGGCTGATTTAGGTTTCCAGCCTGGCCCAGTACATACACAAATGGAAGCACACACATACTCATGCACACAACTACATTTGAATTTTAGGGACAGTAGCGTTGCTGAGGAGCTTTCGCACAGAGACATGCAAAATTCAGCATGCAACACAAACATCTACATATGTACATCCACATGCGGTCTGGGTACAGCAAACTAAAGAGTAGATGGGGAGGTTTCGTACCACAATATATGACACCCAATATGTCTCATGCTCACACACAACATAAATGTGCACATGCAGCAAACTAAACAGGTGCAAACCTCCCAATCAACACGCAGCGCTTTACATGTATGGACACACAAATATATACAAACACATGCATTTGTATATGCAACTGAGGAACAGCAAACTGAACAGGTGCTGAGGAGCCTTCCCGCCACACATGGCATGCCACTGACAACACATACACTTACCACAATTAAAAATGAACTCAAAATCCTCTTATTTGAGAGACACTTTGGACAAAGCTATTTTCACTTCTCTGCATCCCCTTGCTGACTTCTCATGTCTGTCCTGACACAAACTGTCCTGTGTCTGCTGGTATGAACTGTTTGCACTGTGTATTTTCTTTGTTGCTTATCTGTTGCTCTATGACCATGGTGGTTATCTGTAATTTACTTCTTATTCTCTTGGGAAGCGCTCCAATGCCCTTGGGGAAAGTTTTCACTATAGAAAAACACAAATAAATGAATAAAGTAAATAAGTACATCAAATCAAAAGTTCACACCACAAGCAGGTGCACACACCACTTGGCAACAGAAAGTTATTGAGTGGCTTGGGGTCAGTCCCTTATGCACACATGGAGCTAAGTAACAGCAAAAGTAGGAGGCCAGATTAAGCTTTTTTAATCACAACATACACAACATATCTGCACTTAGACAGGTACTCACAGACAACACCTATGTTCGTATAACATTCCAGGGCAGCAGTCCCAGTGCTGGGAATGAGGGGGTTCAGCCAGATCCCGGATTTAGTAGCTGCTATTGAGCCAGATTTGGGTCAGCCACAGTAAAATATGTTGAATTTGTCAACCTGTAATTTACCCACACCAGGGCATAGGTGCTTTGCCCCAGTCTGCTTTCCTTTTGGAGCAGCAACATGCAGATGGTGAGGGGCTTTATTTATTTTAGCTTCCAGAAGAGTCCCACACAAAAAGCCTCACTTAAAGGGCCATCAGCCCTCCGTATGTTGGAGACTCACATTGAGAGCTATCAGCCTAACACCTAGATGTCAATGCAATGGAGGGAAACAAAAGCACTCAGATTGTTGTCACATCACAACTGCTTACATATGTGATAAGCATACAATGCAAACCAAGCCAAAAGGCAGCAGAGCACTGTAGAAGACCAAAAACAAGCGTAAAGTCAATATGTGATAGGAGAGGTAGCTGGTTTGTGGATGGTTAATGCATTGTGATGTAGTGTTCTTTAAAGTGGTGCATCTTCAATTCTTATTGATCAGATTTCTTCTGTCCCTGGATGAGATGTGCTGTGATTTGCAGGATGCTCTTAGAGGGTGCCAATGTGGAGTCCGGAAGGCCACAAAGAAGGTTTTTACCACCATCCAAATGTGAGAGCACAAGGGCTTAAACTGCAGTTCTGAAGCTGCTTTCTCGAAGGAACAGTTGTACTTTCTTTAGAAGAAAGAGCTGGTACCAGGCTCTCTTTGCATTTTGTAAAAGTGTTCCTTGTGTGTGAGACTGGTGTCCAGGGTGAATCCAAGTGGCTTGGCATTTGGTGAAAGTTAGGGTTCGAAACTGAGTCCGGTTTGTACTGTTTCTTGTTTGTTGTTCTTGACAAACAACAGGAATTCTGGCTGGGTTGAGCTTCAGTTAGATGCGGGACATCCAGGTCTGGATGATGTGCAGGCAGTGTCAAAACCATGGATTTCTGAAGCAGAGGGGACTTTCAAGCAGAGTTGTGTATCATCAGCATGTTGGTGAATCTTCATGTTATTTGTGAGTAGAGTACCAAAAGGCTCCAAGTCAAGCTTGAAGCTGACAGTGGACAGTATCAAACCCTCAGGGTATCCACAGGTGATAGGGGTGTTTTGGGAACTGAAGGTCCCCATTTGAACAAACGTGTCAGTTGGAAAGGTAGGAAGAGAAACAGTGAAGGATGTTGAAGTGAACCCCAGTCAAGACTCCACAGTGAGTAAGAGGTGGGATGGTCCACTGTGTCGAAGGCAGTTGAAAGGTCCAGCAACATCAGGAGGCAGGGGTCATCTTCATCTGTGGTCAGGAGGGCCTTGCCTACAATGTGTATGGTAGAAGTTCCAATCCTTCAGCATGACCTGAAGCCAGGTTGGTAGCACTGGCGGTGCGTCCATTGGGGCGCTGGGGTGTTGCCCCACTAATGCCACATGGCCCCATTCATAAACAACTTCGTTCTAAGTTACTTATACTGACGCGAATTCCGGGCCGGCCAGTCACCGGGCACGCCCGAGGCAATCAGGACGCTGAAGGGGGTGGGGCAGCACTCAGGGTTTGACTGACAGTGACAACAAGCTAGGGTGGTGACGGTCTAGCGCACTAAGCGCAGCAGCAATAGTGCGCATGTTTGGTTTTGGGCTGGTCATTTTTCCGACCAGCCTGAACATGCGCACTAGCCTGCACATTAGGAGAGCGAGGGTGCTTCATGCCGCAGCCCCCGGTCTCCTAATGGGCAGGGGAGTATCCCTGCTCAAGCCAATCCTGGCGCTGCTGGAGCAGCGTCTGGATTGGCTGAGAGGCACTCGATCACCGCGCAGTCTGAGGCATAATAGGCATTGGGTGCCGCGCGTGGGTGGCACTTGGTGGAAAAGTATGACCAATCACTGTGGCTTATGTGAAGCCATGCAGACAGTGATTGGCCATTTCGTTGATGATGACGACCGTGACGTCGTCGCAGCAGACCGCGCCACACAAATGACACACCTCGTGTTCAGTGCCTACTACTGCTCGTGGCTCATGCTCGGGTCACCTCTCAGCCTTGGTTGGTTGGATTGATTTCATTTCTTTCGTCACCAAAAGATCCTGATCATCGATCTGATAGACGTAAGTCAGTGATTCTAGTCACAATAGTAAGCAGTCTAAAATGAAAGTACTGTCTAATGTTGCACCACATTTTAGCATTTATTTTATTGTTAAATTTGTGTATCCAATGGATGTTAGCACCATGCGGAGCCATTATTTGTTACATAAAATCCTTCCAACGCTGTGAATATGATAGTCTGGGCGGCAGTTTTACAGCAGCAGCGTCTTGAATAACTATAAGTCTGAGGGAACACGGGTAGAGTCATCAATCTCTGACACACACCTCAACTACTCCTCCGGAGTGACTGAAGAAGAACTGACAGTGAGCGGGACACCGCACGCAGGTCTTAGTCGAGACAAGAAAACCTAATCTTTCTATGTCTTGCAATATTTCGAAGACGAAACAAAAGCAGCGTTTCTAACGAGTTTCTTGCGTGAGTCCCTCTTCAGGACTGCAGAGTGCACGTGTGGTGTCTGTGAGTTAGGAGTAGCAGTTGACTTGTCCCTCGGCTCGTCACGCTGTGTGATCGTCCAGCAGATTAGGACGCTCGTCTACAGCAAATCCGAAACTAATTTATTTACATATTGTTTTACATGTGCGCGAGGCCAGACTGGAAACCAAAATGAGAGTCATAGGATCCAGGAGGTTGGATGACAGCGGAGGAGCCAGAACTGCTCGTGCTGCCTTGAACCCAATAGCCGCAGTCTCACATATACTCTGTTGATTTGTGCCTTGGTAGCAAAGGGTGATAGAAGGGTTCAATAACAGTCCAGGATGACGAGTTCAGTCCACTGCCTGGACGCCATCTTGTATAGTACTGAGGAGGGTGAGGATATGGCCTTTGCTGTGGGTAAGAAGGAGGTCATTAGCTGGGGTTATATGTGGCACTTCAGAAGTATTCCAATCGGAAGATATAGTTTACCCGGTATGAACGTTTCTTAACAGGGTGGTGTCAGTGGGAAGTCAGAGGTTGATTTTATTTTATTTTGGTTGTGATTAGTTTAAAGAGCTCATTTATGAAAGAGAGCTGTTTCTATGACGCTGTTATATAGCAACATGCCTCAGTCTCCTTGTAGTATTAAGGCAAAGGGGGAGGTCAACTAGGAGGAGTTCAAAGGACGACAAGGAGCGGGTGAATGCGCATTTCTATCACGGGCAGCAATGTGTGCGAAATTAATGGATCCAAAAACAGAAAAAAAACACTTTTGTCGTCTTTTTTGACATTCTTGTTTTCACAGTGCGCTTTGGGAATAAAAGGTTCAAACTATGAAAAATAAATAAAAAACGAAATAAAGCAAGTCAGAGTGTTCGCAAAGTGGCTAGATTGATTTTATTCACACCCAAACATATTAGCGCTACTTCACAGAGTTTGCCAGTGAAGCAGTACTTTTGTTTTCTTGTCTTTTTTTGAACAGCATTGTTTTCCCGGGTGGGGAAGTGCACCAATCCTGGGGTACTTTAATGACTTTTTATTTAGGCAGCATATTGCTCTCTTGTCTAGTGCGTAATTTGAATGGAGTTGCAAGTATATTATGGTTCTAAAAGCACTCGCTACCACCTTCCTGGCCTCTAGCAATTTTCAGAAACAATAAAAATGTCATGATAACGCTGATGGTTAATGTTTTTCCTAGAGAGAGATCAGAGTTTTGTCTAGTGGAAGTTTTGACTCATGGAAAGGTAGCGCAGAAGGTTAATGTGCCTGCTGCAAAGAACATGTACCTGATGCAGATCACAAAATGCACATGATGTAAATAGGTCAGTGAAAGTATAATCCTTTGGCAGTTTGCTGTCTAAATTGTCAACCCCATCTCTCACAGTAGCTTGTATTTCCTCAATATACGTAATTTCTAAAGATATCTATAAATAAAGAAATATGTGAGGTACTCAGCATTGTTATTTATCTCAAAGTCTTTAATGAAAATCTGTGGTTATATTGATAAGCAGCAACCTACATTATATTATCATACAAAATCTCTATATTGATGTAATTGCTACACTTTCCCAATTGCTTTATTAACATTCTTGCTTTCTGAAATATCCTTGAAAATGCACCATTTGGCCGCTCTTTTTTCAAAATTTCCTCGGGGGGAGACCCCCCCCCGAACCCCCACGAACCCCCCTTGATATGTTCCGGCTCGCTCGCTACACTCGCTCGCCACAGTGCACCGCACACAACTTTTACGCCTCACCACTTTCAAATGTCACCAGCCGCCACTGGTTGGTAGTCGTGCGATGGTTACCATTAATGTGATTTTGGAGTTGAACAGAGACTGATTTTTCAATGATCTTACTAATGAATGGTGGGTGAGTGATGGGCCGGTAGTTGGTGAGTTCATCAGGGGGTAGTATAGGTTTATTTAGAGCCAAAGGATCTGGCCTGTCTTGAGAGGTTCTGGGAAAATTCCTTGAGTGAGGGAGGAATTGACAACAGTTACTAGGCATAAGAGATCATCTCCCGAGAGAGCTTTCAAGAAGGACAAGGGTAAGAAATTATCTTCATAAGAACTGGAGGGAGTTGAGTGTGTCAGTGTGATCTGCAACAGATAGAGGTTTGAAGGATTACCATTGTGGGATTCTACAGGAGGAGGTGGACATAAGAGATGAAGTAGGTTTGGCATTGTCAGTGTGTTGTTGAATCTTCAGTATATTTTCATAGAAGAAGAAATTGATGGAATTGCACTTTTTATTGTTTTGCGGAATAGGTGGAACCGGCAGGAGGTTGATGCAGTGCTTGACTGTTTTGAAATATGTTCAGCGTATGTTGCTGGCTTCATTGATGGTGTTGGTATAGTACTTTGCTTTGGCTGATGTGATGTGAATGCATATTGCAGGGGGTATTTCAGTATTATGAGGTCTTCAGGAGTTCTATTTTTCTTCCATTTTTTCCTCTTTGCAGGTGGATCACTTATTGTCAGCAAGGTCTTTAGAGTACCAGGGTGTTGAAGAGTTTGGCTTGTACTTGTGTGTTTTAATTGGGGAGTGGATGTTTACATAATTTTCTACAAAAGTTTTGAAATTGTTTAGAAGGATATTGGACGCAGAGGTGATAGGATGAGAGGTGAGTTCAAGTATTAGGCTGTCTGTGGAGAAGTCTTTGAAGGATCTGAATGCTTGGTCTTCTCTTTTTGGTTGAACTCGGTTTGTTGGTAGGATGCTGATTTGGGGGATAGAGATGGCATAGTGGTGGGTCCAGTCCAGGAATACAGTTGGCTTCCATTGGCTTGTTGGTAATGTTGTGAAGATAAGGTTGAGCATGTGGCCTTTGGAGTGTGTTGGTTGTGTGACTTGTTGCACGACTTTGAGCGCATCAATGCGGTTGAGGATGGTGGCTCTTGCTTTTTTGAGCTTGTGTTGTATGGGAGATTGAAGTCCCCCAAGAGGGTGGTGTGGGCATGTCAGACGGAGGAGGTGGAGAGGAGATCTGAGAATTCATCAATGATGTCTTTGTTATGTCCAGGAGGCCTGTAGATGAGATGGAAGGTGTAGGTCTGAGTTACTGAGAGTTGTAAATAGCATGTCAGCAGCTCCATAGAGTTCAGCGTTACTTGCTAGCCTAGGGTTCAGGACCAGGCAGACTTATGGATGACAGCGAGGAATCCTCCCTTCTTATGTGCATTGACAACATGCTGGATTCTGTAGCCTGTGGGAAAGAGGACGTCTAGGATAAGTGAGGAGGGGGGTGAACCACTTTTCTGTGATGAAGATGGCATAAAGCTTGTGAAAGGTGACGAGGTCGCCAATGTCTGGTGCTTGAAGTACTACAGAGTGAGCATTGATGAGCATCAGTTGGAATGTGTGTGAAGTGGGATGTGTATGATGTTGTGTGTTTGTGTTTTGCGATTGCTCTGAGAGTGTTTGGGTCACCTACTTCTGGGTATGATTATGGGGACTGGCTGTATGGAATGATGGGTGAGATACATGATTATATCTTACCTTGTAAGTTTAAGTGAAACAGGAGTTCTGGCCCAAGACCCGTCCTGGCCCTAACAGGCCTGTTTCCACCCCTTTGCTGGGGGTGTCCGGGTGATGAGACGTCCTGAGGAGCTGATAGAAATAGTGACAAGCAGGATGTGATGTCAGTTCCCATGCAGATGGATGATGGGAAATCCAGTGATGTCTCTTCCAGTGTAGATGGATAATGGGAGATGAAGTCCTCTTGTCTGGCTTCTTTTAACGATGTTTTTGGTAGGAAACTATGATGTCACTTTCTGTGCAGATAAATGATGGTGCAGTGAAAGAGGCACTCTTGTGGTTTGGCACCCTATGATGACCTTTGACTACCATCATTTTAATTGACTTTAGTGTGTTATTTTACCCTAGCCTGGATATATGAGACGGTCCTGCATATGCCTGCTTCTCTTCTTTCTTGTAATCTTGCTGTCTTTCAGTGGGAGCTGTCACGGAGTAGAACAGTCTTGCCAAGAACAGAAGATGTAGGATGTGCATTTGAAAGCGGGAGAGGGAGAGAGAGGTGTGGAATGTCGAAGTGCAGTGTTGTGAGTGGTGGTGCACACATGTGCTCGGTGTTGTACATTGAGAGATAAAGTATGTGATGCTATAGGACATTGAGAGATAAAGTATGTGATGCTATAAGCAGTTGTGCAGACATGTGTATTGTGTTGTACAGTTATGAGAATTATGAGTTTTTACTATTGGCTTTGACATGGCCTCATGTCATCTTGTTTTCTGACTTTGCCTTGCTTCAGCTTTTGTGCGTGCACAGCAGTGCTTGCAAGTTGTTTGGGTTATGTGAATTATGAGTTCTTACTATTGGCTTTGACATGGCCTCATGTCATCTTGTTTTCTGGCTTTGCCTTGCTGCTCGCACGTAGCTGCAAAGTGGAGAGGGCAGGTTTCTACTCTTCACTTGTTTTTCGATCCTCACTGACCAGAGTGAACTGAATATTATCTGTAGAATGTGCAACTCTGCCTCGAAGTCAAACTACGGGAGCTTGGCCAGCCTCCGTCTTGGCCTTGACGCAGACTGGTACAGCCAGCTCGGTTCTTTCTCATGAGAAGGGGGCGATGTTTTCTAGAAGCTTCGGTTCACGTTTAGTAATGGTATTTAAGCTGGGAACCTTCGAGGGCCAGGTGGAAGCTCGCCACAGAATAGACGTATTGCTGTGGAGGTGACGGAATTTGAGTCCTGATCGAACTCCTTCCTGGGCTGGTGAAGGGCTCTCCCAGCTTGAGTTGGCAAGGATGTTGCTTAATCAATCGGTGAGTTGTTCCTAACCATTTTGTATATATTTTCTACTCTTTGCTACTTGTATATATTGCATTTTATTCTATTTGTTCATTTTAGTCACTTGATACTTTCGAATCTGCATTTACTGATATATTTGGCCTACCGTTCTAAACATTGCATTAATAAACTAGTGTATGTTATTCTAAATGCACCTGAATTTGTTTTCTTGCCTCGCCTAAAGGGAGTGCTGTGTCTTTTCCTCATCTTTAGGGGGTGCTGCTCAAAGTGTATTATTTAAAGGTGCAGTGGTATATTTGCCTCCAGAGTGGGAGTGCAGGGTTTGGATGTGTCCTTTTTGTGAAAAGCACATTCATTACAGATGGGAAATGAAGTCCCCTTGCCTAGCTTCTTCTTTTAAAGATGGTTTTGGCTGGAAGCCAGTGATGTCACTTCTTATGTAGATGGATTATAGGAAATCCAGTGATGTCACTTCTTGTTCAGAAGGATGATGGCAAGAGAAGCTATGATTTTGAGACAGGTTTTAGACTCTGGTAAATACCCATATGTAAAAGATATGCATGCACTGTAAGGACATCAGATATATCTGTGTGTATGAGTAATTAAACTCATAATGAATTAAATAGCACTTACTAATTATTTTTTTATTCAATATTTATTACAGTGTTGCTCTTCCCCATACATCACTTTATATAACACACATATTATGCAGACAATGAATCATACAAGTGTATAAATCAGTGTACAGGAAATTGTACATAGTACAATGAGGGATACAAGGTGTAAGAGTTATATATCATCCATACTGGTAGGCACACTATGCTACTAGTCCTTGGTCTGGAGAAACCCAATGTCAGGATTTAAAAAGTAATGTTGTGTTTCGGTTGTCTGTACTAATGAGACTTTATTACTGCCGAACAGGTACCCTTGATAGCAACCCTAGAATAACAAAACCTATGTCTTGCATTTTGCATGCAGCTACTTGATGCTGGTTCGTAGCTCAGTGTGCTATATTTTTTTTTTGTTTATTGGGATTTTTACATTACTTATTACATATTGACATCTTACATCATTATAATGCATTGACACATAACTGCAATTGGGAGCGGAATGATTGTAAGGAATAGCATACACAGTTTTACTGCATCACAGCCATTATAAAAGCTAGACGTTGGAAAAAGTTTCTGGGAGGAACCCTCCTGCTGGTTTATGCTTTTCCGTGGTAGGTTCTTATACTCTGGCTGGGCTTGCCTCCGATGGGCATGCATAAATATTCCACTCTCATGTTTTCTTTCCCAGTGTTATCGTGTCTAATCTTGTCTGAATGTGTTCCCATCTAACTGTCATCGGAGTCGTAGCTGCCGATGTGAAACAGTGAACTGCCAACTATGTGGGTGAAAGTAGGGGGGACGTTGGGGATCTATCGGACTGTGTGTCAAAGATATCAATAGTGCGAACGGTGTCATTGCTTTTGTACGGTGTAATGGTACGTAGGTGGGATAGTACGTATGTGGGGGGGGTTGGAGCTCTCATGGCAGGTTACCCTAGTGTAGAAGAGGAGAGCTCCCAATATGACTTTAGCAGGACATTAGATTTAGGCAGGTGGGCCCTGTTGTGGGACTTCTGCTACCGACCCTGCAGGGGACGGAGGTGGGGTCTGGGATTGGGAGTCTACTGGTGCTTCCGCTGGAGTTGTTTGGTGCGTGAATGTGTATAATAACTGTGCCCATTCTAAAGAAATGGGATGCTTACGGATTCCCTTTACTTCCTCTTCTCTCAGCACCTCTTCTTCCGCCTTACCCCATTTTTTCATGGCGCCTATCCAGGCTGCTTCCGTTGGGACCCGCCAGTGCATGGCTATTCCCCTTTTTGCTAAAAGAATGGCACGGGATGCAAAGCGGTTCTGCACTTTTTCGGTCTTCCGCCTGCGGAAGTTCCCGAGGGCGCATGCTTCCCACGTGGACCTAGTCGTAATGTTGGTCGTCGCCCTAACCGTCTGGTGGACACGATTCCAGTAGTCTTGAATGGTGGGGCAGTCCCAAAACATGTGCTTAAAGTCTGCCTCGGGGGTTTGACATCGGGGGCATGCAAAGTGTGTGTCTGGATAAAAACGGTGGAGGCGGTGTGGCGTGAGGTATGCTCTGTGAAGGACATTGAATTGAATGTTCCTGAAACGTGCATTCCTGGAAACCTTTTTGGGGTATTCTAAGGCTGTATCCCATTCCCTATCGTTAAACACTCTCCCCATTTCTGTTTCCCATGTCTGACGCAATGACTGTAATGGGGTTCCCGGACGGCCTTGTAGAGCCACGTGACCAAGTGCCGGCCCGCTCCCATGTGCAAAATGGTATGTATCACTGGGTGTGTCGGAGGCTCCCCCTCGTTTGGGTCCCAGTAGCAGCGGCTACTGTCTATGAGTTGCTGTGTGTTAAAAACTGGCCTGGCGGGAGGCCATATTGGTCGGTCATCTGGGCAAATGTCCTAAGTTGGCCCTCCTCAAACAGGGACTCCATCTCCGTGACTGCAAGGTTGGTCCAGACCTGAGAGCGCCAGCAGTATAGTATTTCTCCTCTCTGGGGAAGCCCACCAAAGGGAGAAGGGGTGAGTACGGGGGTCTTCCTTTGGACATGCGATGGATTCTCATCATGCATGTGCGAGCTATGGATATCTGTAGGGGTCGAGTACGAATGGGCTTGGTGCCTGGTAGCAGCATCCTATGGATTGCCGGGAGTGGTATACGACCCTCCTCCATGGTGGCCTCCCCGGTGTGACGTTCTGCTGTCCAGTGTGACAACCACTGCAGCTGGGCTGCCAGGAAGTATACTTCAAAAGATGGCGCGCCCAATCCCCCCCGATTCGTGGGTAAATATAGTGTAGACAATGCCACCCTGTGTCGACTCCCTCCCCAGATTAGCTCGGTGAGCAGGGTATCTAGTTCCTTAAAGAACGGGTGCGGTGGTATAACTGGGAGATTGGCAAAGTGGTAGAGTAGCCTGGGGACCATAATCATTTTTGCAAGAGCTACTCGCCCAATGGGGGCTAGGGGCAATGTTTTCCAGAACCCCACTGCCGACCGTATCCCCGCCAACGCCCTACGGTGATTCCCTTCGTACAGGTCCTCCGAGGAGTGGTACAATCTCACCCCAAGATATCTGGGCGCCTCGGCGCTCCATACAAGTGTCTGAGTTCCGACCTGAAGTTCGAATGGGGCAAAGTGAGGACTCAGCGGATACAGAGGGTATTTTTCCCAGTTAACTTTAAGGCCGGAGGCCTCCGCGAATTCCCTTAGTGTCGACCAGATAGGTGTTAAGTCTTGGGTAGCGTCGCGGACGTAAATTAGAAGGTCATCCGCGTATAGGGATACGCAATGCACTGTGTCTGCAAGTGGAATACCCCAGGTCTCGCCTTCCTGTCGCAGGCGTATCGCCAGGGGTTCCACCGCTAGGGCGAACAGAAGGGGAGATAGTGGGCACTCCTGTGTGGGTCCCCTTTCTATTACAAACGAAGGAGAGATGTATTTACCTATTCTGACTCGTGAGGTAAGGCCTGTATAGAGGAGCTTTGTGTATGCCGTCAGTATAGGTCCTATATGTATTTTGCGGAGAACCGCAAATAAGTATGGCCATAGCAGAGTATCGAAGACCTTTTCGAGGTCTAGTATCAGACACGCTGCGTTGGGGAACTGCGCTCTCGCCCTGTCTTGAATATGGAATAACCTATGTAAGTTCTGCGTGGTGTTACGTCGTGGGATGAATCCACATTGGTCTGGGTGGATCAATGGTGTCAGGATTTGGGCATACCGGTCCGCTAGTAGTTTGCCCAGTATCTTACAGTCCGCGTTTAGGAGGGTGATTGGTCTGTATGAGGAGGGGAGCGTTGGGTCTCTGTGCGGTTTTGGGAATGTAACTATGATCGATTCCCTAAGGGAGCCTGGAAGTTCGCCTTTGTCTAGTGCGTCATTATACATGGTCACCATGCTGGGGATCAATCGGGCTGAGAAGGTGCTATAATATTTGTGTGGGAAGCCGTCCGTCCCTGGCGCTTTATTACGTGCTAACGCTCTAATTGCCTGGGAAATGTCTGTGGACTTGATCTTCACCTCCAGCGCTTTTTTGTCCGCAGGAGGGATTTGGGGTGGCGTAATGGGCGTAGGAATCTGGTGGTCTTTTGATGGTCGCGCTGCTCTGGGGCTCGGTAAATGTCAGAATAATAATCATGAAAAATGCGTAGGATATCTAGCTGTGAGTGTCGGAGGATGCCAGCCTTGTCTGCTATTTCAGTGATTGGTTTCACATCCGAGTCTTGCTTGGCGAGCCAAGCTAGGAGCGTCCCCACCCTATTGCCTTCCCGGTGGACCTTGGAAGCATAAACCCTAAAATTATATTTGCGAAGGTCTCTCAGCGTCTCCGCGTGTGTTGTTTTGGCGATGGCTACTTGATCTGGGGTGGCCTCGTCCGCATCAGCTTTTTTCGTTAGAGCCGCTAGTGTTTGTTCCGCCTTCTGCAGTGCCCTCTCTAGTGTTCTGCGCACCCCTACTATTTGTTGTATGCAATGCCCCCTCGCTACTACTTTGAATGTGTCCCATTCGATCAGTCGAGATGACGCCGTGCCCGCGTTGAATGTGAAGTGCTCTTGGATGTGTTCCCCGTGATCGTGACTGAACGCCTGGTCTGTGAGGCAGTCTCGTGGCAATTTCCAGGTGGGTATGGGGGGAAGAGGCGGTTTCCATCTGAGGGTCAATATGTGTGCATCGTGATCTGATAGCACCCTCCCCAAATAATCTGTGTGCTTTACTTTTGGGAGTATAGTGGTGGAGCAGAGAAATCTGTCTAGGTGTACTCGCAGGTTATGTGGAATGGAGTGGAAGGAATATAGCTTGGCAGTCGGGTTCCACGCTCGCCATGCATCTGTTAACGCCCAATGTTTCACCCATATGTTAAAAAGTTCCGTCTGCTTATGTGCGGGTGATTGCGCTGGTGGGGGGTGGGATCTGTCTAGGCTAATGTCCAGGGCGCAGTTGTAATCACCGCCTAGTATCCACTGGACTAGCGTGTGGTGGGTTAGCATTCCTGTAAGGCGACTCCAGAAGGGGGCTTGTTCTACATTGGGGGCGTATATGCTCCCTATCAGTATGGACTGCCCTTCCAATAATCCCTCCAACACTGCATATCGTCCCTCTTTATCTACCATACGTGTCGGCTCCTTGAAGGGAATCCCAGGCCGGATCCAGACTAGGGCCCCCCTAGCGAAAGCTGAGTATGTTGTGGCACAGATAATACCCTGCCATTTCTTACACAGGCGTTCCACTTCGGTTGTTGTCAGGTGTGTCTCCTGCAGTAGAGCTATGTGTGCTTGCTGTCTCTTTATATATGCATAGACAGCATAACGTTTGCTCGCGGTGTGCATGCCCCGGACATTTAATGTGATGAGTTTTATGTCTGTATTAGGGATACTAGTGATCATGTCGTTAGTCGCCTGGACAGGGGCCGTCTATATGTGTTGCTCTGTTGGGCTTTCGGGTCCCCCCCCATCAGAATGGCCACCCTCCGCACAACTTTTACCGTTCTGTCTGTTTGCTCCTGTAGGGGTAATAGGTAAATTTGCAAGAAGGGGGAATTTAAACTGAAGCACGGGAAATGTTCCCAACTGGAGGGACCTATCGCAAGAGGCAACACGTCCAAACTGTACATCACGTACTGTCTTTAGTTCGTTGTTTAAGGGGGGCGGCTGTGCATCTTCGTTGGTTGCAGACGTCACAGCTGCCCGCTTCATGACGATGAATTGAAGATGCCTGGGGATGTCCTTACATCCCTTTCCACTCACAGTTTTCCGGTCTTTTATGCTGCTTTGAAATGTTCTGGATACCGCTTCGGTGGGTCTCACTGCGCCGTGAAGGTGTTTTCTGATCGGATAGCGTGGCCTCGAGGGGGCCCTGGGGGGCCCCCCCCTCTCCACCTCATTCAGTCATTAACTCGGCCATCATATCAATGTGTCCGCCGTCTGGGGGGTCACCAACGGAGGTGTGACTGAGCCGACTCGGAAGGTTTGCGTGTCACTGACTTCCTCCTCCAAGGTGAATAGGTGTGGGCCTCTATCTCCGTCTGAACTTCCCCCTGTCAATCGGGCCACTGCTGCTGCTTGAAGTGCTCTCCTGCGTTCCGCTATGATTTGTTCGAGATCGGGGGAGCTTTTGGTGATGGGATCCGATCTTTGGCTCAGTTGCGTAAGAGTGATCCGCTTGTGTTGCTGTCGCCGCCGGCCAGAGGGCCTCTGATTTTGTGTATTTCTGCGTCCGTCTAGCTCCCCCAAGTGTTGCTCCACCCAGTTACCCCCTTCTGTAGGGTCCGTAAAGAAATGTGTGGTCCCATCATGTATGATCTTGAGGCGGGCTGGAAATAAGAGTGCGTATTGTATGTTCTTTTGGGAGTAATCCGGGAACAACATGACCTGTTTGTCCTCCACTCTGAGTGGTCCCGCCTGTCTAGCTGCTCGGAGCACGGTGTCTCTGTCTTGGTAATGGAGCAGTTTTAGCAAGAACGGTCGAGGTGATGATCCCGGAGGTGGTTTACGGGCCGGGACCCGATGCGCCCTCTCTACTGAAAAGTACTGAGTCAAGTCTTGTGCCTGAGTGAATGTTTTAATCCATGTTTCAACGTATCGAATTGGATTGGACCCTTCTGCTCCCTCCGGTAGATTCAACGCGAATGTTGCTCCGGCGGGAGCGCCCTTCCAGGTCATCCGCTTTGTTTTCTAGGGTCTTCACTCTAGTTTGGAGCTCTTTAATGGCTTCCTGGTGCGATTGTATTTGCGGTTCCACGGTTTGGAGCGTTCTCTCCCCTTGTTTGACTTTGTCCGCTAGTTTTCTGTGGTCGTCCCGCAGTAAGTTGAGGTCCGTAGCTAACTCTCCGAATTTACTCTCCATGGTCACTCGGGAGTGTTCGATTGCCGCTAGGACTTTATCCAATTTGGTTGACATGGATCCTGTGCTGGGGGGCTCCCCTACCGGTTGCGCGGTTTTGGGGTCCTGGGAGGATTGTCTCACTATTGTTGGTGCTGATGTTGTTCCGGTTATCCGTTGCCGACCCATGTTGTTTTGGGTTCTGGCTGTCACATTTCAGCAGGCCTTTATGTGGCACCTTTAGGGTTCACAGCTGGCCGGCAG
This sequence comes from Calotriton arnoldi, assembly GCA_963921515.1. Lineage (NCBI taxonomy): Eukaryota > Metazoa > Chordata > Amphibia > Caudata > Salamandridae > Calotriton > Calotriton arnoldi. Next base: position 256,632 of record CAWUFW010009732.1, on the reverse strand, counting down.
CGAGATCTGCAGTGTCACTCTTCGTGTGCTAGTATTATTCTCTCCTTGTGTTGTAGAGTCACTTCGGTATCAACACAGTCTATGGCAGTAACACCCACTGACTGTGGCTTTGTTTGCCCAGTTCTGGGCTGCGGAGATGTCACCAATGGATTCTGGTCTCTGGTTAACCCAGACGACTGAAAGGGCATGATGGGGGGTGCTATATTGCGGCACCGCCCTAATGACGGTTGATGGTGAGGCCCACTCCTGGCTCTTCGCCGCGCTCCTCCGTTACTTGCGGCCCCCAGTCGTCGCAATGTTAATTTGGAATGATGCCTTGCTATTTATTGGTCTGCGGATCCCCACTCCGGTGAGTGCCCGGCTCGGCACCTTCCCTCAGCTCCCTGCGCCTCCGGTCCCGGCTCCGTGTATCTAGGGGTTTCCGGTACAGGCTGCGGCCTTCTGGGGGGGCCTCCTCGCTCCGGCTTTGTGTACCCCCGTGATTAGCGATCCTCCTCGGCGCTATCCGCCCGGTCGGGGTCCTGATGTCGTGCAGGGGGGGGAGGAAGGAGGGGCCCTCTGTTGTGCAAAATGGGCTCCCCGGACCCCCACCGCTCACCTTTTGGTTTGGGGCCTCTCGGATTGGGTTCAGGAGCCCCCCGGGGGGGGGGAAGCGAAGAGCCCGGCGTAGTCAAGGGCCCCCCTCTCTCTCCACCGGTAGGGCGCTCGCTCTGTCTTCTCTGGGGTAGAGCTCCCGGCCGGGATAACGGCAAGCCGGGGGTCCCCGTGCCCCCGTTCCCCCCTCACTGTGTGTGTCGTTGGGAGGAGGGGGGGGGGATCCAATGGCGCCCGCTCTCCCCGGCAGCCGGCGAAAGCCTCCGATGGCACCCAGGGGAGTCCTCACCTCACTGGCGCATCAGCGCCGTCAGCCCCACGATGCCCCCGGGTTGGAGGTGGACTGTACGTCCCTGCGAGTCTCCCCTCTGCGCGCCTCGAGTCCCAGCGCCGTGCGGGGGGGAGCTCACCTCGTCCGGGCAGCCCAGGGCTCAGGGCAGAGCACCACCCGTTTAGGGCAGGAGTCTCTAAGATCGGGCGCCCAGCTGCGGCAGGATCTCTACGTTTCGTGCGCCGCTCCCGGGGCCTCGCCGATCGTATGGCGTGTGCTCACCTGGTGCTTCTGGCGTCTTCCAGGCACTCGGAGAATCTTGTTCAAACGTCCCATCCACGTCACTGTAGCGGTCCTAGGACCGGTCACTGGGCCGTACATTCCCCGACTGTTCCGCGGCCGGCCGTTGGTAGCGGGCGGGCGCCGCCATTTTGATTTCATCCTGGGGCCGCCGAGCCGATCTCTCTGCGCGTTTATTTCACCTGCTGGTCCGCATTCTAAATCTCAGCGGGAGTCCCTGCGGTCAGTGGCAGCTCCGGTGTAGGTTTTCATTAGATTTCAGGCATTTATGGTATGTGGACAGCTAATTTGCGACGGCCGCCGAGCGGAGCACTAGGAAGGTGCGTCCGCCATCTTGGCTGGCTTGGCCACGCCCCCCTCAGTGTGCTATATTAGATGAATTGGAACATATGAATTGCAAATAACATAAAGATCTCTGTGACAAAAGCAGTAACCAACTGAACGATCAACATAAATACAAAACTGTGATCTGCAAGTTAGATCTTGTATTTTGCAGTGTTAACGCTTTATGCTCCTTCATGGTGAATCGGAATTGTGACGAGACAAAACACATATCTTTCCATAAAGTGTATTAACCACTAGAGTTATTTTACCATTATTATTATCCCTTGAAGATGTCTGGGAACACAAAGATCTCAGAAGCAGGAGCATTAACCCTGTAAGATATTATAAAATGCAGCTTCTGACCAATTAAGTAAAACAGAACAGATTTACTGCCACATTTGTTCTTGTTGCCAAGTTCTTTGCTGCAGTTTTATAAAAATAATTATGTATACATTGAATGTCAGACTCTGCTAAATTAATCAGCCCCTCAGGACTCCATCCTCTTTCTGCTGCTGCACCCTAACCCCCTCTTTCTATTTCCAGAACTGAGCAGGTCCTATTTATTCAGTGGCCAATGTTATCAGTCCTAGAAAGGCTATGTCCCTGCTTTTGTATACACTATTTTGTGTTAGACTTGGTATGCCACATGCTCGCTGATGTACAGATGCCTGGGTAGTGGAAGTAAATCGCAAAACAGTGGGTATCTTTAGTCATCTGATTTACATTTCGTTTTGGCTTTTGAAAACTAAAGACTATTTTGCCCAAACCCTTGTCTGTGTTTATTTTCCATTGGTCAGTTCAGGTGTTATCGGGGACCTCGATGGGTTGCACTGAAAAATTCACGGAGAATTTACCATATAGGCAATTCTTAAGAATTCGTAGAAATAGCTCAAAAAAGGAAGATTACTTCTGGAATGGAGAAATACTGTGCAAAATACTGATAGAGAGAGGATATCCCAGAAAACCTGTGAGAAATCTTTTGAAACTGACATGGTTTACGCCTCGGGAGAGTCTACTGACCCAAAAAGATAGAGCTAAAGTCACACCTTTAACATGTGTATTGACATTCTTTCTAACGGCCAACATAACCAAGAAGATCATAAATTTAAATCTGAATAAAAATTTACGACAAAGTCTAGTGAAAGTGGCTAGAAAAACAGAAGATAGATCCTTACCACAAATGCTAGGACTTCCGCCCATAGTGGGGCACTATAAGTGTAGTAATTGTATGGCATGCAATTTCACCAAAAATAGCAAAAGCATAAAGATCAATGTGAAAGTTTGGCACCAGAATGCATTTTCTAACTGCAATACTAGCAAGCATCTGCAATGCACTAGGTCTCGCATATACGTGAGTTTGAGCTAATGGCATTGTAAATGACAATGCCTTTTATTTATGTTTTGGTTTTAAAACATAAATAAAAGGCATTGTCATTTACAATGCCAATAGCTTAAACTCTCACAAATGTGAGACCTATTGCATTCCAAATGCTTGAAGGCATCGCTGAGTTGCCCACTTCTGTCTCCTATGGCCCCTGAAGAGCTCCCTGTTTGCTACGAGTTAAATAAACAAGCCGGTGGTCACAACTGCACACTGAGAGACCGTCCTGCCCTCCTGCAGTAAGAGAAACTCATTAAAGAAAATAGTGCTTCAAGATAACAAGTGAAGTAAAAGGGCCAGTCCTCATGGGAGGTTAGAAATGAAGACAAGGCGGTACTAAGGAGGGACTAACAGGCCTAATAACGAATCAGAAGCCAGCATTTACGAAGGACAATGACACAAGCCAATGACAAATATGGGCGGAGAGTGGGCGGGGCTTTAAGTACATACTCCAATACAGCATGGCAAATATGGGCGGAAAGTGGGCGGGGCTTCAGAGCAGCGCATGCGCTGCCCCAGCTCGAGCTAAAAATGTGATCTATTATTATAATGTGCACATGCCGGAAAGTATATATTGGCCAAACAACTCAACCTGTAAAAAACAGGATCTTGCAACACAGGTCAAGAGTGAGATTTAAAACACAGGGAGCTCCACTTGCCTCTCATTATGATACAACAGGACATACTGAAAATGAGATGGAATGGTCGATTCTATGAGTAACCCCTAAAGGAACCAGAGGTGAATTAATTGAGAGCCTAATCCTTAGAAGAGATGGTCGAATGATTGAAAGATTCCTTACTGCTACACAAGGGCTAAATGAACATGATGAGATGTGGTCACTGATTAATGTATAAAAGGCTGTGCCTTAGTATGATTTATGACAATGACCTTGAAACATATGACACAGATATACGATGCGCTGCCTTTTGATTATGACTACTTGTATTTTTTTGTTGACTATAACAAACTATTGAGATGCGTAAATTTTTGGAGTATTACATACATTATTGTGATGTTATTGTAAGCTAATTTTGATGTATGTACCTTGAGGAGATTTATCCTCCTGTAATTTATCAATTTGTTTTTCTGAGCAAGACAATGATAATTTACATGTGTAAATAAGAAGAAAATGTCTGTACACTATAGATATAAGACAGCACATGGGTAGTAACACAGATTAGGTCACTACAGCCAAGAGCTCTTTTTGCACACTGTGAGGTTCACGGATGCTGGATATGTGATAGGCCAGACATGTAAACAATGCTCCGGGGACCACACGGCAAGCAACCTTTGAATCAAGGACAGAATTTTATTCTTATGTGGATATGGCTGAAAGGAGGGACAATTATCCGCCCCGTTCCATAGAAGTAGCATTGGTTGAAATAGGTGAGACTGCTCATTAGGTTTTGCCTGCACAGCGCTTGTGCTGTGCTTGTGAAATCTCTTGCATTTAATATATCTTTTCAGTTTCCCTGTGCGAATTACTATGTTCATTCGCTTTTGTGTGAAACTTTTTTTTTTTTACTTCCCCTGGCTGCACACCTTCATGGTACTTCTACAAAAGCTGTTCACACTGTTTAAGCCCCAATCACTGTCAAGATAAGATCTCTTCCCATGGATAAGGCAGACAGCTCCTAACAGTATGCTGGAACACTTGCTTTTTATTACTTAGTTGTGTACAGCAGATGCTTTAGCCTGAGAATGTTTGTGGCATTTCCTATTCATGCCTCAGTATACCTTTCTTTGCACTTTGTAGGCTTTATCAGATTGATTTTTTCAACTTAATCTATTTGGCCATTATGATCAAATTCTAAATGCTGTAATAAACATTGAGAGTTAAAAATAAAGTTAATATACAAGACCTATGCTATATTTTACTACTAAACAGGCAGCCACAAGTGCAGTTACCTTGTAGACAATAGGTGCTTGATTTCAATGGTGCAGAAGGTGCAGTGGCACCGGGGTCAAAAGCTCTAGTGACCCCACTAAACACAGAATGTTGCTAAATTTTATTACTATACAGGCAGCCACAAGTGCAGTTATCTAGCAGGCACTAGAGCCATGATTTCAATGGTGCTGCGGGTGCAGTGGCACTGAGGCCAAAAGTTGTCAGAACTCCTCTAAACAACCACATATTGCTAAATTTAACTACCAAATAAGCAGTCACAAGAGTTTGTCACCTTGCAGGCACTAGGGTCATGATTTCAATGGTGCAGCAGGTGTAGTGACACCAGGGCCCAAAGCTCTAGGAACCCCTCTAAACACCCACTACTGCAATATTTTACTACAAAACAGGCAGTCACAAGCACAGTTACCTTTCAGGCACTAGGGTCATGATTTGAATGGTGCAGCAGGTGCAGTGGCACTGGGTCAAAAGTTGTCATAACTCCTCTAAACACCAAATATTGCTATTACATCAATTAATTCTAATATTTCCCTATTTTCATTTAATTTAAAAAAAATTGCTGTTCTATTTCTTACCCGCACTATACCACTAGTAACAGCAAATATATTTCCTTTTTGTACATAAACAAGTCATAACACGTTTAAAAAAAATATATTTATTGGCATTTAAGATGATTACATTTCAGTAGAAGCAAGTATTAAACAGCACGTATCTTACTAGTGCCATCAGTAACCGAAACTAACACAACAAAAGAACTTGAGAGAGCGAGACAGTATGATCAAACACATGTGGGGTTCACATAGCAGCTTATTTAAAAAAATAAAAAAAATAAAAAGCATTCCATACAAAAACATTTAATGGATGTGGAAGATGTATTATAGCTACATAAGTGTTGCAGCAGTAGCTAAATATTGGGGGCTGACTAGTTATACCTATGTAGGAGATGTCTAGCCTTGGGATGTGATCTAGTATGTGTCACATTGACATAGGTGAGTTTGGTTGATCTGAGTTGTGAGTGCGGAGCCATGTCAGGAACGGTCCCCATATATCTCTGGGTCTGGATGTTGTTGGCATCAGATCCCAAAAGGTGGTCAGTTGTTCTTGACAAAATGTGATATCCAGCACCCAGGCTTTAATGGAAGGAGCAATTGGCTTTCCCCAATATAAGGCGACTCTGCGTTTCGCTAGCACGAGTAGCATGGCTAGAAGACGGCGGGTTGCAGTCGGGCTACTTTTACATATCCCAGCTACCCCGTCAGAGGTGTTGGATCTATTCGTATTTCTAATATTTCACAGATTTTATGAAAAGTTTCCACCCAAAACTGTGCTATATGGGGGCAGTTCCATGCTAGGTGTAGAAATGAGGCTCGAGGAGCATGGCATCTCCAGCAATTTGTGTATAATCGGAGTCCCATTCAGTGGTGTTGAAGAGCGTCCAATAGAGTTGGTGTAGAAATTTGAAGTGAATGAGTCTCAATTTATAATTCGGGGATAGTAATTCTAATTGGCCGCAGCAAAACCGCCATTGTTCGTCTGTTATGAATTCACTTAGCTCGGAATTCCAACCAACTTGTGCTTTCGACTGTGCCACCGAGGAGGTGCGCTGCATAGTGTTATAGAGACGAGTTATGAAGCTGGGCGTAGAGGGGTCAGTTAGTATGTGTTCACGGGCCACTAAGGTGGGTGGAGGGTTCGGAAATGTGTTGTGTATTTGACGACATGTTTCTCGGATGCGGTAATACAGTAGTAGGTCAGAGAAACTTGGTACAGTCCTCCCAGTTGGTGTAGGGTGTGGGGCTATAAATGTGTTGCGCTTTTGCTGCATTACCCTTATCTTCAAATGGGGGCATTTGAGGATTGTGGGATGGGGGATAGATGGGGCATAAAGTATTGGAATGCCAGCTCTTTTTTCGCAGCCCCTCCCAGGCCCAATGCAGCGTTTCAATTGTATTAGTTTCATTTCTATGTTGCCTGTGTGCTTGATATAAGGCAACGCGCAGTGGAATCGGGGCTGCCCTGTCTGTTTCCACAACCACATGAGGCTGGAACGGGGTCGGTGTATCCAGTGATGAATAAATTGTGCCCGAGCGCAATGAGCATAAAGGGGAATGTCCGGTGCGCCCATACCACCCTGATGTAACGGGAGCGTGAGAAACTCCCAAGAAATACGGGCCTGCTTGCCCGCCCAGACTAGAGAAATCATAAGGGAGCGCAATGTCTTCAGAAATGCTAGGGTGAGTGGGAGAGGCAGATTTACGAAAATGTATAATAAATTGGGGAGGACGATCATCTTGGCAATCGCTATCCTGCCATCAAAGGATAGCGGCAGTTTGGACCAGGTGGCCACTTTTCCCTCCAGCCAGGTGACAGTGCACCCGTAGTTCATGTCCCTGAGTTCTTACGTGTCCCGGCTTAGCCAGATTCCCAGGTACTTAACTGGGCCATTAGCCCATTGGAGAGGGTAACCTAGTTCGAATGGCTCTGTAGAGTCGGTTAATGGGAATAAAGTTGATTTAGACCAATTGATCTGTATGCCTGACAGGCCTCTGAATTTGGTGATTTCTCGGAGTACAGGGTTTATGTTCTCTTTGGGGTCATGTATGTACAATGTGATGTCCTCTTGCCGCATAATGTTGTCTGAGTCGTGCCGAAGCGGCTCCATTGCTGGGGCAAATAAGAGAGGTGATAGGGGGCATCCCTGCCTAGTGCTTCGGGTGATGGAGAAAGGGGTTGAAAGCAGGCCATTTACATGTCGACGGGCTGTGGGTGTTGAGTATAGTAGCTTGATTTGCTGTATGAATAGTGAGCTAAGCCCCAGTCTGGCTAAAATGACGAAAAGATATGACCATTCCAAAGAATCAAAAGCTTTGGTGGCGTCTAATAGGGCCGTCAAGGAAGGCGCCTCGGGAACTAGGTAGTGTAACACCGAGAAAAATGTAAGGAGATTGTGTGCAGTGGATCGTCCGGGTATGAAGCCTGATTGATCAGGTCTGGCGATAAGGGGGAGAAGTGGTTGTTTGCAAGTAATTTGGTATAAATCTTATTATCAATATTTATAAGCGATAAGGGGCGGTAAGAGTCACAGTGATTCGGGGCCTTTCCAGGTTTGAGCAATGTTAGTATTACCGCTTCCCATGTGGTAGGTGGGAGGAGCCCCATTTTTAGTGACTCCTGATACATCGCCATGAGGTGGGGTGCTAGGAGTGAGGCATAGCATTTATAGAATGAAGTAGTCAGTCCATCTAAACCAGGAGCCTTATCATTTGGTAAGCCATTTATGACCCGTATAATGTCTTCAGTAGTGAAAGGTTCGACGAGGTATGTCCTATGTGTCCTGCCTAGCCATAACAGTTCAATGGAGTCCAGATAGGTCTTGAGCTCATCAGATATGTTTGGGCAGGTGGAATAGTAAAGTGTAGAATAAAAATTCTTTAGGTGCTCCAGTATTTCCTGTGGGCCTCTTACTGGATTAGAGTCAGCATCTAAGAGTTCTACGATATAGGATGCATTTTGCGAAGGCTTGAGAATGTCAGCAAGCGTTTTGCCCGGACGATCTCCCTCCCCATATCTCCTAGCAGAGGCGTAGTTCCCCAAGAATTTTGCCTCTTGTTGCCCTTCACTTTCGAACTCTGAGATTTTTTTCCCTGAGAGGTGCAAGATGAATCGGGTCATTGGTGTTGTAGTATTTCAGTTCAGTGTCTCGGATATGGGATTCCAGATTTCTGAGTGATTGTCTGATAGCTTTTAGTACCCCTGCCTGTCTAGCTATGCACTTCCCTCTAATTACTGCCTTAGTGTTGAGGGGGATGATACTGATCCCGCATTGAGCGTAAAATATTCTGTTATGTCCTCGCGAATTTCTTTCTGAAATGCTGTGTCTAGTAGAGCGTAGGGCGGTAGTCTCCAGGTAAACTCCCGACAGGGGGATAGCAGAAATGTCAGTCTAAGGAGGCAGGGGGCATGATTAGACAAAGTTCTGGGCAAGTGCCCAGCGTCAGATGTCCATGTTGCAATATCCTTGGACACCAGCCAGAAATCCAGCCTGGACCATGCATTGTGCTGTGACGTAATGCAGGTGCCCTCCCTTTTCCCAGGATGTTGTTGTCGCCAGATGTCTTCTAGATCGTTGTCAGATATAATTGTGTTCAGAGTCGTGCTCGCTCTGGGGTGTAATCTACGCTAGGAGTTCAGTCTGTCCAGGGTATCCACTAGTATGGCATTGAAATCACCTCCCATATGAAGGTATCGCAACCGAATTCTTTAACTTTAGACCAGATACTGTTAAAAAAATTCTGGGTCATCTGTGTTTGGACCGTAAACTGCCACCATAGTGATCTTGGAATTCCCCAACGTGCCCCCCAGAATAATGTGTCTGCCCTCTGGGTCTATCTGTGTATGTGTCTTAGACCAGTCGAGTCCCCAACGTATTAATATGGCCACACCTCTAGCATAATTTGAGTAAATCGATGAATAGACATCTCCCCAGCGACTGTGCCGTAGTTTAGTGGAAGATGTGCTGTTGAGATGTGTCTCTTAAAGGAAACAAATGGAACAAAAGCTAAGGGGCATTAAATGTATTCAAATTCGGACGTCAACAAAACAAGGGAATGTTCGCTGGGCAATCTGACCGCTGCTACACGCGGCTGCAATCTCTTCTCTACCTTTTCGCAATACTGAGACCCTGCTTAGAAGTAGCTTCATGTTGGAGATCAGTCATTGTCACTGAGACCAGTATCGGCCGTCTCCCGTCTTGCGTGGACAGGGGAGCATTTCCGGTTACCTATATGCGTAGCAAATTTTAGGGCTGACTTGGCATCAGTAAAGTAGTGTGCAGTGCTGTCATGCGTTACTTTCAGTTTGGCTGGATATAAGAGTGCATAATGGAGTCCCTGCCTATTGCAAGATCCGCTTGGCAGGGGCAAATTCACGACGGGCTGCCTGGACCGTTGGAGTGAAATCCGGATAAAAGGAGACATTGTTTCCTTGGTGGTTTATATTTCCTTTTTCCCTGGCTAAGCGCAGGATAGTGTCCTGGTCCCGGTAGTTAACTAGTCTCGCCAGTATTGTTCTAGGGGCAGCTCCAACTGGTGGCCAAGGATCGATGAGCGCGCGCAACAATAAACATCGCAGAGAGATCCTGTCCAAACAACTCACGTAGCAGCCCCTCGACATATGTTTAAATTTTGGATATTGAAGTGGTCTCTGGTATGCCCGTGATGCGTAGATTGTTCCTTCTGGAGCAGGCCTTCAAATCCTCATTTTTCGCTTTAATTATGTTTAGGACCTTCTCCATTTGTGGCAAGTGCTCTGATCCAGCGCTAACAATAAAATTCTTCTCCTATATGCTTCGGTCATCCAGGTACAACTATCCCTCCAATACACAGACTATATCCATATGACGGTGGGGCCCATAACACTGCACATGCATTCACTCACTCATTTATTCCCTGGATTTTCCTCCGTCATTAACCTAGGAGAAAAACAGTAAACGATTCGCTGGAAGGAGACAGGATACCTCTTTTTAACACGACATAATATTTCTCATTGTTTTAAGGTATTCCGCTCATTGGTCGATGGACCAACTAGTAGGAATCAGTTGATGGTGATTAAGACCAGCTCAATCACAATAAACCTTCTAACATTTTACATTAATCATTGAGCTAAAGAACCACTGAGTCATTTGTTTAAAGATAATAAAGTTTATATAAAGTTTGGAAGCATGAAATAAGTTTTAGGTTTATTATTCAGATTATTACATTTGTTATCATTATACGAATAAATTGAAATTGCAATGCATACCTATTAGATGGAAGAATAAAGTTCGTCACGGCAAGAACTCCCAAAATCTCTATCTATCTGTTCTGGAAAAGTCTAATAGTTCTAAATGGATAAATCTATCAAGAATAAAAGTTCTTCAAAAAGCAGCATCTTATGCTCAATTAAAAATATAAAATAGCAGCAGCAGCCTCAGCTCGTCAGCATCAGCAGCAGCAACTCCATACGCAACTGACAGCAGCCAAAAAACGGCAAAAAGCAGCTCCCAGCAACCAGCAGCATCATCACCCTCCACACCAAGAGTAGGTCTTCTTATACCCTAATTCTAGCTTACTAAATAAAAATGTTGCATCTTTATGGCGAGATTCTCTCTAATTGGTCCATTTGAGTCCATATACATCTTTTATCAAACTTCCTTGTTCTAACCAGTTCTTTGTGGAATGTCCATACTTGCATCGTTTCCCACAGTTCGTGACATTACTCATCCGCTTCGATCAGTCCAACTTGTATCACTTTCCGATACTTTTTAGGTTCAACAGTTCTTTTTGTCCATTTATTCTTTTTGACTTCTCACGCTTCTTGCTGACCCATCTTGGCACACATTTATTCAGTAAGGTCACAATAGCCTTGACCATACTTTCATCCTAGGCTCTTGGAACGATCACGTGGTTATTCTTGTTCACGGCCTTTCTCCTTGTCTACATTTCTCCTCGCGCACGCGTATTCTAGCTCATGGCGGCCATTTTATATCGCTGCTCAACAGGCCTAAGCGCACTATTTATAAAAATAAACAAAATATAGTTAAGAATAAAGAATATAAACCCTTTCGTTTCCCTCCCGTCATTCTATGTACCCCAATTAGGTATTACCTAGCAAAAAGCAACATATAAAGCCGTCCCTTACTTACCATTGCTTTATTTTGCCACTACACGTTTTGTTTTCAAAGCACAAATCATGCATTTTATTATTCTATTAATACGCAAATATTAGGTTATGTTAGCCACGTCAACAATTATAAGTAAATTATTTTGCACACAAAATAGCGTGTTACCTTTAACCCTTCACATGTAACATACATTATTGGTTATTTACTTAAACGAACTTGTTTGTTAATCATTTTACGTAAATTATTAGGAGGTTAAATTTTTTCTTTTACCCTGCTCCATCAGCTCCTTTGATTCAACCTGGTAGTCATGTGCATCTGAGGCCCTATTCTCGAGTTGGTCTAGTCGCGTTTCATGGGTGTCCACACGTTTTCTAACTTGATCCAGCTGGGAGGTGTGTTTACCAAGTTTTGTGTTTATTATTTCAAGGCATGTTCTCACTTCCAGTAGTATATTGCGAATGTCTTCATCTTGCCTGTCAGAGTCTTCTCTAGGGCCCAGTTCAGCATCAGATTCCGCCCCCGTTTCAGTATGGCGTGTAAGTCTTTTATTTTTGAATGACAAATTTAGTTTGCTTGGCGTCTTTTTTTCCCCTGATTCCGAATGATATGGTGGTCATTATTTCCGCAACCTGTATTGGCCGGTAGAGGAGTCCCACAGCAGATAGAATCAACTACCTAGTTAAGCCCGACAAGGTTATCAGCCCAGGTATGCAAATGTTCAATGTAAAGAATTGCGTGGTTTGCGCTGTGAGCTACCCCAACACTGCACCAGGTGCGTAACATAGATAGGGCGCCAAGTCCTTCTCCACCTCCCTCTGGTGCCAACCGGGTGGGCCTCGCCATGGGATATTGAATTGCTGATTAAGCAATCTGAATCCGGTTAATTTATTGTACCCATCCCCCCTTTAGGGTTCTTATAGCAGATTGGTCTCTGTGTTTGCAGTGTCTATATCGAATGAGCCATCAGGGGGACCGTCATGTTCGAAGTGGGCCTAGGCCTGGAGTAGCCACTACTGCGAGGAACTGTGGGGTAGGCCACACTCTGTTTTCAGCGCACTCACCGTTTGTCACAGAGTTTCTGCGCAGGTAGTTATTCTCTTTGGCGCTGCCGAGGATTCAATGCTGTGGCTTGGTTTGATCCTCAGGTTCCCGGCCCCAAGGGCCCCCCGGCACCGTCAGCCGCGTCTGGCAGGCTGGGAAATGTGTTACGTGCCTCTGTTGTGTTTGTAGTCTTATTCCCCTGCTGGGACACCGTATATGTCCTTGCCATCTGTTGTCCCTGCGAGGACACCGTTCCGCCTGCTGACGTCACCTGCAGTCAGCTGTGCCTTGACAGATGACAGCTGGTGACCGTCGCGGCAGTGCACTATCTACGCTCCGTGTGGAGCCCGTGTTGGTTATTAATAAAGGACTTGTTCTTTACACTCTCCCAGCGTCCGAGAGTCATTACAGAAACTGGCGACGAGGATGGGATAAGAATAAGCGAGATGCTTGCCACCACGAAAGGAGTAAAATGGTTTTCTACTATAGACCTAAAATCTGCATACCACCAGGTTCCCCTACATCGCGACAGCAAGGAACTAACATCTTTTATCATGCCATTCGGGTGCTACAGATTCACAAGAGTACCTTTCGGTCTGGCATCAGCAGCTGCAATGTTCCAGAGACTTATGAGCAACATTTTTAAAGGGGTGCCTGGCCTACTGATCTTCCAAGATGACATCCTCGTGATGGGCAGATCAAGAATGGAACACGACGAGAGAGTGAACAAAATTTTGGAGATCCTCAATTCAAAAGGTTTAACTGCGGAGCATGAAAAGTGCAGGTTCGCATGCAATTCAGTTAACTACCTAGGACATGAAATTACAGGGGAAGGAATACGTCCAAAAAGGAACTGCTGCAGGCAATCATCAAGGCACCACAACCTGGGAACAAAGATGAACTGCGGTCCTTCCTAGGGCTTGTTGAATTTTATGCAAAATTCATTTGTAACTTTTCAAGCAAAACACACACGTTGAGACAACAACTTAAACTAAAAAACAAATTCGAGTGGACAGAGGACTGCAATGTGGGTTTCGACACGTTAAAAAAGGAAATGTGCACTGCATTGCCATTGCAGGGTTTCGATCCAGCACTAATGAACATAATAACAACAGATGCAAGCTCTAAAGGCCTAGGAGCTGTACTCACGCAAAGGGACACCAGTACAGGAAAAGAATACACTATTGCCTTCGCTTCACGTTCCCTAACGAGCTCAGAGGAGAAATTCTCTGTAATTGAGCGTGAAGCACTTGCCTGCGTGTGGGCACTCGAACACTTTAGGCAATTTGTGTGGGGCAATAGAGTCACCCTGTGCACAGATCACAAACCACTCACGAAAGTTTTCACAACAAAAGGACTATATGCAGCGTCACCCAGACTGGCAAGACTATCAGTACGGTTGTTCGACTATATATATACAATCCAATATGTCCCTGGGGTGAAAAACGTAGTGGCCGACTATCTAAGCAGAATGCCAGTCGATGTAGATAACCCTACAGTAAAAGAAGAAACTGAGGAGTCATGCATAGCAAATGTAGAAGAGAAATTTAAAGGCATTTCGAAAGAGGAATGGATGGAAGAACAGTCGAAAGATACAGTATTTGGTCAAGTTACGGACATGCTATCAAGGGGATGGCCAGCCAAGAACAAGTTAGATGAGACGTTACGCCACTTTTGGGAGGTTAGGGACGAGCTATCGCACGAAGAGGGATTGCTCTTAAGAGGCGGGAGAGTCGTGCCCCCCAGCAGTCTAAGGCCCAGGATCCTAAACATTTGCCACGAGGGACACCTGGGGTTTGGCAAAACAAAAGGCAGAGTACAAAATAATTATTGGTGGCCAGGGATCAGCTTGGCAGTGGAAAGATGTGTCAGAGATTGTTCCCTATGCCTAAATTCAGATAAGACCCAAGTAACCTTCAGACCACCCCTGCATCCAATACCATGTCCATCAATGCCTTGGGAGCGGATTGGTGTGGACATCATGGGACCTATAACGGATCAAGGTGAGCAGTGGTACATCATAGTCACCATTGACCATTTTTCAAAGTGGCCCGAACTAAAATTCGTGAGAAAACCAGATGCTACGTGCATTGTAAAATTCCTGGATGAAGTCTTCACGCACGAGGGTCTACGCAAACAAGTCATCAGTGACAATGGACTGCAATTCGTGTCAGAAACATTCAAAACGTACATGGAAAGGAATCAAATTGAACACAAAACGACCTCAGTATACCAGCGAGCCGGCAACGGAGCTGTTGAACGCTTCAACAGAGTGATCAAAGGGATAATTCAGTTGGCGTGCAGCAATAAACTGAACTGGAAACAGGAGACACTAAGAACACTCTGGGCATTTCGAATAACACCATGTGAAACCACTGGACACAGTCCCTTTGAGATCATGCGGGGAAGGACACCGTTGTCCAAGGACAATGTAGGTTGGATCAATGCATCAAAGAGTGTACACTGGTCTTCCACCAAGGTGATGGAGAGGTTGTCAAAGGCTCAAGCGTGTAGTAAGGCAAGGTACGACCAAAAGCATGGGTGCAAGCCGGTAGCTCTCAAAGTTGGAGACATAGTGAAAGTAAGAAGAAGTGGTCACATAGGCAAGGTATGGACAGATACTCAACACCCCTGTCTGTCCAAAAGCTATTTTGCAACTCAGCATTGTTGAGCGATGGCAAGGTTTGGCACTTTTCATCCCTATCTAACCACAAACAACTCCATAAGGATCAGGACAGCCTTCAACCCGTAAACTCCTTTGAGGAACCACCAGTGCCTGGAAAGAATTCCAATGGCTATTTCGGATGGTCAGACGATGAATCAGGCTCCGGGTTTTCTACCACGGATAACCCCACGCACGATCTCTCTACTCAGCGAACACCCAGCCAGACGCAAGATCCTTCCAGAGGTATCAAACCTGCGCGAACATACAGACAATTGCCATCCACACCCATGCTGGACACCTCACGCCCTGTAGGTATAAGCAGGACTGGAAGGAGATTGTTACCCCCTGTTAAATACTCAGACTATATCTGTGAGTGATGCTACTCCCCACCTCAATTGGTTTCCCAGCTCACACTACTGTCTCTTCTTCCCTTGCTACCTCCATTTCCGTTTCCTTCCTATTCTCTCTTCTCCCAACTTTCTCTCTGCCTAAATCTTACCTGTCCAATTCCCTCACGGTTGTTGTTCCTCTCAGAAGGGAAGATGTGTTGTGTTTGTAGTCTTATTCCCCTGCTGGGACACCGTATATGTCCTTGCCATCTGTTGTCCCTGCGAGGACACCGTTCCGCCTGCTGACGTCACCTGCAGTCAGCTGTGCCTTGACAGATGACAGCTGGTGACCGTCGCGGCAGTGCACTATCTACGCTCCGTGTGGAGCCCGTGTTGGTTATTAATAAAGGACTTGTTCTTTACACTCTCCCAGCGTCCGAGAGTCATTACAGCCTCGGCAGGGAATTCCACAGCCGTTAACCCTGGCGTTCACCACTTAGGATCTTCCCAGCTCGACCAGTTAAATGGGTTGTGTATTGGTGGGGTCTCCGGGGGCCTCAACGGCAGGGGGCCCACCCTGCACCTCAAGGCCCGCTCCCGGCTGACTCGAGAGCAGGAGCTGTGTGTAGTCAGGGACCTCGCCCCGGCGGCGCGGAGATCGTCACAGGTCCTCCCCCTGGATCGTCTAGTGGAAGGAGCCACGAGCCAGCGCCATCCGCAGCCCCAGCCAAGAACGCCATGAGATCTACTTCTTCTCGTCACAGGTAACAGCTGCGTATCGGCAACGCCATCAGGGATCACAGCAGCGGCGGCTTCGGCCTCATCCACTGTGCCCGCTCACAACCCGGCCAGGGCGATTGCGGGTTTGTGCTGGGTGGGACGCCTCACCTCCTTGAACAGCGTCTCTTGTGTGATTATGGACAGCGACGTCTCGGCCCGCAATCCAGCGGCCTCGCCCGGCCCACCTCAGAGGCCTGATTCTCCGCTGCAGGGGCTGCAGCGCACGATCCTCACCGCTCACTCTTCAGGCCCTGACAGTAGAGTGGGCCCAGCACCTGCACAGGGTCGTTGGTTTATTAGGCTCCCTTTCTCCCCAAGGCACAGTGATCGTACACTCAGCCCAGGGCGAGGTCCGCTGTTTGTCTCTGTCCGATTCAGCTTTTCAGTGCGCCCCTGTAGCGAGGACTAATGACTGATAAAATCTCGGCTAGCATAGCCCTCTTAGCGAGTGGCCAACTTGCGGCTCGGCGAGACCACGTCCCCCAAACAAGTCATAACACTTTAACAGACTTTCCGTAACTTATATTGTACAACTACTCAACAAGCTACAACTTACAACAAAAAACAGCTTATTATTAATTGCAAAACCTAGGCAAAACCTAATGCATTTACCAATGCTTGCTTTTACAATGCAATCACAGTCCATGCACGTCACTTCCGGTTACGCATATTCCCCATAAAACGTGTTTGCACAACACGGACACACCTACGACAGACAGTTTTAAAAGGGAAGCGTGGTCGTATGCCGCTGCTGCATGACCCTACCCAGTAAGATAATGGGGGTCCTTTCATTCCTGTTACTTTCTGTAAAGCTGTACGTCCTTTCCGGATGGACGGGCCACATTGTGTAGAAGTAACATACATGTATTTGCATAGGGCGACAGTTTTGTGCTCACGTATCCAGCGAGACCACAGTGAGCATCATTGGAGAAGACGCCATAAACTCATTTTGACGAATGATGGAGAGGCTTTGTAACATGCATATAATACACCATAGCCTGCAGTCATTTTTGTCGAGCCATGTTGATACCATATTTCCTCCACTACGTTTGCTTACTTCTTGTTCTCTATACAGGATACACGAATGGGCAAATCAGAGATTGTCTTCCCACAATTGGAAGCCCAAGTAATTTTTACATACTATGGGCGGGCATCCTACAGAATAGAAAGATAGAAGAGTAGGTGTCTTTTGGTGGATTACCCATCAAGTGGCATGTGAGCTAATAGAGCATGGTACAAATCAGTACCACTGTTTTGCCTCATTTTTTACGGCACCCATGAAATGTTTGTTCTTGATTGAGATTTTTTTGGGGAGAGATGTGTATTTAAGAACCCACACCTGCTCCTTCTCCTTTTCATATTGCAGGAGACAAATGCGGCCTCGCCACCTTTGCACCCTGAGAAATGACACTGCTTTTTCCACACACGGAACCATGTGTGTTTCCAATTATTGTGCACAAAAAGCTTGGCTGTTTTAATGAACACTTATAGTTTTAGACACCGCACTGGCACTTGATATATTTTCACACTTAAAAAATTGACTGTGTTAATATACACATGCTTATTTTTAGTGATAGCCATATTCATATAGGTTATTGTTGATTTTATGTTTCCAAATGAAGGAATCACTCACCTTGTAGAGTCCAGAGGAGGCCGGAAGTTACCTGGCCGAAACATGTCGACTTCTTCCTAAAGGAGTCCACAACAGATGCAAAGAAATATTGGTACAAGAAACACCAGTCTAAGCACAGCATATATATATAGTTTATGGACATTGGACTCGTGTGTTGATTTGATACACAAGTGGACGACCTATAAGAGGGACCCAGCACATAAAGCAAGACGTGGGCCGCCATTGTTTTTGTTAGAAAATATATGAGGAAAGAGTGTGTACTTTTTGTAGTCCTTTGTATGGATATTGTCATTATTTTGAAATATAAAAATGAAAATAAATAACTGATTTACAGCTGTCTTGGATAGTCTTTTGAAACTATTATTAAAATCATAAATTTAACTAAGCTAATGAGGTCCAATAGTAATTAATACACAATTGTTTACAAAGGAATATGTAGACTCTATCCTTCAAGGGCCAGTTGTTTCTAGTTATATTTCATTGTTGGAGGCTGTCGGAATTACAGGCATAAAATTCCACGCAGCAGGCCCCGCTATGGGGCCTGGGGGACACATGGGTGCCCCCCAAACATCCATGCACAATGATGCCTGGCACACGGTGCATGGATGTTTAAAAATATGCCTTTTTCAATTGCAGCTTGTGCTGCAGCCCTTTTCCGGGCCGTAGCACAAGCTCCAATTGAAAAAGGCATTTTTCCTACAGTCGTGCTGGCATTCGCATTACAATACGGGGAGTGGAACCGCCAACTAGTAGTCGGGCGGTTCCAATCCCGCTGCGAAGTCGGTCGGATGCTCGTCCGACCGACATCGTAATGAGCCCTATAGTCACGTTCACATATGCGTACATCACACTGAAAGCATTCACAATGTAGTTACTTGCTAGTGACATTGTTAATAGGAATATGTGGCATTCATATTGAACTCATTTTTTTGTGCCTACGACTTTTTCTAAGAATTAACAGATTTAAAGCAAATTTGTTAAAAACCATGCTCTGTGAAAATTGTTCAATGTTTGATGAAGGCGTCGACATATTAAAAATGGGTGGCAAAAAGATAGACTTTTGTCCTTTTTTTATTTAACTGCATACAAGTGTTCTGTCCCATTGCTTTTCTTCCCTTTTCCGTTGATTTTATTTTATTGTATTTTTTAGCTGGTCTGTAACTTTTTGACTATTCAGAAAACCATTAGTTCCTGCAGCACCATTGTTTAATTTCATTCAATTCTGTGTTCCCTATATGAGTAAGAGATTGGAGATTTTTAGTCTGTAAGTGGTAGTGGTAGTTCATTGATTATTAATTTAGAATAATTGTGCGAAGAGATCTTTGTACTTCAGAGCTACTCATTTAGGTAGTTTTTTTCTCTCTCTAGGTTAAACATTTATTTCTGTGTGCGCTTAACGAATAAGGTTGCTGACAGGAGCTCCAGTGTGTGGGTGGCTCATTTGGACTCCCTTATCTCTGCTTGGCATGTGAACTGGTAGGACACAAAATGAAGCAGTGGGATGTCTGAAAGAGACCACACTGGACTCATAAGGCACGGGCGGCCCCCATTCGCCTTTCTTCTTTTGCACAGAATTCGTCAATCCCGAAGCGTTAAAAAAAATATGTGCTTCTGTGTGGACTGCAGATGAATCCAAGCTTGTATAAAATTAGGACCCCAATCTGTGTCCTGGGTGGTGCGTAGGGTCAGGATGGCTGGTTCTGCTAGGTGGAAGAATAAACTCAAGTGACCCAGTGCAGCAATATTCTAATTTTCCTATGACTGTCTTCCTTTATTTGAAAGGCTGAGAAGTGAACCAGAGTTGAACAGGCTATGGACATAGCCCTGTTTTTCACTGGTGTGGAATGTTCTAAAGATAGGCAGAGTTAAACCAAGTGAATCCCCCTCTTAGAATCTCCCCCCCTTCTGTGATGTGAAAGGGGACCAACGAGAGGAACATTTACAATTTTAAAAGTTCCTCCCTTATCACTCCCTTTTTAGCTCTGATGGTAGCCAACACTTTTTAATTTTATTTATAATTGTATATATAATATACTTACAGGGGCTATCTCGATCCTTTGGTCTGTCATGTTATTCACATTTTTCTTTCACCCATTGCAGCATTTAACATAGCCAAATGGGTCAGCCCACTTCAGCCATTGGCTCACTTAACTATGAATGACAGCTTTCTGCTGTTTCACAAAGGAGCCAACAAAGTAGTTCCCTTTGGTGCCAGTGACTGCTATGGAAGTGTGCATTTTCTGGGCCTAAATAAAATTGCCTTGATCCAATGCTTTTTTTTTATATTAGTGAAGGTCGGAAGATCCCACAACATTCCATTTTTACAAAAATTACAACAAAGCAAAATAAGCATTGACAAAACTAAAAGGCTGGCAGGCAACACCATACCTAATGGATGTGCCAATGCATTTTGTCTATGAGACACCAAATATAATGTATGGGGTATTGTTGAAGCATAGGTCAGAGCGGATCACAAGGCCTTGCAGAAGAGGAGCCTTTAACCTAGGAGATCTTAGTATTTTCAAGACTATATTCAGCTTGTTTGTACAGACAGGCCATTCAATGGCTTCTTGCAAAGGCTTTACAGGAAGAGTGGAGGCTTCCATTGAGCATATCCACCTCGCTACTGTGTTGTGTGTTTTGGGCTTCTGCCATGCCAGAGTTAGGAGCACATGGAGAGCTGTAATGCTTTAGGGCCTGATTACGAGTTTGGCAGTCCATGGGACCACCAAACTCGCGGAGGAGGTGCGGTGGCGGTCAGGGGCCACCGCACAAGCAGGCTGACTACTATATTACAAGTACGGCGGTCGGGCCTCCATAGAACCACAGCATTGGCACAGTGGTCTGAGGCCACAATATACTTGGTGGTGCCAAGCATAATATGAATTTCCTCACTGCTCTCCTTTTCATGGCGATGAGCAAAGCATGAAAAGGGTGGCGGTAAGGAAACTTAGGGCACCCTACAAGGCCCCCTTCTGCCTCGTACACGGAGTGCTTGCAGGGGGGCACATGGTGTGCCCCCTGTATTTCTGCACCCCCAGTTGCAGCACGGCATGGACTTTACAGTCCATGCCATGCTGGAACGCGCTGTGGCTGTCCCACAGCGCTGCCTTTCTAAGGATCTCGTTAGCCTTTGAAAGGCAGCACCATGGGCCAGCCGCTGCAGGACTGCCCGCCCAGATTACAACTTGTAATCCGGGGGGCTGGGGGCAGTGGAGTTTCGGCAGTGCGAGAGCGGGGTAGTGGCGTGCCGCCCTGCTCCCACACCGCCAAACTCATAATCAGGCGCTAATAGTCCTCTTAGCAATACAATGCAAATGCTACCTAGTTTAGATCAGTCTTCACAGTGGGTCCTGGCCTGCCGCCTTCCACATACTTGAGACCAGTTGTTTTTCCAAGCCATTTATAAGTCGGACACTAAATTCCAGACCCCTTTTCAGTGAGAGAAGATTTGGATCTCTGTCTAAGGCCCCGATTACGATGGCGGTTGGTCGGTCGGACTGCTGCCCGCTATAGCGGCAGCCAGGAGGCCGTACACAAGCATGCGGCAGTCAGAAGGCTGCAATTCGATGCAACTGCCGGGCTGGCGATCGTAAAGGTGTTGCAACTATGGCGGTAGCATGCTGCAACCTTGGTAAAGGGCCACAGCAAATGGCACCGCCATGCAGCACCTCCTGTGCGTCCATGCACCGTTTGCCATGCACCAAATTGTGCATGGCACACAGTGCACGGAGGTGAGTGGGGGCAATACATGGGCCCCCAGTTACATTTTTCAGTGGCCTTCAATTGGAGGGTGCCCTGTTTGGGTCCCCCAATATCCCTTTTCGACAACCGTTTCATGGTGGCGTTCCCGCCATGAAAAGGCTGAGGGAAAGGGATATCCAAATCCCGACAGCAATGCCTGCCTTGGCACTGCCACCATTGTTGGACGCTGTAGGTCTATGCGGAGCTCGCAGAGTTTCACTCTGCGGAATTCCACTGAGTTACTGAAAAACTCTGCCGAATTCAACAGAGTTCCGTTAGCAGGCGGAGTTACACTTTACTGTCTTTTGCAACCCAACATTTCGCACCGCCTGGCTCTCCATGCCTCAGAGGAGTTCCCTGTCTAAGGGTGCAGTAATAAACTCCTGCTGAGCAGGGCAAGACCAGGGCAGAACTAAGGGGCTGTCTCTCCTATGCGTCAACTGAAAAGTATGGACAGTGGTGGGCCGGCGCACTCATTTATTACATTTCCCAGGAGAAGGAGTCTTTGAAAAAAGTTTGCAGGAAGTTTATGGTCACTTGGGATTGTAAGCAATAGGCCACAGCCCAACCAATCAGACGGCCCAAAAAATCAAAGGAAGTTCATAGCGAAATGGATTTCCAATCCTAATATAACATGCATTTTGTCTGCATTATGAACGACCAATATGGCTATATTACTGCAAACACAATTTGCTGGAAACTAAGGGCCTGATTACAATGGCGGTCGTAAGCACCTCCGCAGTGTTGTCGGAGGTGGAAAAAAACTTTTTTGTTACGCCGGAAGCGGTCATCCCGACCGCCATATTACAATGGGCAAAAATAGGCATGTTTCCGTCCGCCACGGTCTTTCCGGATCCGACAAGAAATTCATTCCGCGCTGGTGTCGGAGGGAGCCAATGGAGACACACTGACGGGTGGAAGAGCGCTCCTACCGCCCACCCCATTACGATACGCCTATTAGGCCATCCGAACGCGGCGGTAAAACCAGCTCGTCAGAGATGGCGGAAACAGAAACACAAAGAGCAGAAACTCTATATTCACGCACCTCTCCACGTTCCTGCACGTCATGGATCCTGCCCTACAAGTCCTGCTCTGCTCTACCTGGTCCACTACTACCAAATACGACTCAGTCGCAGACCCCACCCGAGGTAAGTCAAACACCTATCACCGTATGCAACTGCCTGACACCAACATGACCCAATCTCCGCTCAGAGACAACTTACCTTGCAACCTCGGACACCTTGATGGACACAGGAACCTATAGGCATGTCATTCAACTATGCTGTGCACGAAGGGCCATTGTCACCTCAGCAGCGGGGGCTCCAATTTGCACACACAATACAGTCATCTGGGCTGGCCGTCGCGGACACGTCTTAGCAGCGGCGAAGCAGTGGGCAAAGATGCCCATTTGAATGCAGATGGGCCTCAGATCAGTACAGTATTGCCAGATCCTCAGAACATTTTCCGGCCCACAGCAAACCAAAAAGTAGCCCAAAGTAGCCCAACATAGCTACTCCAAGGAAGGAGGGGCAGGTACAGTGACAAGCAGGCAGTAAATGAAGAGATCTGGCCGGACCATCTCATAGAAGTGGTCTGCACAGAATATATGCACTTGAGAAGTCTGAAAAGAGCAAGAGAGACAGGAGAGTTGACATGCGTCTATTGAAATGCATGTGACAAAATTGCACTTTACAAGTGGTTTGGTCACATTTATTATGGAGCAGCTATGAACCCACTGTCAGCGCAGGCACATTGGAATTGTATCTATATAGCACTTACTACCCCTGAAGAGGCGTTAAAGCGCTTTTTGGCGAGTAGCACGCTATGCTGTAACCCAAAAAGGATTAGTGGTGGAATACTCTAGTGAAATCTGAGTTTATGTGAGTCGTGGATATGTGAGTATGTGAATTGGATTGAAAAGGATAGTGGAGGGAGAGAAGAGGGAAAGGACTAGAAAGTGTTCATTGAGAGATCATATTAGGAATATGAGGTTTGGGATGAGCAATAGGTGAGATGGAGGAGGGAGGAGTCACTAAAAAGGGACTAGGGAGATCATTGTAGTGAAATGAGGTTTGGCCTAATCCAAGGAGGAACAGACGAGGGAAGAGTTAAAAAAATGTGAATTTGGAGATCACAGTAGTACAGTGAGGTTTGGGATGAGTCAGAGAGTGGAGGTAGATGACATATTAAGAGATGTACCATGCCATATAATCACAGGCAATATCATACCCTAAGCAGACAATGACAGGCTCATACCACCGCACAATGGCAGACCACACCACATAATTACAGGCCATACCATTTAACCTCCCAAAATATTTTTGTAATGATCTGTAAACTTCATGGCAGCAACAGTGGTCATTTGGGCTCATTTGTGTCTTGCAGCACTACATTTTTCCATGTGTGTTTGTCCTGAACCACAAAAACACTGACTATCCAGCTAATCCACTTAACTCCTCCAACCCAGCACTCCCCATTTCCAAATGTAGCAGAAAGCAGAAAAGCAGATTTGAATGTCAATCTGTAATGAAGAGGCCAGTAAGAAAGCGGTGATACAAGGCACAAGCACCTTAGCAAACCTCCTCATTGTCACCCCTGCCTGTCCCTTTTGTGAATAACCTTGCACTATTGAATAATGAATAAGTGACTACTCATATTCCCGAACTTTCACTGGTCAGTCTTCATGTCAGCTCCATAATCCACTCTCTGCAAGCCTTTAATTCAGTTTCCTCTGCCTCGTACCCAATTTGTAAATCATCAACACTGTTCAAGAACAAGTAAAATTTTCTAAAGTGGAGCAAACACTGCAAGAAATGTCTTTAGAAATGAGTGGCAGCATATGTTCATGTTATGAAAGAGGTTTCACATATGAGACTACACCTAGGACATCTACTGGCCTTTGTGTGGCACAGAGGTTGAAATAGAAGGAAAAATATAATCAGTGCAGTATTACTGGGGTCCAGCAATGCAAGGAAGCCATTGGGCCCTAATGATTGCACATTTCCAATTGCCACCCAGGTACCGGCACTCTATTTGTCTTCACTATTCTTTCATGTGTATGCCACTGCCACACTTCTCAGTCCTGTCTGTGCTCTTCCCTGTTAGGAATACTGCAAAAATCAATTTTCACTTACCCATCCATCACCTTCCCTGCTTTATACCCTGCCCAATCTCTGACACAGGTGCCACACCACTCCCATGATGTCCGTGCTCCAGAATGCCTCAGACTGGTGGGTACACCGAATTCGGTGAGCCCTGGTCAAGGATGTCAGATGTAATCCTGTACTCAAGGCAATTGCTAAAGACTATTTAACAGACCACATCAAAACATGTCACAAAACTATGGGTATGTGTAGCAAGAAAGGTGACAGGGCAATATGCTCCCAGTCCTCCCCGGCACAGATATAAGGTTTTCATTGTCTAATTGCACAGACTGCAGAAACCACACAAACCTAATTTAACATGCACAACTGCTGCTTTTAACCCCAATTGTGCTTGATCTAGCCCAATCTGGCAACACTGCCCCAGACACTCCACCGGTCACAAAGGGGACATGGTGTCATTCCCCCTCCCAAGCATTAGCAGCCATAATCCTGACAGCAGATTGCTCACAGATAGGGGGCCAGAGCACCACTGGGTTCACTCACATAGCAAATGAACAAGACTCCACAATGCCTGATTTGACATGCACAAAAGAAATGCAAATTACAAAAGCAACACTCATCTCAGTGCACTCAATGACACACTCTCCTCACACACACTCTCCTGTAATGACAACAGAACACACACATGCACTGGTCTGTGGAAAGGGCCAATACACCCAAAAAATGCATTCATCCCATTTAAACTCATTACACATTCACATCCTAGTACATCCCACTGCAACCATAGCTGGACATGAGGGGGCCTCACACCTATCAAGGTCCATGGTTCAGCCACTAACAGCACTGCATGTGCTCTAACACCGCTACAACCAGGGACACACATATCTGATCTCCCCATCAGGAACAACAACATCACAAATCATCACAGCACACAGATCAGTCTCCATTATCTATGAGTCACTCTTAAAATACCCCTCATTGCACTCTCACAGTCCACCCTCCACATGCATCCCAATGAAGATCCACAGGTACAGCACATCTGCTACTAGGAGGAACATTACCATCACCACACTCATAACACAGCAGACCAAACATGTCAGGGTTCAAATAACACACATACTGACTGAGGCTTCCACACACACTCACCATCAACACACCAAAGGCTATCATATCCAGAGATAGCATACATAAAACATCTAAGCAGGTGGTTACGCAACATATAACCCACAACACCCCCACCCTAGAGCAATCAAGACAGTGGGAAAGGTCTTTACTCCCACATCCATGCCCAAAAGAAATCCACTGTGATCATGTATGCAACTTCTCAAACACCAGACCCCCACTTACATGTAAGTTGGTCACCCTATGTCGACACAAATCACTATGGACAGGCCAACACAAACCAACCGAAAATCTGTGCCCACACCACAAGCCCTTTCTGTGCAGTCTGCAGGCAACAGTCCTCACTTACTGCACATTCTCACAAATGACAGCGCCTGCATCTCATGGCACAACCTCAAAATGCATCTTCACATACGTCACATACTCATCTACGACAAACATCAGGATGGGTGGCAGTGGCTCAGCAAACACCTCTACACGGCGGATGTCACCCACTGCTCTACAACTCCAGCAACTACATATGCAAGGGAGAACCCTAGAGGACAGTGTTGCAAAGTGATGTGTACTATACTGGATTTGCCCTCACTGGAATGTCGTAGAGTAAAATTGCATACTTTGAATTGACAAACAGTGCTGAGGGGCACAATGGATTTGGGCAGAATGGATTGTGCCACAGTATAGTGTCACACACTGGAGTGGTGTGGAGTGGTGTGGAGTGGAGTGTCAAACACTGGCATGGCATAGAGTAGAATGTTGTAGAGTGGAGTAGTATAGATAGGAGTATTGTACAGGTGAGTTGTGTACAGTGCAACAGGACATAGTGGAGTATCTCATATTGAAGTGGCATCCAATGGAGTTGTGTAGACTGTAGTGTCATACAGTGGTGACAGGTACACTGTAACAGCTGACATTGGAGTGCCGGACACTGGACTGGTATGGAGTGGAATAGCATATAGTGAAGTGGAGACAGTGTAATGTAACATCAATGTATGAGTAATGGCACCAATGCAAATATGTTTTGACAGAGTTAGTCAGCACAGTGAATTCACATGTACAAAGGAAAGGCTGAAAAAAGTCAGCTCCACAACTTATTGTCTCACACATTGGAGCAACATACTCTCCCTACTCCCATCTGATGTGGCCCGCAAGTATCTGGACCCTAGTACAGCAAGAACACAAGGACACACTGCACATAGAACCTGCAGCAACGTCCACATGTGCAGACAACCTATTGCATGTCTCTGAGATTGGCACAAATCATGCCCTCACAAACTGGCACGTACATGTGTGAAAGGTTTAAGGCCAAGCCCACAATACACATGCCTACTGCTGCATTTCCCATGACAATCATTATGCATTGATTGTCAAGTACACACATGGAAGTGTACACATGTGCCTGTGAAGCCATACATATCAAAGAAAACTGTACACCTACCCAGGTGTGAATACATCAAATACAATCATTCACATATAATGCACACTGCCCACCCCACAAGTCATACAGTAAATCCAAATAGCTATTGTTGATGTAGAGGAAGCAAAGATGACATGTGTACCAAGGCAGAGCCCAGAGTAAGCAATGTATAGGCCAAGAGTAGCCCATCACAGATATGCATCATGGCCCCATTTAACCTCTGATTCAATGAGCACATTACCTGCTCCAAGCTCTGGGGCCACCTGCAACTGATACAAATGACATGCCACAGTGAAAGTGGTACTTCTATACTGGAACAGGTCATCATATACATATACATTGTCCAGCATCATTAGCAAGGCCAGCCACAAAGGTCATAGGCAAAATATACCTGTAATCAACGAGATAAAATATTATGTAAAGTGCAATACAACAAGGCCAATGGCCAGTCCAAAGAGAAGTCTGCACATGTGTACTGGAAAACCTGCTGCACAGGTCACTGCCAGGGAAACCTCCCCAGGATAGGGGCATCAAATGGGCTGTCAAGGCACCACTCAGGGGGGATATGGGTGGGAAGGGGGAGGCTGGGTCAATCCTTGGGAGGACTGGACCCGGAAGGGTAGGACTGGCTGGGGTAGTGTGAGGACTGGACCTGGGGGTGGGAGGGTTGGATGGGGTGGTTGGAGGACTGGACCTGGGAGGGCTGGCTGGGGCAGGGGGGGTACTGGCTTAGGGAGGGGGAGGGCTGGTTTGGGGAGGGGAAGGGCTTGGTTTGGTATGGGGAGGGCTGGGCTTTAGGATATTTGGAATACATTAACCCCCGGGTGACTTGTGGGAATGATAATTGAGGTGGCCACATCAGCCACCTTCTTCTCTGAACGTGGGGGTGGTGGTGTTTTTTGTTGTTGTCCTTTTCCTTTATTTGGGTGTGGGATTGGGGTGGGTGGACCTTTTCCCCTTCCTCCCCTTTTGGGAAGGGACATCCTCTGCTTGTTTCCTGGGGCCTCTCAGGGGGGTTGCTGGAAGTTGAAGGTGGAGGGATTTGGGGCAAGCCAGCCCTCTTAACTCTGGTTGGGGGGCAGTATTGGCAGGGCAGAGGTCCAGGGCACACAGGGTAAGGGTTTTTAAAGAAGTGGGAGGAGGTGTGGTGATGGGTGGGGTTTTGGAGGGAGAGGAATCTGAGGTCTGAGACGTGGATGCATGTTTTCAGTGTTTGTCTCTGAGTGTCCTGGGGTGGTGTTGTTGGTGTTGTGTCTTGGGTGCTTGTAGTGTGTGTCGTGGTGGGTGTGGTGTGGTGTGTTTGTGTCTCTTGGAGTGGCTTTGAGGTGTGCTGCGTGTGGACGTCTGGGTGCCTGTGTGCCCTGGTATGTGTGTGCTCTGGTCAGGTGTGGGCATTGGAAGGGTGGAGAGGGAAGGGGCAGGAGCTGGGATGGGAGGTTGGCAGGTCTGGATGGCTGCCGCCACTGTGGAGGCCAGAGATTGGACAGATCTCTGCAGGCCAGCCATGTCCGAATGATTTCCCTCCAGGAATGCAACAACTTGGGACAACTTGTTGCCATGATCCTGGAGGGCATTCAGGACTGCAGTCTGACCCACAGCGATCTACCGCAAGACATCTAAGGCCTCCACACTGAGAGCAGCAAGGCAGACAAGGGCTGCGATCCTGGGGGGAAGGAGACTCTACCCTTGTTGGGGGAGCGGGCCCGGATAGTAGGTTGGGGAGCAGCAGGGTGTTAGGAAGTGTGCCCTGAATGTAGCTAGTACCCATATTGTGTATTGAATAGAATACAGAGTTTGACCACTTAAGTGGAGTCAATGTATTTCTTATGGTGCCGTAAACATATTGTGTAACTTAGCCCAATGCATGTTTCCATACTTCCTTTATTGCTTATTTGTTTCTGTGTTTTTACATTATGCCCAGTATACTGTCAGAACCACTTCTGTATGCCTTATTTAAAAGTGGTTTACAGGCTCAGTGTATTTCAACTTTGTTCTCGTCATGTGCACGTGTCTGCCGCCTGTCATGGGTTAAGACTGTTTTTGACAGTTGGCAACGTACACACGTGTAATCCTCTCATGCGCCCCACCCATACGGCCCCACCCATACGAGAGCTATAAAAGAAGAGCACAGACAACGAGACACGCTTGCTCTCGTCATTCTGTTCCCGCTTACCTGGATCCGACAACAGCGCATCTTTCCGACACGTCTTCTACGCTCCTGCATTCCACGGTCTCCTGACAAACGGACGAGGCTTCCGGGACT
Source organism: Calotriton arnoldi (assembly GCA_963921515.1). Lineage (NCBI taxonomy): Eukaryota > Metazoa > Chordata > Amphibia > Caudata > Salamandridae > Calotriton > Calotriton arnoldi. Next base: position 227,099 of record CAWUFW010009732.1, on the reverse strand, counting down.
TCCTACGATCTGAAAAGAGAAAAAGAATCAAGTAAGGCATTTTCAACCGTGCACGTTTCGCGCAGAGATGCACAATTACCTCAGGTACTTTGATTTTATTTATTTCATTGAAAAGACACTTGTAGACTTTACTGCTTGAACGAAGGAGTCCTTTCCTTCATTGTTAAAAGGCGAACGCTTTGGTCAAGTGAGTTTGGATATTTACCTAGCACCTTTGCATATCATTTCCTTCATTGTTAAAAAGCGAACCCTTTAGTCAAGTGACTTTGAACATTTACTTAATGACTTTGCATATCCTCTTCTGGGGTCTTTGCTGAAGAATTGAGCCATAAAGAAAAACAAAGAGGAAAGAAATATTTTGTCGTAGTAAGGACGGTTCCAAAAAAAACAAATAACGATTGTTTATTAATGTTATACAGTGAATTGAATGTTCATTTTATGTTGTTTGTTTCGCTACAGACACTTGAAGCACAGGTCTGCGTGCTTAGCATACATCAGAAGATAGAGAGTGGAATAACTCCTATTTTGCATAGAGAAACAGGTACAATGTTTATAATGTAATGCTTCATATGTACATGGTGAAAGCATAACAAACACTAAACGCAAGTGAGTATTATAGCACTGTTATATGTATTGTATCATAGAAAATGGAGAGTCCTTATTGACCAGTACCACATAGAAGTAGTTCGCAGTCTCACAGACGGTCCCTGGGAAAGAAGACGGCAGTGTTTTGTTTCCTTTTTAGGTCTCGCGTAGCGTTGCAGTGCATGCGCTGCTCGCTCGGCGAGACATATTGTGAGAGAGGAGATTTCAGAAGGGGAGTTGAAGCCCCGCCCATCATTTTCATTGGGCCGCGTCAGCGTTTATGCTAAACGCCGGCTTCCCATTGAAAAAGATGCTTTTTGGCCACTGCCCTTTCTCCCTTTCGTCCGGCCCATCCGGACTGGCTCGTCTGCTTCACGGCTGTCGTGAAGCAATTTCTTATCTTTATGGGGCCATCTGTTTGGGGCCATCTGTTTCTAATTAGCATGGCCTTAGCGCGGTCGCTTTCACTTTCGTACGTCTGGCCCAACCGTTCTCCTGCAAATGTATTTAAGTTCTAAATAGGACAATGGACAATGGAGTTGCTCGATGTTTCAGACAGTATTAATAGGTGCTAAAACGTCAAAATAGTGAAAGAATACTACCACGGAATTTGCTATGGTATGCCAAATCATTTGCCTACTCTTTCCACACAAATTAGTCACCACTGCCGTATTATTATTTGTTTCTTCGGCCTTGGCCGCTTATTTGTAGTAGCCCAGGATATGGGATGGAAGGCTTCATTCTGGCTCTGCAATGATTAATGCTATGAGGTTACTGGACGTTCAGCAATGTTCTATTAAAATGTTTAACCAATCACAAATCTCACCAGGTACGGGTGTAATTTATTATGTGTTTTTTTTGCATATTTGCCCTATACTCCTGGCATTGCTGAGATGACTGGGTACACGTGAACTCACACTTCGAGCCCGCACACTGTTCCTTGAGAGCATGCGGTTGTAGGTCCTTTCTAGGCAGGAGTGCTGCGCACTCGCTTCGTGGCAGTTCGTCTGCTGTAAGAGCACAGTCAAGGACACGTCTGGTGGCGGCTGCCTGGAAATGACTCTCATCAGCACAGAAACCACAGCGGGCAGTTGAGGAATCTGTGAGGAGGGACTGAGCGGACCGTCTGCACCAGAGGAGCAGAGAGACAGTGAGAGGGCTCCCGGGGCTGGGGGCCGAGAGCAGAAGAGACAGGAGCAGTCCATGTGTGATACAGGACCACGCGCTGCTGCCTCACAAGACCAGAAGCCGTCAGTGCTGCAAGAGGACCACAGAGCTTCAGAGCTGCCGGACCAGCAACAGTCGATGCTGAAGGACCAGGGAGGCTAGTTCTGCAGGGGAAATAAGTGCTGCTGAGCCCTGTGCGTCTTTTGCTGCTGAGCCCAGAGCAGTCAGCGCTCCAGGAACTCCAGGGTGACAGGGCCAGAAGCCCCGGAGCTGCAGGAGCAACATGTGCTGCAGGAGCTCAAGTGCCGCAGGAGCAGCTAGTGCTGCAGAGCCAGCGATACTCTGAAAGCGGCCCAGGGGCAGGTGGTGTGACAGAAGCAGAAACTGCTGCATGACCAGGAACCATCAGTGCTGCAGGGTCGGGAGGAGCTGCGGTGAGGACCTGGGGCCCCAGTGTCGCAGAGCCAGGATAGCAGTGCTCCAGCGCTGTGAGGGGAACCGGAGCAGGAGGGAGAGTTGCAGTGAGCTGCACACCGAGGAGGGAGAGCTGCACAGGAGGCGGGCTGCACCGGTCTATCCCTGAACCTGCTGCTCTATGGATATCAAAGCAGCCCCTAACGGGGTGGCTACCATTGAGGACCGGATCCTGCGGATCACCGACTACTATGGCTACTACTCGGGCTACTCGAGCCAGAAAAGTAAGGCACCAGCGCGTGGGCTGCAGAGGGTGGTGCGCGCCTACAAGTGTGCGCAGTGCACGGGCATTGCAGTGGGTTTGTGTACATTAACAGTACTCCAGCAATGTGTCCGGATAACTTGGCAAATAAAATGTGCGTATATTGTGCTTCTGTGGCACTGCAGCTCGCGAGAAGATTGGAATGTGCGTTTAAACGCTGTGCATTGGCAAGTGGGGTCCGTGGTGTCCCCCGAGACACGGGATGGTGCAGGGGAACTGCAGCAAGAGCAGCTGAGCTGCACGCTCTCACCTGGGGGGCGCCAATGAAGCTCGTCTCAGTCCTATGGAAAGCAGGCTTTCGAAAACAGAACGCCGATAATTTATTATGATCACCGTAGGGAGGGCAGGGGCTGCTGGGACAGGAGCGGGAGGAGTGGGGATTGTGTTTTCGTCTATTCTGACTGTAAAATGTGCAGCGCTGAGAGCCAGGCGCGTGAGCAGCTAGGAAAGTTCTCACGACTGAGTGTTGTGGTCAGACTAAGAGAGCGGGGGCAGTGAGGCCAAGCTGGCAGTAGACCCTCTCTGGGGGCGGGGTAGGGGATGGCTGGCAGCTCTGTTGTTACACTTTCACCACGGCTATTGCTGGCACCAAGGTCAGAAAGGGTGCCCGTCGCCACTGTTGTATTTTGCCCCACACCATCAGGGTTGTTGTAGTGCACAGGAGGAGGTGCCCCTCTGGTCTGCTGCTCGACTGAATACCCTCTTCAGACTAAACTGCTCTGCTGCTGAACGGTGCCCATGCTGGCCTGAGACTGGAACAGGTTGTACTTTTAGCCTTTCAACGTTGTAATAAATGTTCTCTAGCATGGATGTGCGGATTTTGCTTAAGCTGCTGCACTGGAATACCCTGGACTGAAGGAAATTGTGACTTTTAATAATAATGTGTATGGGACGCTGGCCAAATATCCGGATTAGAATTACTTGCTCTGTGCTTAAAGGGGCATTTCATGACAGCCACGCTAAATGCACAGGAGAGTGTTCCTTTGGGCTCCAAGGGGGTGGTGCAAAGTACGCTGCAGGGGTTTGCCCAGGGGCGCAGCAGCTACAGTTGCACCGGGGCCCAGAAGCTCGAGGGGCCCATTGAACCTTGCCAATGCTGTATTTTAATGTCCCAACAGCAGCCACAAAGGGCTATTTTCTGGCTTGCAACATGGCCCATGGCACTTGCTACGTTACTCCCCACCTTAGACCTGAATCACAGCACACAGCTCTGCACACACAGACACACACCCCACCTTAGACCTCAATCACAGCACACAGCTCTGCACACACAGACACACACCCCACCTCGGACCTGAATCACAACACACAGCTCAGCACACACAGACACACACCCCACTTCAGACCTGAATCACAGCACACAGCTCTGCACACACAGACACACACCCCACGCACACAGCTCTGCACACACAGACACACACCCCACCGGTTTCTTTGTTCTTCGAGGGACACACGTGGAAGCCATTAGATGCCTGTCGTGCTGGACGTGCAATGTTGAGGCAATAGTGAAATGGTGCGAAAGCTGTGCCAGATGTTTACTAATCATCTGTCCATGACGCATGCACTGCCCACAGTGCTTGATGGCGCCTGGCACGCCACACGTCTAGGTATACAAATCCTGTACATCTAGCAATACGACAACGAATATTATACAGCCCTGTGCCCCTGAACATTGGAAAACAAGCATTGGCATAGCAATAGGTCTCGCATTTTCGAAACTTTAACATATTAGTATTGTAAATGACAATGTCTTTTATTATTGCAGGTTTCTTAAACAAATAAATAAAAGACATTGCCATTTACAATGCCAATAGCTCAAATTCTCGCAAGTACGAAACATATTGCATTGCAAATGCTTGTGTACCCTTCCTCTTAGTGAAAGGACCAGTACCATTTACAATACCGATAACTCACACTAGTACAAATGCAATGCGATAGATTTCGCAGTTACAAAAAAGTTAGCTATTGCCATTTTGCATTAGAGCATTTTCTTTGTTTTTTACAAAGGAAAAAAAATAAAAAAACAATGTCATTTACAATGCCAATAGCTCAAAATAATGTCATGGCGAGACCTATTGCATTGTAAATGCTTGTTTTATTATTTTATCCACTTTTCCCCCTTCCCCTGGAAGTCTGTTCCTGCCTTGGTGTGTTTGAGTACACTGGGCAGGTGTAGGCTTTTGGGGGTGTTGGGACCGGTCGTCTCATCTCTCAAATCGAACAACCTGGTTTTCAAGTGAGTGGTAACTTGACAGAAGAGCAAGCCTCCACAACAACCTACGTTCTTTTTGAGAGATATGGACGTAAATCAGGATCATATTGATGTTCAAGCCATGGCTCAATCTCTAAGTGAGGATACTAATCAAGACCGAACTTTGGCAAACATGTTGCAGACTTTGCAATTGGAAATGCAACAAATAAAAAGGGAGAACGCTGAATTGCGCAGTGAGTTGACCCGTTATAAGCCAAGGGAGACTTTATGGGACAACCCTTTCTCCAAGCCCTTTACATCTCCTTTAGACATTGGCACCAGAGCAAAATCCTCAAACACAGATATGATGTCAGACTCCCCGTCACTTCCAGTTCATGTTACGGTAGCAGCACCTACTGTTGTGCCCTTAGCTGCGCCAGAAAGATTTTTTGGGGATAGTGCTAAGTTCAATGTGTTCATCAGTCAATGTCAGCTTCATTTCATTTGTAAGCCGCAGGCTTTTCCCACAGATGCCTCTAGAGTGGCTTTTGTGCTCTCCTATTTGGGAGGAATAGCAGCAAATTGGTCCATCCCCTACATAGACAGAAATGATCCTATTTTGCACAACTGGCCACTTTTTAAAAGAACCATAACAAAACTCTTTGCCAAGCATACATATGTTCAAGCAAGTGCCAATGAACTCTTGAATCTGAGACAGGGCAGTAAAGATTTGTTAAGTTACTTTACCACATTTAACCGTTTGCTGGCAGAAACCCAGTGGCCAGAGGAGAAACGCATTTCCTTATTTTATAGGGGTTTGCGTGACGATCTGAAGGATGCCCTTGCTCCTATTGTCGAGTTACCCGATGACTATTCAGATTTTGTAGATTTAGTTGTCAAACTAGACCATCGTCTTGGGGAACGTAAAGGAGACAGATTAAGGGCAGATACCAGAATGATTATTATAAAACATGATAAAAAGGAGTCGGACAATAAAGTACCAGAACAAGAACCAATGCAAATTGGGGGAATTAAGGGCCCATTATCCACAGAAGAAAAGGATAGGAGGCGTAACTTAAATCTATGTTTGTATTGCGGTCACTCTGGGCATTTTGCCTGAGATTGTACTGTAAAACCAAAAGTACCCAAAAAGCTAAATGCTGTGGTTTCTACTACTACTACAGAGCAGGAAAACTAAAAAGCTTGTCAGGAAAGGAGATCGCCTTGACGAGGAATGCAGTTCCACAGATCTCCCAACACCTAGCAAACACTGTAGCCCGTATTCCGAGACACTTTACTATTCAGGTAACACTAATTCTGACCACGCAAATCAGACATTCAGTACCAGTTCTTTTAGATTCAGGGGCAACAGGAAACTTTCTAGATATTCCGTTGGCACAAAAATTAAACGTTACCACAGTCCCTAAAACACAACCAGAACCAGTCTGTGCTGTGGATGGATCTGCACTATCATCAGGATTGATAGTGAACCAAACATGTCCCATAACTATGGTGTGCCAGAACGGTCACACCACAGTAATCAGTTTTGATTTGATAGATACACCTACATTTGGACTCATTTTAGGTGTACCATGGTTAATGGTACATAATCCTAAAATCAACTGGGATTTAAGGACAGTGACTCTAGACTGTTTATATTGTCGGTCACATTGTTATCAGGAAGCACAGACTGACTCCATGAAAGTGTTGCATTGTGCCAATACTATACAATCTGGTGACAGCATACCTAGGGAATATCTAGATTTCAAAGACGTTTTTGACCTGGTAAAGGCAACTACGCTACCCCCACACAGATCATACGATTGCGTATAGATTTGATTCCTGGCGCTACTCTCCCTAGTAGTAGAGTATATGTGCTTACCGAGGATGAAACACAGTACCTACGTCAATATTTGGATGAATTATTGGAATTGGGCTTTATTCGCCATTCAACCTCGCCAGTCTCATCGCCACTATTTTTTGTCCCAAAACGGAATGGTGGCTTAAGAGCGTGCATCGATTATCGCGGACTTAATAAAGCCACTATTAAAAATAAATATCCCTTACCATTGATCCCAGTTCTTCTGGACCAATTACGCCACTCCACAATATACACCAAACTGGACCTCCGCGGGGCTTACCACTTAATACGGGTCAAGGAACATGACGAGTGGAAAACAGCATTTCGAACCAAGTTCGGGTTATTCGAATACACCGTCATGCCCTTTGGCCTGTGTAATGTCCCTGCGGCCTTTCAATATTTTATTAATGAGATCTTGAGCGAGTTTCTTGACATCTGTGTAATTGTCTATATAGACGACATTCTCATCTATTCAAGAAACAAGGAAGAACATGTTCAGCATGTAAGGGCTGTGTTGATAAAATTGCAGGAGTATCATCTCTTTGCCAAACTGGAAAAGTGTATTTTTAATACTGACACAGTAGAGTTTCCTAGGGTATTGTTTGTCACCAGCTGGAATCATGATGGATCCAAAGAAAGTCACTGCCATTCTGGACTGGCCAGAACCAACTTCAGTTAAGGAGGTCCAGAAAGTGTTGGGGTTTGAGAACTTCTACAGACGCTTCATACCGCACTTCGCAGAAACTGTTGTACCCATTACCAAATTATTACAAAAAGGCCAATCATTTACTTGGACAGGAAAAGCAGCCCAAGCTTTTGCTCAGCCGAAGCTTAAATTCACCTCTGCGCCATTGTTACGACACCCTGATCCTGATCTCCCGTTTTTTGTAGAAGCGGATGCTTCTCAGGTGGCAGTGGGAGGGGTTCTCTCTCAGAGAGAGACTAAAGATGGGAAGTTGCATCCAGTGGCATTTTATTCAAAGAAATTACTCCCTGCCGAACAAAATTATACAGTGGCAGAGAGGGACTAGCAATCAAGCTAGTCTTCTCTGAATGGCGTCATCACCTAATGGGCACAAAACATCCGGTAACAATTTTTACGGCCCACAAGAATTTACAATTCTTCAGTTCAGTCAAAGCACTAACCCCTTGCCAAATGCGTTGGTTACATTTTTTTAGTGCCTTTGACTTTGTAATCACTTATCGTCCAGGTCCACAGCAAATTCAATCTGACATACTATCACGATATGGGCATACAGCAGATTCCAAAAATGACATGCCAAAACCTCCTATTATTCCACCGCATAAAATAGTGGCACCTACTGTACAAAAAACTTTTTTGTCCTTAGTAAATGAAGAACACCTTAAGTTAAATGTTCAAACATGGTTAGCAGATACAAAAAACACCATCCATGATGGTCTTTTTTTATCATAATGCCCTCTTATATATACCAACTACAGAGCTACAGAAACAAGTGCTGTTATGGAATCATGACTCAGCCTTAGCAGGACATTCTGGGTATCAGAAAACTTTGGACAATTGTAAAAAACATTTCTGGTGGCCCTCATTATCAAAAGATGTTCAAACATATGTAGCAACCTGTCCCATCTGTGCAAGGAACAAATCTTCACACAAAGCACCTGCAGGATTATTACAACCTTTAGCTACACCTCCAAGCCCATGGCATTCCATTAGTTTGGATTTTATCACTAATTTACCAATAACCAATGGATATACTACCATTCTTGTAGTGGTAGATTATTTATCAAAGATGGCACATTTTATTCCTTTGCGTAAAATACCCACTGCGTTGGAATTTAGTACCATTTTCCTGACTCATGTGATCCGTTTGCATGGCTTGCCCTCTAAGATTGTGTCCGATCGTGGAAGTCAATTCACGTCACGCTTTTGGAGAGAACTCTGTAAACAGTTAAAAATGGAAATAGCTCTCTCCACAGCTTTCCATCCAGGGACAGACGGACAAACGGAAAGGGCAAACCAGACACTCCTTCAGACTCTGCGTTGTCTAATGTCCGATGTTACCAGTGAATGGGACAAAGTGAATGGGACATTAGCGGAATTCATCTATAATAACAGTATTCATTCTGCTACCCATTGTACCCCCTTTTATTTTTTACATGGATACCATCCAAAGGCATTACCGACCTCCATAGGCTCTTCCCATATTCCCGCGGTCACAGACCGATTAAAGACATTATTGGATATTCAAGAAACAGCTAAAATGCATCTAAATAATTACAAGAAGGTCATGAAGAAACAAGCAGACAAGCACAGAGACCCCACACCATGTTATAATATAGGAGATAAGGTCTGGTTGTCCACCAAAAATTTAAATATCCTAGGTCCAAGAAAATTACAACCACGTTACATTGGTCCATTCCCTATAACTCAGATCAAAAACCCTGTTACAGTTCAATTAGACTTACCTCCTGAGTATCCAGTGCATCCCACCTTTCACGTTTCACTCTTAAAACCACACAATCCAGAAACAAGACAAGAACCCCCACCCCCACCTATCCCCATTGATGGTCACTTGGAATATGAGGTATGACGTGTTCTGGACTCAAAGAGAATTCAAGGCCGACTCCATTATTTAATAGCCTGGAAAGGTTATGCTGACAATGAAAACTCCTGGGAACTGATCCAGCGGGTTACTAGCAACAAGCATTCATACACAGAATACTCACCTGGGCCCATTCATTCATACTACGCTAGCAAGTTCCGCTGGTGGGATCAGTTGTACTCTTATCAAAAAAATCCCTGCTACCAATTACTTTTCCTGATTGAAGAGTAATGACTTACCAATGGACCCTTTGCTAAATTGGGAAGTTTAAAATAAATACAGGCCACATGGCACTCAATCGCATATCAAGGAGGAAGCACTTTGACTATAGATCACATTAATTAATCACAATTTGACGGTCCCTCAGAAAGGAGAGGATAGAAACAGTAGTATTTTCTAAAGTTTACATTTATAGTTACCTAGAAGTGTGAGAATCAAACCCCTTGGACAAGGAGTTGGAAATGGATTCCCGGAAAGATGAAGACCAAAGACCTCCGGACCAGGTTCAGGACAGGATAGGTGACCTCTCTACCAACGACGCCTGCACCGTTCCCCTCTCTGACGCTTCGTTCCTCCTCGATTCCTCCGACTCTTCCTTCTAATGGACTCCACCGCCCCTACCTCAGGACCTCTTTGGACAGCGATTCAGTCTGCAAATGATCAGCTTGTTCTGTACGCCTGCTCTTCTGTATCTGCCAGTGCTTGAGTTTCTGATCTCTAGGAGCTAATGCTAACTAATTAGCTAATTCTATATCTATTATACCCTTCTACGCCCATGTACCTCCCATTAATGTTTCAAAATTATGGGACCACTAGTTCTGATTGGACAGGGACAGGGGGTTGATCCTCACACCATATCAATTTAATTCATTTTCTTAAGCCCATTGTTTTTAAAATACCGCCCCTCTCAATTAACCCCTTCGATGCTCGTGACGAGCTCAGCTCGTCATGCTGCGCGGTCGCGCTGTGCGCATGACGAGCTGAGCTCGTCACGACCACACCCGCGATTGGAATGTCCAACACACGAGCGGAATTCCGATCGCGGTCAAGGGGTTAATACATTTGCTTTATTTCCCACCCGTTTCCCATTGATTCTTTAATACATTTTAGATACAAATTGTAACGAGTTTAGAACATTTCAGATGAACTTGTGAACCAGGCTTTGCGACCTTGGAGGGCTTCCAAGTTGACTTCATCGCTTTCTCTGGTTAGCCTTGCAGGGCGCATGCGCAGAACCAAATGAGTTGCAGTTCAACCAAACCCAGGCCCATTTACGAACTAACAGAAAAGTCAAAGAAGAGAACATTAAAATCACAAATAAATGGTTTCACTGTATACCTCCTAATTCTACTCTATTCCCATTTAATTTTCAATATCTATCCCGCATTAGTAGCATTAAAATACCACATTATTAATTGCGACAATGCGTACGCTTAGCATGTGAGAACATTAAGCAGCTATTTTATCATGCACTGCGCAGAAGCAAAAGATTCCCTCCAAGCATAGTAAGACGTCATACCTCGTGATATGGTTGACACATGCGCAGTGAATTTTCCCGGGTTTAGCAGCCATTTTGGATTAGACAAGGGTTATTATTAGTAGGAAACACACAAGCAAGCGTCTCTGAGATACAAATAAGTGTTGTGTATGCACGATATTAATAGGACATTACATATTTTAGTATAAATTAATCACTATTGTGAGAGGATTGCTTCCGAGCAAGTCTCATTGTGAATCCTTGCTCCATCAATCCCCTTTCTGATGGCGTTTCTGAGCCATCAAAAATTTCCCACAACCAGATGCCAACCTAACATATTTCATTCACCCTTTCATTTTTACACTTTCTGTTTTGTTCGTTTCCTTTCAGTTTCTTATATAATTCACTTTTTAGGTCTTCTAATTCAACCTCATCAAATTTACACTTCTTCCCTCTTTCAGTCACTCTATATGTTCCTTTCTTTCTGCAACATTTGCACCATAATATTATTGATAATATTGTCATTGCTACTACAACTAATGGTACTAATATTTTGCCTATGAATCCTTTCCCTACATTAGCAACCCAGGTTCCAATTGACGCTATGCTATTTGTCAATCTTTCCCATACACTATCAACTTCCAGTGGTTTCAGTTCCTTCTCAAGTTTAGTAATATTCTTTATGTATGTTCCAATTTCTGCACTTTTGTCAGGAATGTAAGTGCAACAATGTTTCATCTTCAACATTTTACAGACTCCGCCCTCTTTTGCTAATACGATATCAAGAGCTAGTCGATTTTGCATAACCATAGATCTAATCGCAACCATCTCCGCATTAATCATTAGAAATCCTCCAGCAGTATCCGTTGATAAACGATCAACCACTGTAGACAATTTACATATTCTCCTTGAGTTCAGAATTACTCCCACTGAAGGTATCAATGCACCAAATATATCACCTACAATTTCTGAAAAACTAGCTCTTTTACTACGTGTTAATTCGCTATTATTTTCATTGCTCCCAGTGTTTCTTTTTACATGATATATTTTTGGAAATACTATTCCAAAATAGCAACTTCCGTACCACCATGCAGGAAGCCTAAAGTAAGCCTTATTCCCACATACATAATAAATTCCAGGAAAGACGATATCTGTTCCTCCTTTTAGTCCCCAACCTCCAAGAATCAGAAAATTGTGTTCACATACACTGGTACCAATAAAAACATTGTTATAGTCAGTTTTTAATCTATGAAGACATATTTTCCCAGTCTTTTCAAAATCTAGAGCCATAGCAGCTTGAGCCTTGCCAGGTGTATAAATACCCTCTTTCTCAGCCCATGGTGGAAGATGAGCCTTATGCTCAGATGCCTTCTGTTGGAAATTTTGTCGTCTATCCTCTACTAGGTTTAAAAACACTTTCTCTTCTTCACTTAATGAACATGTTAGATTGCTTCTATGTGCATGTGTTATATCTATTGACTTCATTGTTAAGAAAAATTCTCCCATAAACTGTGAGCCTTGACTACTAAGCACTGGGTTCAATTTCTTGCGAATAGGAACCTCTGAAAATATCACGTCTATATTTGAATAATAATATTGAAGTTTCCCTGTTCTATAAAATAAACTAGTCAATACACTACACGATATACCATAAGTCAAAGGTAAATGATGATATGTTAAACCTTCTGCTACTGACTCAGGTAATTTCATACAGACATAACAATCATTAACCTCCATTGTATCTACGTACTGAAATAATAATTTAGTAGAGACATTTAAGCTAGTATCGTTATCTGTTACCATGTGATGAAAATCTGGTTCATCCTCTGCTTCTAGTTCTACTCTGTCACTTTTCATGTTATCTATCCTTCCTTTAGTATCATTGCTATTCTTTTTATCCATTAGCATAAGGTAAGGAATTGCTACAATCAGAACTAACCATACTATAAGTACCACTACCAGACTACATATGCATATAGCACAGCATCTTTTGCAGCATTTTCGTTTCGATTTCCCAGAAACTCCGTCCTCAGCCATTTTGACTAAGAAGATTTTTCTTCTTTCTTTTCTCTTTTATCGTTATCAAGGTGGTTTCACTTCTTTTTCATACGTCAATTCTGCACTTGTTCCTTCGTCACCACTTTCGCTTGTTTCAGAACTTTCGCAATCTTCAAGAATTATGTAAGTCCAATCAGGTCCTTTGAACTTATTGTTCACAACTTTTAGTCTTTTGCTTTTTCGGTTTTCAGTTCCACTTGGTCTGTCCCAGATAAACTTGTTATTTCATTTACTTGCTCTGGATTTTCACTTTGAGTTACAATATGATATTTCACTCTCTTGATGACACTAGGCCAATGATCACCTTTTCTGGCTTTCTTTGTTTGCACTGTATCTTTACCTTTCAAGTCCTTTTCCAACAATTTCTTTATTATCAAGATGTGGCACAATTTTGTTTTCTTTACTCTCAGTTTCCCATTCGATCGGCTCTTGTTCAGGTCTTATTGTTGTTTCTTCAGTTGCCTGAATGTGAGATTCTGCTAACTGGCCTTGTTCAGGTTTGTCGTCTTCTTGCTTGAAATTTTCGATTTCAATGTTTTCTTGATTTTCTTCTTCCTGAACGTTATTTTCTTGATCTAACTGGTCCTGATCAGGGCTTATTGCACTTTGTACTTCTGCAGCCTGACCGTATTCTTCTAAACCTGTCTGTCCCTGCTCAAATTTTGTTGCTCCGTTGTCAATTTGAGCACAGCTTCCTTTCCCTATCTGGTCCTGCTCAGATTCTTTTGTAATTTTGACCTCCCTATTCTGAGCACATTCTTCAGACCTATCTGATCCTCACTAAATTCTTCAAGTTGAGCTTTGCTCCTGGTTTTGATAAAGTCCTCAGGTACATCAACCACTGGTATCCAGTCCTGACTTGTGTTCGGTTGTTCTTCGTCAGCTCTTCCAGAATCTATCACTTGCGATTCTTCAGCTGTCCAACCTTCAGCTTCCTCAGCTATTGATGCTGACCTAGGATTTCTTTCTCCAGGATCTGGCACCCTCTTGGTATGGCTTACATGAATCCAATTAGGTAGGCCTGCACATTTCACTGCTGTGTTTGTCACCAATATCACTTGGCGAGGTTCGCCCCACCTGGGTGATAGACACGTTTCTCTGGTGTGATGCTTCACTACCACCCAGTCTCCGGGGTTCAGATCATGCTCTTGTTCAGGCTGCCTGGAAACTGCGTCTTCTCCAACCTGGTGAGAGACAGAATGCACCAGATCAGCCAATCCTTTGCAATAATCTAGAACCATATCATCAGTTATGTTCAGCAGTTTATTTCCAGGTACATGAGTTTGTCTCATTGCTCGTCCCATGACAACTTCATGTGGACTCAATCCTGTATTTCTGTCAGGAATGCTTCTGAGTCCCATTAGGACAAGTGGCAATGCATATGGCCAGCCTAACGATGTAGATGCACACATCTTTGACAATCTTGACTTTATTGTGCCATTCATTTGTTCAACCACTCCAGAAGCCTCTGGATGATATGCACAGTGCAATTTTTGTTCGATGTTAAATGCAGCACAGATGACTCGAATTACATCGTTATTGAAATGACTTCCCCTATCTGATTCCAAAGTTACTGGGAAACCGAACCTAGGAATGAGTTCTCGCAACAGTAGCTTTGCAACTGTTATACTATCATTCCTTCTGGTAGGGTAAGCCTCCACCCACTTTGAAAACAGACACACTATGACAAGTATGTATTTTAATCCTTTGCATGGTGGTAATTGAATGTAATCTAACTGTAATCTCACAAATGGACCTTCTGCCTTTCCAATTTTTCCCAACCCAATTACTGTTTTTCTTCCTGGATTGTACATTTGACAAGTTAAACACCTTTGGCAAAGACTCTCTGCTGCAGCCCTAAATTTCGGATTATACCAACTTTGTCGGAAAAGTCTAATCATGGCATCTCTCCCTACATGTGAGTCTCCATGGTACATTCTGGCCATTTGGGAAATTAAACAATCAGGCATGACTGGTCTGCCGTCTGAATAAACCCATATGTCATCATCTGATCTTCTGGTACATCCTATCTTAATCCAAACCTCCCTTTCGCTTTCCTCAGCATCATCTTGCAATCGTCTCACATCATTCCATGTCTCAGGTGGCGAACACATCATAAGTTGGCAGCTGATTCCCATCTTTTCAACCTTTCGGTTTACAGCCAGCCTGTTTCTGGCACAGTGTTGAGCAATTAGGTCTGCGTATCTGTTACCGGCTACCACCCAATCATTTCCTGACTGGTGTGCGGCACATTTCACCACTGCCAATTCTTTTGGTGCTTGTATTGCCTCCAGTAATTCTTTTACAAAATGCCCATTTTTGATTGGGGATCCTGAAGAAGTCATGAAATCCCTCTGCATCCACAGTTGGCCAAAATCATGCACAACCCCATATCCATATTGACTGTCCGTAAATATGGTTACTTTTAGATTCTTCCCAATTTTGGAGGCTTTGATCAAAGCAATTAATTCAGCTACTTGTGCAGATTTGACTCCTGGTAAATAGGATGCTTCGACTATTCCAGAAAGTTCACATACAGCATAGGCTGCACTTAATTTGCCATCTTCATGCCGTAGGCATGAACCGTCCACAAACAGCTCCCTGTCTGGGTTTTTAAGAGGCACTTCCTGTATGTTGGGGCGTGGTTTTGTACACAATTCTGTGACCTGCAAACAGTCATGTTCTGTTTCATACCTAACTTCTTCACAATTTGGATCTGGTAACAGTATAGCTGGATTAACAACTGTGCACCTTTCTATAGTCACGTTTTCAGCTCCAAGGATTATTTGCTCATACTTTGTCATCCAACTAGGTGTGAGATGCTGAGTTCTGGTTCTTGTCAACAGTATTACAACAGCATGTGGGACAAATACTGTAACAGGATATCCCATCACTATTGACTCACTTTGTTCGATGCTCATACAGGTAGCAGCTACTGCTTTCATACAACCTGGTAATGCTGCGGCTACTGGGTCTAAAGTAGCAGAAAAATATGCTATGGGACGCCTGTCCATCCCATGTCTTTGCGTTAAGACTGACAGTGCACAACTTTCTCTTTCGTAACAGAATAGTTCAAATTCTCTCGTATAGTCAGGCATGCCCAGAGCAGGTGCCTCACACAAAGCATTTCTTAATTTTACAAATGCATTGGCACTTTCATCATTCCATTCAACTGGGTCCTTTGCCTTCTTTTTTGTTAACTGAATTAAAGGCTTTGCTAGCAGTGAAAATCCTACAATCCATTGTCGACAGTAACCCACTATTCCAAGAAACATTCTCACTTCTCTTTGGGTCTCTGGCAATTTCATTTGTCTTAATTATTTTTATTCTTTCAGATGTTATTCTTCTCTTGCCTTTCTCAATTTGATGTCCCAAATATTTAACTGTGTTTGTAGCAGAACTGTAATTTCTCAGGTGATACTTTATGACCCTCCTCAGCCAAATGGTTGAGAAGTACAATTGAGTCTGTGACACAATCGTCATAGGTTCTAGATGCGATCAATAAATCGTCTATATATTGAACCAAAACTGATTTCCCAGGCATTACTACCTTTTCTAGACACTTTTTCAGTATCTGATTAAAAATGGAAGGACTTTCAGTGTACCCTTGAGGAACACGATTCCACACATAAACTTTGTTTTCAAATTTAAAGGAAAATAAATACTGACTATCTGGGTGCAATGGAATCGAAAAGAATGCTTGACACAAATCAATGACGGTAAACCATTCTGCATTCCAAGGTATTTGGTATAGGATTACTGCAGGATTTGGTACTATGGGACAACAAGGTACCACATATTTTATTAATTTTCCGCAAATCCTGTACAATCCTGTATTTTCCGCTTGGCTTCTTTCAACCCCATGATTGGTGAATTACAAGGACTACTCAACACTTCTTTTAATATGCCTTGTTTTACCATCCTGTCAATTTCTTCAATAACTCCTGCTTTTACTTCAGCACTCATTTTATACTGTCTAGTGTTTGGAAAAATTGCACCTTCCTTTACAGTTATTTTGACTGGGTCTATATTTGCCATTAGACCTACTTCTTTTCCAGTAAAATCCCATACTTTTGAGTTCACTGTAGTCTTTAATTCTTCTGGTAACTCATCTTTTGTTATCAAGGAGAACATTTCATCTACCTCTGTACCTTGTTTGGCTATCATGAATTTGTAAACATGATCTTCATCTGGGGTCTGTACTGCCACACCATCCGGTGTGCAGAAAATAGTGCAATTCATTTTGCACAGTAAGTCTCTGCCCAACAAATTTACTGGACTTGAATCACACACTACAAATTGGTGCATTTCCCGAAAGTTTCCTATTCTTACTTCCATGGGTTCTGTAAGTGGTGTTCTAATCTTCTGATTTGCTACGCCCACTACTTGGATAGCTTCTCCAGAGAGAGGAAGGTCTGGGATGTCTGCTGTTCTTACAGTAGACCTGGTAGCACCAGTGTCCAACAAAAAGGTGATATCATTACCTTCTATTTTCCCTTCAACATATGGACCTGACTGATCTACCGCTAAGGATGCGCCAAGTACGCACTCCTTCTTCCCCTCTCTTAGGCACCGTCATTGCTCATTATATGAACTGAAAGGTTCCTGCAAAAGAAACTGTGAGGTTACATAATCATTCTTACCACTTCCTCTTTGATATCCGATGTCTGTACTGTGCCTTGCTCTGCTCAATTTACCCTGTATAGGTGCAGGTGGCAACTGACTTTGTAGGTTTACACCCTGCTGTGTATCATTCTGCGTCTGTGAATTTAAATTATGATTTGGGTCATTATTATTTTTAATCTTTTTACATTCGTCCTTCCAATGCCCCAATTTTCCGCATCCATGACAAGGAAATTTCTTTTTAGCCTCTTCTCTACTCATTCGTCCTCTCATTTTTCCATTATTCCCTGTGTCGACATTCGTTCCAGACTCTTTCCCTTGAGTCTCTGTTGGATTGTCTAAATTGATTCCCTGTCGTTCAGCCATTTTCCCTTGAGCCCACATCACCTTTTCTTGTAATTTCTTAGGCCTATCTTCAATATCGTCTCCACAATACTTGGCATATTTCAAAATTTCATCGATAGATTTCCCTTGCCAACACAACATGTGCTGCTTAATCATCTGACAAATCTCTGGTTTTAGACCATAAACAAATCGATACACAAACTGACTCATATTTTTGTCTCCAATGTCTTCGAACCCACTATACTGCTTGAACACCTGCAATAGGCGCTCATAATAGGAGTGTACGGATTCATTTGCTTCTTGGGTTGTTCTATCTATTTTCACCCAATCTGTTTCTTTTGGGGGAATCTTTCCTTTCAAATATGTTATCACCTGGTGATACTTCTTCATCACATCGGTTGATGGGGCACCTGTCTTGGGATCCCTAGGATATTCCTCACTAGGCCAATCAACTGTAATCTTACAATCTGTCCACAAATCCGCAGGTACCACTATGTCAAACAATCCATCCAAATCTTTCAATAAAACCTTCGAAACCTTCACAAACCTTTCAACCTGCTTGTACCATTCAACTGGTTTTTCTCTCAATTTTGGGAAATCATTCGTAAATGACAAAATGTCTTGCCTACTCCATGGGACATGGACGTAACCTCCTCCTGGAACTTCCCGCATCGGGTACATCTGTTCTACTTTCCCTGTTTCTTTCAATAAATATTCAGAGGTCGTTCTGCTGAAATGTGCCTCTTCCTTCTTCTTTGTCCATCTGGTTTTCCATTTATCTAATTCTCCCCATTTCTGTAATACTGACATTAATTCTTTAATTTGTAGTTTTCTACCAGAAACATTCATATTTTCTAAGTCTGTATCACTGAATTCGGCTCTGTATGGTCTCTGCAATACTTTCGACTTCCCTATTTCAATTCCCATTTGTAAGGCCAGGTCTGATAATTTCTCATGGAATATCTTTACATTTCTAGTTATACTCCTACATACGAACAATAGTTCTTCTTCATTGTAGGTATTCAGACGATCTACCCCTACATTTCCTGCTATCATTTCTTCTAATTCGACTTTTAATTTGTAGATGTCCATGATCTTAGGGGGTGAACTCTGTTTTTCTGTTCCCTGTGCCCACCTTTCCAGATCTTCTGGAGTTACTACTGTGGCACTTTTAGTTCCTGAAGATGTTATTATATTTACATCTTTCGAGCAACCAGGTGTGGTTCTTCTGGGGGTACTATTTGCAGATTCTCGAATAGGCAAGTCCATTAATGAAATCATAGATTCACAATCACTGAAGTGATCATCAACCATTACTACTGCTTCAGGTTTAGGAACATTCACAGGTGTAGGCATAACTAAAGGTTTGGGATAATTTACCTTCTCGCCATATAAAGGAACTACTGGACCAATGGTTACAGGTATAGTCAAAGAATCAGGATGTACATTTAACTGTGTTATTTTCTGTATTAACTCTGCTCTATTCCTGTCTAGAGCCTCTTTTTCCTTATCCTGCAATACTCTGGTTTCTGGGGGATTATGCAGTACTTGGGGTACCAATGGTGTCCTCATGACTGGTGCACTTGGAGAACATACACTTGACCCTTCCTGATACGGTGGAGGGTTCTTTAATATTTCTTCCATAAACTCATCTTCGGATTCTCCAAACCCTGTCAAATGTTTAGTCTTTTAATTGCTTTTACTCCCTATTGGTTCTTCTGTCATAAATACCGGATACAAACCTTCGGTAAGCATTGCTCGTCTCCACTGCTTCATTTGACCTTCTCTTGACTCATTCTGGTATCTCAGGAAAAATCCCAGATAACCCCTATTACTTCTGGGTCTATCGCGTTCAAATGCCTCTGTCTCCCATTCCTCTAGGGCTTCATATTGCGTTAATCTTGGTCTGGGTTCTAGTTCATTCATTCTTATTCTTAGATTTTGTAGTACTCTCCCATTGAAAGTACCATTCTCTGGAAAAGCTAATATTCCATCATCTTTTGTGTATTCTATCCAATTTTCTAACCATATACAAGTATGATAACCCCTCTCCATCATCATGAATGAAGCGGACGTTTTTGCTGGTGGAATAAGAATTCCTTCTCTAGTTTTAATCGTTTTATCCTTCTTAAAATAATTCTTGACCTTTTGTAAGAATGACATCTTTCTCTTTTCTCCGTACATTTTGGGTAAATATCTATGTATAAAATTATATTCTGCAAAACCTAAATATCTTCTGTCTGGACGGCTTTTTGTCAAAGTCGGATCACTTTTCCGCATATAATCTCCACCATCCACTAAGACTTCAACTTCTATTCTGACACCCAATCAGATTCAGGCTTGCACTTTGTCTCGGAACCAATCCTTGCGCAGATTTTCTGTGACGTCTGTCTGATGACCCCTCCTTTACAATCTGCGCTTCTCTGTCCCTCGCTGTTTCAACCAATACCAGCGCGGCACCTGTGACGTCAGTGTTACTCCTAACTACTGACCCCTCCTTTACAAGACTCGTTCCACGCCCGCTGTTTCAACCAATCCCAGCGCGGCTCTTGTGACGTCAGCTTCTACTCCTGCTGCTGACCCTCCCTTCACAAAATCGTACGCTAACTGAAATTCTTCAATACTTTTTCAATTAAGATTTAATAAACAACATAAAACATTCGCTATCGTGCCAGTTTCCCTAAAATAAAGGATAGATTTCAGATACTTAGTGAAACCTTCCGTTTATTAGACATACACTACGAGTAAAACTCTTCCGCTTACTCTTCATACACTACGAGTAAAACTCTTCCGCTTACTCTTCACTTAAACTCCAGAATACCTGCTACTCCTTCAATGTTACCCTTTCTAGGTGATATAACATCAAAATTTCACCAGCGTATTCCTTTGCTGTCACTCACTCTCACACAGAGTCCCTAACAAGTCCTGATATCCCTGCTTAACTATTTCAGTACTAATTCTGCCTGACAGATAACCTCACTGCAGTATGGCTTCCACTTACCATCCGCTATTCAATTTTCCCCGGGGAATTCTGGACAACATAAAACAAAAACGTTTGAACAAACGGATGTTAGTTTATAAAATATAAGATTCTCATTACCCAATTAACAAAGAAAAACCATCCTCTGATAACCAGAAAACTGATCCAGCGGGTTACTAGCAACAAGCATTCATACACAGAATACTCACCTGGGCCCATTCATTCATACTACGCTAGCAAGTTCCGCTGGTGGGATCAGTTGTACTCTTATCAAAAAAATCCCTGCTACCAATTACTTTTCCTGATTGAAGAGTAATGACTTACCAATGGACCCTTTGCTAAATTGGGAAGTTTAAAATTAGAAAACATACAACACAATTCATAAATTGAAATAATCACTGACTCAAAGTTTTAAAATATTTATCTAAAATTTTAGCAGAGTAAATACAGGTCACATGGCATTCAATCGCATATCAAGGAGGAAGCACTTTGACTATAGATCACCTTAATGAATCACAATTTGACGGTCCTTCAGAAAGGAGAGGATAGAGACAGTAGTATTTTCTAAAGTATACATTTATAGTTACCTAGAAGTGTGAGAATCAAACCCCTTGGACAAGAAGTTGGAAATGGATTCCCGGAAAGATGAAGACCAAAGACCTCCGGACCAGGTTCAGGACAGGATAGGTGACCTCTCTACCAACGACGCCTGCGCCGTTCCCCTCTCTGACGCTTCGTTCCTCCTCGATTCCTCCGACTCTCCCTTCTAATGGACTCCACCGCCCCTACCTCAGGACCTCTTTGGACAGCGATTCAGTCTGCAATCGATCAGCTTGTTCTGTACGCCTGCTCTTCTGTATCTGCCAGAGCTTGAGTTTCTGATCTCTAGGAGCTAATGCTAACTAATTAACTAATTCTATATCTATTATACCCTTCTACGCCCATGTACCTCCCATTAATGTTTCAAAATTATGGGACCACTAGTTCTGATTGGATAGGGACAGGGGGTTGATCCTCACACCATATCAATTTAATTCATTTTCTTAAGCCCATTGTTTTTAAAATACCGCCCCTCTCAATTAATACATTTGCTTTATTTCCCACCCGTTTCCCATTGATTCCTTAATACATTTTAGATACAAATTGTAACGAGTTTAGAACATTTCAGATGAACTTGTGAACCAGGCTTTGCGACCTTGGAGGGCTTCCAAGTTGACTTCATCGCTTTCTCTGGTTAGCCTTGCAGGGCGCATGCGCAGAACCAATGTCTCTCGAGTTGCAGTTCAACCAAACCCAGTCCCATTTACGAACTAACAGAAAAGTCAAAGAAGAAAACATAATCACAAATAAATGGTTTCACTGTATACCTCCTAATTCTACTCTATTCCCATTTAATTTTCAATATCTATCCGCATTAGTAGCATTAAAATACCACATTATTAATTGCGACAATGCGTAAGCTTAGCATGTGAGAACATTAAGCAGCTATTTTATCATGCACTGCGCAGAAGCAAAAGATTCCCTCCAAGCATAGTAAGACGTCATACCACGTGATATGGTTGACACATGCGCAGTGAATTTTCCCGCGTTTAGCAGCCATTTTGGATTAGACAAGGGTTATTATTAGTAGGAAACACATAAGCAAGCGTCTCTGAGATACTAATAAGTGTTGTGTATGCACGATATTAATAGGACATTACATAGTTTTAGTATAAATTAATTCACTATTGTGAGAGGATTGCTTCCGAGCAAGTCTCATTGTGAATCCTTGCTCCATCAGAACCAGCCTCCTTTGTCCACGCCCCTAAATTAGTTTGGCAATTCCATCTGAGATGTCAGCAAAAACCGCGCCCCGTAGGGCAGCCTTTGAGAGGGGCGACTGTTAGGAAGTGTGCCCTGAATATAGCCAGTACCCATATTGTGTATTGAATAGAATACAGAGTTTGGCCACTAGATGGAGTCAAAATGTATTTCTTATGGTGCAGTAAACATATTGTGTAACTTAGCCCAATGCATGTTTCCATACTTCCTTTATTGCTTATTTATTTCTCTGTTTTTACGTTATGCCCAGTATACTGTCAGAACCACTTCTGTATGCCTTATTTAAAAGTGGTTTACAGGCTCAGTGTATTTCAACTTTGTTCTCGTCATGTGCACGTGTCTGCCGCCTGTCATGGGTTAAGACTGTTTTTGACAGTTGGCAACGTACACACGTGTAATCCTCTCATGCGCCCCACCCATACGGCCCCACCCATACGAGAGCTATAAAAGAAGAGCACAGACAACGAGACACGCTTGCTCTCGTCATTCTGTTCCCGCTTACCTGGATCCGACAACAGCGCATCTTTCCGATGCGTCTTCTACACTCCTGCATTCCACGGTCTCCTGACAAACAGACGAGGCTTCCGGGACTTCCTACGATCTGAAAAGAGAAAAAGAATCAAGTAAGGCATTTTCAACAGTGCACGTTTCGCGCAGAGGTGCACAATTACCTCAGGTACTTTGATTTTATTTATTTAATTGAAAAGACGCTTGTAGACTTTACCGCTTGAACGAAGGAGTCCTTTCCTTCATTGTTAAAAGGCGAACGCTTTGGTCAAGTGAGTTTGGATATTTACCTAGCACCTTTGCATATCATTTCCCTCATTGTTAAAAAGCGAACCCTTTAGTCAAGTGACTTTGAACATTTACTTAATGACTTTGCATATCCTCTTCTGGGGTCTTTGCTGAAGAATTGAGCCATAAAGAAAAACAAAGAGGAAAGAAGTATTTTATCGTAGTAAGGACGGTTAAAAAAAACCAAATAACGATTGTTTATTAATGTTATACAGTGAATTGAATGTTCATTTTATGTTGTTTGTTTCGCTACAGACACTTGAAGCACAGGTCTGTGTGCTTAGCATACATCAGAAGATAGAGAGTGGAATAACTCCTATTTTGCATAGAGAGACAGGTACAATGTTTATAATGTAATGCTTCATATGTACACGGTGAAAGCATAACAAACACTAAACGCAAGTGAGTATTATAGCACTGTTATATGTATTGTATCATAGAAAATCGAGAGTCCTTATTGACCAGTACCACATAGAAGTAGTTCGCAGTCTCACAGACGGTCCCTGGGAAAGAAGACGGCAGTGTTTTGTTTCCTTTTTTATTATTTTATCCTCTTTTCCCCCTTCCCCTGGAAGTCTGTTCCTGCCTTGGTGTGTTTGAGTACATCTGGGCAGGTGTAGGCTTTTGGGGGTGTTGGGACCAGTCGTCTCATCTCTCAAATCGAACAACCTGGTTTTCAGGTGAGTGGTAACTTGACACAGGGAGGGTGGACACAGGACGTGGTTTGTCGGACGGAGATGCAGATGTTGAGCTTCTTTGGTCCACCAACACCATGGAGTCGCCGCTGGAGTGTGATGTCGTTGAGCTTGGTGTTTCAGCTCCTGTCTCCTCCAGGGCACTCCTGTCCCCCTCCGAGGCACTGGTCCCTTCTGTGTCGCTCAGCTCACGGGGACCATTCATGCCAGCTGCTTCCCCAAAGGTGTAGGGCCTCTCTCCTTCCCTGCCCTCTATAGATGCTATAATAGACGGAGACATAGGTTCAATAAAATGGCCTTGGCACAAATATATAATCAAATACAAAACCAACTCATTACACATCAGAACAGGAAATCACCTGGACAAGTATTGGCTGCATCAGCACAACCTCTGGCATGATTACATGATGTATTGACACATGACTTGTGTACATTCATTCAACATGATGCGTTTATAATGCCAAATCCCATTGCATGTGCCAACATTTACATCTCACATCCAATTGTGTGTAACTACACCTACATGCTTCCTCTCAAGCGAGCTACACATCCAATGGTGTAGTGTCACTCTGACATTTGAAGGAAGTGGCCCGATTAGGGTCACTCGGGTCACTCACGATGACCACCTGTCAGCCTTCCATACAAATGAAGAGTCGGTCAGACAGTAGAGAATACAAACCAAGATCTGTTTATTCAGAGTACGCTCAGAGCGGAGCCCTATCTGCCCAGTCGCTAAGGAGTGCTGCAGAGGGACTGACTTCAACAAGCATAACGATACATTATGTGCATTTCTGAATCAATGAAGAGACGCCTACAATGGAATTTTCCAGAAAGATGCAGCTGGACAGTAAATTACAAAGGAGTAAGTTTCGACTCTGAGGCCGGGTGTGAGAAGTTGGCCTGGCATATGCTGTCCACTAATTATAGTGGGCACCTTGCACCAGTCCAAACAACCCCTTATTGGAGATAGGTTAAAGACAACCTTTATTGAAAGCTATCCTAGTGGTAGCTATGGAGAGCAGCCTTCAGGCTAAGTCTTGAAGGAATGTAAAGCAGCTTGTTTTACCAGTCTATAATCTC
Source organism: Calotriton arnoldi (assembly GCA_963921515.1). Lineage (NCBI taxonomy): Eukaryota > Metazoa > Chordata > Amphibia > Caudata > Salamandridae > Calotriton > Calotriton arnoldi. The sequence continues at coordinate 202,100 of CAWUFW010009732.1, read as the reverse complement.
TTGAGTGACCAAATGAAAGAGCACCACACCAGGTATATATTCAAAATATATGTATTTATTACTAAACACACCCCTCTAGTCTCTTTATGAGGCCAGAGTTCGAAGTACATAAGTTATAAGTTATTTAAACACAGTAATAGCACAAATACACGTTTGGGCCCTAGGGCGTACCAAACCATATACCAATAAAGTGGTATAAGAACCACGACTGAGCTAGACACTAGGCCTAGAGCCTCTAGAAGTGCTTGGACCACAAGGAACCACCCAAGGTAGTGACACAGGGGACCCACGGGGGACGCGTGCAGTGTAAATACACAGCCGCGATACGCCGTTAACTTCTATGGAGAAAGTCGCGATCAGGAAATTAAAGAAAAGGGACACTTAAAGGAGGACTTGGAGCAAACCCTTTGAGAACTAGGTCGTTCTAGAGTCTCTACCCACGGGAGCACCGGAGTACTCTTGTTACCTCACCCAGGGAAGCCGGGTGCATAGGTGCCTTTCGGGGTCGGGTTTCGTCGTCGATTTGAATGGCGATCTGCTGCAAAGTGCTGCTGGCGACCAAGTGGAAAGTGTCCGGGTGGATCCAAGAGTGGATCGGAGATTTGAAGAACCTGAAAGCAGAGGGGACAGAGTCTGGGTCACTAGCCAGTGACCAGGAAGGCGATGAGCAGATGCCCACCGATGTCGAGTGCTTCAGGTAGGTTGACGGTCGTCTTGACTCTTCAGCCACGAGGTCCAGGATGCGTTGTCGGCGACCAGGAGCAGGATTCGGGCTGGTACCCGATGTCTGTCGAGTGCTGAGGTGTCGGCGACCGGATTGGACCCAACAAGCCTTGGCAACGGCAAGTCTCGATGAAAGTGAAGAATGACGATGATGCAGACCAGCAAGGTCTGAGGAACTCACCCAGCAAGGGTAAGTGAGGGCAAGCCTGGAGCAACCAGGGAGCCCAAGAAGAAAAGGATTGGCCTTCGTGAAGGGCTACTAGCCAACGGGCTAGCGACCGCGAAGGAGCCTCGAGATGTCGCACGTGGAGCTGGCTCACAGGACACTTGTGGAGTGGAGGCCAGTGATCTTCGGTGCAGTTGGTGCTGGAGGCTAGGGCTACTCGGAGCCCAAAGCATGACTTCGTGGGAGACTCAGAAGAGGATGCACTAGCAAATGCGTGCGGTGTCCAGGGGTCACGGTTCCACGTTACCCACGACAGCTACGGGCCTCAGCTTTGCTGGGGACTCAGGGCAGCCTCGGGGAAGTCTGGAAATCTACCTCTGGTGATGCAAAGACTTCGGCGTCCGACGGGAGCTTAGGCGATGCAGACCGGACAATTGCTTCTTTGGTGCCTGCCAAGCAGGGGAGTCACTCCTTGACCCCAAGGGAGATTCTTCTGTCCTCTAGTCTTGAGTAGAGCGTCAAAGGTCCAGGATTCTGTTTCAGAGTTTCGTCCAGGGATAATCTAAAGTCCTAAGGACTGGGTTCCTATACTTATACCAAGTTTAGGGGTTGGACTACTCTGTGGCCCCACCTATGGGTGGGTCAGGGCAGAGGGGTGGCTACACCCCTTTCCCCAGTTCGCGCCAAAGCAGGGGCTGCAAGCCCCTGATCCGGTTTGAACTGGGGTATGCACAGGGGACACCAAGTGTGCCCCCAGTGCAGGACTTCAAAGCACCCGAAAGTGCTCCCGCCCAGCCCCAATACACATTATCCTGTCTGGGGAGGTGGTCACACCTCCCTGGGACAGGAAACCTATTGTCCAGGCCTCCCCTGCCAGAGTTTCGTCCAGCAGCAGGAGGCCAGACTGGTGTCTGTGGCAGCAGCATCCATTTTGTGATGCCAGGGCTTTAGAAAGAAGTTACCGGCCACGCCAGGGTTAACATGTCTCTTCCTCTAGAAGGGTGGAATGCTACCCCCGCCGCCAGAATTGGCGGGGGGTAGTATTCCAAGATGTTTGACACCAAACACGACATGTTTCGGTGCAGCCATTCCAAAGTTAGCATTTAACGCGAGGTTATAATGCGCTTAAGAGTATATGGTCAGGCTGCACTACAAACAACATCAGAGAAGGGTCTCAGAACACTGCAGAGGGGCCCTTCTCATGCAGGGGCACCCTCTCACATAGGAACCACGCACTCTGCCTTCAGGATTGATAAGGCCTGCCATAGGAGTGACTTATAGGTTTATATGTGTGTATGTATATAGTGATATAGGTAACCTATATCACAGTAAAGGGTGCATGCACCACCTTACCCAGGCTGCAGTAGCAGACCTGTGGTGTCAGTTTGGATGGCCTTCCAGGGTGGCATAATACATGCTGCAGCCCCTGGTAGGCCTCTGAGGTACCTATGCCCTTGGTACATAGTATACCATATACTAGGGACTTATAAGGGCACTCCAGATTCCAATCAGAGATGTGCCTAAGGCACATGGAAACCTTTTACAGAGAAAGCAGATAGACTGGGGCCCTGAATAGCAGGATTCCAGTCCAACTAAGTCATAAACCAGCAAAACACCATAAAAAAAGTGGGGGCAACCATATAGTCAGATTCCACCTTCCTACACCGGGCACACATTATCTATCTCTCAAGGTTACTCTGCCTGTGCCCGCCACTAGACAAGAGGGAGAAGGCTTACATCTCAGAAGAAAGGTATGCGTTGATAAGAACAGTGCATTCATTAGTGTGGCAGAACCCAACTCTGAAGAAACATAACCTAGAGAAGGCCGTTTCTCGGAAATAGCAAAAATGAGTTTCGATCTAAATCTAAAATGGCGCCTACACACAAAATGGCGCAGTGAATGCTAACTTACGTAAAACAATACAAAAACATAATTTTTATTCCAACAGACCCTCCTTTTAGCATGAGCTAAGCAATTATTGTGTGATAATAAGAAAAACATATAGGTCAACAAACCATGAATACATTTTAGGAGCACTCCATATCTTCAGCATCTGGAGGGGAAATGGTAAGGAGGGAAGAGGTCTCGAAAATACCCTAGTCTATCTGCATAAGGTCATCGCGCTCTTTCTGAAGCATTATTGTTGCATTAGTATCATGAATTGATATTATTTTAGGAGAGAGAAGAGTGGTGCAATATGAACAGCATAAGGGACCAGACCTTTTACTATCATCATGGAGTGGTCTTTCTGAGAATTTTTCAAACCTCTCTGCTTCTGGTGAAGCATCGCATTTGCCCTTTTTTACATAGCTAGGGCCCCTCATTGGGTCGAATTTCTAGTTTTTTGATATATGTGTAATGTGAATGTGTGTGGAGTGAATGAGAGAAAATGGTAGTATAAGTGAAGGGTTTTGATGGCTGGGTTGTTTGTCAGGAATAACGATTTTTCTTGTGTCTATGTTAATAACCATTGGATTAATTTCTAAGTACTGTATTTGATTAAGCAACAGTCAATGAAATTGTAAATGTTTATTTGTATTATTTTATATATTCAGCACAAGGGAAGACACTGGACCAAAATACAGCAAGAAATCAGGATCACAGTGAAATAGATTACCTTTTCAAGGATCCAACCCCACTCACCAAACCATGACCAACTCCAATTCCCACTCTCCATTCCTTTCACATTTTCTAGGATGTCTAAAATGTGTTGGGTAATATTGTTTTCCATATTAGTTGTCCCGACTACACACTGGTATCCTACTACTGCGCACACACCACCGCTCTTAACTAAAATGAAATCAACAGCATATCTAGTCTGCTCAGAATATATTCGCATACTTTCTAATTGGGTTGTGATATCACGCAGAGCTGCCACTAAGGAATTTGACAGTATCTGTAACTTACATCCAAAATATTCTCTAACCCTTTCACTTCTAACCATAGCGGTACCACCAAAGGAAATAATGGAGGAGAGATTATACCCAAAGGTGATACCATTACTATAATTATTAACTTCTAAATCTGTCACTCCGTCACAGAATTCTGCTGTTAACGTTCTCTTTACCCACCGTATGTTTGGCTTACTATACTTACAAGGCACACCGAAAGGGAGCACCATTCCTAAAGCAACATCATCTGTGCCATTATGAACATTTGAGTAAGTACCATTAGACAAAAAATAAAATGCCGGGTGCGCATAAAGTGGGCCTTGATAATCTACAGGGGCATATCTAGTGTTCAATCCTACCGTACTTGGATCCTTCCTTTTTTCTAGAGACGTATTTTTGAACAATATTATCCCAGAACAATTGAGATACAGAAATGCATCAGTGCTGTTTACTATCGGACAACAGGCGGGATAATATCCGGCTTTTCGAGTAACTGTTAAATCTTGGTAATGCCAGCCTTCTAAAGTAATGTTCTGCTCTTTCATATACAACTTATCACAGTATGTATTATTGTCACAACCTGGATATCCCTTTCCTCGTGGCTTCCTATGATATAGACAAGGACCGGGATACCCTAGTCCAAACTCACCCCTTACCTCTACAAAGTGGGCCGGGCGGGTATACGTATAATTGACCAACGACAATGGATGAGCAGTCCATAAACTTGTAACAGATTCGGTAGGATAACAAGCTGTACCTTCTCCAAAGAATCTTTTATGTGTGTCTAGAAAAACATTACTCATGGCTGTCCTTTTAGTGCGTGTTTAAGATTTAGTACATGACGGTACATTCTGATCGCATTCCAAAACCCAAGACACCCAGCCCAAAATTAATAGTAGCAATACCACAAGAACTATACACAATACTTTTCTCTTTGTAGACCAAAATATACGTATAGGAGCAGGAGGAATCACTGGCTGCTCTTCATCAGCAACCATCCTACCAAAGGGATGCATGATAAATGATAAAGCAGAGGGAGGAAGGGACCAAAAACGCCAACAAAGAAAAGATACAAGTTCCCAGTGTCCGTCTGAGCCTCACTGGTACAGGCTCCTATTGTTCATCAAAAACGTTGGCGCTCTTGAGCACCGGCGGTGGAGCTTGCCTCTGTCCTAAGCTCGGGTTCCCACGTCGATCAGGATAAGGTACCCCCAGGGGGATACTTTTAATCTATCCTGTCCAATGTCCAAACAGTGCACAAATCCCTTCTCGCCCTAAACTAAATCCGTTGGTACTATGAAAAAGTACGCCCTAACTTACACAGTCCATCCCTAACAAATCTGACTTCCCCTTTTGTGCACCGTTCTTTAGCCGAGGGCGCAAATTATACATAGTGACTCCAAGCACAGAGGGATCAGTGAAAAGGGGCTCCTGGAAAGCCCGTATTTCCGGAGGTACTGCTGCATTTGTATTTGTATTTTATGGTGCTTGTAAAGCGCATCAATCATCCTGAGGGACATCACGGCGCAAGGAAAGAATGCATGTGCTAAGCGGCTTACTCTTTACCTAGTTTAGATAGCTTCAGTATCCAGGAAAGAGAGTGGTTTTCAGTTTCTTCCTAAAGAGTACATGGTCCTCAGTGAGGCGTAGATCGAGTGGGAGATTGTTCCATAGGGCCGCTGCTGCTTTAGAGAAAGATCTGTCACCCATTCTGACCTTGTATGTACGCTTGACTGAGGCAAAGGCCTGATAGCGTGATCTTAAGTTCCGTGAAGGAGCATGGAATTCTAGCCTATCTCGTAGAATGTAAGGGCCTGTTTTATGCAATGTTTTGTGTGCAAAACAGAGGATCTTGAAACTAGCTCTCTGTCTTACTGGTAGCCAGTGAAGCTCTTTTAGGCAGCTGGTAGCCGAGCTAAATTTCTTTTTATTGCAAATTAACTTTGCAGTGGCGTACTGAACTATTTGAAGGCGGGTGAACAAATAATCAGCCATTATTATTATTTTTTTGAATTTATAAAGCGCAAAACTGTCACCCTACGGGTATCCTGGCGCTGTGACTTGCCCAGATGACGTTGTGCATAAAAAAGTCTGTACGATATGCTTTGTGACACTAATTCTTAGGAAAGAGCCACGTTTTTAGGCTCTTTCTGAATGGAAGTAAAGATTTCAATTGCCTGATATTCAAAGGAAGGTCATTCCAAAGTCGGGAGGCTGCTACCCCAAAGGCTCTGCCACCTGTCCTAGTTTTCTTAAATCTGGTGGTGGTTACCAAATGCATACCTGATGATCGTAAATTTCTCCCTGGAGTATACCAGGTAAATCTCTCCTGCATAGATATTGGACCTAAGTCATGTAATGCTTTGAACACTATGCATAGAGATTTAAAATGAATTCTCTCCTTTAAGGGCAGCCAATATAGCCCACATAAAGAGCATTTCCGTAGTCCAGCCTGCTTAAAAACAGAGCTTGAGTCACCAACTTTCTGCATTTTAAGGGAATCCAAGGAAAAAGTCTTCTGAGAAGTTTTATGGTGGCGAAACCTTTTCCGCAGAACGTGTGGACTTGTTTTTGCATGGATAAGGTATCGTCGAAGATGATGCCAAGATTTCTTGCAAACTGCTTAGGTACAGGGGCGGTGCCCAAGGCCTGGGGCCACCAGCTGTCGTCCCAGACTGTACGGGCTCCCCCGAAGAGCAAGACCTCCGATTTATCGGCGTTTAATTTTAAGCAGTGTTTGGTCATCCAACCTGCGAGTTCTGATAGGCAGTTTATAAGGTTATTCTTAGTATCGGTGTTTGTCAGCCGATTTGTGAGGGGAATCACCAATTGCGTGTCGTCAGCATATGAGCAGATTTCAAATCCCCATTTCCTGCTGACGTCTGCCAGAGATGAGACGTAAGCATTAAAGAGGGTGGGGCTAAGGGTGGCTCCCTGGGGAACCCCATACTTAACGTCTTTTGGATTAGAAGAGCAAGATCCCATTTGTATTGTTTGTGTTCGGTCTTTTAAGAAGGATGCAAACCAAGCTAGGGCTTTATGACAGATCCCTTTTTTGTGCAGAATTCGTAGTAGATGAAAGTGGGAGACAGTGTCGAAAGCTGCACTGAGGTCTAGTAGAATCAGAGCTACGGCTTTTCCCTCATCGACAAGTGATCTGATGTTATCAGATATGGCTAACAGGGTGGCTTCAGTGCTGTTATTAGTCCTAAAACCCGTCTGTGAAGGGTCAAGCAAGTCATTAGTCTCTAGGAAGGTAGTCAATTGTTTGTTTACTAAGTGTTCCAAAACCTTGGAAAGGTATGGCAGCTGGGATATGGGATGGTAGTTCGCTGGGTCATGAATTTTTTGGCCTGCTTTTTTTAATAATGGGAAAACCACTGTTTTCTTCCATAAGTCTGGGAAACAGGCTGATTCTAGGGATCCGTTAAAAATTCTGGTGACATAAGGGCATAAAACAGACCCGAGTTGTGAAAATATATAGTGTGGGCAGGGATCCAGTGGTGATCCTGCTTTGACCTCAGACATTGCTTTAGCTACCTCCTCTTCTGTGAATAGAGTCAGAGTGTCTAGTTGGGCTTGGGCCAGGGGGTTGGATGCTAGATTTTCCCAATCAATATCGATATCTTCAGATGCGTTGTCGAAGGACGTGTACATTTTTGACACTTTATCAATAAAGAAATTATTGATCAATTCACAGTTCTCTGTCGTGGGTTCCATAGTTTGTGTCAAGTTAGTGGGATTACAGAGTTCTCGAATGACCTTGTATAGTTCTTTAGTGGAACTGCAATTATCTTAGATTCTTTTTGTGTAATAGTTAGTTTTTGCCTTTTTCAGTGCCGTATGGTAAGTTCTTAGATTGGTTAGATAGTTTTGTCTATCATCGCTGTTTTTGCAAAGTCTCCATTTATGCTCGAGAGATCTGCATTTCCTTTTTGTAACTTTAGGTCTGGTGTGTACCATTTTTCCGAGCGGGATTTATTAACTGTGTTGCCAACACGTTTGGGGGCGCATTGACTTAATGATTTTTCTATTTCTTGTTGTAGGTGCAATACCGATGTGTTAACGGATTTATGGTGCTGTGTAGGGTGTTCATAGTGAGTAAAGTGGTTGGAAAAAGACTCCTGAGTGACTAAATTCCAGGCTCTTTTACATGTCTGATATGTTGGTTCAATTCTTGAGTGCTTGTTTGGGAGGCTGATTGAAAAGGAGATCAAAGCATGATCTGTCCAGGGCACTGGTTTTATCTCAAGAATGTTAGTGTCTTTTATGTTAGTGAACAATAGGTCCAGGGTGTGTCCGGCTATATGAGTTGGTTCAGAGATTAACTGGGTGAGTTGTAATATTGCCATATCGTCATTCAGTTGTTTGACCCCAGGATTTGAGATATTTTCATAATGTAGATTGAAGTCTCCAGTGATTAAAAAATTGTTCTGTTTTAGGCTAAGGGGGAGAAGTTGAGAAAGTAGGTTTGTACTTAGTGCGGGATAGTAGCCGGAGGGGTTATAAATAACTGTCCCTCCTAGTAATAGGTGTTCTCTTTCAAATACTGAGAAGTCTAGGACTTCAAGCGTATCTACTTGAGTGGTGGTGGTGGTAATGCAGGAGAGGTATTTTTTATATAAAATAGCTGTGCCTCCACCTTTCTTGCCTTCCCTATTCTGTTTTAGAATTTTGTAATCGGGTGGTAGGGCAGAGACAATGTCAGGCGTGTTGTTGTCATCGAGCCATGTTTCCGTAATGAATGCTTAATCTGGGTTTAGCTCATTTAGGGTTGCCCATACTTCAATACTGTGTTTTGGGAGTGATCTGGAGTTGAAATAGATACAATTTAGGGCTTGGTTATTGGTCTTAGTGGGAGTCTTAGTGGCTGTCTTAGTGGGAGTTGGCTGAGCATCGTCGCTTATCCATTTACATTTAAGGCAAGTGAGAGTTCCCTCTAACTTAGTTGGAGATAGTTTAGTTTGGCACATGGTTTTGTCCTCTCTTGCCAGTTCAAGGAGCCTATTTCTTGAGTAATTGTAAGGTAGTGGTGTTTTTGGTGTGAGAGGACCAGGGGTTTCAGCACTTCATCATTCTCCTCATCCGTTTTGGTCCAAGTCAGCCTGGCATCACTGAAAGGGACAAACTGAGGCACCTTCTCACACTCAGAGTCCCCTACTCCATCTTTCGTCCACTGATCATAGGGCAGAGGGAGAGGAACCCTCTTGCAATGGGATGTATGAATCCAATTCTTCAGACCAGAAACTTTGATGGATGTGCGGGTTGCCAGCAAGACTTGGAGTGGCCCCTTCCAACGCGGCTCCAAACTCTTCTTCCGCTGAAAATTTCGAACCAGTATGTAGTCGCCGGGCTGAATGTCGTGTCCGGGCCCCTCTGGCGTAGCTGGTAGGGCTTCCTGGACCTGTTGGTGAATAGAACACACATTTTCAGTTAACTGGCATAGGTAATCAATCAACAAGGGGTACTCAATATCAGTAAACCGTCGAGGACGCGGGACGCCCCAGACATTTGCCGGGCGCCCAAACACGACCTCATACGGTGATAATCCTGTCCTAGAATGTGCTGTAGTTCTTGTTGACAAAAATACTAATGGTAAAGCATCTGGCCACTGTAACCCTGTTGTCTCCTGAATCTTTGCCATTTTCAGTTTGAGAGTACCGTTGTACTTCTCAACCAAACCTGCTGACTGCGGGTGGTTTGCAGCATAAAACATCTGTTTTATGTGCAAACCATCACAAATTAACTGAATAACCTTAGTATTAAAATGACTTCCGTTATCACTCCAAATCAGATGGGGCAAGCCGAAACAAGGAAAGAACTCCTTCAGGAGTACCTTTGCAGTTGTAACGGCAGTATTGTCTTTAGTGGGATAAGCTTCAACCCATTTGCTGAAAGCACAAACAACCACCAAGACATACTTCAAATTATTGCACCGTTCCAGTTCTATAAAATCTATCTGGAGGACTTCAAAAGGGAAAGTAGGTGGTGCATAATTGCTGGGTGGGGTAAGAGTACCTTTGCCAGGATTGTACATCATGCACACCATATAATACTTCATTAAATGTGCAGCAGTCTTCGAAATGTTATCATTCTGCCATACAGGGTCTAACAACTTGCAAATACCCTTAGCACTAATATGGGCTGGGCCATGGGCCATCGTAACTACAGGGAAAACATATGCATCTGGCAACATCCATTTCTGCTTCCCTGACTTGTCAGTCCAACATACTTCATCGTTCAATTGTGCCGTACTTTCTTGCCATAATGCTAAGTCTTCTATTGTGGCCTCACTTTGTATCTCCTTCACATTCTCAAGTGCATCCTCAAACTTAGTACCTTCAGGCACCCACCTAGTGGGACCTGCTACAAACATTCTTTTCATTTTGGTCCGGGCTGTTTCCTTAGCTGTCTGTTCGGCAAAAGCATTTCCCCTACCTACATCGTCAGTAACCTTTCGATGGGCACTACACTTCACTATAGCCAATTTCTTAGGGAGCGTCAAAGCAGACAGAAGCCTCAATATGAGGTGCCTGTGCTGAATCCTGGTGCCATGTGAAGTAAGAAACCCTCTCTCTGCCCAGAGTCGCCCAAAGTTATGTGCAACTCCAAAGGCGTATTGGCTGTCAGTATAAATATTGACAACTAATCCCTCACTCAATTCGCAAGCTCGTATCAAAGCAACAAGCTCCGCAGCTTGAGCTCATTGGTAAGGAACTTGTGATGTCTCAACTACTGTACGCAGTGTGGTAATAGCATATGTAGCAGTTGTAGTGCCATCTGGTAATTGAAAACAAGAGCCATCGACATATAGTTCCCCTTGTGGGCCAGATAAGGGAACATCAGCCAGGTCTACCCGTCCCTGCGTCTCTTCTTCCGTTCGGAAGATACAATCATGTTTATCAATCTCATCATTCTCAGAAGGGAGGGGCAGTAACATGGCTGGATTCAGAGTGGCACATCTTTTAATCGTGATGTGGCAAACAAAGTTAATTCATAGCCAGTCAGACGTGCACTGGCGAGGTGCTGTGTCTTAGTCTTATTCAAAAGCGTGTCCACAGCATGGGGTACCATGACCTTGAGATCAGTATCAAGTATGAGTCCAGCTGATTGTCTGATAGATACGGCCACAGCCGTGACAGCTCGGGAGGGCTCTTGCGACAGGGTCACGTACAGCAGAGAAATAAGCACACAGCCATTGCTTATCTCCAAATTTTTGTGTTAAAACGGAAAGCGCGCAGCCAGCCATCTCATGGACTTACAACACAAACGTTTTTTTTATAATCAGGAGTGCCAAGTACTGGAGCCGAACAAAGCACAGTTTTCAATTGCTCAAAAGACTACTGACAGTCGGGCGTCCAAGGCAGTGGCTCATGCACATCTTTAGTGGTTAGAGCAAGCAAAGGTTTAATTAGTAAAGAGTAGTTAGGTATCCACTGCCTACAGTAGGAAGTGATACCTATAAAAGCGCCCACATCTTTCTGGGGTTGCGGAACGGACATCTTAACAATAGTACTGATGTGCTCAGGAGTCAATCTCCTGCCCTCCTTCGACAGTAGGTGACCTAAATAGGTGACCTCCCGTCGACAATATTGAAATTTAGAAAGAGACACCTTATGTCCATGTCGGGCCAAATGCAACAACAATTTAACTGTACTGTCTTTGCAACCTTGTTCTGTGTCAGAAGCGATGAGTAAGTCATCAACATACTGCACCAATACATTACCTGAGGGAAGCGATAGGGAACCAACTGACTTTTTAAAGCTTGACTATAAATACTTGGACTTTCAGTATAGCCTCGAGGAGCTCGACAGAACCTAAAACTCCTACCAGCTAGTGCAAACCCGAACAAATATCTGCTATCCGGATGAATAGGGATACTAAAGAAAGCATTCTTCAGATCAATAACAGAGAAAAACCAGTAGAGGGAATCATTGTCAAAAGAGTGGTAATGTCAGGAACCACTGGAAACTGAGGGACCACTATTTTATTAACCTTGCGCAAATTATTCACAAAACTGTAAACATCTTCATGGTCATCAGGGGAACCTGAAGGCGCCCTTTTAAGAATTGGAAGAATAGGGCTATTGCAAATATTAGCAGTTGTCTCTTCAACCACTCCCTTCTTAATCAATTCCTGTATAATTTGCAATAAGGCTTGCTCTCCTGCCTGCGGTATTTTATACTGAGGGATACAGGGCAAAATAGCACCATCCTTAACCTGTATCGAAACCGGAGATATCTGCAACAATCCTACATCTGTGTCGCCTGTTGCCCACAGAGTGGGTGACACATCTTTAAACTCAACAGGAAGGGGTGCATCTTTGGACAAACACTGCTTAGCACATGCTACATCTGGACCCATTGTCATATAGACACCCGCCGGAGAACAATAAATTGTGGTATGCAATTTCTTCAACAAATCCAAACCCATCATATTTACACAAAAATTAGATATCAACAAGAATGGCGAATCCACAGTAAAAGGACCAATAGTCAACGTGAGATGTTTTGAAATGGGGCTTACAACCGGTACACCAGAGAAACCAACCGACACATTATTATGGCCAGACAGAGCCGCAGGGACCATATTTTGAGAAACAGAACCGTTTGTCGCACCTGTGTCCAGACAGAGCCGCAGGGACCATATTTTGAGAAACAGAACTTTTGTCGCACCTGTGTCCACCAAAACTTCCTTTCTTGAACCTTGCAGTTCTGCTGTTACATAAAGACCACGCTGGTCTACAGGTATCGGAACTGGTCCCTCACTCTACCCCTGGCTGTCCTAGCTGTAAGACATCCCTGTCACTTCTTCCATGTCGTAATCATCATGGTAATACTGTCCATCACGAGGGTCATCAAAGTAATTATTATCAAAACGACCCTGTGAGGCAAAAGCATTCTGAGCCCTATCTGCCCCACCAGCTCCACGACCCCGTCCACGAGAACCTCATCCTCTCGAGACTGCTACCTTCTGCAAAAGCACAGGACAATCGCTACGCCAATGTCCCTCCTCTTTACAATACGCACACTGATTCGTACCCAAAGGCGTAGTCGTTGGTTGCCTGCCAGTGCGTGGAAGCTGTCGAGCAGGACCACCAAGTCCTCTCGCATTCCCTCTAAAAGCTTACTGTTACAACACCTTTGTTTTTAAATCCTTATGTCTCTTCTCTGTCCTCTCCTTTTCCTCATTATCCCTATGTTCATAATACTGTGCCATATTCAAAATAACAGAGGGAGGGAGGTGGACGAGGTACTCTCAGAAGCTTGCAATCGAGTTGCAATTTCAGGAAGCAAGTTAAAAACAAATCTATTGACAAACAACCGAACACCTCCCTCGACGGACAAATCCTGTCCACTATAGTCCAAAAATGAGCCTTCAAATCTAGTGAAAAAATCAGACACGCTCTCATCTTTCTTTTGTCGACAGACCGGCAATTTATCCCAATCCACCTGTCTTGGCGGGATAAGAGAATGCATATACGTAATTATGCAACCTGGCAGCACTAAGATCTCCGCTCGAGGCTTATCACCGGGCTTCCTTTCCTGATCCCATGCCTTAATCTGATCCCAAGTACCACCCAACTCTGGAACATGATCTTGAGTATGAAACTGCCTTCAAATATCGACCGGAACAAGAAGACCAAAGAACATTTCGATATCAGCAAGAGTCATCACTGTGGAAGAAGCAGCTTCAGTCAGTTCTTTATAATAAGCAGTGGGATTCTTCCTAGGATCTGCCTGAGAGAATGGATGAGTGCATGAGTAGTGCCTGAGTGAATGATAAGTGCAAGGCTAGTGCCTGGGTAATTGAATGAGTGCATGGGTAGTGCCTGAGAGAATGGATGAGTGCATGCCTAGTGCCTGAATGAATGGTTGAGTACAAGATTAGTTCCTGAACGATTGGATGAGTGCATGGGTAGTGCCAGAGTGAATGGATGAGTGCATGCGTAGTGCCTGAGTGAATGGATAAGTGCAAGGCTAGTGCCTGAGTGATTGGATGAGTGAAAGAGTAGTGCCTGAGAGAATGGATGAGTGCATGGGTACTGCCTGAGTGAATGGTTGAGTGCAAGAGTAGTGCCTAGGTGATTGGATGAGTGCATGGGTAGCGCCTGGGTGATTGGATGAGTGCATGGGTAGTGCCTGAGTGATTGGATGAGTGCATGGGTAGTGCCTGGGTGATTGGATGAGTGCATGGTAGTGCCTGAGTGAATGGATGAGTGCAAGGCTAGTGCCTGGATCATTGGATGAGTGTATGTGTAGTGCCTGAGAGAATGGATGAGTCCATGCGTAGTGCCTGAGTGAATGGATAAGTGCAAGGCTAGTGCCTGGGTCATTGAATGAGTGCATGGGTAGTGCCTGAGAGAATGGATGAGTGCATGCGTAGTGCCTTAATGAATGGTTGAGTGCAAGGTTAGTTCCTGAATGATTGGATGAATGCATGGGTAGTGGCAGAGTGAATGGATGAGTGAAAGGGTAGTGCCTGTGTCATTGGATGAGTGCATGGGTAGTGCCTGAAAGAATACATGAGTTGATGGGTAGTGCCTGAGTGAATGGTTGACTGCAAGAGTAGTACTTGAGTGATTCAATAAGTGCATGGGTACTGCCTGGGTGAATGGATGAGCACATGTGAAGTGCCTGAGTGAATAGATGAGAGCAAGGATAGTGCCTGGGTGATTGGATGTGTGCATGAGTAGTACCTGGGTGAATGGATGAGTGCAGGGATAATGCCTGAGTAAATGGATGAGTGCATGTGTACTGCCTGAGTGAATGGATGAGTGCAAGGGTAGTGTCTAGGTGATTGGATGAGTGTATGGATAGTGCCTAGGTGATGGGGAGAATGCATAGATAGTGCCTGAGTGAATGGATGAGTGCATGGGCACTGCTTGGGTGATTGGATTAGTGCATGGGTAGTACTGGTTGATTGTATGAGTGTGTGGGTAGCGTATAGGTGACTGGATAAGTGTGATTGTGCGCCTCAGGAATAGGATGATACTTTTCAAATACTCTAAAAGATTAACATTATTTACATTAGAAACAAATAACATATAAATAAATTATAAACATTACTGCACTTTATCATGCATATTGTATTATGTACTCTTACCTTTCAAGTAATTTAGATACATCATTCAGCAAATCTATTTCTGAGTAGTATTATCCTAAACTGCATTAAAACTGTTTTCAATATTGAACAGTACTTACTATAAAGAAGAGAAAGAAAAACTGTTATTTAATGATAATATATAAAAGAAATTATAATATTATACTTTTGAAAGTACAACATTCATTTAGAATTAGATAACATTCTCAGTTTCCCTTTTTTGCTGTTCTCAGGTTGTACATAACATCACCATACACAGTGATTTCAATGTAGCATCATCATTGAACAGAAGGGGAAAAACAATCAAATTGATTGTAGAAAAAACTCCAAAATCAGCATTATCAATATGTGTCGCTATGCGTTTTCCTATCTACACTTTGTTAATCACTTCTTTCATCTACATTAACTCTATTATATAAACTATTTGCTTTTAAACACAACTTTCAAAATGTTATATCTATTAGGCCAAATAATAATCAAAATACTAATTATAAACACTAATAGATTGCAGTGCTTTCTGTTGACATCTTCCCAAATAGGCCGAATGATGTTCTCAAAACTTTTGCTGGAGAAATAACATACACAAATTTGGTAATTGAGAAGGCAATCTACCTTTGAATTCCAGGTGCGCATCATTGCAATGTGTCCATCCTATGTTACACTTTAAATAAACAGTATAGTGTCCAGATGTTGCAGTAGGTCCTTCATGAAAAATAATAGCCACTGTTGTAAAAGTTCTTCCTGAAATAGATTTTTGACTTCCTTTAAAATCTGTTATTTTTGTTTCTAATTTTCTTCCATTTGCTCTACAACGTTGTAACATTAAAATGACATATTTCCCAAATCTTTCTATATGTAATGTAGACAACATCCCTGATCTACAATGTGAACATATTATATCCTGATTTGCTATTTTAATAAATTTGTTAAAAGGTACTGATTTGCAGTCTGGTATTGTTAAGTATAGGAATCGTTCTGTTTGTCTTTCAGTGGTAGAAGTAAATGAACACTCTTCACACTTATGGTTCCATTTGTAACTTAGTCCAAATAGGGGAGAGGAGTTGGCCTAACGGCTAGGGTGATCGACCTCGAATCTGGGGAACTGGGTTTGAGTCTCGGCAATGACGCTGAACATCCTGTGATTCTGGGCAAATCACTTAATCTCCCTGTGCCTAACAAAAATGAATGTGTCCTCATGTAATGCAACTGGTGCTATGTAAAGCGCTCTGATACCCGATTCAGGTCAAGTTTGCGCTACATAAAACTCTGTAAAATAAAAAAAAGTTATCAATGTGTAGCTTCGTGTTCTAATATTCCAAGCATGAGCGTTAGAAATTCTTGTGCATCTTGTTCTATGTTTAGAGTAAATGTCAATGAACCAATATATATATCTAAAAGATGCCGATTGGCAGAAACAGTATGCATTTTACTTCTGTCACTTACCAACTGTTGAAATAAATAATGTAGTGCAGAACAAAATCTTTTTTCATGATTTTTCATGATTTCATGATGAAGATGTGGTAAATGAAACACAACATTCAGGATCATATTAGCACAACAGGTGTTTTCCAACTGGTATCCTACAATGTCATCATCACTTTCCACTTTCTTTGCTTTATACCTTCAACTTTCTCTTCAACTGTTTTCTTATTTTGAACCTCACTTGAATGTTTGATATATTTCCATTTTGGACACACTATACATTTCTCATATATTGGATATTCACCTAAATGAGGAGCATAAAGTCTTCTTAAACGATTGTACTCTCTTACACAATTTGCATCAGCACTAACCTTTTTCTCATCAAAATCTATCAAATACAGACCAGACAATGTTCTTACTCGAGACAATGCAATGTATGCCATTCCCTCTTTGAACACCGTACTTCCAATATTTACAAAAGCTGTGTCTATACTCAAACCTTGAGATTTATGAATAGTTACTGCATATGCTAGAGACAGAGGAAACTGTTGTCTACGAACAAACAAGTCCTTTACAAGCAAAAAATGTACAACACAAAGCTTAATCTGATCAAATTTTATATTTAAAAATTCTATTCCATCTCTATCTTGAAAATGTACAAAATCAACAACTTTTCCCATTGCTCCATTTACTAATCCTTCTACATTCAAATTACGCAGCAAAATTACTCGACAGTTTTTACATACATGTAAACACTTTTCTAATCCTGCAGCTTTAGATACAGACTTTTCCAAAGAATCCAATTTAGCCTGTAGTTTCTCAGTGAGAAGAATTGTCATTCCCTTGTGTTCAATTTCATCAATAGCTTTAATTTCCAGAATGTATTGTTTTTCCAGTTTGAGAAGTTGTTCATTAAATGTTGAACACTCTTGCAGTGTAGGCATTAGGCAAACTATAGGCTTGTTTTCTATAAGCATATTGTACATTACTTCTGCGGCTGTTTTTTCAGATGTATACAAGGTCCTTAATAGCCAACTATCTAAAGCTTGTTTACCATGTTCCGTCAACATACTAATTCTTATGTCTTTAAGAATATTTCCATAATCTTTATCACTTGCTTGTCGCATATTCTTAACAAGTTATTTATATTTAAAGTTTAACCAAATATTTACATTCCCAGTACTTTCCAAAGATTTCCTTGTTTCATCATGGAGAAGTGTTTTAAAAACAGATTGTCCTTTAACTGGAGTAAGTTGTAGTAGGTCTCCAAATAAAATTAAATGTTTACCTCCAAACAGAACATCGTAATCTGTTTTTAAAATCTGTTGCATTCGCAAGTGTACAAACGCAAGCATTAAGTTTAGAACCATGCTCACCTCATCAATAATTAAAAGTTTTAGTTTCTTCAGTACCCTTGAAACTTCATAACAAGCTTCTCCCGTTAGCTTTTGATATTCCTATTTTTTATCATGTTCAACAGGTAGCATAAGTAATCGATGTAAAGTAATACCTTTAATGCTGTGTGCTGCTAATCCAGTTGGAGCTGTTACCACACAGGATAAATGTGAATCTGTAGTTTTGTGTAGATAACTGGTCAAAACTTGAATTAAGAAACATTTTCCTATTCCAGCTTGACCACTAATGTACAATAGAATAGGTTTAAATGATGAACATTGGCATTCTTTTTTTCATGGAGCAAACCATGTTCTACCTGTTGTTTGACTTGTAGATATATTTCTTTTTGTTCAATATTTAGTTGTTCCTCTAACTTTTCAAACTGAATAATATCCTGTTGTGCTTGCTGCATTGCAGTTTTTACCTCATTCATGGCTATTGCTGCTTCATTTTCAATAATTGGTTTTCCAGTGGAGCTTGAGTCAGTGGACCAGAACTTTGACTGCTTGGTGAACTTTCTCTAGCTATTTCAGCTGCAATAGTACTCTCTTGTTCAATCTCATTATTTAACATTTGTAAGTAAGTTGGAAAAATCGTACACTGAATGCTGTCTTAAGTTGCATTAAAAGAATCTTCATAGCAGCCAAAATCTCCAAGTAATTCTGTTTCATTACGCCAAGGCTTGAACAGTTGTAGAAGTGCTAAATAGAAAAATTCTCTCTTATCTACAGTTTCACAACTCAGTTTTTCTGTGGTTAATAAGATTGCTTTTGACATGTTTCACTAAACATCCATCACATCCAATTACTGCATATTTTTCTTCTTTTATATTTTCTCTAACATTCTTTTTAAACCTATAATGATGAAGTATTTCATACAGACATAGGCTTCCAAGATGTAGACTCCTTTTGGGATAGTATGTATCCAACATATTAGTTTTGAAAATATTAGTACTTTCTGGCTCATACTGTGCTAAGTATTCAGGGGCAGATTTACATGCCCCTTGCGCTGCCAGTGCGTCACTTTTTGTGACGCACCGGCAGCGCATTTTTCTGCCCCATATTTAAAAGGACAGGAAAAGCCACCCTGCGTGGCTTTTCCTGTCCTTGTAAATACGGCCCCTTTACATGCAGCACTTTGCGTGAAAGGGGCATTCCATGGGTGTTGCTGTGGGTGTTCCCACGCAACATGAATGGAACCAGACACATTTCCAGATTTACAAGAAATTGTAAATCTTGAAATGCGTCTGAATGCTATGCCTCCCCAGGGGAGGCGTAGGGAGGCCCAACGAGGAGAAATGTACTCATTTCTCCTCGCTTGTTTCCTCTTTCTATGCGTGCCGCATTCTGCAGCACACATAGAATGAGGAAATGACCTCTAATGATTGTTTATGTACAGGAAGGTGTCCTTTCCTGCACATAAACAATCCTTTAAATTAATGACGTTTTACTAGTTCTATGTGTGCTAATGCAGCACACATAGAAGGTGTAAAATGCCATTTCTGATTGTTTATGTGCAGGAAGGGAACCCTTCCTGCACATAAACAATGTCCCCACGACGCAGGCATCCTTGCACCACGGTGCAAGGGTGCCTGTGCCGGTGCATGGGCATGGGCAGTCAGTGCACGGGGAAGCACAGAGATGCAACATATTTTTGTAAAGATGTTGCATCCCTGTGCTTTGAAAGTGACTTAGTGCGGCACAGCAAAATGGCTTGTGGTACGCACTGAGTCATTTTCCTTGTAAATCTGGCCCTCAATTTCTTGTAAAGATTTCCATACTCTATTTCGTGTGAAGGCAAGATCCAGACTTAGCCAAATGATCCTTCTTGACTTTGCATATAAACTGGCTGAGCTCAAGCGATCTGAACATTCATAAGATCCCATCTCTCTATGGCAAAGCATTTTCAAGCTGAAGCTGTACAATTTCTTGCTAAGGTTCTTTTCTGCTGAAATTTCTTTCCACATTTCTTTCATCTCGGTCTTTTCAGATTTTGTAATATATGATGTAACATAACGAGCAACAGCAATTGAATTATCTGCAACATACTGAATATCCATGTTTGCATTCCACATTTTCAAAATAACTGGATTGTAGTCATTAATGTACTTTGAAGGTTCTGTTCTTTTTAAGTTGTACTTATTCTTGAGAGATTTTCGAATTATGGTATGTCTTACTGCTGAGAAAAAACTATTTACTCTTTCTTTAGAAATTATATAATGTGGGAATCCAAAACGACATTTTGCATAAAATTTCCCTTTACATTTGTGTTTTCATCTGCAATCCACATCTATGACTTTGAAAGCATAAAACTTGTTTCCTCAAGCTGTTTTCTCCTCCTTCACTTGGAATTGCACATGTAACATACTGTTCAATGAAAGACAAAACAGTTTCATCACTATCTGTTCCAAATTTTGGTGCATTCTTTACCACAATAGCATGTGTATATGAGGAACACCTCTAGCTTG
Organism: Calotriton arnoldi; assembly: GCA_963921515.1. Taxonomy (NCBI): domain Eukaryota; kingdom Metazoa; phylum Chordata; class Amphibia; order Caudata; family Salamandridae; genus Calotriton; species Calotriton arnoldi. The sequence goes on along the minus strand of CAWUFW010009732.1, from coordinate 181,932 downwards.
GCACTCTTTTTGCCAAAAGAAATCAGTTACCTCTCCAAGAGGTGGAATGTTGTTATTGCAGATAAATGACTTCATAGCTTGAATTCTATGGTTAAAATACCTGCAGACATTTACAGGATCCAAGAAATAGAGTTCTCCAGCTGTCTTCAAATCAATGTTTTTAACATTTGAATTTGCTTCTCGTAGGAATTCAAGTAAATCATCCCATGCATATTCAGCACAGCTAAGTGTTGAAAACCAAGTAGGTGTACCTAGGTTTCTTAACATGCATTTAAGTTCACCATGACGACGATACCAATATTCATTGGTACCACATTGGCACGCCATCAAATTAATTAACTGAGATTCTACATTTTCATCTCTTTGTTCAACTTTGTCCATGAGCTCTTTTGCAGAAACATGTTGAAGATGAACTCCTGTTTTTAATATATGGTTCACTACATATGAAAGTGCAGACAAATCACTTTCAAACAGAAGATGAAATATATATGGAATGCACTGCCGAAATCTTGGATCTTCGCACTACATTCTTGTTGATCGGTATTCTGAAGCTGGAATCCGTACAGCTCGCTCATCAAATCGTCCGCCTTCTCCAGTGGGGAATAGCTGTGGAAAACAACGAGCTTCTAAACTTTTTTCCCATACACTTATGGGAGTTTCCTTTGCTTCTTTCATTTGAAATAATTCAATACTATTTCCTATAATTTCTTTCGAATGCAGAGGATGTATCGTATAATGTTCATAAATCTCTTCAGTCCTGGACTTGCCCACTTTTTTTATTTGGCCACTTGACATTAGTGTTTCATCTTGTAAGCATATTACTTGTTCATCAACATTTACATTCTTATAATAAATATTATTCTGTACCAGGTATAATGCAGCCTTTTGAGGTTTATTAACATCTACAAACTCTTGCCAGATTTTCCTACTATTTTTTGGTACACCATTTACTAGAATAACTACTGGCTCATTTCCTCTCTCTCTACACCAACAGTTTCAATGTTCTTCTTAAAATCTAAAGGTAAGTACACAACTCTTCCTTTGATACCTTCTTGCAAATCTGTTAATGGCAGCTTACCTGTTTTAGGCTCCATATGAACTATGGCCTGAAATGGGTGTACATATTGAATAAGAATAGACTCATATACTTTTAAATCTGCAAGTTCCTGAGGAATAGGTACCAACTCTAAGTTGTTATGTACTGCTCTTGCTGGCATTTTGTTTTCTTTTAATTTGTTGTAACAGTACTTACAAATAACTTGATCAACAGCCAAGTCAAACTGACTTTATACAAACAAACACAAAATTGCTGCCACTTATCATTGTTTTCCTTTTCACTTTTTAAATATAAATCAACCTTCCTAGTTTGACTTCTATAATGAGTACGTCGACAACAAGAACAAATATAGTTTGGTTTTTCAGACAAAACTGTGTTAAACTTTGTAAAGAATAGAGCCTACTCATTAGTTTACTATTTCCTCTCTTTATTTATTATTTTTGACAGGCACATGAGCCGCCTTATTTTCGACTGACCCTGGATTGAGGAGGGTACAGTTGCAGAGAAATCAACGAATAGCTCTGCCTTACTACTTCTTCTATCGACTTTTGAGACCATTTTCTCGCACAGTCCATTCAAAGTACCCAAGGTATGCGCCAACAGTTGCCCTTACACTTGCTGTTCTGGGTCTGCACATTGCTAATTGGCGGTACACTCATAGATACACTGGGTGACCGTTCTTCCTGCCTCTTTACAATCCCCTTGCCTTCCTCTTCTCTTTCCTTCCTTGTTTGTTCTCTGTGTGCCTGATTGACCTCTTTTGACTCATGATTTTACTTTAACTATGGAAAATAGGCCTTGCCAACAATGCATTAAACTATGGCAATATATACGATTACATACATGCCTAATATCAGGCCTTTTCTAATGTTATGCCTTTGATCAATTTTCCTTTTCCGTTATGATCCACAACTCTATTTTAACTATGGAAAAATGGTCCTGATAACATTATACCAAACTTTGGCAATACGATACGATTGCAAATATTTTCAATGCTATACCTTTTCTAATTTTTTGTAATTCTTTAACCTTACTGTGCTTAAGGAATGTGGCGGCTAGTATGCCCTCGAACCTTGGTAGATTCATGGCTACAAGCTTGATTTTAAATGTCCTGTTAGTTGTATTATATTTGTTGTTATTGTTTCTGTCCATTCGTGGTTTTTCATGTTGTATTATACACTTTATGTTTTATATACATTGCAGCCCTGATGAAGTCCATAACCTGGACGAAACGCGTCAGCTGTTTGGCTGCTGTCTTTTAACCAAAAGAAGAATAAAGAATTTGCTTATTTTGTTACCCTATGGATGGACAGAATTTCTTTCTTTGCTTGTTGGTGGTGCACTCCACATTGGTGTTATAATTGACTCTTGGTCTTGAAGACTGCTCCTTGGGAACAGCAGGAGCGGTGGAGGGGCACACGGTTTGAGCAAACAGGCTCCGAATACTGGATCCTTTGTTTGGGAGATTATATTGGGGGAGGTGCGTCACATGCACACTTGTGTGTATTGGCTAGGCTTGTTGTTCCAATTTTGAGGTTTACCTGTATGAGAAGCTACCAGGTTTTTAAGCTAGCATACTTAGATGCACAACACGTGTCATAATACATGTACAAGTAGACACATACCTCAGTCACGAGAGCAGGCAGAACTTTAAAGTTGACAAAGTGAACTTCCCATTTCAAACAGACACCTAAATTTATACGGCCTACTTCAAGTGTACCTTTCCAGAGAATTATACGAAGTACCCTAGACACTAATCCCTCTGACAACATGTGTTAAACCTCACTTTTCTCTTGCAGCTTCACTTTTCACCGACTACTCAAATGTCACTGTTGTAAGTCTCACCATGTTTCTGAAGGCATCAGCGCGTGTGTCTGTGCCTTTTCCTAGTGACATGATGCATAAAAAAACAAGTAGAAATAGTAGAATACCTGTGTTTCACACAGCATGCTCTCTAAATTTCTGTGGAAGACAGTGTATGTATACCTTTCTGCTCATATTAAGCTTTCTGCCTCTGCAACCGAATAATGGAGCAGAACTGAGAAGATTCTACACCTGTATGAGAAGCTACCAGGTTTTTAAGCTAGCATCTTCAAATGCTCAGCACGTGTCAGAATACATGTACAAATAGACACATACCTCAGTCACGAGAGCAGGCAGACCAATAAACTTGACAGAGTGCACTTCTGATTTCAAGCAGACACCTACATTTCTACGGCCTACTTCGAGTGTACCTTTCCAGAGACTCATACGAACTAGCCTAATCACTAATCCATCTGCCAACATGTCTTAAACCTCACTTTTCTATGCAGCTTCACTATTCACAGACTACTCAGAATGTTGGGTCTAGCCAAATGTAAAACAGCAACCCTTCCCATGTCACTGTTGTAAGTCTCACCATATTTCTGAAGGCATCAATGCGTGTGTCTGTGCCTTTTCCTAGTGACATGATACCTAAAAAGAGACCTAGAAATAGTAGACTACCTGTGCTTCAGACAGCATGCTCTCTAAATGTCTGTAGAACAAGGTGTATGTATTCCTTTCTTCTCAAAATACAGGGTGCATGGGTAGTGGACAGTCTATTTGAGGGTTCTGTGACACTTGTGTAGGTAAGACATGTCTGCCTCTGCGACCGAATAACGGAGCGGAACTGAGAAGATTTGTGCACCTGTATGAGAAGCTTCCAGGGTTTTAAGCTAGCATATTTAGATGCACAGCACGTGTCAGAATACATGTACAAGTAGACACATACCTCAGTCACCAGAGCAGGCAGAACTTTAAACTTGACAAAGTGCACTTCTCATTTCAAACAGACACCTAAATTTATATGGCCTACTTCGAGTGTACCTTTCCAGAGAATTATACGAAGTACCCTAGACACTAATCCCTCTGACAACATGTTTTAAACCTCACTTTTCTCTTGCAGCTTCACTTTTCACCGACTACTCAGAATGTTGGGTCTGGCCAAATATAACACAGCAACGCTTCCCATGTCACTGTTGTAAGTCTCACCATGTTTCTGAAGGCATCAATGCGTGTATCTGTGCCTTTTCCTAGTGACATGATACATAAAAAAACAAGTAGAAATAGTAGAATACCTGTGTTTCACACAGCATGCTCTCTAAATTTCTGTGGAAGACAGTGTATGTATACCTTTCTGCTCATATTAAGCTTTCTGCCTCTGCAACCGAATAATGGAGCAGAACTGAGAAGATTCTACACCTGTATGAGAAGCTACCAGGTTTTTAAGCTAGCATCTTCAAATGCTCAGCACGTGTCAGAATACATGTACAAATAGACACATACCTCAGTCACGAGAGCAGGCAGACCAATAAACTTGACAGAGTGCACTTCCGATTCCAAGCAGACACCTACATTTCTACGGCCTACTTCGAGTGTACCTTTCCAGAGACTCATACGAACTAGCCTAATCACTAATCCATCTGCCAACATGTCTTAAACCTCACTTTTCTCTTGCACCTTCACTATTCACCGACCACTCTTAATGTTGGGTCTAGCCAAATATAAAACAGCAACCCTTCCCATGTCACTGTTGTAAGTCCTGTCATGTTTCTGAAGGCATCAATGCGTGTGCCTGTGCCTTTTCCTAGTGACATGATACATAAAAAGAAACCTAGAAATAGTAGAATACCTGTGTTTCAGACCACATGCTATCTAAATTTGTGTAGAAGAAGGAATATGTATTTCTTTCTGCTCATAATAAAGGGCACGTGGGTATTGGAAGGTCTATTTGAGAGGTTCTGTGAGACCTGTATAGGTAAAACATGTCTGCCTGTGCGACCGAATGATGGAGCAGAACTGAGAAGTTTTGTGCACCTGTATGAGAAGCTATCAGGTTTTTAAGCTAGCATCTTTCTGATGCACAGCACGTGTCAGAATACATGTACAAGTAAACACATACCTCAGTCACTAAAGCAGGAAGACCTTTAAACTTGAAAGAGTTCACTTCCCATTTCAAGCAGACCCCAAAATGTATACGCCTACTTCGAGTGTACCTTTCCAGAGACCCATACGAACTAGACTAATCACTAATCCCTCTGCCAACATGTCTTTAACCTCACTTTTGTCTTGCAGCTTCACTATTCACTAACTACTCAGAATGTTGGGTCTAGCCATATATAATACAGCAAGTCTTCCCATGTCACTGTTGTAAGTCTCACCATGTTTCTGAAGACACCAATGCGTGTGTCTGTGTTTTTTCCTAGTAACATAATACATAAAACCTAGAAATAGTAGAATACTTGTGTTTCAGACTGCATGTTCTCTTAACTTGTGTAGGAGAACATGTATGTATTCCTTTCTGCTTAAAATACAGGGCACGTGGGTAGTGGACAGTCTATTTGAGGGGTTCAGTGACACCTATATAGGTAAGACATGTCTGCCTCTGCGACCGAATGATGGGGCAGAACTAGGAAGATTTGTGCACCTGCATGAGAAGCTACCAGGTTTTTAAGATAGCATCTTCAGATGCATAGCACATGTCATAATATATTTAGAAGTAGACACATACTTCAGTCATGAGAGGAGGCAGAACTTTAAACTTGAGAGAGTGTACTTCCCATTTCAAGCAGACAACTAAATTTATGCGGCCTACTTCGAGTGTACCTTTCCAGAGACCCATAAGAACTAACCCTGGGCGGAGTTCGCGTAGCTGCGCTATGCGGAGTCCCGCGAAGTTGCAGAAAAACTCTGCACGCTACGTGGAGTTCCGCGAGCATGCGGAGTTGCTTGTTCCGCCCGTTCGCGATGCGTTTTTGATGTTCGGGAACGTGTATTACATGTTCGGGGACACTTATTGCATGCTCGGGGGGGAAATATCGCGCGAACTTCACCACGTGGTCGCCAATGGTTGCGGCCATCTTGTTTTTAACTTTTTGTTATGGTTCTGGGCCTGTTTTTCTATCCTCCCTATATCTTTTCAATCCTTTGTTTCTAGAAAAAAAATTCTGATCTTTTTTATTTATTATCTATCCCTCTCTATTCCTGATTGTATATATTTTTTTTTCTTTTCTACTTTTTGTGTGTTTTTTAGTGCGTTTTTCACTCTTTTTCTATTACTTGCTTTCTTAATTGTTTTTTACTTACTTTCTAATTTCCTATTTTCTTTTCCACCCACCGTCTACCCAGAACCATGGTGAAGAGTCTTAAAAAGATGAAGGGCCAGGGGAAGAGGTCCACGAGGAATGAGAGCCGCGATTGCCTTCCATTTCGGAAGGCGGCGCCCACAAGGGGTGCAGCCACGGGCCTTATTCTCCAAGGTGGAGGGGGCCGCACTGTTTTTTTTTTGTGCAGCGCCCCCTCCCCTTAACCCTGGCAGCAGGCGGCAGGCCTGGGTCCGGGTACTGGCTCCGGGAGCGTCACCGGCGGTGGGAAAGGGTGCATCGGGCAGTGTTTCGCTGCTCTGGGGTCCGGCGCACCCATAACCAATTGACACACCGATGGTCCGACAGCCTGGACCGGGAGCAGGACCTGCTGGACCTGCTAGGTATTGAGGTCCCGGGGCTTGGTGAGTAGCTAATTATATTTCTATTGAGTTCTTCTGTTCTGTGTTATTGCGAATATTACTTTTTTGGCAAATAGCTAACATGCTGCTGCTGCATGCAGGTAACTTATGTTTAAAAAACTTATAATATGAGATTGTTACTTCCAGACAGGTGCTCAGCGCTACTAACTAATCGTACTTGTTTGCAACTTTGCGCTCTCTTGGGCTGGTTATGTAAGAGAGAGGTTAGAGAATTTAAGTTAGGTAATGCAGATAGGAAAGGCTCCGGTCCTTTCCTTTGTCCTGTCAGGCTGTCCTGTCCTGTCACTAAGATAGTGGTAGTAGGTAGTTAGTTAGTATTATGTAATTTAGCGGCCTGCGTGACGCGTCCTCTCATATGACTTCAGTCCTAGTAGAACCTTTTGTAGTTTGTATAGTGAGTGAATAGCAACGAACCAATTTGGGGTATGCAAAAATGCAATATGCATGCATCCATCTATGCATTAAGAAGAATAAATGCAGACTTAGTAATTGGCCCGTCAAAGGGGTTGGAGTTGAGAATTTTTTTGCAATTCATTCCAAAGTCTGGAATAGGCGGGCTAGATATGTTTAGGATTCAGGAATCAGAATTGAACTGTGGAATGATAAAGATAGGATGGTCCGCGACTTCGATACTAGTCTAGTACTAGTCGATCTGACTCAAAGGCAAGCAAGGACGCATGGGTGGTGGTTGGTTAGTTATATCTATGACTAATGTATGTTGTCGGTGAAAGGTTTCTGATAGCCATGTTTGGATGGATGGATGCCTGGATGGTATCATAGTAGGCGAGAAGAAGAGTCAGACTAGATGAAGAGAATGTAAAAGAAAATTAAACCGTGCCAGAGTACCAAAGCCAAGGGTGAAGAATAAAATAATGCTAGAAGAGCAATGCAATGCTAAATGAAAAAAAAGCCCTGGGAAGAACAAGGACTGTTTTTTTGCAAGGTTTTTTAATCTGATTCAAAGGTTTGAGGTTGTATTTCAGAATGGAATACTCCCTTGACTCACAGTAGTTTGCAAGCACAACATATATATTGTTGTGCATGACCATAATTATGTACCCTACCCACCCATCATCAATCGCCTCCCTCTGACTCCGAGGCCCACTTCCGCTCCAGTCCCTACCCATGTCATTTTGACCGTGTCAGCCATGGGTGGCCTATCAGCTGCATGGTAACTACTTACAAATCAGTATGTCATCATCATCATCACATGAGTGACGTGATGTCGTGCCTTATATCATCATCATTCATAAGCATGTCATGTTGTGCCTTATTGCAGTAGTCAGGGTGAAAGTGAAATTTAGCATTTGCCATTGATTTAACAGAGTATGGCCGTAATGGAAAAATAGATAATTGTGTAGTACAGCTGCCCCACCTGCAGACAGTAGTAAAGTAACGTGAGTCTGCAACACAAGTATGTCTGTCTAGGGCACAAGCTGACTGAGCTGGCATGACTACAAGATTAATTGTGCTAAACAAGAGAGAGAAGAAGAATACTTGTCTACTCCATAGAGTACTGTCTAGTGCTTGAAAGTCTAATCATCACATCCAAATCTTAGGGGCAGAGGAAGTGAGGAGGATACCACAACTGCTAGTGCTATTGTGCCACTATAATTTTTATGTGTGTAATTTTGTGTTACTGTTTTGCTAAGAGTATTGGTTACAATTGTCTTTTTTCTTTCTTGATATAGCTACTCCTTCCCAACCCAACAGGCAGGTGTTAGCAGCCAGGGCCTGGCAACGGAAGCTGGAGGCCATCCGGACAGAATATCGTCAGCTGGTTGTCCTGGCGGAGGAGGCAGAGGAGGCGGCAGCTGCAGCTTCCTCTAATGCCCTGGGCCCCAGCCAGGCCCCCCAAGTGCCTCCGGTGATACGGCGCCATGCTCTGGTAGCCGCCCGCCGCCCATCACATTCATCATTATCCACTGCTGCCCACCCCTGTTGTTCCTGCAGGAATTTTCGGCGCCGCATGCTCTTCTGGATGGCGCACCTAGAGGCCAGGCTAGTGGAGGTCCTGGAACGCACTTGCTGGCACCCCCACCGCTAGACCTCAGTCTTCGACCCTTGCCCCTTTTTTAATCTGTTTTTGGTGGGTGGGGTGTTGGGAGTTGGGGACAGTTGGGGTTTTCTTGAACTTCTTGACTTGGACAATCATGGACAAATTTACTGGACATTGGTTGGTGTTAGGGAGAGGGGTGGGTCAGGTCAGTGTTGTGGGTTTCTTCTTCTAGTTTATATTTGTTAGGGTAAAAAATTATTTATAGTTTTACAATACATATGATGTAAATCTTTTCGGGGGGGTTACTCTTTTACGTCGCCTTGTTTGTTTCCTCCTTTTGCTACAAGGCCGCAGCCAGTTTTTTAAATCTGCCAGTATTGTAACCCACCAACAGATAGAAGCAGTACTCTCACTTGTCCTACTACTGTCAGTCTCTCCTCCTAGTCTATGCATTCTGCAACTAAAAGCCCTTTGTAGTATGTACTGGAAAGGATGTGGCTGTGTGAATTAATTAATTTTCCTAGTATAGACATTATTGCCTCCCCCACACTTCTTCTCTTACCTGTGATTGATGTTTAGGCAAAGCGATGGCTGCATGGTGATTGTTTTGGTTTCCTAAGGTGCCATGGTGGGTGGTGGTAGCAGTAGTAGACAGTTGCATTTGCAAAAAAAAGAAAATGAGACAGTCAGTCACCTGAGGGAGACTAGGGAACGAGTAGTAGAAGTACAGTACACAAGAAGAAGACTGCCAAACAAGAAACCATGATAATGAATGATAAGCAATGCTAAAGTAAGATAAAACATAATGGTGAAAGGGATAGCCTAGTACAAGTTACAAACGGAAGTTGACTTGACCTATGAAGTGGACAAGCGTATCCTTTGGTGTGGAAGGATGAAAAATCGATGCCGGCAATTAATAATTATGATGGGTTAGTTATGTTCCTCTGGAAAAAAAATTGAATAGCTAATACTGAGCATGGGAGGGCAATCTAATCTATATGTTGCCAGTGTGGCCGACATATATATATATAACTTAGAGCAGAAGAAGATCCTCGCCCTGCCTTGATTTAGTGTTGCTTTCACCACATCTGCCCCAGCAAGTGTGTGAACAACTATTGGTGTAAATTTAATTTAGTCACACCTCAATATTATAAATCACAAAGCCCGGGGGAAGAGGGTTAGGGTTTGATGAATGGTTGGGAAGGGGTATTTGAGGGAAAGGTTTGACAAAGACAAACACTACAACATGGACAACACACAATCTTGGCAGACGACCATCATAAATCTGTTAAGGGAGAAAAAGAATATGCATGCATGATGATGATGACTAGATGATGATGAGTAGTACTAGATTAGGACTAGCCAGCCAAGATGACGGACGCACTCTAAAGAGGCTCCGTCTCTCGGCCCGTAAATTTGTTATTTCTCCTGTGCAGCGGTCGATCTACTGCCGTTGCCTTTGGTCCGATGGGTCGGCAGTGATTACTTGGTGGTGCACAGCAAGTTTTGGGACGATAGATACTGTCCATGTGGAGTATTGCCGTCTACAATGCGTGGCCGCTGAACAGCAGTGAATGTGACCGAGCACTGCTGGGCGGTGTGCGCACGCAAGACCCGAGGCTGGAAGAGGCCGAGTGAGCTGACGACGCGGCGTGTCGTCATTTGCTGAGGCTGCGGATACCCCATGAGTCGTCCCGTGGAGTTCGCCCCTCTACGGACTTCACTATATACACTGTGAGCCCGGATAACCAATTTATGAACATGCCGGCTGCAAAGTGAGGGACGGGACGCGTTTAGCTGGGGCTCCGCCCTACCGCTTGTTCCACTGTGATCGGTTGTTCTTCCACGGCGGGAGGAACGACCTGTGGAGCGGTGCAGCCCCCAACCCCCCGTGCATAACTGGAGGCACTACCCGACTGCCGATCCATTGTAGTGCCTGTGGTGAAGCCTTTCGTGACGGCAGTTTGCTGTATCACATTAAAGCTGCATCGCGTAGCACTGTCAACGAGGCGGACCTGATTGTGCCTTCGCTCCTGCCTTTGCGCCACTGTGCGGCCTGCGCTGTTCACCCGAGACGACAGTACGACGGACCAGCGGGGAGACCCTGACCTCCCACACCTGCACCGCCCTAGCGACACGGATTGCTGTGGTGAGTGGCGCTGTGTCTTTTGGGCATGCTGATGGTGCTGCAATAGTGCCCGCGCGGTGCAATTGCGTCCGACAGCCGGCAGGACTGTTTTTGCGCCATCGGAGGCCATCGAGGGCAAGTGGAGATCCACGTTGTTGCCACCGGTGAGAGGAGAGGTGTGCAGGCTTATTACTGGAGGTCTGTGGGGAGGGGCTGGACGGTTACACCGGGTTACTATAGGCTGTGAAGGCCCAACTGAGACTGAGCCCTGAGAAGTGCTACGACCTGGAAGAGAGGAGGAGAGAGGTCAGTGCCTGTAGGCATTTTGACGTGACACTTGTGATTGTGGTGTGCTTTGTCTACACTGACGTTTGATAACCCTTGGGGTGGTCAGAACAAGGGAACTGGAGTGCAATCATCGGCTGTACGCACGTCATGTGCTAATGGACATCAGCCTTTAGCACTCCATTACTAATACCCACATAGTCCCTTGCTGCAGAGAGCCTATGTGACACTGCCCTGCTCTATACCTGTTGGAGCGGCTGCAGTAGTGGTGCTTTCCCTCCTTGCGACGTGGGCAAATACTCACTGTGGACTACCACTTAATCCCAGCCAGCGACACCCTTCACTTCTTACCACTATGGGCAAACCCCGCACTGGTGCAGGCGTGTCCTCCACGAGATCAACGTCGGGCCCAGCTCACTCTGATCAGGAATCTGAAACTTCGGACACGGCGCGGCATTCCAGCCTGGAATCGAAGATAGATTCCGTGTTGCAGGTGGTGACTCAGATCGGCGAAGCACTAACGCAAACCCGCACCTCGCTGGAAGGCCACATTGATAAGGTCACGTCGGACTTCACGCTTCTTCATGCAGATCATTGCAAACTGGCGGAGAAAGTTGCCGACCTGGAAAAGGAGGTGCAGGAGATTGCACCAGCAGCCAATGAGTCGACTTCGGATCTCCGAGCCCTCACAGCTCGACTTCACACGCTGGAGCGCAGGATGGATGACGCGGAAGGCCGCTCTCGGCGGAATAATGTACGCGTCGTGGGGCTACCGGAGGGCACGGAAGGTGAAGATGAAGTGGCATACACCGAAACCTGGCTGCAAACCCTGTTACCTGCAGGAGTACTTTCTGATTTCTTTGCAGTGGAGAGGGCCCACAGGGTGCCATCGAATTGACCCCCGCCCGGGGCAGGGCCACGTCCGTTCCTGTTTCGTCTAATGAATTTCAAGGACAGAGACACAGTGCTCCGAGAGATTCGAAAACTGGGCTCGGTCAAGGTGGATAATTTGCAGGTTCTTTTCTTCCCAGACTATGCCTTAGGTGTGCAGCGACAACGGAGCACTTTTCTCGTAGTCAAGCGCCGACTCCGGGAGTTGAACCTGAAGTACTCCCTCATCTTCCCGGCTCGTCTAAGGGTGGTGGCGGATGGTTCGGCACACTTCTTCAGCAAAGCAGAGGATGTCTGGGACTGGCTGGAAACCAAAGGACATCACACATCGCCGAGTAACCGGCAGGGAGCTACAGAACGACGAGCGGGTGGCCGGGGAGGTCGCCGCGCTAGACGCCAGCGACAGCCTACAACATCACAAGCGCAACTGACAGCTGCCCCTGATCGTGAGCAGACACTGCGAGAACGGCGGAAGGCATTGCAAGCAGTGTCCGATATGGAAGAATGGCGGAATAATGCTGATGCAGATGCCTCATCCGAACAATCCGTGAGCAATGACAATTTGCAAACTGTGTGGCAGGTTAATGAGGACTCGCAGTCCCTCCCGAATGTAACACCCCAGACTGTGGACGATTTAATATAAGTTGTAAATCATGGACACGCAAGTATAAGTTTACAGTAACATTTACTTATCGCTATGTGATTCATGTGGTCCTTGCATGTAATCTACGCCTCTTCCTCATCAGCATGCTGCATGAAACATAATCCACGGCCAGGCTAGTGTAGGTGTATGCACGTTCTGCGCTACATCACGTTGAACCGCTGCGCAAACATTACCTATGGATACACCGGGCCCGAGTCCGCCTACCCCCATTCACTGTGGGTTCTAACCCGCCCCCCCTTTTAGTGCGTTTTACACAGCGAACACTGCCGTGAGTTGCCGTATGGCGCTGTTGTTGGTTTGGGCGGGTGCATGTTGTTGCTCCGCTCTCTCCCAGTTGAGCTGTCAGAAGCTCTTTCCCGTTTACCCTGTTCGTGTTAAGATTCCCGTATACCCACTGACATTGCAGACACCTCTGGTAATCACCATACTCTCACCGCTCACGTCTATTGCTGTTACTGGTGCGCTCTTGCATCCCTGCTTCTTTCTCCTGTACCTTGCAGCCGCGAAGTACCTGATGTGCCCTTACTTAATACCCTACACGGCACTTACGCTGCTTGCCACTCTGCCCTTGCAACGCATCCCATGCCGCACACTAACGTAGTGACCTGGAACATCAGGGGGATCCACACGCCTGCACGCAGATATGCGATATATTCCTATTTGAAACGGCATGCTGCGCATATCGCGTTTCTACAAGAAACGCACATTTCCCAGCCGGAGATTCGCAAATTGCAACAACGCTGGAGGGGCCAAATATTTGCCACAGGGTATTCCGCTTATGCGAGAGGGGCCCTGATATGGGTGCGACCCGGGACCCACTTTGAATCTGAAGAGACACTACTGGATAACTATGGCAGATATGCGATTGTTAAGGGTCGTCTGAATGGTTTGCAGGTGGTGCTCGGCTCCATATACGCCCCAAATACGGAGCAAGCCCTCTTCTGGCACGCGCTCACGGGCCTGTTGTCACATTGGTGCAATGTCCCCTGGCTGTTGGGGGGTGACTTTAACTCAGTTCTTGACACGACGTATGATAGATCATTCCCACCACTTCCACAGACAGCAGCGACCTCCAATGCTAGACACTTAGGGGAATGGTTAACACATTGGGACCTGGCAGATGTGTGGAGAACCCTCCACCCGCAGGCACGACTTTACTCTTACTACTCACATCCCCATGGGCTACATGTCCGTATTGACCGTTTTGTTGCAAGCACGACACTCCTTAGACACTGCGTTATGGCGAACTATTTGGGAAAGACACACTCAGACCACAATCCACACATCATGGCACTGCAAAGAGAAGATGATGGCCCCATCAGCCACATTTGGAGGCTCCAGCCCCTTGCACTGGAAGAGCCCCCCATTCAGAGAGGCAGTGGCCACTGCACTGGAGGACTACGTGCGTAATGAGGGATCGGTCGCGGATGTTGGGGTCCTGTGGGACGCAGGGAAGGCGGTAGTTAGGGGGCACTGCATGGGTGTGAGCTGGTGTCTTCGGAAGCAGCTAGATGCCGAAGTCAAACAAATAGAAGAGGTTCTGACTCGCCTCGAGGCAAACCTAGCGCAGGGCGCTACTGTCCAGCCAGAGATAGATGATTGTCGTCAGCGGCATATTGCGGTACTAGAATGATTGCGCTGCTTAAATTATGCGTCTCATGCTGCGTGCACCCACTCGTCGGCGGACAAGGCAGGTAGACTGCTGGCACGCCTGATCCGACAAGAACATGCCCACACAGCAATCTTGCGACTGCGATCTGTGGTTGGACCGCTACTCATCACACAGCGAGACATACACAACGAGTTTACCGCACATTACACTAGGGACTACCAATCTACGCACAATGCAACACCTATAGACATGGAGTTATATCTTGCACCCCTCCACTTGCGCCACATCACGGCTGAACAACGTGCTGAATTGAATGAGCCGCTCACATTATTGGAAGTGCATGCTTCCATTTCCTCACTTGCTACCGACAAAGCGCCTGGGCCGGATGGCTATCCGGCTGAATATTATAAGGCATACCAGCAGACCCTGGCACCACGACTCCTTGCAATATATCTAAATGCACAGGAAACTGGCAGCTTACCAGATACACTATGCGATTCTTTGCTGGTGTCCCTTCCCAAGCCGCATAGAGATACGGAACTGATCGGGTCCTACCGGCCGCTAGCGCTTCTTAATGCCGATTATAAGGTATTGGCAAAACTACTGGCGAACAGACTGGCCCCGTTGGTGCCTCAGTTAGTTCACGCAGATCAGAATGGGTTTGTGCTGGCACGCAGTACATCGTTGAACCTACGTCGTTTTTTTAGAGTAGCGCATTACTCAAGGGTCAACTGGCCACATGCTGGGTGCCTCGTTTTAGATCTGGAGAAGGCCTTTGACACTCTAGAGTGGGGATTTTTATTTGCGGTGTTGCAGAGGTACGACCTCGGTGAGGGGTTTCTGAGTCTCGTCAAGCTGTTATATACGAACCCAACGGCCAAAGTTAGGACGGGTCACCATGTCTCACAGCGGTTTCCCATTAGGCGGGGCACACGGCAAGGGTGTCCACTATCTCCTTTGCTGTTCGCACTGGCGCTCGAGCCATTGGCGGAAGCACTTCGTAGCACGCAGGTCGAATGGGGGATGATGTACATGCGGTATCGTTATATGCTGATGATTTACTTATCTATCTTCGGGATGTTGGGCAGTCTTGCAAGTCGATCGAGCATACCCTAGATCGATTTGCTTTAGTATCCGGGCTGAAGGTGAACTGGGACAAGTCCTGTCTATATTCTTTTGCGGATTCTGTCCCGGACCCACACTTACTTATTGGCGGTAGGCCAGTGCACTGGCAAACGGCGGCGTTCCGATACCTTGGAGTACATATATATCGTGAACACCAAGATCTTCTTGAGGGTAATCTGTTCCGTGCCATCACGGCGGTACGGGCACAAATGACCTTTTGGAAAACACTCCCGCTGGCAGTCATGGGCAGAATAGCATTAATAAAAATGGTGGTTTTACTGCGGTTGCTTTATTACTTCACAAACTTACCGCTATATCTCCGGTTGCCTCTATTCAGGGACTTGGAATCGAACATACGTCAGTTTATCTGGCATAGTTCGCGCAGCAGGGTAGCACTGACCAAAATGTACCCGGCGACCACTCAGGGGGGCCTGTCATTGCCTAATATGGAACATTACTACTTGGCGGCACAGCTCCAATGGGTGGCACGCTGGCTCAGTGCGCGATACCTCGGAGTAACGGCGACACAGACACCTGGAAGCACCCAATCTCAGATAGTGGCGCTTTTCCACCCTAACAGGAAGGGTGGCTCACCTACGCAACTATTGGTAAAGGTGGCTTGTCAGTGCTATCGCCGTTGCCTTCGCCTCGGCTTATACCTTATGCACCATCTCTGCCCCTGTTAGGCACCCCCAGGCGACATCGGGCGATATCCAGCGCGGAACTCACATCATGGGAAGAGGTGGGCGTAATAACGGTTGGCGACTTATATAATGATGGGCAGCTTGTCCCCTTCGAAGACTTAGCGGAGAGCTATGGCCTCCCGCAGGGTCAGTTCCTCCTTCATGCTGCCATGACTCGCACTCTGAGCACACACCGGGAAAATATGGCACAGGAACCTGCCACGCATCTCACAATACAATATTTACACGAGTTGGGAATGGGTCGTCACCTCACTAAGTGGTTTGCGGAGTCACTCAGAACACACACAGCGCCGCAGCTGCTCTCTTTGCGTGCTCATTGGGAGGCAAACCTTCGAAGACCCGCCACAGATCGTGAATGGTGTAGCATGCTTGAGGTCCCCACGCGCATTCCTCGCAAAATGCGATTTAGACTCATTCAGTATTATATATTGCACAGGGCGTACCTTACGCCGGCAAAAATAAACAAATATTTTAATCGTACAGACACCAAGTGTGCCAGATGTAACGAAGTGGGAGTGGACCTATTGCATGTGTTGTGGTCCTGCACGGCTATACAGCCGTATTGGGGTGAAGTTACCAGAAAGCTAGCGCAATGCACGGAACGGATAGTGGACTGGATGTGGGAAGTGTGCATCTTAGGACTTTACCACAGGTCTAGGAGACATAAAGTTACGTCCAGATATATAGATCTAGGACTGGTAGTGGCAAAGCGCTTGCTCACGCGCCGTTGGAAGTCCCCCGACCCCCCGGTGGCTAAGGCCTGGTTTCACTCCCTCCTGTGCTGGGCACAGGCGGAGAGTGTTCCACTGCACCGAGAAGGCGCGCTTGGGTTGCGTTAGCAACCATTGGCATCAGCATGGGACGCAATATTGTCGGATTTTCGCTTGGCAAATCAGGACTCTGACGTGACAGTTGATGCGGCAACGGGTGATGATATACAAGTAGCACCATGATGGTCACCCACTTAGCTCCCATAGGACTTAAGTGCAATACGCGAGGCTGTTGATCCTCTCTGACAAAAAAATATTATACAGTAGTCATGCAGGCATGGGTGATTGCCATCACACAAAGATGTGCCACTAGACTAGTAACTTCCTTGGCTGAGCAGGTACATATTCTTCACAAGCATGGTTATAGCAGACGAGACGTGTTGCTAATTAGCGTAATTGTATGTCTATGGGTACCAGAGGGAAGTTTTTCTACCCGTTTTACATCATGTTTCCCCCCTTCCCGTCTTTTTTTTTTTTCTTTTCTTTTTGCTCACTTGCGTACCTTCATTCTATGTCCCCGGGACAGAGCGTCACGTTATTACACTTAATGTTAGTAACTTATTAATAATAATATGTATATACTGGCATAAATTGCATTGTTTTTTCTGATGGGAAACACATGATATGTATACGGTCTATTTTGTTATGTTTTGTTTTTCTAAAATTTCAAGAAAACTCAAAACAAATTTAAACAAAAAAATTAGTAGTACTAGATTAATAGTACAGGGCAGCAGTATATTATTAATTATTATTATTTTGCAATTGCCTTGCATGTCTGCCCCCAGAGAGAGTCAAGAGACCCAAATTACATACATTTTATGTTCTGTTGTACCAGGCTTCCTTTTAAAGCTAGCAAAGAAAATTAAAAAAAATAGCTGTAGGGGTCAAATATATAAGCAAACATAATAAACAACAACACATAGTCATAATGATTGAAGAGAAAAAATTAATCAAATGAAAAATAAAAGATGATACTATATGTTATGGTCAAATTGGGAGTTGCATCTCGGCATTCCTCTTGGTCCATCCTTCCATGGACGCTCTGTTCGTCAATCTTGGGTGCCACTGCCTGCCTGGCGGATGCGGATTGGTAAGGTAAGTGTGAGTTGTTTTTCCCAGTATAGCACAGGGTAAAGGCCGGCCTGTAAGTGTACATGGAAAAACAAAAGGGATATTGAAAGATCAAGGAGAAAAGTAAAAATGCAAAAAGTGCAACAAGAACACTTTCAGAGGCGGCATGGCTAAATCACGTCTACTCTGTTTCCAGCATTAACCTACAACAACAACAGGACAGAGCAGGCCCGCGGTGCCCACCCAACCTCCACTGAGCTTAGATTTTGAGCCAGACAGCACTGAGCACACATACACAGCAACACAGCATTTTCCAAATTAAGTAACTAAATCAATGCACCGCTGTCAGTCATACTACTACATTCACCTCCACCACTACACAGACATGTAGGTCTGGTGTGGTTGTTGTTGACTTGTTTACCTTTTAGGCCACTTCATGAAATGCCCCGAGTTATTTCATCAATCATCTCCGATCCTACTGACTGACTACGAGTATGGTATGGTCATCATGGTGTCCAACTCTGTAGTGTACAGAGTGAGTCCAGAATCGGCCTGCAGTAGTACAATTTTGTTATTGAACAACAAGAAGGGACACATTGACTTGAGTAACTTTTTTGTGTGTAGATTAAATACTAGTAGACGTCATGCACAACAACAACACAAACACCAATCACTCAAAGTCAGCATCCAATGCATGCCATCATTTACCTGTACTTATGGGGCAGTCCGTCTCGGCTCGGAAAGGAGGATAGCTATAGTCAGGTTCTTTGGAGGGACCCGACGAGGCAGGCACACATGACATTTCTTGTACTAGTATTCTCCATCCAATGTCTGGCTTGAGGGAAATGGATTTAGGGCGAGTCAGGATTCAGGAGTGGACTGGAGCAGGACTCGGAGGAGTGGACTTACTTCTTCACTGACTGCACACAGTTGCAACTCCAATCCGGCAATAAAAGAGTAAGACAGTGGTGATGGATTTGTTGTGATTCGAACCAGAAAGACAGAGACACACACAAATAATAAAAGTAAATAAGCAAGAAAGAAAGTAACACATCGAAAGCCTAGTTGTTGTCTGGGAAGTAGAGCTCATCCTCAAACTCTGGTGGTTCACCCAGAAGTAGGTCATCTAACACGCTACTTCCATAACCTAAGTCGCCGTCATCATCTTCCTGCTGTGCTACTTCAGGTATGGTGTAATCCGGTGGTATAAAGTGCTGATTCATTTTGATCATGGTTAACCTCTCCACGTTTTGGGGCAAGAGACTGGTCCTTCTCACTGTCAGAACGGCACCAACAGCACTGAAAACACCCTCAGAAGAGACACTTGCGACAGGGCAAGCCAGATAGTTCATCGCCAGCCTGCTGAGCACTGACCATTGGTGCCTTTTTCCATACCAATAAAGCAATGGGTTTTGATCAATGAAGACCTCTGTTGGGTCATCCAGATAGGCCTGGACCATCCGCTCAATGCTCAGGGGTGCTCCCCTTTGCTCGGCCTCTTTTGCCTTTGCCTCAACACTGGACCTACAAGCCCTTGCTGTAGAAACCATTCCTGTGCTGATTTTGGTGGGGCTGCTGCTCCTGTTCTTCTTGTTGTTGATGTTGTTCTTGGTGGTTTTGACTGCTGTGAGCCAATTGCACTGCCCTCAGGCTCTGAAGTTGAACTTGACGCCAGCTGCACCACAGTACTTATTGTGGCCTGGAGTAGCAGGCATCTAATTCCCAGCCGTTCTTGTTCTAAGCGACTGGCTTCAGCTGCTATCCAAGTTTTGTACTTGGCAACATCATCTTCTAAAAAAGGAATCAATGTGTTCTGTACTTGTTTGTACAGTGGATCCAGAATTGTGGCACAAATGTAATGGTTGGATGACAGAATGCCTGTTTGCACCCTTGTATTTTCAGATAAGCAAAGGGTTAAGCTCTCAACCAACTCATATGCGTCTTTTTTTCCCTCCACATCTGAGTACATTGCAGACACCCCCTTCAGCTGTTCCTGTAGCATGTGCAACAATGGGATAGCTTGGCCCATAGTACAGTCCTCCTTGCTGACTTCACGTGTGAAGAGCTCGAAAGAAAGTAGCATCTCTGTCAGGCATTTATCTAGGTCCCATTGGTCCATCTCAATGATCATGCCTTTCACAGTAACATCCCCTCTTTGCATGACATATTCATTGATTGGTCTGTACTGCTCAAACAGACGTTCAAGCATGTAATTAGTTGATTTCCAACGTGTTGGCACCTCCTGGATGAGTGCTATGATCCTCAGCTGCTTCCGGGCTTTAAAAGAATGGCTGAAATGTGTGCAGATTCTTCTGTAGGTGGTCAGTAAGTTGCTGACTCAGGGGTATATTCACAAGAACGTGCGATAAACATCGCCAAAATAGCTTACCGCAACTTCTCACATCGCAGTCCATCGCGGAAAAATAACACTGTGTTAACGTGGCATTCTCAACACGGCCATACCGTGCGATATTCGCACGATAACGCGGCAAATGTCCACGAAACAACTACCACGACGGCGATAAAAATCCAAACCCCAACGCGAAAAAAGTTGCGATGGGCCCAACCGTGATAAAATCAGTGTGATAACTAGCGAGAGGCCAGCAAGTCCCACGCGTCATGCAGGGAAAAGCACCCAAAAAGATCACACCAAAAACAAGATGAACTGCGGAGCACCAAGGATGCACCCGGACCGAGTGCAGAGGACAGCGTGAAACCCACAAGACCCACGGAGGCCCAGCCAGGAAGCCAGGTGTTGTGGAAGGGCAATGAGAAGAGGAAGACGGGGTACAGTCTGCAGGAAACCCGGATCCACGTCACGGATGAGATAGAACACCACCACCAACTGTACGTCACCTCCAACGTGTCATTGGCAACAAAGACGCTGAGATGGCAGACCATCTTGGACCATGTGAATGCCGTTGCCGCGCCGAGGAGGACAATGGAAGAGGACAAGAGGCGCTGGAATTATGCGAAGGGCAAACCCAAGAAGGAGCTCGCTGCTAACAGGAAAGCAGCAACGCACATTGGAGGTGGGGGGCCAGCAGAACACCAGGAGCTGGATGAAATGGAGAAAATGGTGGCCACAGTCATCAGTCGGGAGACGGTGACAGGATCTGAGGACCCGGACACTGCTCAACATGACCTGACACAACATCAATAGGGTGAGTACCGACCAGGGAGTGGGGGACGGGGGGAGATGGGCACAATGGCACACATGCACAATTAAGCAGAGCACACTGCACACCCACAATGACTCTGGATCATGTCCCTGATCCCCCTGGAACACTGCAGCACACACACAAACACCAAGTAGTCCCACCTCCACCATGTGCCCAAAGGGGCCCCCACCCAACACATCACCAATCACACAACCAACACATGCACACGTGCGAAACCCAGCGAAGATGCGTATCCGTCAGCCACACTGACAATGCAAGAGACACTACATGACGAGTAGCATGGCTGCAGTCCAACTATCATGTCAATGTGCAGGCCACGACACTGAGGTGGCTGAGTGCGGCCCAGATCCGCAAAGGTGCAGGTCACACTCGGACACATCCACGTGCACAAAAAACCCCTGATGTCAACTACACATCCGCCGACAGACCATGACCATGAGTCACAAGACGACGAAGAGCACAATTCACTCAAGTCTGCAACATCTCAGCACTGTAGACGCACAGAAGTGAAAGGCACACCGCCTGAAAGGGATGAGTGGCAGCCAATTCAGAGCTGCAGGGGCGACTCAGCCACAGTGCAGCATACACACATAAGAATAAGAGCACCCCAACATTGTCAACAATGTGGTACATACTGCAACACTTTCACAACAGAACACAGGACACAACTGGTGCCGCATGCGTGCACAAAAAGGCCAATCACATCTGGCATTGCAGGAATCTGTGACATGACAATGGACGAGTACAACCTGTAACCTGTAATAGTTTTATTTACACATGCAGTGCCAGTGGACATTTTGTACTGTCCCATGATTGTACATGACGGACACAAAGTGACGTGCTCAGGTGAAGAAATTGGCAATGAGGGTGTTCCTACGGGCTATTCCTGCTGCAGCTGCAGTGGGGTGTGGGCCACCTGCCCCATCGTCCTCATCATCGTCCGGTGCATCTGGCACTTGGATCCATGGGGCATTGGAGCGTACACAGATGTTGTGCAAAACACAACATGCAACGATCATCTTACACACGATGTCTGGCCTGTACAGGAGCCTTCCGCCTGTGATGTCCAGGCACCTGAAACGTGACTTCAACACGCCAAATGTGCGTTCCACGATGCCCCTGGTGCGTATGTGGGATGCATTGTACTGCCTCTGGGCATGTGTGTTCGGGTCTCAGAGGGGTGTCATCATCCAAGGGCAGAGTGCATATCCCTGAGCACCTGTGACAGTGCAGAGAGAGATGAGTCAATAGGTGGTTCGGCATGATGTGTTGGCAGGCACACTAGTCCAGTGACGCCTGTGCTGTTTGTGCATGGGGTGAGTGTAAGACAGCCCCCAGGGAGTGTTTGGTGCTGGCAACAACTACAACAGTCATCACTCAATACGAAGTTCAAAGTACAAACAGCAAGGGACCATGACTTGAGGTGCACAGAGTTAGTGGCCCCGGATGCACAGCGGCCGGCACGGGCACACCGCCACGGGACGGTGACTTGCGATGCACTGGGTTAGGCCCATGAGAGCTGAGCGGGTCCTCATAGATGTCCAAGGTGACTGTCGCTGAGTGTATCGTGGGACAGTGGAAGGTGTTCCCCCAGGGCATGATGCAGAGGGCACAACCAAGCAGCAACAGGCAACATGGGGGATATGAATGCCACAGACTCATGCCAAACACCAAGTCCGTACCTGCCAGATGATGATGACGACAACCCCCAGGCCACAGACTCAGACGCCACCAAAGTTCAACCAGAGAGTGACAATGACTGACAGCGCACGGAGTCAGTGGCACCAGGGCTGCAAGGGGATGCAGTCTGCGATGAGGCGTGTACAGTGGTGTAAGCTCAGCCATTCAGAAATCAAGACCCAGTTACAAATGTGGGACCTACTTGACTGCAGTGTCGGCCGGTGGCAGCGGTGTGCGTGGGCCATGCGCAATTCAGCCAGCTCCTCCTGGAACTCCCACACACGGCATTGGAATGTCATGTGGCGATGACGTGTGGCTCACAGAGGCTGAGGCACCAGAGCTGAGCATGTGTGCAGCCTGCGACGAGGCCGTGCCCTGGCTGGTCCCGCCTTCATGTGATTGGTGTGAGGCCGGCTGGTCCACAGTGCATGCCGAAGCCAGTAGTCTGCAGGGGCCCACAAACATGTGTCGCCGGCTTGGTTTGAACAGGGTTAGTGGCACCACGTGTCGCCGGCTTGCGTTGAACAGGGTTAGTGGCACCACGTGTCGCTGGCTTGCGTTGAACAGGGTTAGTGGCACCAGGTCAGTTGTTGCTTGTGTTCGGTCACCTCCGTAACGAGGACCCGGCATTCATCCGGACTGAACTACAACAGTCATCACTCAATCCGAAGTTCAAAGTACAAACAGCAAGGGACCATGACTTGAGGTGCACAGAGTTAGTGGCCCCGGATGCACAGCGGCCGGCACGGGCACACCGCCACGGGACGGTGACTTGCAATGCACTGGGTTAGGCCCATGAGAGCTGAGCGGGTCCTGTAGTAGTTGTCTTACTCCTCTCCGTGCGTTCACTGGTATGGACTCTGCCATTCATGAATCACGATTAAGTGCTGGATGTGGGAGCTACTGGACCGCAGTGTAGGCCGGGGGCAGCGGTCAGCACGGGCCCACAGACTTGTGTTGTGTGCTTGCGATGCAGAGTTTGGGACACCAGATCGAAGGGAGTTTAGTGATATAAACGCTGCCATCAACATTTGGTCACTGCCATTCAAAACTCAAGACTCAGTTCCAAATGTGTCACCAACTGGGCCGCAGTGTACGCCGGTGGGGTATGTCAACGAGAAAGGAGTGCTGTGGGCCTGCGTCGTGGAGGCCAGCGATGGTCTGAGGAGGCTGACAAGGTCACGGGCCTGGGGCTTGGAGCTTGCACTGGCACGTGGTGGGCCCTCTTTGACACACGCCGGTGTCAGCAGGTGAGCGGAGCGGCCTTGGTGCGCTGGGGCGGGCAAGATGGGTCTGGTGACCAGCGGCCTGGGGTGCAGCAGGCGCACAGGGTCACAGGCCCCGCCGCCCACGGCGCGGGCCTCGTGGCGGGTTGAGAGGCGCCGCCCTGGCAGACACGTTGGCCATTCCGGAAGAGAACCACGCCCATAGCGACTGGGTTTCTATTCACACCTCTACGCGTACCTGGCATACGCCGGGCCAACCCACTCCGCCCACGCCTACAGGGGGGGACATAACGGGCGACATTTCCGCGTTCTACCCCACAGCCTGTGGTGACATGGTAGCGTCCACTGGCCACTACACTCCATGCACCAGCAGTTAATGTCCACATGGACATTTCCGTGGTTTGCATACTCAAGTCTGTCCAGCACATCCACACCACACTTGTCATTGGGTAGGTTCTCATTCATTAGTCACTTGCCTCCTTCGCACAAACCTGCTTCCAACCTCTCCACACATTCTGCTATTGTGTGGCTGTGGTGCCATGCCGTAGCTGGGTTGTGTACATGGCAAGCCCAGGTTCCCAATTGAGTCGTGTTGTCGTGTCTGGTCGGTGGGCATGTTGTGTGGCATATTGCATGTAGTTTTGCTGCGTGGCCATTCCCAGAGTCGTGAGTTGCATGACTGTGGAGATGAGGTGTATGGTGTGTTCATTTGGTACTTACCAACGAGCAATGCATTCCCATAGGTGCCAGCCTCGAAGCGCTGGTTGATGATGGACTGTCGGAAGATGAATGAATCATGCACACTGCCTGGGTAGTTGGCCACAACATTGGTGAAGAGTCCCCGGTGGTCCACTATTGCCTGCACATTGATGGAATGCGTGTGCTTTCTGTTGCGGTAGTTGTGTGCAATGTCGGCAGGGGGCACAAGTAGGACATGTGTGCAGTCAATAGCCCCCAACACGTGAGGGAATCCAGCTATGGCGTAGAAGCCTTGCTTGGTCTCCAGCTGCTCCTGCGCAGTGTGGGAGAAGTGAAGGTGCTGCGGTACCAGGCTGATGATGGCATCCAGGACAGGTGTGATGAACTTGGATAGGGCTGGCTGTGAGACTCCTCCGACTCTGGCAGTTGTGGGTTGGAAGGTACCAGAGGCCAACAAGTGCAGCACAGCCAGCAGCTTTGTCTGCGGAGGGATGTTGGTTCTCTGCTGTGTTGGTACCGTCAACCTGTGGGCGATGTGTGTCAGGATGCGGAGGATGGTTGTCCTTTTGAGCCTGTAGTGGGCAATGACCTCCTCTGGCGTTAAGTCTGTGAGGCTGGTGCGTTTACGGTAGGTCCACTGTCTTTGTCTGCGCTGCCTCTGTGGTAGTCCGGGGGGGCGGCGGGGCGGGTCCTGGGAGTGGTGGCGGGCCTGGGGGTGGTAGCGGTGGGTGTTGTGGCCCTCTTGGGTCTCCGAGCTGCATGATCAGTAGCTCCATGGCGTCTGTTGGTCTTCAGGTGTGGCTCTGGTCTGGGCTCCCTTTCATGCTGCAGGTAGTCGCCTTGCTTAGCACCAGCAAAAGGCAGGTGTTAAATCCCTGCTGCTACCGCGGCTTGTCGCCTGTTTTTGACTCGCATCGCAGATCTGGCTGTCTGTTGAGAATCGCGCGGTGTTGTCTCTTTTCGTGTGTTTTTGCACGGACACACCTATTCTGCATCTCATTAGCGTTAGTTGGCGGTGTCATCCGTGGCGATGTTTGTTGCGCCAGCTATCGCGGGTTATGTGGCGATGTAGGCAGTTAGCACCAGCTTGAGAATGGGGCGATAATTCTATCGCCACTTTTGCTGCGCTAAAGTGCCGGTAACTCGGCGATAAGTCCTTGTGAATATGCCCCTCAGTCTTCTTTTTTCAGAAAGTCTTGAACATTGATGTTAATGCAGTGCCCCAAACACAGGACCCTGAAATAGCCACCATCGAGCATGGCATTAACTATATTACTGCCATTGTCCGTGGCAACAAAACCAATGTTAAGCCCTCTTGGGCGCAGCCATTCAAAGACCTTGCTGTCAAAGTCTTCCGAAAAGCAGTATGAGATTTCTCCATGGCGAACATGGCTACAGTTGCATGTTTCTGAGTGGCATTAAAAATCTCAGCAGTGTCAACAACACCTGCTACCGATATCTTTTCTCTAACCCCCACAAAAGAGTTCCAGTGTGCAGTGATGCACATGTAATTAATGGCTTGGTAACTGGTCCACATGTTTGTTGTCAGGTGGATAGTGTGAACAGCACTCTGCTGCAAAGCTTGTCCAAGCAATTTTAGCACGTCGTGATGTAGTGCTGGAACAGCAACTCTGGCGAAATAGGACCGGCTGGGAAACTTCCATTTTGGGCAGATGGCTGTCACAAATTCAAGAAAACCCACCCCTTCCACAAAAGAAAAAGGGAGGAGGTCCAGCGCTAACATTTTAGCCAGCTTTGCATTGTACAAACGTGCCATTGGGTGGTTAAGTTCGTACTGCCCCTCCGACCTAAACATGCTGAGAATGGTAGGCTGGATTTTTTTCTTTTCTGGTGCCACTTATGCAGGTGACTTCTTGACGCCAGATGCTGTTAGGCTCAAAGCATGTTTTTTCGTTGCGGTACTCTCTTGCCTGGGACCCCTTGGTGTCTCAGCCTGACTCTTACTCTTGTGCCACTGCAATGTTGCTGATGAGGATGTGGGCGGTACCACTGCACTGCTGGGGACAGGGCTACTTTGTGTACCAGAGAAAATGTCTCCCTCTTCTTCACCTTCCACCACTATCGTATCTTCTACTTCTTCATCCCCACCACTGAGGTGCACCTCCCACTGGATCAAGTGGTGTTTTTTTTGATGGGTTGTTTGGCCTCCGGTACCATAGTTTATACCAAGCTTACCCCGACTAACACCTTGTCCACAAATGGAGCATATAGCAATGTTCACCTTCTTCGTGCTAACAGAAAAGAAGTCCCAAACTGAGGAGGTCAACTTTCTGGCGCTGCTGTTGGTGCCACATGCAATGCCGGATGAACTGGTAGGTGGGCGTGAAGTTTGACTCTCTGCAGTACCTACTTCTACTGAGGTGGTACTTGTGGTGGATGTACGTGGCTGCCGGCGAAATATGGAAGCTGGAGGTGGTGTTGGTGGTATGATCTGTGTTGGTGGTATCCGTGCCACATCCCTCACAGCAATTTGGGATGGGGTAATGTCAGTCTCCACTGGGGCGGGACTAATGTCCATGATGATGACTGGCTCGTCATCATCCTCCTCTTCTACCTCCATAACTCTAAGGCTTTCTGGAACCTTCCTTTTCCCTAGCCTTGTCTCGTGGCATGTCTCACTCTCAGACTGAGGTGGTGGGATCCAAGTGGCGCCTAGATCATCAGAAGGGGGGCTTGCAGAAGAAGTTGATGGACTAACCCTCCTTTTCCTTGCTGGGGATCTGGAAGACAATGGATCTTCTGAAAGAGTGGCTTGCATTTCTTCCTCTGCAGGAAGCTCTATCTCCTGAACTGCCCCTACTTCGGGCGGAACAACTACTATTGGGGGCGGTTGCGGCAGTTGCCCACTTATCTCAGTTCCCTGCATTGATTGGGTACTACTTTGCGATAATGATAAGCCAATTTCAACATCACTGCTCGTCAGCGTTGTCGTGATTAGACTGGCTGCCTCTGTGACAGACATGGGGTTGGGCCTAGGTTGGTGGGGTGGGTCTACTGATGTGGGGGTGCTGCTCCCAGCGTGCTCCCCGGACACCGCTGCTGCAGGCACAATTTTTGTTTTCCCAAAAAAGATCTTGGGCGGCAGACCAGTCTTGGTAAGTGGCAGATCCTTCTTCTCACTGGCAACTTTCTTGGTACTAGAGGACCTGGGACCTTTCTTTGGGGCCATCTTCTTCAGATGTCAGCAGCACGCAGTGGCACAAGTTGAAGAGATGTCTGTGGTCACACGTCACGTGACATCGTGCCCAGCAGGACTTCTGTCTGGCAGTACAATGGATGATGACGCCTCCTCCTCTTTTGTGCACCTAAAAGCAAAGAAGGAAGAAGAACATCAGTGAAACGTCAACGTGGTATTCATTGTTGTGGTTCAATTACTACTGGTACAAACAAACAAATATAATATATAACTTTGTGTGAGGTCACACTTATTAATATTATTATTAAATGTATTACCTCAGTTATTAAAAAAACATTACAATACAGTGTAGACATTTGTGAGACTGACAAAAACAAGGGCTTTCATGGTTGGTGTACTACTACTAGTGTACTGTACAGTGCACTGAGGAAGGATAGGAAAGAAGAAGAACAACAACAAAAATACAAATGTAACGGACCCTGTTTGGCATTGTGCATCACGTAGGATTCAGCATTCATGGAGCTGCAGATGACAATGGATAGAAGCAATAAGCCAAGAGGACGAAAGGAAAGAGAAAGACATGCAGGCCTAATGCAGAAGCACTCTGGCTGCCTTCACAAAATGGCCGCCAGCCACATAGCCAGGCCACAACAACAAGAAAGGGAAGACAGACAATTCAGGCCTATGGCAAAAGCACACTGGCTGCCTTCACAAAATGGCCGCCAGCCACATGGTCAGGCAGGCCACAACAAGAAGCAATCAACAAGCCAAGAGGAACAAAGGAAAGAAGACATGCAGGTCTATGGCAAAAGCACTAATACCACCACCATAAAATGGCCACCAGCTACATGGTCACTCACAACAACAAGCAGGAGGCCTGGAAAACAATGAACTCAAGCAGGCCTATTATGGACACAGACTTTACAAAATCGGAGAGGCTCAGCCAAGGCAAATGCTGGCCCACTATTACAAACAAACACACTCACACACTGGCCAGACAAAGGAGGCATGCCAAATAACTCAGCTTGACAACAATGCCAAAAACTAAAATCTACAGGGCTAAAAAAAGTTTGCAAATTACAATGCAAGTTACACAACAACCACCACACACATCCAACAAAGGCATTTATTTAACACACATAAAAAAAGTGAAAACCCCCCAAAAAACAGATTTTGCATTTCAATCCAATGCCATCCATGCCCTAAATCAGAGGTCTTCAAACTTTTTTGCTCTGAGCCCCCCTAAGCAAAATGTTTTGAGGTCGGGGCCCCCCTCCAAACCTTTATGGCAAGGATTGGGGGAGCAGGAGGGACACGGTTGCATGCAAGTGGCAGGTCTTATGAGATGATTTCAGGAGTACGTTTTCTATAGCTTATACACTGCTCTAAATATGAGACTTATAAAACAGCAAATGCATCAAACAAAAACATGCATTACCCCAAACATACATATCCCCATAATTGGGGTGGTGTGAGCCTCTCACACTCTTTGGACCCCAAAGCAACTACACCTGCTGCGCTAATGATAACTGTAGTCCTGAGTAGCAGGCTACTCCTCTGCATCTTTTACCTCTTACCCACCATGACGGACCATCACCTCGGTCCTAATGCTAGAAAGGAAAATAAGCTGCCATGCCCCTTTTTTAAAGGTAGACAGTCATAATTGTGATGCAGTGGGCCCCTCAAACCCCTGTGCCCCAGTCCTGCTGCATCTGCATCCTTAATGATAATCAGCAGTGGCCACTTACACTCCTGGCAGCAGCTCCAGCTTCACTAATGAATTAACCTTTTAAAAAAAAGTTAAAAGACACTTATATTGTCCCCTTCTTTGGGGTATCTCTCTGAAAAATCTGTCTCTGGCCATTTGTAAACATAAAAATGAGTCCCCATACAGTGCTCCCTATGCTGGGCCTTCTCTTTGACAATATCTATGAATTTCACTCCTTTCCTCTGTCTCTTAGACCATTACTGTGAGGCCCCAGGGGTCAAGAGGATTAGGGCTCTGCATCTGAATGCAATCCTGCTGGCCTTCTACCTGCCACCCCATGGACTCAGCTTTCACAAAAAAAACTGCCCCTGAATGGTTAATGCTGACTTTGAGGTGCCTCTGCCTGAAAGCAAAGGGTGTGGAGGTAGTGCAGAAAGTTAAAAAGAAACCAGCCGTTAATTGATTGAGTCACTTAAAGCCAGGGCCACTGGAATTATGAGTTTCTGCAGCAGCAGCGTTTTCCACATAATTATGAGTTTACCGCATTTGCTACATAATCCATAATCTGCAGATTCCAACAAAAGAAACTTGATTCTAGCTCACACGGAACACAATTTACTTAAAACGTGGCAAAGTGTTCCAGGGCAGTGGAAGGCCATTTGCAAAGATTGACTGGTAATCTTGTAGTTGCTTACTGCTGTATTTAGGTGTTTTCATAGATTTGACACATAATCCACCATTTGCCGCATCATCTGCTGATATTAACAACAACAAAAAAATGGTTCTAGCTCAAACGGTTCCAAAGTTAGTAAAAATGCTATGACACATGGTGCCGCGCGGTGGAAGGCACTTTGCAAAGCTGGCCTGGTCTTCTTTCTGTTGCTTATAGTTATATTTCGGTATTAAACTGGTCCTAATGATGTGCAATCAATGCCCAGACAGTGTTACCAAGTTTTAAAATGAAAAAATAATGAAGCAATACTATTAAAAAACGTGCCGCATAATTTGCCTATTCTTGCCGCATCATTTACTCAACTCTGTCTCATAATTTGGCCCTCTTCTGCCGCATGATTCCAGTGGCCTTGCTTATACCCTGGACCTCAAGCTAAGCATTCTAGGTTCATGTGAGGTACAGGCGCTCGCCAAGTCTAGAACTAGGCCCGGTAGCTCTCAGGCACCTATGACATTCCTACCGAATATTAGAACTACCCACTCTTTGATGTGCGCATTTTAAATGTTAATAAAGTTTTTGAAACAAAAAATTATTAACTCTTCATCCCATAATATAATATGACAACCGTGAACCGAGACAAGTGAAAGCAGCAATCCCTCCTCGTGCTCAAAACCAAGACACTGACCAGCAAGACTCATCCTCGTGAAACACAACCAAAAGCATCAAAAAATAAACGAGTAACTGCATATTTAAGTAAACCTTAATTGAAATTAGTGGCATGAATAATAGATGAAATCTCAACGTGAAGAAAGAACGAGCAGTTGCTATGCAATAGGTCTCGCATTTATGCGAGTTTGAGCTATTGGCATTGTAAATGGCAATGCCTTTTATTTATGTTTTGGTTTTTAAAACATAAATAAAAGGCATTGTCATTTACAATGCCAGTAGCTTAAATTCCGACAAATACGAGACCTATTGCATTCCAAATGCTTGTTAGTAATCTCTTTGACCCTGCCAGCCACACTCACTGACCTCTGCCCCCACGGCACTCAAATCACGGGCTCGCAATAAATGAAGACAGCCTGGAAATGCAGCAAATAAACATCGCTCGCACTTCCAGGCCATCTTCATTTACATATACTTGCAGAGGCATCTGCGCCCCCCTGGGAACCCATCCACGCCCCCCCAGGGGGGCGCGCCCCACAGTTTGAAGACCTCTGCCCTAAATGATGTTTAAATTCAACAGACGCCACTGAAACAGTTGTTTCATGCACCCATGAGTAGCTCTGGCCTGGGCCTATTGGTTGAAAACCCATTGGCAGACTAGGCCCCATAGTGAATCAAATCAAATCAATAATATTGCAAATGTATTAGAAAATGTAGTGAACTATGCTACATTTTTTGCTGGATAAAACATAAAAGAAGAAAAAATTGCATGCAAATTTTGCAAAACAACAACCAGCAAGAAAGGCATGGCCACCACAAAGAAGGCTTGCAGGCCTAATGTAGAAGCACACTGGCTGCCCCTTCACAAAATGGCCGCCAGCCACATGGCCAGGCCACAACAACAAGAAAGGGAAGACAGACAATGCAGGCCCATGGCAAAAGCACACTGGCTGCCTTAAAAAAAATGGCCGCCAGCCACATGGCCAGGCAGGCCACAACAAGAAAGTGAAGATAGACAATGCAGTCCTATGGCAAAAGCACACTGGTTGCCTTCACAAAATGGCTGCCAGCCACATGGCCAGGCAGGCCACAAAAACAAGAAAGGGAAGACAGACAATGCAGGCCATTGGCAAAAGCAGTGCACACTGGCTGCCTTCACGAAATGGCCGCCAGACACATGGCCATGCAGGCCACAACAAGAAGCAATAAGCCAAGAGGAACAAAGGAAAGAAGATATGCAGGTATATGGCAAAAGCACAACCACCACCACCACAAAGTGGCCACCAGCCACATAGCAACAACAGCAAGCAGGAGGCCTGGAAAACCATGAACTCAAGCAGGCCTATTATGGACACAGACTTTACAAAATCTGAGAGGCTCAGCCAAGGCAAATGCTGGCCCACTATTACAAACAAACACACTCACACACTGGCCAGACAAAGGAGGCATGCTAAACAACACAGCTTGACAACAATGCCAAAAACAAACATCCACAGGACTAAAAAAGGTTTGCAATGCAAGTTACACAACAACCACACACATCCAACAAAGGCATTTATTTAACACACATAAAAAAGTGAAAAACCCAAAAAAACCACATTTTGCATTTCAATCCAATGCCATCCGTGCCCTAAATGATGTTTAAATTCAACAGATAGCACAGAAACAGTTGTTTCATGCACCCTTGAGTAGCTCTGGGCCTACTGGCTGAAAGGCCTATTGACAGACTACTGGGCTAGTGAATTAAATAAATATTGCAAATTGATTTCAAAAGTTGGAGAAAATGTAGTGAACTTTACAACATGTTTCCTTTAGAAAAGAAAACTAGAAGAAAAATTACATACAAAGAAACAACTAGGCCCCTACTGAAAATACAGGCCACCCACCACAATACATTAAAAAAAAAACAATGAAAAGTATAAAAAATGTAGGTGCAATGCCCCATTCAAACAAACAGCACCAATTTTCCAACTTACTTATGAAATCTCAAATCCAAACGTCCTCAAATCCAATGATATATGATGCAGCAGACAAAAAAAGGGATCTTTCCAGCTCCAAATCCAAATGAAAAATTAACAGGAGATGGACAAAGCACTGGGAGGAGCCTGCTGGACAGGAACAGGAAGTTGGAGACACAAGGGCACTTCCTTCCTCTTAAAAAAAAAAGAAAAAGGACTCCTTGCACAAAAAAGTACAGACAAATGTCAATCTGAGGAGTTTTTTTTAATCCAAATCATCATTTTGAGAAGGTTTTGATGCTGCTCGAGAGATATTCTTCTCCAGATTGCAAATTTTGCATGTTTGGGATCGCGATCTTCACAAAACTTCCGCCGGAATTCTGATGGCGCGCCGGAATTACGTGTTCGCGATCGCACACTCTCGCGGGACCATGCGGCTGGCTACCAAATCTCGTGGCACTCGGGAATGGATGGGAAATCTCGTTGGCATCCTGGTAAGTTGCTCCCGCACGCGCGAAAACGCACGTTGAGCGTGCAAACACAAAAAAAATTCCGCTCCGGTATGGAGCGCAGAGTTTTCGGTAACTCCGCGTTCTACGCAGAACGCAGAGTTGCCAAAAATCCGCAAACTCCGGGAGCGGAGCGGAATTTTACGCCCAGGCTGGATAAGAACTAGCCTAATCACTAATTGCTCTGCCAACATGTCTTAAACCTCACTTTTCTCTTGCACCTTCACTATTTACCGACTACTCTTAATGTTGGGTCTAGCCAAATATAAAACAGCAACCCTTCCCATGTCACTGTTGTAAGTCCTGTCATGTTTCTGAAAGCATCAATGCGTGTGCCTGTGCCTTTTCCTAGTGACATGATACATAAAGAGGAAGCTAGAAATAGTAGAATACCTGTGTTTCAGAGAACATGCTCTCTAAATTTCTGTAGAAAAAGGGGTACGTATTCCTCTCTGCTCATAATACGGGGCAAATGGGTATTGGACAGTCTATTTGAGGGGTTCTGTGACACCTATAGAGGTAAGACATGTCGGTCTCTGCGACCGAATGATGGGGCAGAACTAAGAGGAATTGTGCACCTGCATGAGAATCTACCAGGTTTTTAAGATAGCATCTTCAGATGCATAGCACGTGTCATAATACATGTAGAAGTTCACATACCTCAGTCACGAGAGCAGGCAGACCTTTAAACTTGAGAGAGTGCACTTCCCATTTCAAGCAGACACCTACATTTATACGGCCTACTTCGAGTGTATCTTTCCAGAGACGCATACGAACTACCCTCTGCCAACATGTCTTAAACCTCACTTTTCTCTTGCACCTTCCCGATTCACTGACTAATCATAATGTTGGGTCTAGCCAAATATAAAACAGCAACCCTTCCCATGTCACCGTTGTAAGTCCCGTCATGTTTCTGAAGGCATCAATGCGTGTGTCTGTGCCTTTTCCTAGTGACATGATACATAAAAAGAAAGCTAGAAATAGTAGAATACCTGTGCTTCAGAGAGCATGATCTCTAAATTTCTGTAGAAGAAGGTATATGCATTGCTTTCTGCTCAAAATACAGGGCACATGGGTATTGGACAGTCTATTTGAGGGGTTTTGTGACACCTATATAGGTAAGACATGTCTGCCTCTGCGACCGAATCATGGGGCAGAACTGAGAAGATTTGTGCACCTACATGAGAAGCTACCAGGTTTTTAAGAAGGCATCTTCAGATGCATAGCATGTGTCATAATACATGTAGAAGTAGACACATACCTCAGTCACGAGAGCAGTCAGACCTTTAAACTTGACAGAGTGCACTTCCCATTTCAAGCAGACAACTAAATTTATATGGCCTACTTCGAGTGTACCTTTTCAGAGACTCATACAAAGGACCCTAATCACTAATCCCTCTGCCAACATGTCTTAAACCTCACTTTTCTCTTGCACCTTCCCTATTCACCGACTACTCTTACTGTTGGGTCTAGTCAAATATAAAACAGCAACCCTTCCCATGTCACTGCTGTGAGTCCCATTATATTTCTGAAGTCATCAATGTGTGTGTCTGTGCCTTTTCCTAGTGACATGATACATAAAACGAAAGCTAGAAATAGTAGAATACTTGTGCTTCAGAGAGCATGCTCTCTAAACTTCTGTAGAAGAAGGTGTATGCATTCCTTTCTACACAAAATACAGGGCAAGGGGTATTGGATAGTCTATTTGAGGGGTTCGGTGTCACCTTTATAGGTAAGACGTCTGCCTCTGCGACCAAATGATGGGGCAGAACTGAGAAGATATGTGCACCTTCATGAGAAGCTACCAGGTTTTTAAGATAGCATCTTCTAATGCATAGCATGTGTAGGAAAGTAGGATCTGCTTCTTATGGTTACCCCGACTTTTTGCTTGATGTTACGCTGTTTTTAACTAGTCTGACTGGGATCCTGCTAATCAGGACCCCAGTCTATCTGCTTTCTCCCTAAAATGTTATGTCATGTACTTAGGTACACTCAGTCCCTAGTATATGGTACACATGTACCCAGGGCATAGGTACCCCAGAGGCCTCCCATGGGCTGAAGCATGTATTATGCCACCCATGAGAGGCCATGAAAAATGGAACTACAGGCCTGCCATTGCAGCCTGTGTAAGATGGTGCATGCACCACTTACTTTAGATCTAGTTTTACTATATCTATAGGTCACTACACTTAAAACCTATTAGTCACCCCTATAGTAGGCCTTGACAATCTGAAGGCAGGGTGCTGGGTTTTACGTGAGAGGGTGCCCCTGCATGAGCAAAGCACACCTGCAGCCTTCGGAGACCATTCTCCCGGGTTGTCGATGACGCAGCCAGACATATAGATAGAGGTGCATTATATGCTTGCGTAAAATACTACCTCGAAAACGGCTGCAACAAACCATGTCGTGTTTGGTATCAAACACCTTGGAATCATACCTCCACATCGGTAACTGGTGTGGGAGGTATGATTCCAGCCTTCAGAAGCAAGCTTCGTGGGGTCCCTGGTCTTCTCGGTACCAGCCTTCTCGACCCGGACAGCACAAAATGGTTGCTGCCGACCAGAGACACATTTCTGCCCTCCTGCTGCTGAGCCAAGCTCAAACAGAGGAAGGCAGCACAATAGGCATCCTGTCACAGGGAGGTGTGACCACCTCTCAGACAGAATTTACTGTATTGGGGCTGGGTGGGTGCACTTCCAAAGTGCCTGAAAGTCTGCACGAGGGGCACATTTGGTGTCCCTGTGCATAGTCCAGTTCAAACCAGTGCTCTGGCACAAAACTGGACAAAGGACATGGGAGTAACCTCCCCACTGTCCTGACCCTCCCTTGGGAGGGTCCCCTGAATCTGTCCAACCCTCTCCCGTGGGTACAAAAGGGCTTACCTGGCTGTAGGACCCTAGATTCGACGTGGACAAGATTCTGATCAAGAAACCACTGACCTTTGAACGTCTGGACACTCTGGACTTCGCTGGTTTCGACTGGGCCCGACTTTGTCTCCCTCTCCGTCCAAAGCATCGTCTGTGCCCGTGCACCATACAGGCTCCATGCAGGACCTGTGGAGCATCAAGGACAACTGAAGTATCTCCCTTGGGGTGAAGGAGTCGCTCCCCTGCATTCGCAGGCACCATAAAACAACTGACCAGTCTGCTGATCTGAGCCCCTGCGGACACCGAAGGCTCCAGGAACACAGGAGGTGGGTCCCTATGTTCCTTGAGGTCGAGCTGCCCTCTTACCAAGTTTGAGGTCAGTATCTCTCGTGGGGACTGCATAACTCGAACCCCTGTGCACTGCGTACATTTGCAAGTGCATATGCTTGTTGGTGTTCCCCAACTAAGTGCACTGGGCTATTGATAGCCCCAACCTCTGCGCACATTTTGTACAAAGGACTTTGGCCTCCTCACACTCTGTGCCCTGCAAGCTGTTACTTTGTGAAACTGCTAGAGGTCCCCTTGCGACTCCTGTGCCTTCAGCCTGTGGGTCCATTTGAGGGACAACACTGCTTTTCTTGGGCTCGCCTGGTTGTTCCAGGCTTGCCCTGACTCCCCTTGCTCTGGTGAGTCTCCTGGTCCTTGCTGGGCCAGACCGTAACCTTCTTTGACCTTCTTCGTGGGTTGCCGCTGCCAAGGCTTCTTGGTGCTCCCGCTGGACCCCAGCCCCTCAGCACTCGACACCCTTCGTGGGACAGCTCGTATCCGGCTCCTGGTTGTCCTTGACGTCTCCTGGTCCCTGCAGCTGTAGAGTCAAGGTCTCCATCTTCACACCTGAAGCACTCAACATCGGTGGTCATTCGTCTACCGAGTCCCTAGTCACTCCTGAGTGACCCAGACTCTGTCCCCTCTGCTTTCAGGTTCCTTCCATCAAGAATCCACCTGTGGGTTCCACCGGACACTTTTCTTCTATCCAGCAGTGGCATTTCTTTGAAGACTCCCATTGAGAACGATGGCGGATTCCGACGCCACTTCAGCCCTATGCACCAGGCTTCCCTGGGATAGGTAACTCTGGTACTTCAGTATCCACAGGTGTGGTGGCTCTCCAACCTTCTATGTTCCAAAGGGTTTCCTCGTAATCCACTGGGAAGGGTCCTTAAATGGTAAAACTGCAACCGCGACTCTCCCATTGAATTGTAAGTAGCACGCGGTCGTGTTCACACACTGCACCCGTCCTCCGTGGGGTCCCTCCTTACTCACCTTGGGTGGTTCCTTGGGGTCCCAGCGATTCTACATCCTATATACACTGTCTCGACTCGAGTCGTGGTTCTTATACCACTATTTTAGTATATGGTTTGGTCTCCCCCGGGAGCCCACTGTGTGTTAGTGCTACTTACGATTGTTTCTGTGCTACAGTATTCTGTGCTTTGTGTTTATCTACGTGTAGCAGATACTGTGAGGTATTTAAGGTGTGTTATAACAATAAATACATATTTTTATAACTACTGTTTGGTTCTCCTTTCATGTAACCAATACAATAAGATTGCATTCTGTTAAAAGAAGCTGCTTAACATTCCTTCAAGACTAAGCCTGAAGGCTGCGCTCCACAGCTACCACTTGGATAGCTTTCTAAGGTTATCTTTGACCTCTTAAATCACCATAAGGGTTGTTTGGACTTGTGCAAGGTGCCCACTTTAATTAGCGAACATCATGTACCAGGCCAACTTCTCACATTGGTGTGCAGCGGTTGGGATTCAAGCCTGCATTGTTTTACCAGATTATTCTTTGTATTGATTAACTGAAAACCACTAAGTACTAGGTACATATAACACTAGCTTAGAATAAGTAAGTTCTACTGAACTTAGGGTTGGGTAAGTTAAGGGTCTAGCAGACCCTTTCTCCAACCTCAGAGAGTTTAGTTCCCACTAGGATAGGTAGGTGCAACACCTCACCACACTTAGTATGTCTTCTAAAGGAGATGCCAGTGGCTCTCTGCCCTCTAGATACAGTGAGCTTTCATTCCAAGAATTGAAAGCCCTGTGTGCCTCTAGATAGCTGAAGACAGGGAGTGTAGTGTAGCTCCTATTTCCCTAATAGGCTCTGCGCATTGGAATAATATATCCTATAGGTTTGACATAGGACTAAGGTCAGTATGTCCCTATCGAGTATATTAAACTTAATTACTTGTGCCAGCTAGCTCAGAGGCCACTAGAAACTCCTTGACAACAAGAAGGGAGTAGTTTCTGGCAGCCGCAAAACATGACCACTGTGTTTCCTTTTAGAATTAGAACGTGTCCCAGAGTCGTGGAAACAATAGATAACTATTTCACTCAGCTCAGTCGTGCATGCTTAGTTTTCTCCAAGTTACACAGAAAGAAATAGACGGGCGTTTCAATAAAGGATTTATTGAACAGTCTTGTTTCTGGTGTAAGTAAAATGTGCTGTTACGATCACAAGACAGTATGCGAGATAAATAATGTACAGGGTGAGCAGTAGAAATAAATAATACTGCGATAGCATTATCTTTTAGTACATATGCTGTTACATAAATAACACAGACTAAAAATGCGAGTACTCATACGATGCGTTGCTAAGCTAGTTCTACCCCAATGTACCTAACCTAACCTAGGTGTAGGAAGAGGGAAGAAGTAGGTGAAGTATTCCTTACTATGGTATACTAAGAGTATGTTAAGTCCAGTATGCCTAGTATGCCAAGAGTCCCTCTAGGTTCTAGTCAACTCCATACCTGAAGAATGAGAGAGGTAGGAATCTCTTTGCCAGACTCGAACTCCAACACCCCGCAAGGGAAGTCAGATCACTGGAAGCTGGGCTCTCTGCGTGCAGGGAAGGCAGCGTCTTCTCAGTGCGTCAGGCCGGGAAACGGGCTCCTCTGGTCGAGGTCTCCTCTGGTTTACAGGGGCTAGGGAAGGTATATTTATACCTGAGAGCACCTAAGAATGTTAGCATTGACGTGAGTTGGACAGCGAAAGACGTCATGAATGAACCCCCTAAGGAATAATGGTTCATGCATAATATATGAGTCCTTGAAGAAATCAATAGTCCTGGACTAGGGAAACTCCCGCAGCCTAAGGGTCTGTTCTTCATGAACTCGTTGTGACGTTAGGGTGGACGGATGTCAGAGACCATGCCTGTATTTGGAGTGCACGGTTTAATGCCTAAATAAGGGCTGGGATTTTATGCCTATATAAGGGCAGGGCGAATTGTGCCTATATAAGGACATGATACTGGAAAGCCCGTTTATGGATACCCTAAGAGGAATACAACACCCACTCCTCTTTCGTGTGTACGATAATACTAAAATGCTAAACATTTAAAATGCTAAACATTAAAATGGAGTACCGCATATTTCAAAAAATTTTCATAAAACCATTTAAAAAAGGCATTTAAAAAACCTATTAGAATGCAAAAGGTACTGTACATTTGAAGCATTGCTTTTCATTACAGGCATAAAGTTTGAAAATAAATGCAATTGGAATGAAATAAGCAGTAATATTTACATTTGACAAAAATGATCGATAAGTTTCTCAAAAATCAAAGT
Source organism: Calotriton arnoldi (assembly GCA_963921515.1). NCBI lineage: Eukaryota > Metazoa > Chordata > Amphibia > Caudata > Salamandridae > Calotriton > Calotriton arnoldi. Next base: position 142,137 of record CAWUFW010009732.1, on the reverse strand, counting down.
CATTTCATGTCATAAAAATTAATGAACTGTTTTAGACACACAAGATGACTAAGTGTCCGTGGAAGTACCTAGAAGTCTGTATTATAAGGCTAGTTCTACTTTAAGCAGATCGATGTGCCATTTTCGTTAAAAAAAATGGGGAAAATGTTAAATTTTGGTAGAGTTCCAAGTTGTTTAAAAAAGGAAGGCCAAATTGTCACTGCATCTCTGGAACACTGTATGCTGAATCAGAGTTACATGGTGTAAACATGAGATCATCTATTTCAATAGACAAAACATCATCCACTGTTGTCGGTGTCAGTTGGAACACCTCGTGTAGTAGATTAATTGCACAGAGATGGGAAGCATTGCTTCCAGCATAGGTTGCCTCAGCAATGTTCGCGTCCGTTGTTACCTGTGTGCCTGGAGTTCTTTCTCATACCTCAGCAGCAGCCGGAAGCGTCTGTGAGATCTCAATGAATGCTGACATCAGGATAGGAAGCCTCTGGGGACAACACAGAGCATGGGCCGTTATCGGGTCCAGCAGAGTATCGACATCCGTTGGCGTTGCTGATGGAAATGTTAGACTGGTGTCCAACACGCATTCTTCACCGCATAGCAGGCATCGTAGAACAGGTAAGATGCAATCTTGCCAGATTGGTCTAAATGACAGGAACCAGGTTGTATTAAGGTCCCGTAGACGAGTCATGCCCAAAAGCTTTACTATTTGCTCACAGCACTTTCGTTCAAGGAGAGCTTTCTCCATTTCGCTCGGAGTGATGTCTGCGAATAGGCTGGCCATAGCGCAATAGCAGGAAGAGAAATAGAATTCCGGCAACAAGTGCTAGAATGAATGGTATGCCACCAAACACCGAATGTGCAAAGTTCGGGATGATTCCGAGTATTGCCTGGAAAGGTGCTAACAGACCTGAGCAGATGCTCTTAAATACATGTATAATGCCAGTTGTATCAGACATGTTAAAGATACGTGATATCATTTCCACGAAATGTATAGGGCAGTCTGTACGTATTAAAGTCTGTATCTCAGCCGAAGTCCTTGCAACTTGTAGATCATAGGTTTCTTTGGCCGAGGTCAAAGGCACTGTTTGCTGTAAAAGCATGGCTTTCATTCTGCTTAGAGTATCAAATCTTATAAAAGAGACGTTCAGCGAAGGCCATAGAGGCGACTCCCTGACTGTGTCTATTGGGGGAAACAATACTTGCATACAGCAAGTGACCCTGGAGTTGACCGTTACTAGATATGGGATGCCTGGCAGCATTCCGCAGCAGCTCTGATCATTCAACATGAGGTAACTCCCATTAGAAAGTTGTCCAAACGTTGGATTAATCACAGCAGCTGGAGTACCCTGCTGATGGCAAGACAAATTTTCCACTGAACCATTACAAGCCCCGTGCAAGGAAATGTCTTGACATATAAGTGAACCACTCAGTGCAAGTTTACAGTTTGAACCGCTCAAAAACACTTCACGATCCCCACTCCAACATCTATATGTATACGGTAAATCCCAAGATGTCTTAATGTATTCCTTACCCAACCTTTCATATTTGCCTGCTTGCATTTGTCTGAGGCAATACTGAAACTGAAAAGTACTCACAGGTAATGTTATTTTGCCATGAATAAGCCATTCTGTAGCTGGTTTTTCTGCCACTGTGAATGGTAACTTTTCCAATTTTTCAATGCTCAGCACTGTATACTTTGCTCCTCTTTGTGCCAGTTCGAGCTGTTTATTAGTGAGATTGTATTCTGCAAACAGAGCCGTTGTGTTGATGAAACGCCAAGGCACATAGCCCGCTCGCAAAGATTGCAGCGTCCAGCTTAATAACATAATAGAACGTAATTGAGATTGGCCGTGTTGTAACATCGCCAAATCTTGTTCTAGAATGTCGATAGCAGAGGATACAATGCCATCCAATGAATATATTCTGGAGGACAAAGTTGTTAACCCATTGTCGACCACAGAGAGTGTTTTCTCTAAATTAATACGATCAAGTTCACGTATTCTTTCTGCGGCCTCTATCTGTGATACCTTCCAAGCTTCATTATAAGCAGCATAAATGCCGGCATATATGAAACGTTTTTGACGCGGTTTTCTTGGTCCAAGCAAGAATTCCCTAAGGTCTGCGTCCTTTTTAAGTAAGGTTAAGTGTTGTTTCACATCCTGTAGTGTAGACTTATGCAGCCAATCGAGGCATAATTTACCTACATTGTATGTTGTTACTACCCCCGGATGTTGTCTTTGGACGTATCTTGGGTCTGGCCTATGAATAGTAAAGCCCTGAGTTTTATTCAGGAATCTTTCCTGACAGTTATTCGTGTCTGTGGGCCAGATCAACCATTTTTTCCAAGTAGGATTAGATCTGTTGAGTTGTAGTATATTGTCAACTGTCACCACTGCCTTTGTATTATTTTCACTGGCAGGTGTTGGTACAGAAGGTCTGTTCATCTCTTTTATTTGGCTAATCCAAGACAAGATGTTTGTTGGATAGTTTCATTCAAAAACATTATTTGTTCTGGGATGATGCAGGCTCTAAATAAAGCTTCTATCCCCTGCACTTGCCAATCTTTAGTACCCCACACAGTTTTTGTGTCAATTGTGTCTCTCCAAAAGTCGAAACCCTGTCTAGACAGTTGGGCATTAAAAAACGCAGAATAAATCTGTTTTGTATTTGTTAACATAATTTTCAGTCCTGTCTTGTTTACATTTTTATAGTAAAACATTTCTGGATCAGATGTGTTGTAACCTGAAAAATATGGAAACTTATTAGCAAATGTTTTTGAACTACCTTTAGGTGGTGTAGGACAATGTTCCCATTGGTTAAACATAAACACATTTCTTGGATATGCAGATTTATGCAAATAATGATGACCATAGTGATTAAAACAATACATTTGTTCATAGTCTGATGAACCCTCTAAATATTCATGTTTAGAAAATGCAGCAGATTTTTCTAGGTCAAACATTATATCGTTTACAGTCTCAAAGTCCCAATCATCTGAATAGGTACTGGACGTAATTAGATCACTTAGTGAAATTTTAAACAAATGTGGAATGTTCAATTGTTCATTCGGGCCGAAGATATCATAATCTGTTTTGTCCCACACTATACCATCCTGTATAGGAACAGCTGTGATGTTCACTGATGATAAGTCTCTTGCTTCACGATAGGAAGATTTATGAGGTTTCAAAAGTACGTTTACGTCTTTTCCTTCAGTGTTCACATGGATGTATCTGCCACTTATAAGCACGCTTACAGTTGTTACCAAAGCTAGCCAGAGCAGGAAAACAAAAAGTCCAGATGTAATCCAGAGTTCAATCCATGGAGAAACCAAATAAGTCTTTTTCAGAAAGTGAAGAAAGTCTTGTACTTGCTGCTTGAATTTCAATGACACTGGCGTTGTTTCAGGTTCACTCGGATCTTCTGAGAACGTATCAAAGTTAATGAAATAGCCAGAAGCAGTTCTGTCAATTGTTGGAATTGCATCAGGATTTGTAGAAATCACTGGAACCAGTTCATCACTTGTTACGTTGGTGTAAACAGGTGTATTTGGACGAACTGTTACTTGGTGTTCAAGAGGGATGAGTTCCATAGCGTTGTTGCATAGTCCTCCATCTGTTACAGCTGAATTCTCGATAGTTATCAGTCTTTCAGTCTGAACCTCTTGGATAGTAGCGAGAGGAGTGTGTCTGCTACTAGGCCGGAGTCCACGAGGCCTACTATTTAGTATTGGCCACATACTGTGGTTTGATGAGGTCGATGGACACAAATCTTTTCTCCTTTCTTCCAGCAAGGGGCGGCAGAAGTACTGTTCTTGTTCCTTGAACTGCTAGGACAGGTACTGGTTGTCTGTAAGAAGGGCCAAATTCCTTCTTGTCCGCAATCTTTTCTCTGACTAGATCCCCAACTTTTGGAATCCAGACAGGCCTTGCTGGGACAGCCGGTTGATCCCCAGTGGTGGTTGACTGTAGGAATACGTTGCTTTGTTTCGTTCTTAATTTGTTTAAGTCCTGTAAAACAGCCAAACGATCTTTGATATCAAAGGGTTTATTTTCCACCACTGTGCCTACGTGTTCAATGTCTGGTACCCACATTCTTGTCCCAAATAGGATCTCATATGGAGTGACCCCCTAGAGAACTTCTTGGCAGATTGTTCAATGCACGTTGAACCCCACTAAGGTGTTTGACCCACCCATCACCCGAACCTAATACCCTAGCTGTTATAGACTGCTTTATGTCCCGGTTTTTCCTTTCCACAACCGAATTTCCCTCAGGATGGAATGGAGAGGAGTACCGCAATGCAACGCCCAGACTGGCCATGGCTTCTTTGTAAGCCCTAGAGCTAAACGCAGGACCCTGGTCAGAATGTAGCGTGCCTATTGCGTATGTGCCGATAAAGACTTGCAAATCTTTTATAACAGTTCGAGCGTCAGCCGAGCGCTGAGGCCATAACCATAGGAACCTAGAGCATGAATCCACTGCAACCAAGATGTATTTATAGTTACCGTCCCTTTGCAGGGGACCGCAGTGGTCAAGGTAAACACAAGCTAATGGTTTATCTGAAATTAACAAGGGTGTCTGCGCAGGACGTTTCACTGTTGAGACTTTCATCTGTTGGCAAATATCACATTCTAAAACATAGTTTTTAGTTTGTTTCCGAATGCCAGGCCACCAATATCTTTGCTTGAGTAAAGATACTGTCGCTGAAACGCCTGCATGGGCAGAAGCTATCCCTTCGTGTGCTGCTAGGATTAGTCCTAATCTGCGTTCCTTGTTTGGAATTACCCTATCCCCCACTCCAGGGATTCGAGCAAAAGGAACGTTGTTCGCATCAATTACATAAGAGTACTTGAGTGGAAACATTTTTGGTAACGCTGCACTGCTGCCTTTGCTTGATGCATTGACAGCCAACATTATCTCACCGTCTATTTTTGTTTTTGAACGAGTGATCGCAGCTACGGAAGCCGTTTGCACAGCCCCCTTTGCGGCTTCGTCAGCCAATGAATTCCCTGCAACGTGAACGCCATCACGTTGATGACTCAGTGTGTGGATCACGTGAGCCTTTGGTAGTTCGTTTTTCAACTGAACTACTTGTTCCCAAAGCGTTTTGTGCTTTATTGTGCCACCTTTCGCATCTTTGAAACCATTTTCAAGCCAGTTTTGTATATATTCATTATACGACTGAACACAGTAAAAGGAGTCGCACACTATTAGTGTGGGGAATTCTCGATCTGTACTTTCAAGTGCCAGTTTGAATGCTTGTAGTTCAGCTCACTGAGCTTTACAACCCCTAGAGATTGTGTTTTTGTGACCATAGGTCTGAAGATGCCATCTCGCATGCGACCTTTAACGATTGCACACGCTGCACTGTAAGCTTGCTTACCCCCTATTGCGGGTTGTGCGGATCCGTCAGTGTAAATTATAAATTCGTACTGATCAAGAGGCAGAATTTCAGTAGGCAGAGGACATTCTTGTTCATATTGTAGGAATGCTTGTGTTTTTAAATCTGGATCAAAAACATATTCAACATCTGTTGCAGCAAGAGAATTAACCCATTGTATCCATCTTGGATGTAATGCTTTAGCATTTGGAATGCTCGCTTTGTGACCGCTTCTAAAGCCGGTACTGGGGTTACGACAATAATGCGTTTCCCTTGGGCTAAGGCTCTTTCTTTTGCTACAGCGGTTTGAACTGCTGTCAGAATTTTTTCAGTAGAACTGAAGCACATTTCCGCTTGTGTGTACAAATGGGATTTGTATGCAATTGGGATTTTCTCACCCTCATTGAAGGTTAAGTAGGTGAATCCACATTGACCCGAAATTATTCGGATCACCAAATTACGTTGACTTACACGTGTTTGTAAGTGATTTGTTGCTAACATGTTAGCCTGGAGTGAACGCAAGATTTCTGTGTGTTCTTGTGTCCAGTTTTTGATTGAAAAATCAGGTTTGATTAATGCGTAGAGAGGTTTAACCCTTTCTGCGTAATTTAGAATGTATGTTCTTCCAAAATTTAGGAAACCCAGGATGGATTGTAAGTTTTTTTGCGTTTTTGGAGGTTGGAGCTGCGCACACTTTTCTAAAAAGTTAGCTGCCAAGCTCTTGCCTTCACTTGAAAGCTCATATCCTAGAAATAGGACATTGAGATGGGCAATTCTGGACTTTTTAAAGTTGAACTTATAGCCCTCAGAGGCGAATCCCAGTATAATGGTGCTCACCCTGTTCAAGTGTTTGTCCAGGTCATCGTCTGTCAGATATATGTCATCGACATAGGACAATGCCTCATTGTCATAAATTTGTAGTAACTCCGTTACCCTCGCTGAGAATAAACCTGGGCTGTTTTTGAACCCTTGTGGGAGTCGACAAAAGTGATGCTGGGTCCCCATTATGGAGAATGCTGTTAAGTACCTGCTTTCAGGTGCTATGTTTTGACAAAAGAAACCATTTGAGATGTCTAATGTGGTTTTATATTTTTTACGCACAATGTTATTCATTAATGCTGTGCTATGTGCATTTTGCACTGCAAAAGTTTTAGAACAAGTGTTTAGGTGTCTGTAATCCAAAACTAGACGATATGTATTGTCTGGTTTGGAGACAGGAAACAAAGGATTGTTCATTAAGGAGGTGCATGTTTCAATCACCCCTTGGTATTCAAGTTGATCTAAGATCTCCCTGACCTGTTTTTTAGCTTCTTGCTTTATTGGGTACTGCCGTTGTGCAGTTGGGTCATGTTTCAGATGTATTTTATGGTGAGGTGAGTCCTCATCCCATCCTACATGATTTTTATATAATGCTGGGGCCTGGGCCACTGCCCATTTCCTGGCATATGTATATTTTAGATGAATTGGACTATGGTTGGAGAAGGCAGGCATAATAATGTCCTTGCCGTGTGGGCACTCCCTGACAAATTGTGGTGGCCAGTCCTTTTCTGCTAGAAGTATGTCATAGCCCCTTGATAGTCTTTCCCAAAAAAGTGCTTTCACCTGTCTAGGTTTGTCTCCCTCCATCCGGAGTGTTATTTCATATAACTTTTGTGGAGTACTAACCCTGGTGTCTACAGTCTCTACTGTGATGTACTCATTCAAGTCCACTATCTCCAGAAGTTCCTTCACGGTCTGGTGAACTATTGTGACTTCTGCTGCACTGTCCAGCATTGTCTGAGCCCATTCTCCGTTCTTGAGTTGTGTTCTCAGTATTCTCGGCATGTCTGATCTTCAGACCTGCTACCTTCTTTTTGGAGAATTGAGGTTTTATTTTGGTTTTTGAAGCGTGTTTGTCGTCTTTCGATTTCACGCGTTCTTCTTTATGTTCTGATCGTCCTCTTCTTTCCGAAGTCTGTGATGAGATCTGAAAGGGACGAGAGGAACGTGTATCAGTATCTTGATACCTATCAGGTTTTCTCAAATTATCCCTATTCCTGAGGTTATACCTCCTTTCAGAGGGCTCCTTTTGAGGAGACCTACCTCGGGATTGAGAACGTTTCTCGTTTGATTTTTGTTTAGTAGACTCCCACTTCTTTTAGAAGATGTAGGAGTTTGTTTTATTGAGTCCTTCTCAGGACTTTCAGATAGTTTTGGTTTCAGTGGTCTTCCACCCAAACTATCTCTGCCTAATTCTGCATAAGATTGTTCTATAATTCTGGGTAGCTCAGTTTGATGTTCTGTAACATCGAATTCCTCAATTTTTGGCGGATCGCCACTGCTGCTGCCTCCCTTTAATATTAGATAATATTATTGTTGAGACCTGGTCGAAATTTTTCAGTAATTTCATACCTAAATTTAGAGCAGGCTCTGCCCCGTATTCGTTTTGAATTTGTTTTAGGACATCAGGTATTTCCGCAATTGATGGAATACCATGTGTTTTAGTGTAGATGGCAGCAAAGACTGAGCCCCAAGTGGTGCAGTCTTCCAGTTGTGGTGTGATCCCCATTGGTAAACTGATTGTTAGGATTCTGTGTTTCTCATGCGGGCTAGTATTTGGAAATACTGCTTCGATTTGAGTAATTTTTGAGCTATCCAAAATGGAATTTGCTCACGTTTGTGGGCATTTTACCCATGACTGCGTATAGAGTCTGTGGAGTAATTTTTAGTGTATTCCCCTGTTGGGGAGTTGGATTTGGATATGTCAATGGTGGTCGGACTGTAAAAGTCCGCATGACATATTGGACCAGTTGTCTGTAAATTTTTATTAACTCTGTGAGTTGAGTACGTAACTCCTCATCTGACATCTCTTCAATGTCTGGATGAGGTGTGTAGCCGGCTAAAATCGGCCATGTTGCTCCTGGTCTACCTAGTGGACCGAGCCTGGTAATGTTTTTGTGATGTTTTAGGGCGCTTTTAAACCAGAGCTGATGCTCTTGGTATGTTAATGGAATTTCAATATCCTCGAAAGGACTGTATTCCTCTGGTGGTTCATCTTCTTTGTAGAAGTGAAACATGTGTGTTACTGAATTGGATTCAGGAAATATTACCCATGAATAGAATACCTCTGTCTGAAAGGATTCATGTGCCTCTATCAGGAAAACTGCTCTACCGCCTCTTGCTGGTAGGCCATATTTCATAAGTTTTAGAGTGATGGCTCTTCTTAAGTTTTGATGGATGTGTATAACACCCTCCTCGGTTTCATTTAAACCGGTAAAGTTAAAACTGCTGCTAGGGCTGGATCAGCCACAGCTACACCGTCTCCGGTTTCATTGTCGGAGCCAGGCATTTTGTTGTTTGAAAATGTAGAACAAGTTTCAAGGAAACAAAGATAAGGTGCATAATATTGTGGAACACTGTATCCTTCAACGTTGAGCAAACCAAACAGCTAATATATAGGGTACTGCCCTATGTAGCCGTGGTGGATACTTAACCCTGCCCACTCCAGATGTCTTTTGGAGTATAAGGGTAGGGGTCTTGAGAGAAAAGGCACGGCTGAGTTACTCAGTATCTAACGTTGAATTACTGCCTTACCAAACCGTTGGGCGCCATGTAGTGTAGCTCCTATTTCCCTAATAGGCTCTGCGCATTGGAATAATATATCCTATAGGTTTGACATAGGACTAAGGTCAGTATGTCCCTATCGAGTATATTAAACTTAATTAATTGTGCCAGCTAGCTCAGAGGCCACTAGAAACTCCTTGACAACAAGAAGGGAGTAGTTTCTGGCAGCCGCAAAACATGACCACTGTGTTTCCCTTTAGAATTAGAACGTGTCCCAGAGTCGTGGAAACAATAGATAACTATTTCACTCAGCTCAGTCGTGCATGCTTAGTTTTCTCCAAGTTACACAGAAAGAAATAGACGGGCGTTTCAATAAAGGATTTATTGAACAGTCTTGTTTCTGGTGTAAGTAAAATGTGCTGTTACGATCACAAGACAGTATGCGAGATAATGTACAGGGTGAGCAGTAGAAATAAATAATACTGCGATAGCATTATCTTTTAGTACATATGCTGTTACATAAATAACACAGACTAAAAATGCGAGTACTCATACGATGCGTTGCTAAGCTAGTTCTATCCCAATGTACCTAACCTAACCTAGGTGTAGGAAGAGGGAAGAAGTAGGTGAAGTATTCCTTACTATGGTATACTAAGAGTATGTTAAGTCCAGTATGCCTAGTATGCCAAGAGTCCCTCTAGGTTCTAGTCAACTCCATACCTGAAGAATGAGAGAGGTAGGAATCTCTTTGCCAGACTCGAACTCCAACACCCCGCAAGGGAAGTCAGATAGCTGGAAGCTGGGCTCTCTGCGTGCAGGGAAGGCAGCGTCTTCTCAGTGCGTCAGGCCGGGAAACAGGCTCCTCTGAAGTCGAGGTCTCCTCTGGTTTACAGGGGCTAGGGAAGGTATATTTATACCTGAGAGCACCTAAGAATGTTAGCATTGACGTGAGTTGGACAGCGAAAGACGTCATGAATGAACCCCCTAAGGAATAATGGTTCATGCATAATATATGAGTCCTTGAAGAAATCAATAGTCCTGGACTAGGGAAACTCCCGCAGCCTAAGGGTCTGTTCTTCATGAACTCGTTGTGACGTTAGGGTGGACGGATGTCAGAGACCATGCCTGTAATTGGAGTGCACGGTTTAATGCCTAAATAAGGGCTTTGGATTTTATGCCTATATAAGGGCAGGGCGAATTGTGCCTACATAAGGACATGATACTGGAAAGCCCGTTTATGGATACCCTAAGAGGAATACAACAGGAGAAATGCCAACACTCAACGCCTCATAGAGGCCTTACTTCTTGATGATCTTAGGAAGACCCGTGGGTCAGATGAACAGGAGAAAGTAGGTGGGGCAGGGAATGAGGATAGGTCAGGAGGTGACACCTTTTATGACCTAGTCTCAAACCCAGGCCAGGAGGAACAAGATGGTGCCCACCTGGACAACTCAGATCTTCAGGGAGATGCTGAAGAAGAAGGCCAAGATGGCCCCCTCTTCACCCCTCCTGGAAGAGTGCAGAGTTTACCAAGGAGATCTGGATCTCCCTCTGCAGAATCTCATCACTCAGGACAGTCTGTAGGGACCTCTGTATCTAGCAAGAGGGAGCACTCTTATGACAGGGAGTACCAATTTCTGGAACTTGAGCTAGAAAAAGATTGGGACTAGTGTCCCATGGTTGCAGCAACAGTGTCCCTAGAGTTAAAGAACATACTTTTGACAATAGGAACCTGAGCAAGATTGTCCCTCCCTACCATTGTTGGGGATGACATCCATAAATGGATAACTGCTTTAGAGAGGGCCTGTAAAGTTCAGAGAAACCTTGGTACTTCCTGTGTAAGGAGAAAACCCATTGGACAAGAGATGCCAATTGTTCAAGGGCCAAGGATCCTCTAACCACCACCACTGCCCCATAGGCAACTGGTCCCCCTAGTTCAGCTCAAAGTGGTGGAACAGGGAACAAGGGTATAAGTAGGGTTAACCCTGGGATCTGAGGTGGGTTCTGGCCTAGTCAGAACTCCAGCTCAGGCTGTTCTTGTCTGTGATGGAGGCATAGATATTCCTTATTTGTGAGCCCCAGTAATCTGGGCAAATACAGACAACAGCCTTTGATTAATGGTAAGGAGGCCATGGCATACAGGGACACAGGTGCAAGTGTCACTATGGTGACACAAGATCTTGTGGGCCCTGACCAGATCATACTCGGTGAGATGTACCAAGTGACCAATGCTAACAATGTCAGGACTGATCATTCCTTGGCAGTTATTAATTTCAGCTGGGGAGGGGTAACTGGCCCTAAGAAAGTTGTGGTTAGCTCAGACCTTCCGGTAGAATGCTTATTGGGCAATGATTTGGAGACTTCAGCCTGGGCTGAAGTAGAACTTAGGACTCATGCAGCAATGCTGGGCATCTCTGCAGATGTGTTTGCTGTGACCAGGTCACAGGCCAAACTGATGTCTACTGAACAGGCCCTGGATTCTGAAAGAATGGACCAGGTGACTTCCAAGAGAAGGAGCAGGAGGGGTAAGGCTGTGTCTTGCCCCTAGGCTCAGAGAGAGGATCAGTCCCTTGAGGGAGATGATCTCAGTCCCTGTGAAGGAACTGTCTCAGAAGAACTGGAACCTGATCAGGTTGAGTTATTGGGGACAGGGGGCCCTTCCAGGACAGGTCTGAGTCAGAAGCAGCAAACCTGCCCCTCTCTTGAACCCCTCCGACAGCACGCTGCTGCTGAGGCTGCTGGGAGTGTCAGTGGATCCCACAGGATCTATTGGGATGAGGGACTCCTTTACTCAGAGGGTAGAGACCACAAGCCTGGTGCCACCAGGAAGATGGTCATACCCCTGAAGTTTAGGGGCTTCCTACTCACCTTGGCACATGACATTCCCTTAGCAGGACACCTGGCCAAAGTAAGACTTGGGACAGGCTTGTCCCACACTTTCACTGGCCTCATATGTCAGAGGACACCGAGGAGTTTTGTCGCTCCTGTACCACCTGTCAAGCCAGTGGTAAGTCAGGTGGTACCACAAAGGCCCCCCTAATACCACTACCTGTGGTGGGGGTTCCCTTTGAGAGGGTTGGGATTGACATAATCGGTCCCATGAACCCTCCAACTGCATCTGGGCACAGTTATATTTTAGTGGTGGTGGACCATGCCGCTAGGTATCCAGAGGCTATACCGCTTAGAACCAGCACAGCTCCTGTGGTGGCCAGGGCCCTCCTGGGAATTTTTTCCAGAGTGGGTTTCCCTAAGGAGGTCCTAACTGACAGAAGTAGAAACTTCATGTCCAGTTATATCACTGCAATGTGGAAGGAGTATGGAGTGAACTACAAGGTCACCACACCCTATCACCCACAATGCAATGGGTTGGTTGAAAGGTCAACAAAACCCTAAAGGGCATGATCATGGGCCTCTCAGAAAAGCTTAGGCGAAAATGGGATGTCCTGTTGCCCTGCCTTCTCTTTGCCTACAGAGAGGTCCCACAAAAGGGGGTTGGCTACAGCCCTTTTGAACTTTTATTTTGGCATCCAGTTAGGGGTCCCTTGTGTTTGGTAAAGGAGGGATGGGAGTTACCTCTCAAACCTCCCAAGTAAGACATTGTGGACTATGTACTTGGTACCCAAACCTCATACCCAGGGTGGTAAGAGAGACATTTGGTTTTGTGTGGACTACAGGAGGCTCAATGGAGTCACAAGGACTGATGCTCACCCTATTCCTAGGGCAGATGAACACATTGACACTTTGGCCTCAGCCAAGTTCTTGAGCACATTTGACCTCACTGCTGGATATTGGCAAATCAGACGAGCTGAGGATGCCAAACCTAAAACAGCATTTTCAACCCCTAGTGGGCATTATCAATTTATTGTAATGCCCTTTGGTTTGAAGAATGCACCTGCCACATTCCAAAGGTTGGCGAACAAAGTCCTTACAGGCCTGGAAGCCTATAGTGCGGCATATCTTGATGATATAGCTGTCTTTAGTTCCACATGGGAGGATCACCGGGTCCACCTGAAGAATGTTTTGGAGGCTCTGCAGAAAGCAGGTCTCACTATCAAGGCCACCAGGTGCCAGATAGGGCAGAGTAAGGTTGTGTACCTGGGCCACCTGGTGGGTGGAGGCCAGGTTCAACCATTGCAGAGCAAAATCCAGACCATCATGGACTGGGTTGCTCCCACTACCCAGACTCAGGTCAGAGCTTTCTTGGGCCTGACTGGGTACTACAGAAGATTTGTGAAAGGATATGGGTCTATAGTGACTCCCTTGAATGATCTTACATCAAAGAGAATACCCAAGAAAGTTCAGTGGACAGTTAGCTGTCAGAAGGCATTTGATGATCTCAAGCAGGCCATGTGCACTGCTCCCATTCTGCAAAGTCCTGACTATTCCAAACAATTCATTGTCCAAACAGATGCATCTGAGTTGGGGGTATGGGCTGTGTTGTCACAACTTAATGCAGAGGGGCAAGATCAACCAGTAGCTTTTATTAGCAGAAGGTTGACCCCCAGAGAGAAACATTGGTCAGCCATTGAGAGGGAAGCCTTTGCTGTAGTTTGGACTCTGAAGAAGCTGAGGCCATACTTGTTTGGCACTCACTTCATTGTTCAGACAGACCATCTCTTGTGGCTAAAACAGATGAAGGGTGAAAACCCCAAACTTTTGAGGTGGTACATTTCCCTGCAGGGGATGGACTATATAGTGGAACATAGACCTGGGAGTAACCATGCCAATGCAGATGGACTCTCCAGATATTTCCATTTAGAAAATGAAGACTCAACTGGGCAAGGTTAGAAGGTTAGTCTCATCTCCTTATGTTTGGTGGGGGGGATTGTGTAGGAAAGTAAGATCTGCTTCTTATGGTCACCCCCACTTTTTGCTTGATGTTGCACTGTTTTTGACTAGTCTGACTGGGATCCTGCTAATCAGGACCCCAGTCTATCTGCTTTCTCCCTAAAATGTCATGTACTTAGGTACACTCCAGATTGGATACTGGGGTACCCTTGTCAGTCCCTAGTATATGGTACACATGTACCCAGGGCTGTACCCAGGGCATAGGTACCCCAGAGGCCTCCCAGGGGCTGAAGCATGTATTATGCTACCCATGAGAGGCCATGCAAAATGGAACTACGGGCCTGCCATTGCAGCCTGTGTAAGATGGTGCATGCACCACTTACTTTAGATATAGGTTTACTATATCTATAGGTCACTACACTTAAAACCTATAAGTCACCCCTATAGCAGGCCTTGACAATAATGAAGGCAGGGTGCTGGGTCTTACGTGAGAGGGTGCCCCTGCATGAGCAAAGCACCCCTGCAGTCTTCGGAGACCATTCTCCCGGGTTGTCGGTGACGCAGCCAGACATATAGGTAGAGGTGCATTATATGCTCGCGTAAAATGCTATCTCGAAAACGGATGCAACAAACCATGTCGTGTTTGGTATCAAACACCTTGGAATCATACCTCCTCACCGGTAACTGGTGTGGGAGGTACGATTCCTCCCTTCAGAAGCAAGCTTCATGGGGTCCCTGGTCTTCCCGGTACCAGCCTTCTCGACCCGGACAGCACAAAATGGTTGCTGCCGACCAGAGACACATTTCTGCCCTCCTGCTGCTGAGCCAAGCTCGAGCAGAGGAAGGCAGCACAATAGACATCCTGTCACAGGGAGGTGTGACCACCTCCCAGATAGGATTTAGTGTATTGGGGCTGGGTGGGTGCACTTCCAAAGTGCCTGAAAGTCTGCATAAGGGGCACATTTGATGTCCCTGTGCATAGTCCAGTTCAAACCAGTCCTGGGAGCCGTTGGCTCCTGCTCTGATGCGAAACTGGACAAAGGACATGGGAGTAACCTCCCCACTGTCCTGACCCTCCCCTGAATCTGTCCAACCCTCTCCCGTGAGTACAAAAGGGCTTACCTGGCTGTAGGACCCTAGTTTCGACGTGGACAAGATTCTGATCACAAAATCACTGACCTTCGACCGTCTGGACACTCTGGACTTCGACTGGGCCCGACTTCGTCTCCCTCTCCGTCCAAAGCATCGTCTGTGCCCGTGCACCATACAGGCTCCATGCAGGACCTGTAGAGCATCAAGGACAACTGAAGTATCTCCCTTGGGGTGTAGGAGTCACTACCCTGCATTTGCAGGCACCATAACACAACCGACCGGCCTGCTGATCCTGAACTCCTGCGGACTCCGAAAGCTCCAGCAACACAGGAGGTGGGTTCCTAAGTTCCTTGAGGTTGAGCTGCCCTCTCACCAAGTTTGAGGCCAGTATCCATCGTGGGTACCGCATAACCCGAACCCCTGAGCCCTGCGTACATTTGCAAGTGCATATGCTTGTTGGCGTTTGTAGGAAAGTAGGATCTGCTTCTTATGGTTACCCTCACTTTTTGCTTGATGTTGCACTGTTTTTGACTAGTCCGACTGGGATCCTGCTAATCAGGACCCCAGTCTATCTGCTTCTCCCCTAAATTGTCATGCATGTACTTTGGTACACTCCAGATTGGATACTGGGATACCTTTATCAGTCCCTAGTATATGGTACCCATGTACCCAGGGCTTAGGTACCCCAGTGGCCTCCCATGAGCGGAGGCATGTATTATGCTACCCATGAGAGGCCATGCAAAATGGAACTACAGGTCTGCTACTGCAACCTGTGTAAGATGGTGCTTGCACCACTTACTTTAGATATAGGTTCACTATATCTATAGGTCACTACACTTAAAACTTATAAGTCACCCCTATAGGAGGCCTTATCAATCCTGAAGGCAGGGTGCTGGATTTTTAGTGAGAGGGTGCCCCTGCATGAGCAGAGCCTCTCTGCAGCCTTCGGAGACCATTCTCCCGGATTGTCTGTGACTCAGCCGGACATATAGGTAGAGGTGCATTATAACCTCGCGGTAAATGCTATCTCGAAAACGGCTGTATAGAAACATATCGTGTTTGGTATCAAACACCTTGGAATCATACCTCCACGCCGGTGACCGGTGTGAGAGGTATGATTCCACCCTTCTGAAGCGAGCTTCGTGGGGTCACTGGTCTATCCGGTGCCAGCCTTCTCGACCCGGTCAGCACAAAATGGATGCTGCCGACCAGAGACACATTTCTGCCCTGCTGCTGCGGAGCCAAGCTCGAGCAGAGGAAGGCAGCACAATAGGCATCCTGTCACAGGGAGGTGTGACCACCTCCCAGACAGGATTTAGTGTATTGGGGCTGGGTGGGTGCATTCTGAGAGTGCCTGAAAGTCTGCACTGGGGGCACATTTAGTGTCCCTGTGCATAGTTCAGCTCAAACCAGTTCTGGGAGCCATTGGCTCCTGCTCTGGCGCGAAACTGGACAAAGGACATGGGTGTAACCACCCCTCTGTCCTGACCCTCCCCTAGGAGGGTCCCTCGAATCTGTCCAACCCCTACTAGTGGGTACAAAAGGGCTTACCTGGCTGTAAGACTTTATATTTTACATGGACAAGATTCTACAAGAAGAAACCACTGACCTTCGACTGTCTGGACACTCTGGACTTCGCTGGACTTCGACCGGGCCCGACTTCGTCTCCCTCTCCGTCCAAAGCTTTGTCTGTGCCCTTGCTCCATACAGGCTCCATGCAGGACCTGGAGTGCACTAAGGACAACTGAAGAATCTCCCTTGGAGTGAAGGAGTCACTCCCCTGCACTAGCAGGCACCTCAACACAACTGACCGGTCTGCTGCTCCCGAGCTCCTGCGGACTCAAAAGATTTCAGTAACACAGGCGGTGGATTCCTGAAGGTCCCTGAGGTCGATCTGCCCTCTCAGCAAGTTTGAGGCCAGTATCCCTTGTGGGGACTGCATAACCTGAACCCCTGTGCACAGCGTCCATTTGCAGTTGCATATGCTTGTTGGCGATTCCCGAGCTTGTGCATTGGGCTCCGTGTAGTCCTGACCCTGAGCAGTATTTGCACCAAAGAACTCCGGCCTCCTCGCACCGAGTGCTCCGTGGGCTGGCACTTTGCAATCTGGCTCGAGGTCTCCTCGCGACTCCTGGCCATTCGGCCTGTGGATCCTCCTGAGGGTCATCTTGATTTCTGTTGCGCTTTCATGGTTTCTCCAGACGTGCCCTGACTCCCCATTGCTTGGTGAGTCCCCTGGACCTTGCTGGTTCACACCGTAACCTGCTTGATCTTCCTGCGTGGGTTGCTTTTGACATGGCTTGTTGGTGCTCCAGCCGGACACCGACCCCTCAGCACTCGACATCTTTCGTGGGACAGCTCACCTCCGGCTCCTGGTCATCGTCGACGTCTCCTGGTCCTCGTGGCTGCAGAGTCAAGCATCCCTTCTTCGCACCTGAAGCACCCGACATCGGTGGGCATTCGTCTACCGAGCCCCTGGTCACTATGAAGTGACCCAGACTGTGTCCCCTCTGCTTCCAGGTTCCTTCCTTCCAGAATCCAGGCTTGGATTCCACCGGACCCTTTTCACCTTCACGGCAGCAGTACTTCTTCACAGCCCTCCATTGAGAACGATGATGGTTTCCGACACCACTCCAGACTTATGCACCTGGCTCCTCTGGGATAGGTAACTCGGGTACTACGGTATCCACGGGTGGGGTGGCTCTTCAACCTCTTAAGTTCCAAAGGGTTTACTCGAAGTCCTCCTAGACGGGTCCTTAAACTTTAAAATTGCAACCGCGACTTCCCCATAGAATTGTACAGAGCCCGCGGTCGTGTTAACACACTGCACCCGTCCTCCGTGGGGTCTCTATCTACTCACCTTGGGTGGTTCCTTGGGGTCCCAACGATTCTACGTGCTAGAGACCTTGTCTGGACCCGAGCCGTGGTTGTTATACCACTATATTAGTATATGGTTTGTTCTCCCCCGGGAGCCCACTGTGTATTGTGCTACTTACAACTGTTCTATTGATCTCGTATTGTGTGCTTGGTGTTCTATCCTCGTGTAGAGGATACTAGAGAGTGTTATATTAATAAATACATATTTTTATATAACTACTGTGTGGTTCTCCTTTCATTTGATTAATTCAGGAGGTGATATTCTGGTAAAACAAGCTGCTTTACATTCCTTCAAGATTAAGCCTGAATGCTGCTCTCCACAGCTACCACTAGGATAGCTTTCTAAAGGTTATCTTTGACCTCATACATCATAAGGGTCGTTTGGACTGGTGCAAGGTGCCCACTTTAATTATTGGACAGCATATACCAGGCCAACTTCTCACATTGGTGTGCAGCGGTTGGGATTCAAGCCTACATTGTTTTACCAGATAAATCTCTTTGTATTGATTAACTGAAAACCACTAAAGTGTTCAGGCCCATATAATACTTAAAGATGAGAATAAGTAAGTTCTACTGAACTTAGGGTTGGGTAAGTTAAGGGTCTAGCACACCCTTTCTCTAACCTAAGAAAGTTTATTTCCCACTAGGGTAGGTAGGTGCATATGTTATGTTATGTTAACTGATATTTCTATAGCGCGTAATCACCAACTGGTCTCTTAGCGCTTCTAGAGAGTGATCGCAAGCTAGCTGCAGTCCCCTGAAACACGCGTTGCAGATAGTTAGCGTGTTTCCAGGACCTCCCTGAACAGGAGCGTTTTAAGACGTTTCCTGAAAGGGAGGAGCATGCTTTCCTTGCGGAGGCCATCGGGCAGTTTGTTCCAAAGTTGCGGGAGCATAACAGAGAAGGCTCTGCCTCCCTTGGATGCGGTTTTAAACCGAGGTACCGCCAACAGGCGGCTCTCGGATGATCGCAATTTCCGGCCCGGCACGTAGTTTCCAAGGCGCTCCTTAATGTATGTTGGAGCCTGGCCGTAGATGGCTTTGTGGGCAATGCAGAGGCCCTTGAACTTTGCCCTCTGCTTGATGGGGAGCCAGTGAAGCTTGTGCAGCAGAGGGGTCGCATGCGCCCTTCTGGGAAGCCTGAAGATCAACCTGGCAGCATCGTTCATCGTTACTAGCAGTTTGTTGGTAAGCTTTTCTGGTTGGCCAATATAAAGGGCATACCCGTAGTCCAGTCTGGATATGATGGTAGCAGATATTATCATCTGTAGTGCTGCTGTTGAGAGGAGGGGGGCAAGTCTTCGCATCTGTCTCAGAAGGCCTGTGCAGGTTCCAGCTACGGTTGCAACTTGGTTGGCCATAGAAAGATCGGCATCGATCTTGATGCCTAGACTTTTTACAAGTGTGGCCGGCGTGGGGGTGGTCAAAAGCTCTTGGGGCCAAAAAAGGTCACTCCAAAGATTTGTCTTTGAAGGGATGACCAGGACCTCTGTTTTGTCAGGATTGACTTTTAAGGAATTGGTTGTCATCCAGTTCACGGTGTATCTGAGGATGTTTTGTATTTGTAAAGAGGCCTGTTGGGTGTTGTCAATTTGGAGGATAAGCTGAGTGTCATCCGCATAGTTAAAGACTTGGCAGTTCATGCGTGCTAGGGCAGCTATAAGTGGCTGGAGGTATATGTTAAAAATACTTTTTTATATATGTAATACATGCTACAAAACTATATGTATTTATGCAACACGGACCTAAATGAAGCAGCACATACAAAATATTTATGTTTGTACCTTAGAGGCATATGATTGGCAGGCTATGCAGCAACAGATTAGTAAAAACATGTTTTTGTGTGCCCGGGAAGCACACAATGGGCAGTAGCCGAAAGGTTTTGTACTTTTTCTAACATTTTGTGCTTGGTCGAAAAGTTACACAGTAGAAAAATAATTTGGAATTTAGTTCAAAACTGTGTATGTATGTACCTGGAAAGCACACAATGATCAAAGGCTGAAACCTTTTGTACTTTATTAACATGAGCAGTTTGGCTTAAAAAACAACAACACAGTACACTAAAATGTAACCTTAAAAACACAGACAAATACTAATCAGCTGCTATTAAACAACTGTATGTTTGTGTTTAAAACGCACAGGATCAGTAGGGGTTGTAACCTTTTGAACTGTATAAACATGCCAGCTAAACAAATATCGGTGTGTGTGCCTGGAAGGAAGAAAATTATCAAAGGCTAAAACCTTTGTACTTTATCAACATAACACGCTAGGCTATAAAACAACACCACAGTACAATAAAATGTAATCTGGAAAAAGCGGAAAGACTGTAAGCAACTGCTAATAAAAACGTGTGTTTTTGTTTAGAAGGCATACGATAAGCAGGGGCTGTAACCTTGTACATTTTATAAACATCAAACGTTTAACTAAAAATGTTGATCGAAAAAAAATATGTAATCAGCAATAATCCTATTGGATGTTGATATACATGTGTACAATACGTGCTCATTAATTGTTTGGCCTTTTTGCTGCGCATACCAAGTAATCCGGACTGTAAAAATGTTCAGATTATTTGCTTGTTAACTTTTGGCCTCTCTGCTGAGCGCACTCAAGTAATGCGGCCTTTTTTTTTTTTTTTGCGCTGACACCAGATTGAGTATAACACTGTAAAAGGGGCGCAGTCGGGTGTTCATATAGCTGGTTACAATACCTGCTCATTCACTCTTTGGCCTCTCTGCGGAGCGCACCAAGTCATGCAAAATGCTCTGTTTGCTTACGCAGAGACCGGACTGCTTATAGCACTGTATAGGGGGAGAGGGTTGGGGGAGGCGGTACTAATAACCAAACTGTCCAATTAATTTAAATTTAAAATAACAGATGATCGCGCATTCGGCATAAATTTGTGCCTTGGACGCACACAAACGGCAATGGTGAAACATTTCACACTTTATAAACAATGTAGCAGCATAAAGTGTGCACATTGTTATGGTGCATTGGTGAAGCGGTGCCTATAGGTTGTTGCTATCAGAGTTAAAAATACCTGCTTATTTACTCCTTGGCCTCTTAGGTGAATGAACGCAATGATCCGGACTGTAAAGGGGTTCTTACTATTTGCTTATTTACTCTTTGGCCTCTTTGCTCAGCGCACCAAGTGATGCGGAATGGAAAGGTGTTCACAATATTTGTTCGTTAACTTCTTGGCCTTTGTGCTGAGCGCACCAACTGATGCGAACTGTTATCTTAGTTTATGCTAAGATCGGGCTAAGTATAGCATAGTAAAGGGAGGAAGGGGGGGCAGTATTAGTATCCAAACTGCCCAATTTACGAACATTTACATTAACGGATGTTGCAGCATACAGTGTGTACATTGTTGTGCTGCATGGGTGAAGCAGTGCCTATGAGATGTTGATATAGGTGTTTAAAGTACCTGCTCATTTACTCTTTGGCCTCTTTGCTGAGCGCACCAAGTGATGCGGGCTGTTTTGTTTGCTTACGCTGACATCCGATTGAGTAAAACACTGTAAAAGGGGGCGCAGTCGGATGCCTATATAGCTGCTTAAAATACCTGCTCACTAACTCTATGGCCTTTTTACTGAGCGCACAGAGTGATGTGGAGTGTAAAGGTGTTCAAAATATTTTCTCATTAACATTTTGGCCTTTGTGCTGAGCGCACCAAAAGATGCGGACTGTTACCTTAGCTTACGCTAAAACCGGGCAAAGTATAGCATTTAAAGGGGAGGGAGCACAGTACTAGTGTCCAAACAGTCCAATTTACCAACATTTTTAGTAACGAAGATTGTACTTAAAGGCACACAATCCTCAGTGGCTACAACGTTTGACACTTAATGAACATTATGTGTTAAATGTTAAAACAGTAAACTTTTGCCTCCTTGCTAAACATATGAAATAATCCGGACTATAAAGGGGTTCTGACACTTTGCTTATTAACTCTTTGGCTTCTGTGCTAAGCGCACCAAGTGATGCGAAATGTTCTGTTTGCTTACGAAGAGACTGGACAGCTTATAGCACAGTAAAAGGGGAGGAGGAGAGGGGCAGAACTAGTGGCCAAACTGCCAAATAAACTAAAATTTAAAGTAACGGATGATCGCGCATTCGACATAAATTTGTGCCTTGGAGGCACATAATTGGCAATGGAGAAACACAGCGAAAAAGCAAGCCTTGTAGTTAACAGCAACAATACAGCCTTGTTAACATATACATGGTATTTTATAAACCTGTGAAGTAGTTACCTTGGGATCCAAGAAGACGGACGCCAAGCTGTGCCCGTAAAGCACACAATGTGAAGAAGACCTGCGAAGTACTTGGGTGCGGCTTTAACACCAAGCCAAGCAGCAAGGGTGCAATGATGTGTTTGTATTGTAGAAGAGAAGCACACAATCAAAAGGAGGCCTGTGAATTCCTTGGCTGTGGCTACAACAAAACGGACGTTAAGGCAGACACTAACGTAGTTAAAAAAAAATTAAAAAAATGTTTCTGTGTGTTTAGGAAGCATTCGAAGGGCAACGTGAGTTTATTTGGGTGTTTTAGAGACTCTTTTTGCAGGTTCTCAGCAGCCAGAAATCAAACGCACGACATTGCCCCCCACCTAAACCATTGCTCAGATACCAACACCGGAAACCTAAGGTAGGGAGGAGCAGGCTGCATGTGCGCCGTTGGCTATGCTGAGCGCACGAACTGATGCAGGCTGTTTTGTTTGCTTACACTAACAGCAGATTGAGTACACTGTAAACAAGAAACGCTAGTGCGTCGTGGCTGGCCTTTGGATGAGTACGCGCTGCAGACATGTGTTTCCACTTATCGCGCCCGCGTCTGGGCACGATAATTGGAAACACATGTTTGCCGCGCGTACCCATCTCAAAAAGGCCAGCCACGACGCACGAGCGTTTCTTGGACTGCTTTGAAAACTCACTTACATTAAGTCTTCGCCTCTAAGCAGCGCTTGCGCGCTACTCGAGGCTCGACCTAAAAAGGAGCGGGGACAGCGCTGATCCCTGTGGGACGCCACACGTAAGGGCGCCTTTGACAGACACTTGCTCCCCTAGTTGGACCCTCTGGGAACGGCCGGACAGGAAGGACTTGAGCCACTGGTATGCACCACACTAGTTATGTCTTCTAAAGGAGAAGCCAATGGCTCTCTGCCTTCTAGGTACAATGGTCTTACATTTCAGGAATTGAAAGCCATGTGTGTTTCTAGGAAGCTGAAGACAGGGAGAAATGCCAACACCGAACGTCTCATTGAGGTGTTACTCTGACCTTAGAAAGACCCCAGGGTCAGATGAGGTAGAAAGAGTGGGTAGGGCAGGGAATGAAGACAGGTCAGGAGGTGACACCTTTTATGACCTAGACTCAAACCCTGGCCAGGAGGATCAAGATGATTCCCACCTGGACAACCTAGATCTTCAGGAAGAGGGTGGAGAAGGCCCCAGTGGCCCGTTCTTTACTCCTCCTGGAAGAGGGCAGAGTTTACCAAGGAGGTCTAGATCTCCCTCTGCAGACTCTGGCCATTCAGTACATTCTGTAGAGACCTCCATATCTCATAAGAGAGACAGCTCTTATGACAGACAGTGCCAATTTCTAGAGCTTGAGAAAGTCAAGCTTAGGCTCAGGCAAGAGCAATTGGCCCTAGATAAGGAATCCTTAGAACTCCAGAAGCCTAGAAAGAAATTGGGACTAGAGTCCCATGGTGGCAGCAACAGTGTCCCTAGGGTTAAGGAGTATACTTATGACCATAGGAACCTGAGCAAGATAGTCCCTCCCTACCATGGTGGGGATGACATCCACAAATGGATAACTGCTTTAGAGAGGGCCTGTAAAGTGCAGAGGGTCCCTCAAGAGCAGTGGGCAGCTATCTTGTGGCTCTCCTTTGCTGACAAAGGTAGAGATAAGCTCCTCACTGTTAGAGAAGAGGATGCTGACAACTATTCAGTCCTGAAGATTGCTCTCATTGATGGGTTTGGCTTAACCACTGAACAGTACAGGATTAAGTTCAGAGACACCCAGAAGACACAGACTCAAGACTGGGTAGACTTTGTAGATTGTGCTACTAAGGCTCTGGAAGGCTGGTTACTTGGCAGCGAAGTTAATGATTTCAAGGGATTGTACAATTTGATTATGAGGGAGCAGATCCTTAATAATTGCCAAAATCAGTTGTTGCATCAGTACCTGGTTGACTCTGATCTGACTTCTCCCCAAGAATTGGGAAAGAAGGCAGATAGGTGGGTCAGAACCAGAGTGAAGCAGAAAAACCAGATCACAGGTGGTGACCAGAAGAAGCAAGATGCTAAACCTGCCGATAAGGGTGGGGAGAAGGGTAGAGACCAGAAGTCTTCTTCAGGGCCCCAAAAACCTGCATCTGGGGGGGAGTCACAGTCTAACAAAGGTAAAGGCAGAAAGAAACCTTGGTGCTTCCTGTGTAAGGAGAAAACCCATTGGACAAGAGATGCCAATTGTTCAAGGGCCAAGGATCCTCCAACCACCACCAGTGCCCCTAAGGCAACTGGTCCCCCTAGTTCAGCTCAAAGTGGTGGTACAGGGAAAAAGGGTATAGTAGGGTTAACCCTGGGATCTGAGGTGGGTTCTGGCCTAGTCAGAACTCCAGCTCAGGCTGTTCTTGTCTGTGATGGAGGCATAGATATTGCCTCCTTATTTGTGAGCCCCAGTAATCTGGGCAAATACAGACAACAGCCTTTAATCAATGGTAAGGAGGCCATGGCATATAGGGACACAGGAGCAAGTGTCACAATGGTGACAAAAGATCTTGTGGACCCTAACCAGATCATACTTGGTGAAATGTACCAAGTGACCAATGCTAACAATGTCAGGACAGACCATTCCTTGGCAGTTGTTAATTTCAGCTGGGGAGGGGTAACTGGCCCTAAGAAGGTTGTGGTTAGCTCAGACCTCCCTGTGGAATGCTTGTTGGGCAATGATTTGGAAACTTCAGCCTGGGCTGAAGTGGAATTCAGGACACATGCAGCAATGTTGGGCATCTCTGAAGATGTGTTTGCTGTGACTAGGTTACAGGCCAAACTGTCTTCAACTGAACAGGCCCTGGATCCTGGAATAATGGACCAGGTGCCTTCCAAGAGAAGGAGCAGTAGGAGTAAGGCAGTGTCTCCCCCCCAGACTCAGAGTGAGGATCAGTCTCCTGAGGAAGATGATCCCAGTCACTGTGAAGGAACTGTCTCAGAGGAACTTGAGCCTGATCAGGTTGAGTTCCTGGGGACAGGGGGCCCTTCCAGGGCAGATCTGAGTCAGGAGCAGCACAGCTGCCCCTCTCTTGAACCCCTCAGACAGCAAGCTGCTGCTGAGGCTGCTGGGAGTGCCAGTGGGTCCCACAGGATCTACTGGGATGAAGGACTCCTTTACTCAGAGGGTAGAGACCCCAAGCCTGGTGCTACCAGGAGGTTGGTCATACCTCTGAAGTTTAAGGGTTTCCTACTGACACTGGCACATGATATCCCTTTAGCAGGACACTTAGGCCAAAGTAAGACTTGGGACAGGCTTGTCCCTCACTTTCACTGGCCTCACATGTCAGAGGACACAAAGGAGTTTTGTCGCTCCTGTACCACCTGTCAAGCCAGTGGTAAGGCTGGTGGTACCACAAATGCCCCCCTGATACCACTACCTGTGGTGGGGGTTCCCTTTGAGAGGGTTGGGATTGACATAATTGGTCCCATGGATCCTCCTGTAGTGTAGCTCCTATTTCCCTAATAGGCTCTGCGCATTGGAATAATATACCCTATAGGTTTGACATAGGACTGATGTCGGTATGTCCCTATCGAGTATATTAAACCTAATTTACTTTGTGCCAGCCAGCTCAGAGGCCACTAGAAACTTCTTGAAGACAAGAAGGGAATAGCTTCTGGCAACCACATAACATAAAACCCTGATCCCTCAGGACCGTGGAAACAATATACTACTTTTCATTCAGTCACTCATCTCAGAGAAATACATAGAAGAAACAGTCGGGTGTGTTTACAATAACATTTATTGCACAGTTGTTATTCTAGTACTGGTTATATGTGCTGCGACAACTGTTGGACAGTAGCAGAGAAATATGGCCAGCAGTGCAGTTAAATAAAAATGCATGGTACAGTTTTACCATTGTGCAATAGTAATGAACACATACATGAAATGCAGAATGCATTAAGATAAAGCCTATACCCCTATGATGCCTAACTAGATGTACCTAAGTGTACCTAGCATGTGTGTAGGTCTTAGAGAGCCAAGAATCCCCCTAGGATTTAGTTCTAACCCCATTACCTTAGTGGGACTTCATCCTGATGTTGAGCTGGACACCCCAGGATGGGTGGATGGACCTCTGCCAGCTGGAGCTGTGGCATGATGCAGGTTGCAGCGTCTCAGGAGTGTCGGCATGGAAAGTCTCGGTCCCCTCTGGTTTGCTTGGGCAAAGGGAGGTATATTTATACCTGATAGGTGCCTTGGAATGTTAGTATTGACGTACAGTCGGTCAGAGGAAGACGTCAGGAATGAACCCTTAGGAAATAGTGGTTCATGCATATTTAATGAGTTCTTGGAGAAATCAATAATCCTGTGCTAGGGAAAATCCCAAGAGCTTAAGGGTCTGTTTCTAAGAACTCGTTGTGACGTAGGTTAGTCACTGTTGGACATGGATATGACGTATTTAGGATGGACCGTCTTCTGCACCCAGAGCACACGTCAGATAAGGGACAGTCTCTGTTGCTCGTTATTTGTGAAGGGAGGGCTGGCTAATGTAGGTGAAAGGGCCTTCCTGTCTTTGTGGCACGAAGGATCTCTGCCTCTGAAACGGCGCACCTATGTTAGGGCCTCAATCCAGCACATAACACCCACTCCTATCTATGGACAATCGTGAATAACCCATTAAAAGCAAACTACGTGACTAAAATAGGCATTTGCATATAATTGGCTGGTAGTTGCATGAGAGTGGTTCATGAGCTGAAAAAATAGCAGCTGTTAAAATATGTAAAATTACTATAGACTCTGTGGAGACAGGAAAAATCTATAGTGTCATTAAAAAATACTCTCTTAGAGTCAGTAGTTACTTATAAAAGTTCCTGTTTATAAAATTGAAAACTCTTACAAGCTGTTCAGAAGACCATGCTTTCTTTTAGAAAAAAAGTCAATTTACAGGAAAGCTCCAAGCACTCGGTTAGAGTTGAAACAATAAGAGAAAAAAATGTGGTTCAGGACATGTTTTAGCAAAATAAAGATAACAAGTGGCTGAGAGACACAACATTTCTGTTGCTAGTTACTGCAGGGGACGGAGCTTTGCAATACCTCGCAGAATCGTTGTGGGAGCACAGAATGAACAGTGCTGCCAGATGCTGGTTCTGAGGCAGCCGGTGCTGTAATCGATACCTTGGTGCTAGCTAAAGGAAGCAAAAAGGCACCCACTGGATTTGCAAGGAATGCTTTGGTTTGATGGGAATACGCTTGGAACACAGCCAAGCATGGGACTTCAGCAGTTCCAGCCTGGTGGTAAATGCCGCTGGCGTTTCCTTTGGAAGTGTCAGACAGATGATGACCACGCATTCTTCACTGCAAAAAACAGGCATCAGAGAACAGGTATGTTGCAGTCTTTTCAGACTGGTCTTTTAGATATTAGAAACCATGAGAATCATAGTTCCTGTTTGTGAGGTATTCCAAGGTGTGTCACACTGCTTGTATGTGAAAGATAACATTTATCAAAAAGGAAAGAGGGGCAGTCTGTATTTAAGAGTGAAAAAATATTTCTTTAGCTGATGTGAAATGAAAAATAAAAGTGCTGCACAAGCATGGTTTTCAGATTGCTCAAAGCATTTGAACTTTATAAAGGAAACTTTTGGTTCACTACTTTCAGTGTTGGGGCTTCTAGCCAAAAAAAGGCACAACTTCCCTACACTGTAGGATTTCACTACTGAGTCCCTTGGTGATGTTCAGGAATCATTTTTGTGACAGGTAGTTGTGTCAAAAGGCCAAACCATCCATACTTTCCTAACTGGGTATGTCCTGTTGTTTTGTAAATGGCATCTAATGTTGCCCCTGCTGATGTATGTCAACTATTCCACCCCCGTGCGATGGTGTTTGGTGGTGTTTGGCAACGTTCCTACTGGTGTTTAAACAACCACATTTCTAGATGCATTACAATTGTGTAGGAGTTGATAACCTTAATGAAGGTAACAGGTATAAAGCGTCACAATAAGAATAAATCTCTAACATTTCATGATCTGAAAATGTAGCAATTATTCCTAAAACAGACAGCATATTATTCACTGTATCAGTAACCCAATTTTCAGAAAAATGTACTGCAGGTAATGACATCACTGAATGAATGATAAAATGAATGAAAATGAAAAAGTTCAAAATACATTAATCAGAATTAAAAACCGGATGATTAAATACATCATTTAGAATACAAAGGCTTGTTCAGGCCGAATACATTTATAAGTCTCTTTTGCATTTGAATTGAAAATGGACGTGGCTTCAGTTTTATATTGATCCTGTGTTGAAGAAAGTGTCCTCTAAGTGTCATACTAAAAGCTAGCTCTAAGCAAAGCTAGAACAGAAAAAGATGAACCCAGAAATACTCCATAGTTCTACCCATGGTGAAGCCAGGTCTGTATCTTTTTCGAAGAAGAAAAGGTTCAAAAGTTTGTACTTGCATGTTCGTTGTTTGTTTTTGGCTGGCTTCGCTTCCTGTTCACGTGGAGCCATGGAAAACGTATCACAGTTAATGAAATAGCCAGTAGCTGTATGATCAATGGTTGAAATTGCATCGTGTTTAGCTGAAGTTATTTCTGCTGTTTTTGTTGAAAAACGTTCAGATGGTGAAGTTAATATTTTATGTTTTTGTTGAAAAACATTGACGCTTTTATTATTTGATGCTTTTGTTGAAAAATGTTGAAGCATTTATTATTTGATGCTTTTGTTGAAAAACGTTGAAGCATTTATTATTTGATGTTTTTGTTGAAAAACGTTAAAGCTTTTATTATTTGATGCTTTTGTTGAAAAACGTTGAAGCATTTATTATTTGATGTTTTTGTTGAAAAACTTTAAAGCTTTTATTATTTGATGCTTTTGTTGAAAAACGTTGAAGCATTTATTATTTGATGTTTTTGTTGAAAAACGTTAAAGCTTTTATTATTTGATGCTTTTGTTGAAAAAACATTGGTGTACACATTTGTTTTTGGCCAAATTGCAACTTGAGTGTTGTCTTGACTTTTATTTTGAATTTGAAAGGTTGGTTCCAGGAGAACTAGTTCCATTGCATTGTTGCATAGTCCCCCACTCCATGGATTTGATTTCTCAAACCTGATGAGCTTTTCAGTTTGAATTTCTTGAATAGTAGTGGGAGGGACGTCTACTACTGTGGAGTTCACGAGGCCTACTGCTCAGTATTGGCCACATAGTGTTGTTTGATTCTTTCATTTGAAATGAATCTGTTTTCCTTTTTCACGGCAAGATGCGGCAAAAGTACAGTTCTTGTTCCTTTCACTTCAAGGAATGGCACATGTTTTCCTGTATGAGGGGCCAAATTCCTTTGTGTCCGCGATCTTTATCTCTCTCTGCCCAGATCCCCGACTTTTGGGATTCAGACAGGTCTTGCCGTGATTACCTTGAATTCCCAGTGGCGGCCTGTTTCACTTTGACAAAATCTTTGTTTGTTTCTTTGTTTCCTTTAATTCCTGTAAAACAGCCAAACGATCATAGATACAGAATGGTTTTCATCCGCCACTGTGCCTTCACATTTATGATCAGGTTCCCACATTCGTAAATGGAGTCAGACCTCCTAGAGAGCTTCTTGGCTGGGTGTGTATTGCCCCCTGAATCCATATAAGTGTTTGACCCCACTAACGCCCTGCCTAATACCCTAGCTGTTAAGGATTGCTCTATGCCCCAGTCCTTCCTCTCCTCTACCTAAATTCCCTCAGGATGGCGTTGGAGAGGAGTACCGCAATTCTACCCCCATCCCTTCCATGGCCTTTTGTCAGCCCGAGAGCTAAGCGTGGAGCCACAGTCAGGGTGTAAAGTTGATTGCGTATCTCCTGTTATGGACTCGCAAATCTTTCTATAACAGTTTTGAGCGTCAGCCGAGCGCTAAGGTCATACCTATAGGAAACTTGAGCACGGATCCACTGCCACCAAGATATATTTTTAAGCCACCTCAAAATTTGAGGGGCCGCAGTGGTCCTGTTACACGACACGATCAAGTGGACAGTCTGATGCTGTCTAGCAATGGGACCTGCGCGGGTCTTGTGATGGTGGAGCCTGGCATCTGTTTACAGATGTTGCAGTTCAAGACAAAGTCAATAGTCTGACTTCTGAA
Source organism: Calotriton arnoldi (assembly GCA_963921515.1). Taxonomy (NCBI): domain Eukaryota; kingdom Metazoa; phylum Chordata; class Amphibia; order Caudata; family Salamandridae; genus Calotriton; species Calotriton arnoldi. The sequence goes on along the minus strand of CAWUFW010009732.1, from coordinate 112,132 downwards.
CCCTGGCCACCAATAGCACTGTTTGCAATGAAGAAACAGTAGCTATTACCCCTGAATGCGTGGAGCCCAAGCCCTTGTGTGCTTTAAATGATTAATTCCTGCCTACTATCCATATTTGGAAATACTCTATCCCCCACTCCAGGAATCTGAGCATATGGAATGTTGTTTGCACCTAACTTGTAGGAGTATATGAGTGGAAATTTCTTAGGCACTGCTGTGCTGCCTTTGCGTGAAGCAATTACAGCCACCATATTCTAACCGTCTATTCTCGTTGTTGAACGAGTGTGCGCAGCTACGGAAGCTGTGTGAACAGCCCCCTGTGTGGCTTCTACAGCCAATGAATTCCCTGCAACGTGCACGCCATCACGTTGATGACTCAGTGTGTTAATCACGTGAGTTTTTGTTTGGTAGGTCGTTATTTTCAACTCCACTACATGTTCCCATAAATTTTGTGTTTAATTATGCCACCTTTTTCATCTTTAAACCCATTTTGTTCCCAATGGTTCCCAAACTTTTGACTCCTGAGGACCCCTAGTGAGTCACCACTGGAAGCCGGGGACCCCCGAGCAATTTGTATGATTTAAATTTCAAGCATTAAAACAGTAATTCGAAGAAAAAAAAACACACATCTGCACACAAAATAAATACTCGAATTACTAAGGATTTTAGGGGCATATTTACAAGCCACTATCGCGATGGGAACGTCACTTTTTGCGATGTTCCCGTGGCGATAGGGGCTTCGCCTTATTTACAAGGCACCGTTAAGCCACTAAACGTGGCTTAACGCTTCCTTGTAAATAAGGCCCCCTTTCACGCGAGGCTTAGCGTGAAAGGGGTGGGCAGTGGGTGCTGCGGTGGGGGTTCCACCGTTACACCCATTGATTTTGACGCTGGCCCCTATTTACAAGGGCAGCGTAAATAGGAAGGCAGCGCCAAAATTAAGACCAGGGAAAACCTGGTCTTAACTTAGCGAAACGAGGAGAAATGCTTTATTTCTCCTCGTTTTTGCTTTTCCATGTGTGCTGCCTTGTGCAGCACACATGGAACAAGCAAAATGCCTTGGATTGTTTATGTTCAGGAAGGTGACCTTCCTGCACATAAACAATCTTTAAAAAAAAATTACATTTTGTAGCTTCCATGTGTGCTGCATTAAGCAGCACACATAGAAGTGACAAAAAGACATTTCAAGATTGTTTATGTGCAGGATGGGGGACCTTCCTGTACATAAACCATCTTCTCCTGCACGCAGACACCCTTGCACCATAGTGCAAGGGTGCCTGCATTGGCGCTACACTGCTAAGTGTAGCGCAGGGGGAAACGCAGGGCTGCACCAAATTCTTGTAAATATGGTGCAGCCCTGCGTTTTGAAGTGGCGGAGCGTGTCGTTAAGCCAAGGAGGCTAACGACACGCTCCGCCACTTCTGTTGTAAATATCCCCCTTAGTATTTTAAATTGAAAGAATTTGCAAAAACCAAACATTTTAATGGGAAGGTTGGTGCTGCATCTCTGTGACAAACTTTGAAATGGTTGGTTTTACTTTGCAGTACGAGGCTCCTGCCAGGGGCAGCCTGGAAACCCAAAGCAGCCCTGGCAAATGTTTTCAGACCAGTCCCCATACGGTGCACACCAAGTGCAGTGAGTGAGCCTGACCACTACAAAGGGGCTTTGCGAGGCTCTCCACTCCCAAAAATTTAGGAAACAATGATGCATTCTACAACACATTTATCATTATATATTGAATTGTATTAGCTTTTAAAGATTAGTAAATGATGACCTTACTATGCACCAGGATAGGACAGCCTTTGTTGGGGTTCTTCAATGATTCCCTTATTATCACCCTCCAACAGTGCCTCTCATCTCTCCATAGCCCCTCTGTCACATGTATTTCATTTGTTTTTATAGCATCTCTCATACCATTGTAGGATGTCAGAGCACTTTACATCACACACATATAGAGAAACTGAATCATTCGTGTAAATCAGTATATAGAAAATGTTACATAAGGCAAAGGGGACTACAAGGTGTAGGATTCACGTCATTCATACTGGTAGGCATTTTTAAAGAGTGCTTGGTCTGGAGAAGCACAAACTCAGGGTTCAGAACATAACACAGTGGCTAGCATTGACTTTAACAATAAAAATGTATTTCCACCCAAATAAACCTTTTTAGCAGCATCAAGATAATGAAAGACTGGGAAAAAACATAAGTTACTAACTTGTCCCAAGCAGTTTACAAGAAGCTCTTTGATGACAGTTTATAGGTCACTGTGCTAGATTACGATTGTCACTTATAAACTGCACAGTAGCAAAAGAATCTCTGTTACAAAACCAGTAACCCACTGACCTATGCACATAAAATACAGTTTTTTTTAAATGCATGGTACTTGTTCTTTGCAGTAGGCATATTAACCTTCTGTGCTACATTAGATAAGTCAAAGCTGCTCCTGGACAAAACTCTCATCTCTCTCTAGCAGCTACATTAATCACTGGCGCTATCTTGACACTTTTATTGTTGCTCGTAAACTGCTAACTATACAAGGAACTTTGCAGTGCTTTTAAAACTGCTGGCTGCGGACCCCCTGGAAATGTGTCACGGACCCCTGGGGGTCCGCGGACCACAGTTTGGGAAACACTGGTATAAATATTTATCACTATGTTTGAACACAGTAAAAGGAATCGCACACTATAAGTGTGGGTAATTCGCGATCTGTATTTTCAAGTGCCAGTTTGAACGCTTGTAGTTCAGCTCGCTGAGCTATACAATCTCCTAAAGATTGAGTTTTAGTGACCATTGGTCTGAAGTTACCATTGCGCATGCGACCTTTAACGATTGCACACGCTGCACTGTAAGCTTGCTTACTTACTCCCTGTAGCGGGTTGTGCTGATCCGTCAGTATAAATCGAGAGGCAAAATTTCAGTGGGCAGAGGTAGTTCGTTTCTCAACTGAACTACTTGTTCCCAAAGCGTTTTATGCTTTATTGTATGATTGCACACAGTAAAAGGAATAGCACACAATGAGGGTGCAAGTATCAGGGCTTTTAAAGCTGCCAACCGAGCCGTGCTATTACCTAGAGGTAGTTTTTTGGTGCAATGAGGACGGAACTTGCCATCCAGCATCTGCTCTTTAACAAAGGCGGCCGGTGGGGCAGACCCATCAGTGTAATTTTTAAAAATTCATACTGATCTAGAGGCAAGATTTCATTTGGTAGATGATGTTCTTTTTTATATTGCAGGAATGCCTGTGTTTTTAAACTTGGATCAAATCTGGATTCAAAGTCTGATGCAGCAAAAGAATTAGCCCTTTGTATCCATTCTGGATGTAAGGCTTTGGCATTAGGAATGCTAGCCCCGGTACCGGGGTGACGACAATAATGCATCCTCCCATGAGCCAGTGCTCTTTCTTTTGCTACAGCAGTCTGAATGGTTGTCAGAATTTTTTCCTGTTGAATTAAAACTCATTTCTGTGTTTGTGTTCAGATGAGATTTGTATGCGATTGGTACAGTTTCACCTTCATTAAAGGTTTAATAAGTGTACCCGCATTGACCCAAAATGATACTGAGTACCAAGTGGTGCAAGTTTACACGTGTGTGTATGTGTTTGGAAGCAATATTATCTTCCTGGAGTGAACAAAGAATATTGGTGTGTTCTTGTGTCCAGTGTTTGACTGAAAAGTCAGGTTTGAAAAAGGTCGTAGAAAGGTTTTACTCTCTCTGCGAAATCAAAAATGTATGTTCTGCCAAAATCTAGGAATCCCAGTACTGATTGGAAGTTGTTTTAATGTCTTTGGAGGCTGGAGCAGCGCACACTTTTCTAAAAGTTAGCTGCCAGGCTTTTCCCTTCACTTGAAAACTAGTATCCCAAAAATAGGACACAGAGGTGGGCAATTTTTGATTTCTCAAAATTAAATTTGTAGCCCTCAGAGGCGAATCCCATAATAATGGTGCTCACCCTGGTCAAGTGTTTCCCCAATAGGTCGTCCGTTAGATAAATATCATCCAAATAGGACAACGCTTCTTCATCAAAGTGCTTTAGCAATTCAGTAACTCTTTCAGAAAATACCCCTGAGCTCTTCTTATACCCACGGGGAGATGACAAAAAATTGTCGCTGGGACTCTAATATACTAAATGCTGTTAGGTACCTGTTTTCAGGTGCTATAGTTTGACAGAAAAATCCATTTGAGACAACAAATGTCGTTTGTATTTTTCCCCACATAATGTTATTCATTAATGCGGCACTATCTGCATGTTGGACAGCATATGTCTTTGTGCAAGTGTTCAAGTGTCTGTAAATGAAAACTAGACGAAACGTATTATCATGTTTTGATAAGTGAAACAAGGGATTGTTCTTTTGTGAAGTACATTTTTCAATGATCTCCTGGTATTCAAGTTGATCTAAGATCTCCCTGACCTGTGTTTTTAGCTTCTTGCTTAATACGATATTGTCTTTGAGCATGTGGTGAAACTATTAATGGGATCACATGGTGGGTTGAGGCATCATCCCATCCAGCGTGATTTTTATACAGTGCTGGAGCTTGGGTTACTGCCCACTCCCGTGCATATGTATATTTAAGGTGAACGGGAACATGGTTGGAAAATGCAGGAAAAATATACTTTCTCCATTTGGGCGCTCCCTGACGAATGCTGGCGGCTAATCTAGTTCTGCTAACAGTATGTCAAAACCAGACAATAGGTTCTTCGCAAAGAGACCTTTTACTATCCTGGGTTTGTCCTCCTCCATGCGGAGTGTTATTTCATATAACTTGTGTGGGACGCTCACCCGTTTGTCTGGTGTTTCCACCGTGATGTAATCATTCAATTTTGCTGTCCAGAAATTCCTTCAGGTTCTGGCGAGCTATTGTTACTTCTGCCGCGCTGTCTAGCATTGTCTGAGCCCATTCCCCGTTCAGAAGTTGAGTCCTTAGGATTCTGTGCATGTCTAACTTTGAGACCTGCAACTTTCTTCTTTTTAAATTGAGGTTTGGATTGTGGCTTGTCTTCTGTTGTAGAAGTGTCCTGAGCGTGCTTGTCCCTGGACTGCTTGCGTTTTTCTTTGTGTGCTGACTTTCCTTCTCTCCCTGTGCTGTTTGTCGAGAGGAATGTGTATCAGTATCCTGATACCTGTCAGGTTTCCTAATATTATCCCTATTCCTAAGGTTATACCTCTTTGCAGAGGGCTCCTGTTGAGGAGACCTACCTCAGGACTGAGAATCTTTTCTGAAAAATTTTGTTTTTTATTATCCCACTTCTTTTTAGAAGAAGTAGGTGTCTGCTTAGAATTGTCCTTCTCAGGACTGCCCATTAGCTGTGGGTTTAAAAGCTTTCCCACCCAAACTGTCACTTCCCAGTTCTGCATATGCAGTTTCAATTATTTTGGGAAGTTCTTGTGGTTGGTCTATAAGACTGACCTCTCTTAGGTATTGGCGGATCGCCACTGAAGCTGCTTCCCCTTTAATGTTAGCTAGTATTATTGTTGATACCTGGTCGTAATTACCTAGTAATTTCATACCTAAGGTCAGAGCTGGTTCAGCTCCATACTTGTTCTGTATCTGTCGTAAGACACCTGGAATTACTGCTAAGGAAGGAATACCATGAGTCCTGGTATATATGGCAGCAAAGACTGTACCCCAAGTGGTGCAGTCCTCTAACTGTGGTGTGATCCCCATGGGCAAGCAGAGTGTTAGCATTATATGCTTTCAAATGGTGTGGTATTTGGAAATACTGCTTCTAACTGGATAATTTTCTGAGCTACCCAGAAAGGAATCTGTTCACATTTTGTGGGCAGTTTACCCATTACTGTGTGTAAGTTTTGTGGAGTGATTTTAGTAGCGGTGCTCTGTGTTGGAGCTGTGTTATTTGTAGCTACTGTGGGCTGGACACCAAGTGTTCTCATGACGAGTTGCGTCATGGCTCTGTAAGAGTTTTACCAACTCTTTGTGTTGTAAGAGCAGTGCATCTTGTGGCATTATATCAATGTCAGGATGTGGTGTGTAGCCGGCTAATGTCGGCCATGTAGCTCCTGGTCTACCTAGTGGACCGAGCCTGGTTTTATTTATTTGTTGTAGGGCACCATTAAACCAGAAATTGTGGTCCTGGTAGGTGAGCGGAATCTTAATCTCCTCGAACGGAGTGTAGACCGCTGGGACTTTTTCATGTATGTAAGAATGAAAAGTCTGAGTTGTTGCATTCACTGCTGGGAATGTAACCCAAGAATAGAACACATCTGTTTGATAATCTTCGTGTGCCTCTATTAATATCACTGTACCCTCTCGGTCTGTTAAACTATGTCTGAGGGGTTTTTGTGTGAGTGTATGCCTGATTTTGGGTGCAAAATGTATTGCATTTGCTTCCTCTTCGTCGTTTGAGACCTTTGTCCCAGTGACAGGAGCAGCTGCCTTGACAGACATTGTGTTGTGAAAACAAAAATGTCCTAAAAAAGGGTTTTAAGATAAAGTTTTAAAAAGGCACAATTGTTCGGGCACTTTTTCCTTCAAGCTTGATAAACCAACAGCCAATACATAGGAAGATTGCCTACTCAGCTGTGGCGGAATATTGTGCCTACCCACTCCAGACGTCTCTGGCATTTTGTGAGTAGGGGTCTCTGAGAATAAGCATGACTGAACTACTCAGATTCTACTGTTAAATAAGTGCCAAATTCAAGTTGGGCGCCATGTAGTGTAGCTCCTATTTCCCTAATAGGCTCTGCACATTGGAATAATATACCCTATAGGTTTGACATAGGGCTGAGGTCGGTATGTCCCTATCCAGTATATTAAACTTAATTACTTTGTGCCAGCTACCTCAGAGGCCACTAGAAACTTCTTGAAGACAAGAAGGGAATAGCTTCTGGCAACCACATAACATAAAACCCTGATCCCTCAGGACCGTGGAAACAATATACTACTTTTCATTCAGTCACTCATCTCAGAGAAGTACATAGAAGAAACAGTCAGGTGTGTTTACAATAAAATTTATTGCACAGTTGTTATTCTAGTACTGGTTATATGTGCTGCGACAACTGTTGGACAGTAGCAGAGAAATATGGCCAGCAGTGCAGTTAAATAAAAATGCATGGTACAGTTTTACCATTGTGCAATAGTAATGAACACATACATAGAATGCATTAAGATAAAGCCTATACCCCTATGATGCCAACTAGATGTACCTAAGTGTACCTAGCATGTGTGTAGGTCTTAGAGAGCCAAGAATCCCCCTAGAATTTAGTTCTAACCCCATTACCTTAGTGGGACTTCATCCTGATGTTGAGCTGGACACCCCAGGATGGGTGGATGGACCTCTGCCAGCTGGAGCTGTGGCATGACGCAGGTTGCAGCATCTCAGGAGTGTCGGCATGGAAAGTCTCGGTCCCCTCTGGTTTGCTTGGGCAAAGGGAGGTATATTTATACCTGATAGGTGCCTTGGAATGTTAGTATTGACGTACAGTCGGTCAGAGGACATCGTCAGGAATGAACCCTTTGGAAATAGTGGTTCATGCATATTTAATGAGTTCTTGGAGAAATCAATAAACCTGTGCTAGGGAAAATCCCAAGAGCTTAAGGGTCCGTTTCTAACAACTCGTTGTGACATAGGTTAGTCACTGTTGGACATGGATGTGACGTATTTAGGATGGACCGTCTTCTGCACCCAGAGCACACGTCAGATAAGGGACAGTCTCTGTTGCTCGTTATTTGTGAAGGGAGGGCTGGCTAATGTAGGTGAAAGGGCCTTCCTGTCTTTGTGGCACGAAGGATCTGTGCCTCTGAAACGGCGCACCTATGTTAGGGCCTCAATCCAGCACATAACACTCCAACTGCATCTGGGCACAGATATATTCTAGTGGTGGTGGACCATGCCACTAGGTACCCAGAAGCAATACCCCTTAGAAAAACCACAGCTCCTGTGGTGGCTAGGGCCCTCTTGGGAATTTTTGCCAGAGTGGGTTTACCTAAGGAGGTCTTAACTGACAGGGGTGCAAACTTCATGTCTAGTTATATCACTGCTATGTGGAAGGAGTGTGGAGTAAATTACAAATTTACCACACCCTATCACTCACAATTCAATGGGCTAGTTGAAAGGTTCAACAAAACCCTGAAGGGCATGATCATGGGCCTCCCAGAAAAGTGTAGGCGAAAATATGATGTCCTGTTGCCCTGCCTTCTCTTTGCCTACAGAGAGGTTCCTCAGAAGGGGGTTGGCTACAGCCCTTTTGAACTTCTGTTTGGACATCCAGTTAGGGGTCCCTTGTGTTTAGTGAAGGAGGGATGGGAGTTACCTCTCAAACCACCTAAACAAGACCTAGTGGACTATGTACTTGGTCTCCGCTCCAGGATGGCTGAGTATATGAAGCAGGCAAGTAAAAACCTTGAGGCTAGCCAGGAATTACAGAAAGCTTGGCATGACCAAAAGGCTGTGCTGACTGTCTACCAGCCAGGACAGAAGGTAGGGGTGTTGCAGCCTGTGGCCCCAGCAGCTCTCCAGGACAAATGAAGTGGACCCCATACCATCCTTGAGCAAAAGGGAGAGGTCACCTACCTGGTGGACCTTGGAACTCCCAGGAGCCCCCATAGGGAGCTCCATGTGAACAGGCTCAAGCCATATGCTGACAGGACAGACATGGGCTTGCTCAAAGCTGTTGATGAGGGACAGGAGGAAGAGAGTGACCCATTCCCTGACCTCCTCTCACAGAACCCTGATGATGGCTCAATTGATTGTGTAGCCTTGGTAGGCAGCCTCACTGAGCAGCAACAGACTGATTGCAGGAACGTCCTCAATCAGTACAGACATATGTTTTCCCTGACTCCTACTCAGACCACCTGGTGTACCCATGAAGTGGACACACGTGAAAGTCTCCCTGTTAAAAATAAGGTTTACAGGCAACCTGACAATGTCAGGGACTGCATCAGGACTGAGGTCCAAAAGATGCTGGAATTGGGATCGATTGAACCCTCAGATAGCCCTTGGGCTAGTCCAGTGGTCCTGGTACCTAAACCTCATACCCAGGGTGGTAAAAGAGAAATGAGGTTTTGTGTAGACTACAGGGGGCTCAAAGCAGTCACTAGGACTGATGGTGTGAGAAGTTGGCCTGGTATATGCTGTTCACTAATTAAAGTGGACACCTTGCACCAGAACAATTCGACTCTTATGGTAGATAGGTTTAAGACAACCTTTATAGAAAGCTATCCTAGTGGTAGCTGTGGAGAGCAGCCTTCAGGCTAAGTCTTGAAGGAATGTAAAGCAGCTTGTTTTACCACACAATCTCTTGAATCACCAAATGAAAAGACACCACACAGGTATATATATCAAATATATATGTATTTATTAATAAACACTCTCTACTAATCTCTTTATGAGATTAGAAGTCAGGAACATATGTACAAATCAAATGTAGTCAAAATAAGTTTAGCACAATCGAATATCACAATCTTAGTTTGGCTAGACCTAGGTCTAGGGCATCTAGAATCGAGGACCCCAAGAACCACCCCAGGTAGTTGTAGGAGACCCACAGGGGACGGACGCGGTGTCCTGGCACCGGTGCGAGTCCTGTGGGTCTCCTACAAACTACCTGGGGTGGTTCTTGGGGGTCCCTCGATTCTAGATGCCCTAGACCTAGGTCTAGCCAAACTAAGATTGTGATATTCGATTGTGCTAAACTTATTTTGACTACATTTGATTTGTACATATGTTCCTGACTTCTAATCTCATAAAGAGATTAGTAGAGAGTGTTTATTAATAAATACATATATATTTGATATATATACCTGTGTGGTGTATTTTCATTTGGTGATTCAAGAGATTGTGTGGTAAAACAAGCTGCTTTACATTCCTTCAAGACTTAGCCTGAAGGCTGCTCTCCACAGCTACCACTAGGATAGCTTTCTATAAAGGTTGTCTTAAACCTATCTACCATAAGAGTCGAATTGTTCTGGTGCAAGGTGTCCACTTTAATTAGTGAACAGCATATACCAGGCCAACTTCTCACATTGGTGGGCAGCGTGTGGGATTCCAGCTTGCTATTGTTTTACCAGAAAATCTCTATTTGAATTACTAACTGAAAACCACTATAGGTACTTAAGGTACATATAAAGTCAAGCTTAGTATCAATAAGTTCTACTGAACTTAGAGCTGTGTGCCAAGGGATAGCACACCCTTTCTACAGCTCAAGCTAGTATCAGTAGGCCACAAACTAGTGTAGGTAGTACAACACTGCACAACACTAGAATGTCCTTAAAGGGTGGAACCAGTGGATCCACTCAGCCTCAGTATAAGGACATGGCTTTCTCTGACTTGAGAGCCATGTGTGTTGAAAGACACCTGAAGCTAGGACAGAGTCCCTCCACACTACACCTGATAGATCTGCTGACAGCAGATGATCTTAGATTGGCTCTAGGAGCTAATGGGTCTGAATCAGGGGGTGGGTCAATTACAGTGTCTGGGTCAGATGATGAAAATCAGAATGACCAAGACTCTGTGATTGAAGGGCCAGGCTCCAAGGGGCCTGAAAAGGACAGAGGAATTCTCCCTAAGAGAACTGACAGAGTGGATGAGAGGCATAGGTCCCCTTCCAGGGAATCTGACCACTCTTATCACTCTGGCAGAGAATTTGTCCACCAGAGGAACTCATACTTTCCCATAAGAGAGACCTCCTCTGAAAGAATGTGCAAACTGCTGCAGTATGAGGAAGCAAGAGTTGCCCTCAGAACCAAGCAGTTGGCACTGGATAGAGAAGCCCTGGAGATCCAGAGAGCTTCTAGAAGAGAGGGGTTAGAACCCCTTGGTGGCAGCAACAGTGTCCCTAGAGGCAGAGAATCTATTCCAGACCATAGGAACCTGAGCAAGGTTGTTCCTCCCTACCAGAGTGGGGATGATATCCACAAGTGGATAACTGCTATGGAGAGGGCCTCTAGAGTACAGCAGGTCCCCCAAAAGCAGTGGGCAGCAATCTTGTGGCTCTCCTTTTCAGACAAAGGTAGAGACAAGCTCCTCACTGTTAGAGAAGAGGATGCTGATAATTATGAAGTCCTGAAGAGTGCACTGATAGATGGGTTTGGCTTAACCACTGAGCAGTACAGGTTGAAGTTCAGAGACACCCAGAAGGCACAGACTCAGGACTGGACTGACTTTGTAGATTGTGCAACCAAGGCTCTGGAGGGTTGGCTGGTTGGCAGTAGGGTTACTGATTTCAAGGGATTGTATAATCTGATGATGAGAGAACAGATCCTTAATAATTGCCAGAACCAGTTGTTGCATCAATACCTGGTAGACTCAGATCTGACCTCTCCCCAAGAATTGGGAAAGAAGGCAGACAAATGGGTCAGAACCAGGGTAAGGCAGAAACCCCAGAACCAAGGGGGTGACACCAAGAAGCAAGATCCTAAGGGCTCTGAGAAAGGTGGGGATAAGTCAAAAGACCAGAAGTCTTCACAAGGGCCCCAAAAATCTGCATCTGGTGGGGAGTCACAATCCAACAAGGGAAAAGGCCAAAAGAAGCCCTGGTGCAAATTCTGTAAACAGAAAGGGCACTGGACTTCTGATTGTAACAAGTCCAAAGACCAAACCACCACCACTCCTGCCCCTAAGGCAACTGTTCCCCCTAGCTCAGCTACTGGTGGAGGTGGTACTCAGAATAAGGGTGTAGTAGGGTTGACCCTGGGTTCTGAAGTGGACTCTGACCTAGTCAGAGTGCCCACTCAGGCAATGCTGATTTGTGATGGAGACCTTGATATGTCCTTCCTAGTAAGCCCCAGTAATCTGGGCAAATACAAACAGCAGCCTGTAATAAATGGCAAACAGGCTTTGGCATTTAGGGACACAGGTGCTAGTGTCACCATGGTGGCAGAGGATCTTGTGGACCCTGGACAGATCATCCTGGGCGAAATGTACCAGGTGACCAATGCAAGCAATGTCAGGACCAACCATAGTCTGGCAGTTGTAAATTTCTCCTGGGGAGGGGTAACTGGCCTCAAGAAGGTTGTAGTCAGTGCAGACCTCCCTGTCGAATGTCTATTGGGCAATGATCTGGAGACTTCAGCCTGGTCTGAAGTAGAGTTATGGACTCATGCTGAGATGTTGGGCATCCCTGCAGAGGTATTTGCTGTGACCAGGTCACAAGCAAGAATGCATAACACTGGACCAGCTCTGGATCCTGGAACAATGGACCAGATGCTTCCCAAGAGGAGGAGCAGTAGGGTAAAGGCAGTGCCTTCCCCTCTGTCTCAGATCACAAATTCACCCCCAGAGGGAGGTGAAGCAGATCCTGAAGAAGGAACTGCCCCCGAGGGACTTGAGCCTGATCAGGTTGAGTTCTTGGGGGCAGGGGGCCCTTCTAGGGAAGATCTGAGTAAGGAGCAACAGTGCTGCCCCTCTCTTGAACCCCTCAGACAGCAGGCTGCTGCTGAGGCTGCTGGGAGTGCTAGTGGATCCCATAAAGTTTATTGGGATGAGGGACTCCTATATTCTGAGGGTAGAGATCCAGCCCCTGGAGCCACCAGGAGGATGGTAATACCTCAGAAGTTTAGGGGGTTCCTCTTGACCCTAGCACATGATATCCCTTTGGCAGGTCACTTGGGCCAAAACAAGACCTGGGACATGCTTGTTCCACATTTTCATTGGCCACATATGTCAGAGGACACAAAGGAGTTTTGTCGCTCCTGTGTCACATGCCAAGCTAGTGGTAAGGCAGGTGGCACAACAAAGGCCCCCCTGATACCACTACCTGTGGTGGGGGTACCCTTTGAAAGGGTAGGGATTGACATTGTTGGTCCCCTTGACCCTCAAACTGCATCTGGGCACAGGTTTATCCTGGTGGTAGTGGATCATGCCACCAGGTACCCAGAAGCAATTCCCCTGAGGACCACCACAGCCCCTGTGGTGGCAAGAGCCCTCATTGGAGTTTTCTCCAGAGTGGGTTTCCCAAAGGAGGTCATTTCTGACAGAGGTACCAACTTCATGTCAGGATATTTGAAGGCAATGTGGAAGGAGTGTGGTGTAACTTATAAATTCACCACCCCCTATCACCCACAATGCAATGGGTTAGTTGAACGCTTCAACAAAACCCTGAAGGGAATGATTAAAGGACTCCCAGAGAAGCTTAGGCGGAAATGGGACCTTCTTCTTCCCTGCTTGTTGTTTGTATACAGAGAGGTTCCACAGAAGGGGGTTGGTTACAGCCCATTTGAGCTTCTGTTTGGGCATCCTGTGAGAGGTCCATTGTGTTTGGTAAAAGAGGGCTGGGAGTTACCTCTCAAGCCCCCCAAACAAGATGTGATGGACTATGTACTTTGTCTCCGCTCCTGGATGGCTGAGTACATGAAAAAGGCAACCAAAAACCTGGAGGCCAGCCAAGAATTGCAAAAAGCTTGGCATGACCAAAAGGCTGTACTGACTGTATACCAGCCAGGACAGAAAGTGTGGGTGTTGGAGCCTGTGGCCCCAGCAGCCCGCCAGGACAAGTGGAGTGGCCCCCATACAATAGTTGAACAGAAGGGAGAAGTCACCTACCGGGTGATTCTTGGAACTCCCAGGAGCCCCCTGAGGGTGCTCCATGTCAACAGATTAAAGCCATATGTTGACAGGGCTGACATGGGCTTGCTCATGGCAACTGATGAGGACCAGGAGGAGGAGAGTGACCCTCTCCCTGACCTGCTCTCTCAGAACCCTGATGATGGGTCAGTAGATGGTGTTGCTTTGGCAAGCAGCCTCACTGACCATCAGCAAACTGAGTGCAGACAAGTTCTGCAACAGTATAGACATATGTTTAGCCTGACCCCTAGTCAGACTACCTGGTGCACCCATGAGGTGGACACTGGAGACAGTCTGCCTGTCAAGAGTAAAATCTACAGGCAACCTGACCATGTCAGGGACTGTATCAGGACTGAAGTCCAGAAAATGTTGGAGTTAGGTGTAATTGAGCCTTCAGATAGCCCATGGGCTAGCCCGGTCGTCCTAGTACCCAAGCCTCATACCCAGGGTGGTAAGAAAGAAATGAGGTTTTGTGTAGACTACAGAGGCCTCAATGCAGTCACTAGGACTGATGCCTATCCCATACCAAGGGCAGATGAGCTGATTGATACTTTGGCCTCAGCCAAGTATCTAAGTACATTTGACCTAACAGCTGGCTACTGGCAGATCAGATTAGCTGATGATGCAAAAGCCAAAACAGCATTTTCCACCCCTAGTGGGCACTACCACTTTGTGGTGATGCCCTTTGGATTGAAAAATGCACCTGCCACTTTTCAGAGGTTGGTGAATAAAGTTCTGGCAGGGATGGAAACTTATTGCTCAGCTTATCTAGATGATATTGCTGTCTTTAGTCCCTCCTGGCAGGATCACCTGGTCCACCTCAGAAATGTTTTGGAGGCTCTGCAGAAAGCAGGCCTCACTATCAAGGCCACTAAGTGCCAGATAGGGCAGAGTCAGGTTGTGTACCTGGGCCACCTTGTAGGTGGAGGCCAGGTTCAGCCTTTACAGAGCAAAATCCAAACCATAATGGAATGGGTTGCTCCAACCACCCAGACACAGGTGAGAGCCTTCTTAGGCCTGACTGGGTACTATAGGAGGTTTGTCAAGGGATATGGATCTATAGTGACCCCCTTGAATGATCTGACCTCAAAGAAAATGCCAAAAAAGGTTCAGTGGACAGCTAGCTGTCAGAAGGCATTTGAAGACCTAAAGCAGGCCATGTGCACTGCCCCCATCTTACAGAGTCCAGACTACACCAAAAAGTTCATTGTCCAAACAGATGCTTCTGAGTTGGGTGTGGTAGCTGTACTGTCTCAACTGAATGATGAAGGTCAAGACCAGCCAGTAGCTTTTATTAGCAGAAGGCTGACCCCTGGAGAGAAACGTTGGTCAGCTATAGAGAGGGAGGCCTTTGCTGTGGTGTGGGCCCTGAAGAAGCTGAGGCCATACTTGTTTGGCACTCACTTCATAGTTCAGACTGACCACAAGCCCCTCCTATGGCTTAAACAGATGAAAGGTGAAAACCCAAAACTTTTGAGGTGGTCCATTTCCCTACAGGGTATGGACTATACAGTGGAACATAGACCTGGGACCCAACATGCCAATGCAGATGGACTCTCAAGGTATTTCCACTTAGAACACGAAGACTCAACTAGTCAAGGTTAGTCTAGTGTCCCTGCGTTTGGGGGGGGAGGGTTGTGTAGGAGAGTAGGATCTGCCTCTTATGTTGCCCCCACTTTTTTTCTGATGTTTACACTGGTTTCTGGCTATAGTCTGGCTGGGACCCTGCCAATCAGGGCCCCAGCCTCTCTGTTCTCTCTAAGCGACTTGGAGTGCACTCTAGGTGCACTAGTGATTGGATACTGTGGTACCTTATGAGTCCCTAGTATATGGTACCTTAGGTACCAAGGGCATAGGTACTTCACAGGCCTACCAGGGGCTGAAGCATGTATTATGCCACCCCTGGGAAGCAGACTAAATCTGACACCACAGGCCTGCTACTGCAGCCTGGGTGAGGAAGTGCTAGCACCCCTCACTGAGATATAGGTCCCCTATATCTCTCCTGCACACACATTAAGACTTATCAGTCACCCCTAAAGCAGGCCCTATCGATCCTGAGGGCAGGGTGCTTAGTTTCCATGTGAGGGGGTGCCTCTGCCTGAGCAGGGCCCCTCTGCAGCTCTCAGAGTCCATTCTCTGGTGCTGTTTGTGGATGCGGTTAAACCATATACTCTTAAGTGCATTATATCCTCGCGGTAAAATGCTAACTTTGGAATGGCTGCATCAAAACATGTCGTGTTTGGTGTCAAACATTTTGGAATACTACCCCCACGCCAGTCCTGGCGGCGGAGGTAGCATTCCACCCTTCTAGAGGGATAGACATGTACCTACTGTGGAAACGCGGTAGAATCCTGCAGAGCCCTGGCATCACAAAATGGATGCCACCAGTCACAGACACTGGGCTGCCCTCCTGCTGATGACCAACACTCGCAGTGGAGGAAGCCCAACAATAGATATCCTGTCCCAAGGGGGTGTGACCACCTCCCAGACAGGGTGTAGTGTATTGGGGCTGGGTGGGTGCACTCTTAGAGTGCTTTGAAGTCCTGCACTGGGGGAGCAGAAGGCTCCTCTGTGCATACCCCAGTTCAAACCGGCTCAGGGGCTACCTGCCCCTGCTCTGGCGCGAAACTGGACAAAGGGAAGTGGGTGTAGCCACCCACTCCCCTGACCCTCCCATAGGTAGGGTCATAAAGCTAGTCCCTCCCTTTCTTTTAGTAAAAGAGGGGGAACCTGTGCATTGCACCCTAGATATCCCTGGACGACGCTCTGAAGAAGAATCCTGGACCTTCGACGTTCCACTACCTCTGGAAGACTGAAGAATCTCCCTTGGAGTCAAGGAGTGACTCCCCTGCTTGGCAGGCACCAAAAACGACAATGACGGTCGCAAACTACGCCGCTCCCGCCGGAGCCCGAAGTCCCTGCAGCCCAAGAAGTGGATTTCCTGACTTCTCAAAGGCCATCGTGAGTCCCCAGCGAAGCTGAGGCCAGTGGACCCCAAGAGTGACGAGGAACTGCGACCCCTGGGTACCGTGCACTATTGTCGAGTGCAACCCCTTCACAACGTTCTACGAACTTGTGCTTTGGACCACGTATGGTCTTAGCCTCCAGCAGGAATCCCTCCAAAGATCAGAGGCCTACCACGTCCCGAGTGACCGTGGGCCCCTGTTGAGCGAATCCTCCCGAGGCATCTTCGTGATCCCTTGCCAGCCGGCTTGTGGGTCCCCAGAAGGCTTTCCTACAGAACCAAAGTGCTCCCCCTGGTTGCTCCTGGCCTGCCCTGACTTACCCTCGCTGGGTGAGTCCCTCAGACCTTGCTGGGCTGCGCCATTGACTTTTTACACTTTCCCCAAGACTTGCTGTTACCAAGGCTTGTTGGCTCCAATCGAGTCGCAGACACCGCAGTAAGCTGCAAACGTCGTGGGACACGCCGAATCCAGCTCCTGGTCGTCGTCGACGCCTCCTGGACCTCGTGGCTGAAGAGTCAAGGCACCCGTGAACGACCTGAATCTTGCGACGACGTTGGGCATCCATCTTCCTTGCCCCGAGTCACTGCCAAGTGACTTTGAACACTGTCCCCTCTGCTTTCAGGTCTTCCATCTTCTGAATCCAGGCTTGGATTCCTCCGGACACTTCTCCTGTCGCCGCAAGCAGCAAGTCTTCACTGGCTCCCATTGAAAACGACGCCGCGACCCAACACCAAAGAACACCTATGCACCCGGCTCCCCTGGGTGAGGTAACTTCAGCACTACGGTGCTCCTGTGGGTGTGGGCCCTAGAACTACTTACCCTGTAAGTGACTTGCTTGTAGCTACCCTAGAAGTACCCTAAAACTCTTACTTTCCAAGTGCGACAATTGCGCTGACTCGTACAGGGTTCGCGTCTGTGTTAGACACATCGCGTCCATCTCCCTTGTAACACTATCTATAACCGTGTTCTTCGACTCGTACTGAGTCCGATCGGTGTTCGCCTCAAACACACAAGGGGCCTGTAACATTGAAATCTCCATTGCGCTGACTCGTACCAGGTTCGCGTCTGTGTTAGACACAGCGCGTCCATCTCCCTTGCAACTCTATCTGTAACCGCGTCCTTCGACACGTACAAGGACCGATCGGTGTGTTCGCCTCGAACACGCAAGGGACCTTTAACATTGAAATCTCAATCGCGTCTGTTCGCATAGACTCGTACAGGACTCGCAACGGTGCCAGGACACCGCGTCCGTCCCCTGTGGGTCTCCTACAACTACCTGGGGTGGTTCTTGGGGGTCCCTCGATTCTAGATGCCCTAGACCTAGGTCTAGCCAAACTAAGATTGTGATATTCGATTGTGCTAAACTTATTTTGATAACATTTGATTTGTACATATGTTCCTGACTTCTAATCTCATAAAGAGATTAGTAGAGAGTGTTTATTAATAAATACATATATATTTGATATATATACCTGTGTGGTGTCTTTTCATTTGGTGATTCAAGAGATTGTGTGGTAAAACAAGCTGCTTTACATTCCTTCAAGACTTAGCCTGAAGGCTGCTCTCCACAGCTACCACTAGGACAGCTTTCTATAAAGGTTGTCTTAAACCTATCTACCATAATAGTCGAATTGTTCTGGTGCAAGGTGTCCACTTTAATTAGTGAACAGCATATACCAGGCCAACTTCTCACAGATGGTCACCCTATTCCTAGGGCAGATGAACTTATTGATACTTTGGCCTCAGCCAACTTCTTGAGTACATTTGATCTCACTGCTGGTTATTGGCAAATCAGACTAGCTGAGGATGCCAAACCCAAGACAGCATTCTCAACCCCTAGTGGGCATTATCAATTTATTGTGATGCCCTTTGGCTTGAATAATGCACCTGCCACATTTCAAAGGTTGGTGAATAAAGTTCTCACAGGCCTGGAAGACTACAGTGCAGCTTATCTAGATGATATTGCTGTCTTTAGTTCCACCTGGGAGGATCATCTGGTCCACCTGAGAAATGTTCTGGAGGCCCTGCAAAAGGCAGGTCTCACTATCAAGGCCACCGAGGGCCAGATAGGGCAGAGTAAGGTTGTGTACCCGGGCCACCTTGTGGGTGGAGGCCAGGTTCAACCATTGCAGAGCAAAATCCAGACCATCATGGACTGGGTTGCTCCAACTACCCAGACTCAGGTCAGAGCTTTCTTGGGCCTGACTGGGTAATACAGGAGGTTTGTCAAGGGATATGGATCTATAGTGACCCCCTTGAATGATCTGACCTCTAAGAAAATGTCTAAGAAAGTTCAGTTGACATTAGCTGTCAAAAGGCATTTGATGACCTGAAGCAGGCCATGTGCACTGCTCCCATTCTGCAAAGTCCTGACTATTCCAAACAATTCATTGTTCAAACTGATGCATCTGAATTGGGGGTAGGGGCTGTGTTATAACAACTGAATGAAGAGGGTCAGGATCAGCAGTAGCTTTTATTATCAGAAGGCTGACCCCCAGAGAGAAACGTTGGTCAGCTATTGAGAGGGAAGCCTTTGCTGTGGTTTGGGCTCTGAAGAAGCTGAGACCATACTTGTTTGGCACTCACTTCATTGTTCAGACAGACCATAAGCCCCTCTTATGGCTAAAACAGATGAAGGGTGAAAACCCCAAACATTTGAGGTGGTCCATTTCCCTACAGGGGATGGACTATACAGTGGAACATAGACCTGGGAGTAACCATGCCAATGCAGATGGACTCTCCATATATTTCCACTTAGAAAATGAAGACTGAACTGATCAAGGTTAGTCTCATATCCTTTCGTTTGGGGGGGGTTTGTGTAGGAAGGTAGGATCTGCTTCTTATGATTACGCCCACTTTTTGCTTGATGTTGCACTGTTTTTGACTAGTCTGACTGGGATCCTGCTAATCAGGACCCCAGTCTATCTGCTTCTCCCTTAAATTGTCATGCATGTACTTTGGTACACTCCAGATTGGATACTGGGGTACCCTTATCAGTCCCTAGTATATGGTACCCATGTACCCAGGGCTTAGGTACCCCAGAGGCCTCCCATGGGCTGAAGCATGTATTATGCCACCCACGAGAGGCCATGCAAAATGGAACTACAGGTCTGCTACTGCAACCTGTGTAAGATGGTGCTTGCACCACTTACTTTAGATATAGGTTCACTATATCTATAGGTCACTACACTTAAAACGTATAAGTCACCCCTATAGCAGGCCTTATCAATCCTGAAGGCAGGGTGCTGGGTTTTTAGTGAGAGGGTGCCCCTGCATGAGCAGAGCCTCTGTGCAGCCTTCGGAGACCATTCTCCCGGGTTGTCTGTGACTCAGCCGGACATATAGGTAGAGGTGCATTATAACCTCGCGGTAAATGCTATCTCGAAAATGGCTGCATAGAAACATATCGTGTTTGGTATCAAACACCTTGGAATCATACCTCCACACCGGTAACCGGTGTGGGAGGTATGATTCCACCCTTCTGAAGCGAGCTTCGTGCGGTCACTGGTCTATCCGGTGCCAGCCTTCTCGACCCGGTCAGCACAAAATGGATGCTGCCGACCAGAGACACATTTCTGCCCTCTTGCTGCTGAGCCAAGCTCGAGCAGAAGAAGGCAGCACAATAGGCATCCTGTCACAGGGTGGTGTGACCACCTCCCAGACAGGATTTAGTTTATTGGGGCTGGGTGGGTGCACTCTGAGAGTGCCTGAAAGTCTGCTCTGGGGGCACATTTGGTGCCTCTGTGCATAGTCCAGCTCAAACCAGTTCTGGGAGCCATTGGCTCCTGCTCTGGCGTGAAACTGGACAAAGGACATGGGTGTAACCACCCCTCTGTCCTGACCCTCCCCTAGGAGGGTCCCCCGAATCTGTCCAACCCCTTCCAGTGGGTACAAAAGGGCTTACCTGGCTGTAAGACTTTAGATTTTACATGGACAAGATTCTACAAGAAGAAACCTCTGACCTTCTACTGTCTGGACACTATGGACTTTGCTGGACTTCGACTGGGCCCGACTTCATCTCCCTCTCCGTCCAAAGCTTTGTCTGTGCCCTTGCTCCATACAGGCTCTGTGCAGGACCTGGGGTGCACTAAGGACAACTGAAGAATCTCCCTTGGAGTGAAGGAGTCACTCCCCTGCACTAGCAGACACCTCAACACAACTGACCGGTCTGCTGCTCCCGAGCTCCTGCGGACTACGAAGATTTCAGTAACACAGGCGGTGGGTTCCTGAAGGTCCCTGAGGTCGATCAGCCCTCTCAGCTAGTTTGAGGCCAGTATCCCTCGTGGGGATTGCATAACCCGAACCCCTGTGCACCACGTCTATTTGCAGTTGCATATGCTTGTTGGCGATTCCCGAGCTTGTGCATTGGACTCTGTGTAGTCCTCACCCTAAGCAGTATTTGCACCAAAGAACTCCGGCCTCCTTGCATCGAGTGCTCCGTGGGCTGGTACTTTGCAATCTGGCTCGAGGTCCCCTTGCGACTCCTGGCCATTCGGCCTGTGAGTCCTCCTGAGGGTCATCTTGATTTCTGTTGGGCTTTCCTGTTGCTCCAGACGTGCCCTGACTCCCCATTGCTTGGTGAGTCCCCTGGACCTTGCTGGTTTACACCGTAACCTGCTTGACCTTCCTGCGTGGGTTGCTTTTGCCAAGGCTTGTTGGTGCTCCAGCCAGACACCGACCCCTCAGCACTCGACATCCTTCATGGGACAGCTCACCTCCGACTCCTGGTCATCGTCGACGTATCCTGGTCCTCATGGCTGCAGAGTCAAGCATCCCTTCTTCGCACCTGAAGCAGCCGACATCGGTGGGCATTCGTCTACCGAGTCCCTGGTCACTCTGAAGTGACCCAGACTCTATCCCCTCTGCTTTCAGGCTCCTTCCTTCCAGAATCCAGGCTTGGATTCCACCGGACCCTTTTCACCTTCACGGCAGCAGTACTTCTTCACAGCCCTCCATTGAGAACGACGGCGGTTTCCGACACCACTCCAGAGCTATGCACCCGGCTCCTCTGGGATAGGTAACTTGGGCACTATGGCATCCACGGGTGGGGTGGCTCTTCAACCTCTTAAGTTCCAAAGGGTTTGCTCGAAGTCCTCCTAGACAGGTCCTTAAACTTTAAAATTGCAACCGCGACTTCCCCATAGAATTGTACGGAGCCCGCGGTCGTGTTAACACACTGCACCCGTCCTCCGTGGGGTCCCTATCTACTCACCTTGGGTGGTTCCTTGGTGTCCCAATGATTCTACGTGCTACAGACCTTGTCTGGACCCGAGTCGTGGTTGTTATACCACTATAGTATATGGTTTGGTCTCCTCCGGGAGCCCACTGTGTATTGTGCTACTTACAACTGTTCTATTGATCTCGTATTGTGTGCTTGGTGTTCTATCCTCGTGTAGTAGATACTAGAGAGTGTTATATTAATAAATACATATTTTTATATAACTACTGTGTGGTTCTCCTTTCATTTGATTAATTCAGGAGGTGATATTCTGGTAAAACAAGCTGCTTTACATTCCTTCAAGATTAAGCCTGAAGGCTGCTCTCCACAGCTACCACTAGGATAGCTTTGTAAAGGTTATCTCTGACCTCATACATCATATTGGTCGTTTGGACTGGTGCAAGGTGCCCACTTTAATTAGTGGACAGCATATACCAGGCCAACTCCTCACAGCGTTCCCCAACTAAGTGCATTGGGCTATTGATAGCCCCAACCTCTGCGCACATTTCGTACCAAGGACTTCAGCCTCCTCGCACTCTGTGCCCTGCAAGCTGTTACTTTGTGAAACTGCTAAAGGTCCCCTCGCGACTCCTGTGCCTTCGGCCTGTGGGCCCATTTGAGGGACAACACTGCCTTTTCTTGGGCTCCCCTGGTTGCTCAAGGCCTGCCCTGACTCCCCTTGCTGTGGTGAGTCCCCTGGTCCTTGCTGGGCCAGACTGTAACCTTCTTTGACCTTCTTCGTGGGTTGCCGCTGCCAAGGCTTCTTGGTGCTCCCACCGGACACCAACCCCTCAGCACTCGACATCCTTCGTGGGACAGCTCGTATCCGGCTCCAGGTCGTCCTCGGCGTCTCCTGGTCCCTGCAGCTGTAGAATCAAGGTCTCCATCTTCATACCTGAAGCACCCGACATCGGTGGGCATTCGTCTACCGAGCCCCTGGTCACTCCTGAGTGACCCAGACTCTGTCCCCTCTGCTTTCAGGTTTCTTCCATCAAGATGCTGACCTGACGAGAACAGCTATCGCAATCACTGGAGCCTCTAGAGAGCAGCAGAGAGCAGCAAACAGCAGCAAACAGCGAGGCACGAGAGCTACGAGCCACGATAGCGAGAAGCGGAGGCTTCGGCGGCTTCGGTACCGTGACTGAGCACCGTGAGCACTGTGAGCCTTGAGCCGCGAAAACTACAGTAACCGCGGAGTCACGCAGTCGGGGGTGCCGCGAGTGCCGCGAAATCATAGAAATCGCGGAGACACTCGCCTGTTCTCCCGCCATAGAGTTGGGGGGGCCCGCCAGATCTCCTGCTTGGACATTTAATCGGCCATCAAGCTGCCAAAACCAAAAATAAACCCCAAATCTTCGGTGAGGCGGTATGGCCAGGTAGATCGGTGGACTGGTCCTGCCGGTGATTTACTGACTGCCACCCGCCCGCCACCCACCCGTCTCCCGCCTCCTGCCTCCCGCCTTCTGCCTCCTGCCACCCGCCACTCGCTCGCTACCCGCTTGCTACCCGCGGGTCACCCGCAACCAGACTTGATCGGGGTGACAGAGAACGGAGAAGAAGTCAGGTGAGAGTCTACAGCCCTGGTAGAACCAGGTGTGTGCGGCTGGGGGTGTGACCCTTGATTGCGGTGTATGGTGGTGCATGGTGCACGATGCTTGGTGGTGTATGGTGTCACTCAACTTACACCATCTCATCTCCTACAGCCCGCTCTCTCTGTCTCCTGTTTCGCCTGGCGCTGTGCGTTGTTGCTGCAAGTTGTGTTGGCACTGAGCGAACGCGGTGTCAAACGCGGTGTCAAACGCGGTGTCAAACGCGGTGTCAAACAGAGGCCAAAGAGGACAACTAGCCAACCAGCCGTTCCATCAGGAAATGAGATCTGGCAGGATTAGGGGGTGCCCGTCTAGAACGAACAAACAGACAAAAATGAGTAAGCGCAAAAGAGGATCCTTGTCGCACAAGGGCTGCATGGCCGAGCCCCACCCTAAAACTAAAACTAGAGCGGGTGTTACCTCCCCTGACATGGGCCCCACCACAAGGGACAGCGATTTGGAGACAGGACCAACTCAGGACTGCTACAATGGGACTCAGCCTAAGATTTATACAAAAATTCAGTTTTTAAAAAACCCGGGGGACGCCCTTTTATCAAGCTCAATTGCAGCACAAGGACTTAAAACTCCGATTTCACCACTCATACTATCGGATAGCGGGATGAACAGGACTCAAATTAACGATCAAAGTGCAACATCTGGCACAAAAAGTGACCCCGAGTCGAAAGATCTACCACACCGAACACACAGTACATCGGCTTTAACATCAGCTATGCAAAGCAATCCCAAATCATTGCCGCAAGGGCCCCAGGGTCACCCAGAAGCTGGAATTTCAAAGGAAACTGCACTCAGCAATCTAGTAACAACAAAAAAGCTGGCAAAGTCTCCTGGACGAGCTGGAAGAGAACACAAAGACCAGTAGGAAGAGGGAGGTCGTAGTGGGAAAACAGGGTGTAACTGTGCCACAATATAGGAACTGACTATAATAGAGATAGGCACATCACCTATTGCCATTAAAAAAGCAAGGACCAGTTCGACCCGATCGCCAGATCCCCGTCTGTTATTGTCATCAACGCCCCACAGCACGAAACCAGTATTAGGACAAGAGTCGGAAAATTTAAAGGAACTATCCAACATTGATGCAGGGGACTGGGATGATTTACTGATAAATCCTACACAACAAACACCAGTGAGACCCAGGTTGGACCCTCAAAACTTCCCTATATCAAAGAACATAGAGCTGGAAGGGACTCAGGGAAGGGAGTCACTGACACCCGACTTAGGAAAATCAATCAATCTTCAGCAAAAACTGAACTCTGAAAATGCCTGGGCTAGTTTACTCAAAACAGTACAACTCCTAGTGGAAGCCCTCCAGTGTCAATCAGATAAAATGGACACTCAGCTAACTCTATTAAACACACTGGCAGTGTTTGTGGTGTCAATTGATGAAAAACTTGGTGCTCTGAACTCGCTCTTCCAGAGCTCACATGGAAAACTACAAGAATGGGAGCTAAATTGTGGTTGCGGCCCAATAGTTGACAAACTCACCTCTCTCCCCTTAATACTGAGCGACTTGTGCGCCTAAATCAAAGACTCAGTACGGAACTCCACCGAGTCTAATCAAAAGGGAACCTATTGCGCTGAGGATAAGAATGGAACAAACACATATATCACGGGAAATCTAGGTCCCATACCATCTATTTCAAAGCCGACAACAACAGGCAACGTCAAAAAAGATGGGCGCATCAAGACACGGGCATCAGCATCTGAATCTACCCGGGGGACAGAGGCAGAGCTGGCTGACTCAGGAGCAACTTCTAATGCCAAACAAAGGCGAGCCCAAAGGAGAAAGGGTCGGAATCAAAAACCTATCTCAAAAAAGGAGGACTTCGCCCGCCTCTTTAGACAGACATTGCCTGAAACGCCTGACCTTTCAAATCAAGCATCTCCAGTGGAAATGGGCAAAACTCAATCAAGTACACTGCGTCCTGGGCAAGGGTTGGTCTGAAACTCCAACCAAAAGTCTGCCACCATGGGTTCCTTGCTGCAAACATTGCCAGGGGAAGGAGCAGGAAACTTCTCCCACAAGGATCGCAAATTAGCCAGGGAGGAAGATGAACATCAATTACTGCCGTGTAGAAAGAAACCAGAAGAATCTACCACACAGCGTCATGTTTCCAACCAAACAACCGTAGGACTCATGGTCGAAGATGACAAACTCCTTAAGACTGCCAACTCTACTACTCAGCCAGATCACCAATCAGAAAGGGCGTTTTATTATCCGCCCATCATAGTTTCTAATGCTGGAGGAGATGAGCATATAGAATCCAAACATGGTAGTACAAGAATCAAGCCCACCCCTGTGGAATTTATGGAGCAGCCGTTCAGCACTAGGCTGCCCTGCGCTGGGCCAGCTACAAATTTATCTCTAAACGATCAGAGCAGGGCAGAAGCAGCTACAACATTGGCGCAAGCACAAACAACCATGAGCCCACCAACAGGCCACAACTAGATAACCAAGGGAATGACCCCAATAAGAACGTGAAAACACTGGAGTTTATACCTGTATACAGATCAAGAGGGGCCCACGACATATTAAATCGAGGGAATATTCTTCGCTTATTATCACATATACCCTCACTATCGGAGGTAAGCTCAACAGATCTGGACTCAGTAGAGTTTGTCAGCCAAGGAGACCCTCGGGGGGGGGGGGGGGGGTGAGGTCACACGGACAACATGGAGATCGGAAAACATTGTACAAAAAATATTACTGGAAAGATTGACATTTGAAAACTGGGGTATAAAGATAAAACCCATTAACACACCTGGCTATCCCGCACCACTAACACAGTGGCATGGGGATAGATGGACAACAGAACGGTCCAACACCTCTAAGTCAGTACTGAGAGGGGCAAGGGGGCCCTCGCCGGTCACCATGAGGCAGCAACAGGATATAGGTATTTATCGCCCGAATTACTCACATCAAGGTTTCTGCCAAGAAGGCTCAGGATGGACCACGAGGGCAGTCACCAATCAAGTAAGAAACAACTGACAGAACAGCAGGTATAATTTGCCAGAAGGTGAAATAAACTTACTACGGATATGCTCATGGAACATCAATGGGCTAAATAGCAAGCTGTCAGACCATGTCTTCATGAACTATCAAAAGTCATTTCACATCATTGCTTTTCAGGAAACATGGATGACAGATCCACCACATCTACAAGGATATCTACGTTTCTATGCACCGGCCCTCAAAAGGGAAAGATTTGGTCACCTGCAGGGAGGCCTGGTGATCTATGTAAACAACACCTGTGCAACCTCAGTTAATACAGTTGGCTTAATAACATCAGAATCCATCGCCATAAAAATCTCCACCACAAAGGGGCCACCAGAGAATGGGCACAAGGATATAGTAATAATAAATACGTATATACATCCTAACAGGAAATCTAACGATGCAAAACTACTGGCCAACTTTGTAGAGTTATGCATGAGTGAGGTCAACACACCAGATATGATACTGACAGGGGACTTTAATTTACATCTACTTGGCCCATCGAAAGCGGAGGAAATTTCTATACATAACCAGCTATGGAATATCCCGCCACAGGGCACTAATTCATCAGCAGCACCCTCAAAAATCAGCCAGCGCCTTATAGAGGATCTTGAACATCTCACCCTCAGAGCAGCGAATGGCAGAAGTATAGGTGACACGCCCCCTGCATTCACCTATCACTCATCAACCAAAAACTCAACGCTGGACTATACCTTTGTGTCTCTAACCTCTTTAATGAAATTTTCTCATTTAGTATGGGCGACAAAGCTGATAGTGATCATCGTCCCCAGGAGCTTATACTTCGCACAAATATGCCAAGACTAATGAAATGGAAGGGCCAACCAGGCATAACTACCACAATCAATTATAGGAAAATAAAATGTATGCAAGGGACGCAAGATAATTTCCAGCAAACCGCAAAACTTCTATTTGAATCACGGGAAGGAGACAATGAAATAGAGAAATGGATAAATTATACAAATGCCGTGGCAACATCTTTTTCCGCCCCAATTAAATCTAAATCGCAGCAGGGCTATAGAGGCCACACTAACCTTACCATACCGCAAAAGAGCAAGATAAAATCTATTAAAAATAGTATTAATCACTCCTTGCGGCAGGTGCGCCGGTCTCCAACCAACATCTCAAAACTAGCTGTATTGCGACAGCAGAAAGCACAGCTGAAGAAAGCAATTTGGGAGGCCAGGCGTGACAATGAGGATACCCTATGGGCGAAACTACATGCGGATTCCAAGAGGAAAAACATTGCAAGATTCTGGGAGACAATAAAAAGATTCACCCATCCAATGCATGAGGGTCTATCTTCAAATATATCCGAGGAAGATTGGGCTACTTACCTTGAAAATCACTTTTATCAAGAAAAAACCTTAATGCACACAGAAACTATCATGGACATAACACAGAGGCCTACCACCTTGAAACTCCAATCTAATGAGGGAAATGCAATATCAGAGGAATGGTATGAAGGAGAGTCATCGGGAGTCACACCCTCAAATGATTACATTAAAACAATCAACAGTTATATCAAGAAGGGAAGGCAAGAAGGGGCACCGGGACCCAATGGAATCCCACCTGTGCTTTACAAACAAGATACAGAATACTGGGTGAAAGCACTTAGCCCTCTGTTTATGGAAATAAGACAGACAGGTCTACTCTCTCAGTCCTGGCGGACTTCGATAATTTCTCCAATATTTAAATCAGGTGACAAGACTCAGCCGAAAAGCTACCGGTTAGTTGCCCTCTTGGACAATGAGGCAAAATACTTTGCCGGCACTTTGTTGGATGAACTGCAACTTTGGGCGGAAGACAACTCGATCATCCCCCTAAATCAAACTGGCTTCTCCAAATCTGTTGGGACCATAACATAACAACTATGGCTCTGTTAATCGATAAGGCTGAGATTACAAAAATGCACTTATATCTGTGCTTTATCGATTACCGGGCGGCTTTCGATCATGTAAACCGTCATAGACTTTGGGTGAAACTGGCAGGCTGGGGTATACCCAAGGCTTTGCTGAATCTGGTAATTAATCTGCACACTCAGACCTGGGTTCAAGTAAAGTTGGGTGACGGGTCAACTCTATCGAGGAAAATCCCAACAACGAAAGGCCTCAAGCAAGGCTGCGTATTGGCCAGAGGTTATTTAACCTGTTTCTTGCAGATCTGATCCCGCTATTAAATGCCAGCAATTCACACTCTCCAAAGATTGGGAACCTAGCACTACCATGCTTACTTTACGCTGACGATTTAGTTTTGATCAGCCAAACGAAGGTGGGTCTACAGCGTCTTCTTGATATTACGTTTGAGTACTCCGAGGCTAACAATTTAAATATTAACTTGGAAAAAACTAAAACCATGACAATTAAAAGGAATCTTAAGAAAACACCTGTCTGGTTCTGGGACAAGACTCGCATAGACTCAGCTACAGAGTATAAATACCTGGGGGTGATTATCGACAAAGTTGGGCATTTTGTATCCCAAAGGTATACAATCAAAAGGAAGGGTATAGCCCTAGCAGCCTCAATGAGAAACCTCAACTCCAAACTGACCGGCCCCTCACTTGCCCTACTGGTTAAGTTATACGGGCTCAACTTATACCTACAATAACCTATGGGAGCGAGGTACAGAGGGGAAGGGACTCGAAGCTCTTGGATGTTGTGGTCGCAAAGGTGTATAGAATAATTTTTGGTTTACCAACACGAGTCTCCCCAGCACAAATCAGGCTCGAGTTTGGTGTTCAAAAACAGACCCTTGCAAGAAAAGGTGCGATAGTCATCTTCTGGGACAAAGTAAGGAAATCTAAACCAGGCACCCTAAATTGGCATTTGTGGTCAGAGTTACAACAGAAAGAAGCATCACCAGCGGCAAAATACTTGGCAATTAGTCTGTCCACTTTAGGTCTCACCGAACTTTGGTTAACTTCTACAAGTCAGTGCCTCCTTAAAAAAGCAACAAAGAAAATAGTAAAGAATCAATCTTGGATTGAAGACAAGGCAGCCCTAACAAAAAGGTCGCACGGCTGGATGATCTTGAGCTCCTACTCTTCCTTGGCTGCACAAAAGTATCTAGCTTTGGGCTTTGCCAAATATACTAAAATTCAATTTTTAAAATACAGATTAGGCCTACTGCCATGCATAAAGCACTTTCCACACTGGCTGAAAAACCAATCTGATCTCACCTGTCGCCTATGCGGAACCTCGCAAGAAGATATGCTGCACCTTTTCTGTACATGCAAAGAACTAACACAGGAAAGGAAACAGCTTTTAAAACCACTTTTTAATCAGAGAGGTATCCGCACACGGAGGCAGGCTGTGCTGGTGTGTTTTGCACCCGAGGACACGCAGCTTAACTGCCGCTTTGTAAAATTTTTGAAACAAGTGGAGAAGAAAATGCCTAGACAGAACATTAACATAGCTGACAAGGAAAGGTCGGACGCTGCTAAATAACTGCTTATTTTATTAATGTATTGCAAACATCAATTAGTTTGTATTGATTTTTAACTGGTTTTAGTAAACTGGTTTTAATATTTTAAAAATTGATGACATGTAATGAGATATTTTGTAGCAATGGTTTTAAGTAACTGTGCTAAATAAAAAACTTGAAACCATCAAGAATCCACCTGTGGGTTCCACCGGACACTTCTCTTTTTTCCAGCAGTGGTATTTCTTTGAAGACTCCCATTGAGAACGACGGCGGATTCCGACTCCACTTCAGCCCTATGTACCCGGCTTCCCTGGGATAGGTAACTCTGGTACTTCGGTATTCACGGGTGGGGTGGCTCTCCAACCTTCTATGTTCCAAAGGGTTTCCTCGTAATCCACTGGGAAGGGTCCTTAAACTGTAAAACTGCAACTGCGACTCTCCCATTGAATTGTACGTAGCACGCGGTCTTGTTCACACACTGCACCCGTCCTCCGTGGGGTCCCTCCTTACTCACCTTGGGTGGTTCCTTGGGGTCTCAGCGATTCTACATCCTCTAGACACTGTCTGGACTCGAGTTGTGGTTCTTATACCTTTATTTTAGTATATGGTTTGGTCTCCCCCGGGAGCCCACTGTGTATTAGTGCTGCTTACGATTGTTTCTGTGCTACAGTATTGTGTGCTTTGTGTTTATCTGCATGTAGCAGATACTGTGAGGTATTTAAGGTGTGTTATAACAATAAATACATATTTTTATAACTACTGTGTGGTTCTCCTTTCATTTAACCAATACAATAAGATTGCATTCTGGTAAAACAAGCTGCTTAACTTAACATTCCTTCAACACTAAGCCTGAAGGCAGCTCTCCACAGCTACCACTTGGATAGCTTTCTAAGGTTATCTTTGAACTCTTAAATCACCATAAGCGTTGTTTGGACTGGTGCAAGGTGCCCACTTTAATTAGTGGACATCATATACCAGGCCAACTTCTCACAGCATGTGTCATAATACATGTGCAAGTAGACACATACCTCAGTCAAGAGAGCAGGCAGACCTTTAAACTTGACAGAGTGCACTTCCCATTTCAAGGAGACACCTAAATTTATATGGCCTACTTCGAGTTTACCTTTCCAGAGACTCATACAAAGTACCCTAATCACTAATCCGTCTGCCAACATGTCTTAAACCTCACTTTTCTCTTGCAGCTCTACTATTCACTGACTGCTCAGAATGTTGGGTCTAGCCAAATATAAAACAGAAACCCTTCCCATGTCAGTGTTGTAAGTCTCACCATGTTTCTGAAGGCATCAATGCATGTGTCTGTGCCTTTTCCTAGTGACATGATACATAAACGTGGGTATTGGACAGTCTATTTGAGGGGTTCTGTGACACCTATATAGGTAAGACATGTCTGCCTGTGCAACTGAATGATGGAGCGAGCAGAACTGAGAAGATTTGCGCACCTGTATGAGAAGCTACCATGTTTTTAAGCTAGCAGCTTCAGAGTGCACAGCACATGTCAGAATACATGTACAAGTAGATACATAACTCAGTCACGAGACCAGGCAGACCTTTAAAATTGACAGAGTGCATTCCCCATTTCCAGCAGACACCTAAATTTATACTTCCTACTTTGAGTGTACCTTTCCAGAGACTCATACAAAGTACACTAATCACTAATCCCTCTGCCAAGATGTCTTAAACCTCACTTTTTTTTGCACCTTAACTATTCACTGACTGCTCAGAAATAGCCAAATATAAAACAGCAACCCTTCCCATGTCTCTTGTTGTAAGACTCACCATGTTTCTGAAGGGATCAATGCGTGTGTCTGTGCCTTTTCCTAGTGACATGATGCATACAAATAAAGCTAGAAATAGTAGAATGCCTGTGCTTAATACATGCAGAAGTAGACACATACCTCAGTCAAGAGAGCAGGCAGACCTTTAAACTTGACAGAATGCACATACCATTTTAAGGAGACACCTACATTTATATGGCCTACTCGAATGTACCTTTCCAGAAACTCATACAAACGTACCCTAATCACTAATCCATCTGCCAACATGTCTTGAACCTCACTTTTCTCTTGCAGCTTCACTATTCACTGACTGCTCAGAATGTAGGGTGTAGCCAAATATAAAACAGCAACCCTTCCCATGTCACTGTTCTAAGTCTCACCATGTTTCTGAAGGCATCAATGCGTGTGTCTGTGCCTTTTCCTAGTGACATGATAGATAAAAAGAAACCTAGAAATAGTAGAATACCTGTGCTTCAGATCGCATGCTCTCTAAACTTGTGTAGAAGGAGGTGTACGTATTCCTCTCTGCTGATACTACCGGCCACATGGGTATTGGACAGTTTATTTGATGGTTTCTGTGACACCTATATAGGTAAGACATGTCTGCCTGTGACCCGAATGACGGAGCAGAACTGAGAAGATTTGTACACCTGTATGAGAAGCTACCAGGGTTTTGAGCTAGCAGATTCAGATGCACAGCATATGTCACAATACATGTACAAGTAGACACATACCTCAGTCACGAGAGCAGGCAGACCTTTAAATTTGACAGAGTGCACTTCCCATTTCAAGAAGACACCTAAATTTATACGGCCTACTTCGAGTGTACCTTTCCAGAGACCCATACGAACTAGCCTAATCACTAATCCCTCTGCCAACATGTCTTAAACCTCAATTTTCTCTTGCACCTTTACTATTCACGACCACTCTTAATGTTGGGTCTAGCCAAATATAAAACAGCAACCCTTCCCATGGCACTGTTGTAAGTCCCGTCAAGGCTTCTGAAGGCATCAATGCGTGTGTCTGTGCCTTTTCCTAGTGAAATGACACATAAAAAGAAAGCTAGAAATAGAAGAATACCTGTGCTTCAGAGAGCATGCTTTCTAAATTTCTGTTGAAGGTGCATGTATTCCTTTCTGCTCAAAATACAGGGCACATGGGTATTCCACAGACTATTTGAGGGGTTCTGTGACACCTAAATAGGTAAGATATGTCTGCTTCTGCAACCGAATGATGGGGCAGAACTGAGAAGATTTGTGCACCTGCATGAGAAGCTACCAGGTTTTTAAGATAGCATCTTCAGATGCATAGCATATGTCACAATACATGCAGAAGTAGACACATACCTCAGTCACGAGAGCAGGCAGACCTTTAAACTTGACAAACTGCACTTCCCATTTCAAGGAGACAGCTAAATTTATATGGCCTACTTCGAATGTACCTTTCCAGAGACTCATACAAAGTACCCTAGTCACTAATCCATCTGCCAACGTCTTAAACCTCACTTTTGTCTTGAAGCTTCACTATTTACCAACCACTCTTAACTCCTTCAGTGCTCATGACGGAGTGGTTCTGTCAAGAGCCACGGTGGGCGTGTGCTCATGACGGAACCGCTCCGTCATGGCACCCACACATGGGGGAAGTGCTGGCGCTCCCACCATGGGCAGCCCATCTATCCCCACAAAGGGGATGGCAGCGGAAGAGTTTCCTCTGCCACCCCTGACCCCCCCGGGGAATCCCATGACGTCAGCGCGGACAGCGCGCGCCGCGTCATCAGGAGCAGCCGGATGCGCTGGAAACCATTTGCTTCCAGACGTCCAGCAGGAAACAGGTGAGTTTCCTTGTTCTGGTGGGTTGGGGGGGGGGGAAATCACGATGCATTGAGGCATCAGGGGAGGGGGAAGAGTTTTTCCTCTCCCCTGATGTCTTTTTGCAGGGCATTCCTGCTGCACGATCGCGCATGGCGTCGCGATCGTGCAGCAGGAATGCCCCCACTAGGCACCAGGGATTTCTTTTGGATTTAACGGAAGCGACCCCTTGGGCAAAGGTCACTTCCTAAAGGGGCATAATAATTTAAAGACTTTTCTGCCCCCCCTGGGGACAGATCGGCCAGGTTTTTTGGCCAAAACCCACTAGAGCCAGGGATTTATTTAAATTAGGATTGGGGGCGATCCCTTGGGCAAAGATCGCACCCCATTTTTTGGGGGCAGTAGTGGCTGTTTTCTGCTTCCCCTGGGGGCAGTTTGGCTTGTTTTTCAGGCCAAATCTGCCCCCAGGGAGGGCAGAAAACAGCAACAATCACTGAATGCAGTGATTGTTTTTTTAATGGAAGCGACCCCTTGGGCAAGGGTCGCTTCCAAGGGGGGGGGAATTTGTCAATGTATTTTCTGCCCCCCTGGGGACAGATCAGCCTAGTTTTTTGGCCTTTCTGTCCCCGGGGGGGGGGGGGCAGAAAACCCCACTAAAGCCAGGGATTTGTTTTTATAGTGCATGGAGGCGATCCCTTAGGGATGGATTGCCCCCTAATATTTTTTATTATACTTGTGGCCAGTTTCTGGCCCCCCCAAGACCCATCTGCCCGGGGGGGCGGGGGGGAGTAGAAATCCCACTTGCACCAGGGATGTGTATATATTTATGTTTTGGCATGGCCCCTTGGGTAAGAGTTGTCTCAATGGGATGGGGCATTAGTTATTATTTACTTTTGGCTGTTTTTCTGTCCCCCTTGCTGGTAGATTGGCCATTTAAGTAGTGACATAGCGTGTTATATTGTTAATTGTTTTATTTCTTGTGAATTGCGATTGTATTGTTTTACTTCTCCTTTTTATTCTAGTTCGAGGCTTTTGACTGATGTTCCAGGTTGCGGTTTCGTCACTGGTGGTTCTGCAGTTTGTGTAGTTGCATGTGTTTGGTAAGAAAATGTTTTTTGTACTATTTACTCTAAATTAGTTTAATTTCCCTGCATGAATGTCTTTTTGTAAATGATGTAATAATAGCTGAATGTTTAGCTTCTGTTTTATTGAGTGTGAAAAACGTTTTGCATTTGTGCTTGATGTGTATTTTGTTGTCTTATGAGTAATTGGTTTTGTTTTTTTCTTTCTAGAGGGATATCATTGGTTTTTGCTGTGTCTCTGCAGAGTAGGTGCTGGTGAGTGTAGCTGTCTCTTGCAAGTGAATCGTATAGCTTTTGAGTATATAGATCTTTGTGATAAAGGCACACTTTTTTTTTACTTACTTTTTTCGCACAGTGTTGGTTGATTACTGCTCAGCAGGTTGTTGGTATGCTTTTTGAGTCTTCCTCTGACCATGGTTCAGAGACTGACTCTGCATCTGAGGCAGAGGAGGGAGTGGAAGATTCAGGCAGTGAGTTTTCTGTCCACGAGGAATCATCGGATGATGAAGCTACTCTCAGTGCAGATGAAGCTACTCTTAGTGTGGATGAAGTGCCTGTTTTAGAGGAGGACTTTGATGTGCCGATAGTGCAGCAAGAGGCATCTGGGCTGCAGCCTGGGGCTGCAAGGCTTCCCATTGGAAGTGCTGACCTCTGGGTTGCCCCAGGCATGGTGCAGCCGGCATTGCCAGACTTTACTAGTGTTCCAGGGTGTAGAGTGGATACTGAAAACTTTTTGCCGATAAATTCTTTTCAGTTGTTTATGGACGATGTATTTTTGGCAGAGATTGTTGAGCAGACTAATTTGAATGCTGAACAGTATTTGAGAGACAACAATGCCAGCCTTAAGCCCCACTCTAGAGCTACCCGGTGGACTACCACAAATCTGGATGAGTTGAAGAAGTTCTTGGGTTTAACTTTTTTGATGGGCTTGCTAAGGAAGCCATCAATGTCTTCATATTGGTCTACTAGTCGCTTGATGGCAACGGCTATATTTCCGGCAGTCATGAGTCGTGATAGGTATTTGCTTCTGTTTCGGATGCTGCATTTTGTCGATAATGGTTTAGTATTGCCACAAGATCACCCTGATTGTGACCGTCTTTTTAAGATTCGGCCTGTCATTGATCACTTTGTAGATCGATTTTCTGAGATCTATGCTCCAGGGAAAGAAATAGCAGTGAATGAGTCTTTGGACTTGTTCAAGGGCCGCTTGGTTTTTAGGCAATACATTCCTAGTAAGAGGGCACGCTATGGAATTAAGATATATATGCTGTGTGACAGTAGGACTGGATATGTCTCTAATTTCAGGGTGTACACCGGTAGGGATTCCAGGATTGACCCCCTGGTTGTCCGTCCACTTTTGGAGTGACTGAGAAAATTGTGTGGGAACTTGGTAGAGGACTTTTTAACAAAGGTCACCATTTATATGTAGATAACTTCTACACTGGTGTGCAGTTGTTCAGGGAATTGGCCAAAGTGGACACTGTTGCTTGTGGCACAATCCGCTCTAACCGTAAAGGTTTCCCAAAATAACTTGTTTGTCAAAAGATTGTGCGGGGACAGTGCAGTGCGTTGCGTAGCGAGGAACTTCTAGCTGTGCAGTTTTCAGACAGGAGAGATGTGTACATGCTGACTACCATCCAGGATGAAAGCACTTCACCTGTGACTGTTTGGGGTCGGGTTGCTGAAGCACGCAAACATGTGTGCATTTTAGACTATAATAGGCACATGGGTGGTGTTGATAGAGTAGATCAGCGGTTGGAACCTTACACTGCTCTTCGTAAGGCTTACATTTGGTATAAGAAGTTGGCTATCCATCTTTTCCACTTGGCAACCTTTAATGCTTTTGTTGTATTTAAGGATTGTTGTCCTGAGTCAAAGTTGGCTTTTGCTAAGTTTCAGGAGTCTGTAATAGGCAGCCTTGTTGTAGTGGAACAGGCAAGTGTTCCTAGAGTTGTAGTGGTGGAGGATGTGGCTAGATTGAAAGATCGCCACTTTCCTGATCACATTCCCCCCACGCCCTCAAAAGACTTTTCCAGTAGGAGATGTAGAGTCTGTTGGCGAAGAGGTACGCGGAAGGAGACTCGTATGTACTGCCCCGAGTGTCCTTCTAACCCTGCGCTGTGTGTGCCTAATTGTTTTAGAATGTACCACACGCATAAGAATTTTTGGGAGCATCCATGAGTGGTAAAGTGAACTGCCTGGTCTGTATTGTTTTATATTTTTTGTTCAGTTTCAAGGTTGGCATTTGTGCAATGTATTTAGTTTCAGATTTTGTGTTAGTAGATTTGTATCTAGCTACAAGTTGTTTCTGTTTTCTTTTTTGTATAAAAAAAACCCTAAATGTGATGGAGGTGTGTGTAGGCTGGCGCTTGGCTGGCCGTGTGCGTGGACTTGCGATTGGCTGGTGGTGTGCGTGAACTGGCGCTTGGCTGGCGGTGTGTGAGTAGTGACTTGCTGCTGGTCACTACACACACTGCTAGCCAAACGCCAGTCCACGCAATCCGTCAGCTGGTGTGGTTGCTGTGTCAGGCAGGTGGGCGTGTGAAAGTGATGGGCCCTTGAATGGCGCTATCTGCTGGTGTGAGTGTTGTAATGCGATGGGCACGTGGCAGGCGGTGTGAATGGTTTTGTATGTGTCACATGTATGAAAGGTGTATGAATGGCCTGTAAAGAGGTTGGTGCTTTGTCGTGGCTTTACAGCTCACGAGCTGTGAGACAATGGTTCAGTTTCTCGTCCTTTCAATTAACAGTGCATTTCATTTTTGTGAAATCTCTTGTTAATACAATTGTATATACTGAACCATCACTCACCCTCGTGCCAAATCCAACCGGTATGTATGTGTGCTTGAGGAATAGATGGTTGTGCAGAATATTTGTCTTTTCTGTCTTTCTCAAGAAGGGTGTACTTTGTCCCTTTCTGTGAATGTTGTAATGTGTTGGTTTCGTGCCTGGTGGTGTGAATGGTCTTGTGTGTCTCACGTACGAAAGGTGTGTGAATGGCCTGTAAAGCGGTTGGGACCTTGACGCGGCATTACAGCTCACGAGCTGTGAGTCACTGGTTCAGTTTTTTGTCCTTTCAATTATTGACAGTGCATTTCATTCTTGTGAAATCTCTTGTTAATAAAATTTTATATACTGAACCATCACTCGCCCCCGTGCCAAATCCAACCAGTATGTGTGTGTGCTTGAGGAATAGATGGTTGTGCAGTAATATTTGTCTTTTTTTTGTCTCTCTGCCAAGGTGTACATTCCATCTAAGAAAAACCTACCAACTGTAGATATTGTCGTAAACTAAACACCCATGGGAGTACATGGTGATGTCTCTCTTGTGGATCTCAACAAGTTGTCTTACCCACAAGGTCCTGCAAACCTCAAAATGTGACTGTCACATTTTCCTTGCATTACTGTGCCAAAATGTTCACGCTTCACAAAGAAACAACAAATTTCCTACCACCCAGCATTTCCCCAAGTATCCGAATAGAAATGGTACCTCACTTGTGTGGGTGGACCAAGGACCCGCGGCAGGGAAGGGCCCAAAATGTATTGTGGAGACATCAAAATTACCTATTTTGAAAGGACCTGGTTTTGCAAGGGGGGGTCACCTGAGTTTTTGGCCCCGGGCTCGGCGGCCATCTTGGTAAACCTACCAAACCCACACATTTCTGAAAACTAGACACCCAGGGGAGTCCAGCGAGGTATAGCTTGCATGGATCCCCCAACGTTTCCCTACCCAGAATCCCCTGCAAACCTCAAATTTTGCTGAACAAATCAAATTTTTCTCACATTTATGTGTGGGAAAGTTGTAGGATCACCGTGCTGACACAAATTTCTTACCACCCAGCATTCCCCCAGGTCTCCCGATAAAAATGATACCTCACTTGTGTGGGTAGGCATAGTGGCTGCAACAGGAAATGGCCCAAATCATACTGTGGAGACTTCAAAATTACCTATCACAAAACTATCTGCTTTTGAAAGGGGGGTCACATGGGTTTTTGGCCCCGGTCTCAGCGACCATCGTGGGAAACCTACCAAACCCACACATTTCTGAAAGCTAGACACCCGGGGGAGTCCAATGAGGTATGGCTTGTGTGGATCCCCCAACGTTTCCCTACCCAGAATCCCCTGCAAACCTCAAATTTTGCTGAAAAAATCTACTTTTTCTCAAATTTCGGTGTGGGAAAGTTGTAAGATCACCGGGCTGACACAAATTTCCTACCACCCAGCGTTTCCCCAGGTCTCTCTATAAAAATGGTACCTCACTTGTGTGGGTAGGCATAGTGGCTGCAACAGGAAATGGCCCAAATCGTACTGTGGAGACTTCAAAATTACCTATAAAAAAACTACCTGGTTTTGCGGGGGGCACCTGGTTTTTTGGCCCCGGGCTCGCGGCCATCCTGGGAAACCTACTAAAACCATATATTTCTGAAAACTAGACACCCTGGGGAGTCCAATGAGGTATGGATTGTGTGTATCCCCCAACGTTTCCCTACCCAGAACCCCCTACAAACCTCAAATTTTGCTGAGAAAATAAATTTCTGTGTGGGAAAGTTATAGGATCACCGGGCTGACACAAATTTCCTACCACACAGCGTTCCCCCAGGTCTCCCGATAAAAATGGTACCTCACTTGTGTGGGTAGGCATAGTGGCTGCAACAGGAAATGGCCCAAATCGTACTGTGGAGACTTCAAAATTACCTATCACAAAACTACCTGGTTTTGCAGGGGGCACCTGGTTTTTTGTCCCCGGGCTCGCGGTCATCTATGGAAACCTACCAAACCCACACATTTCTGAAAACTAGACACCCGGGGGAGTCCAGCGAGGTATGGCTTACATGGATCCCCCAACGTTTCCCTACCCAGAATCCCCTGCAAACCTCAAATTTAGCTGAAAAAATAAAATTTTCCATAAATTTTTGCATGGGATTACCGTGCCGGCACAAATGTCCTACCACCCAGCGTTCCCCTTGTTCTCCCGAGTAAAATGATACCTCACTTGTGTGGGTGGGCCAAAGGCCTGTGACTGGGAAGAGCCCAAAACATAGGGATTAAGGGTATAGCACCGAAAATTCTAAGCACTACATTTAAAAAAAAATATGTTTTTGGCCAATTCTGCATTGGACACCCACACAAATGAGTTATCATTTTACTCGGAAGACTGAGGGATACGCTGTGGGGTAGGACATTTGTGCCGGCACGGTGAATCCACACAAAAATATGTGGAAAATGTGTTTTGTACAGCTAATTCTGAGGTTTGCAGGGGATTCTAGGTAGGAAAACGTTGGGGGATCCACGCAAGCCATACCTTGCTGGACTCCCCCGGGTGTCTAGTTTTCAGAAATGTGTGGGTTTGGTAGGTTTTTCTAGATGGCCGCCGAGCCCGGGGCCAAAAACTCATGGGATCCCCCTTGCAAAAGCAGATAGTTTTGTGATAGGTAATTTTGAAGTCTCCACAGTACGATTTGGGCCATTTTCTGTTGCAGCCACTATGCCTACCCACACAAGTGAGGTACCATTTTTATTGGGAGACCTGGGGGAACGCTGTGTGGTAGGAAATTTGTGTCAGCCCGGTGATCCTACAACTTTCCCACACCGAAATTTGGGACAAAGTAGATTGTTTCAGCAAAATTTGAGGTTTGCAGGGGATTTTGGGTAGGGAAACGTTGGGGGATCCACGCAAGCCATACCTTGCTGGACTACCCCGGGTGTCTAGTTTTCAGAAATGTGTGGGTTTGGTAGTTTCCCAAGATGGCCGCCGAGCCCGGGGCCAAAACCCAGGTGACCCCACTTGCAAAAACAGGTTGTTTTGTGATAGGTAATTTTGATGTCTCCTCAATACGTTTTGGGCCCTTGCCTGTCGCAGGTACTTGACCCACCCACGCGAGTGAGGTACCATTTTTATCAGGAGACCTGGGGGAACGCTGGGTGGTAGGAAATTTGTGGATCCATGCAGATTCCTGAACTTTCCCACACAGAAATTTGAGAAAAATTTGATTTTTTTCAGCTCAATTTGAGGTTTGCTGGGGATTCTAGGTAGGAAAACGTTGGGGAGTCCACACAAGCCATGCCTCGCTGGACTCCCCCGCATGTCTAGTTTTCAGAAATGTGTGGGTTTGGTAGGTTTCCCAAGATGGCCGCCGAGCCTGGGGCCAAAAACTCATGGGACCCCCCTTGCAAAACCATGTTGTTTTTATGATAGGTAATTTTGATGTCTCCTCAATACGTTTTGGGCCCTTGCCTGTTGCGGGTACTTGACCCACCCACACAAGTGAGGTACCATTTTTCTTGGAAGACTTTGGGGAATGCGGGGTGGGTGGAATTTTGTGGATCCACGCAGATTCCCGAACTTTCCTCCACAGAAATGGGAGAAAATCTGTTTTTTTGGGACAAATTTTGAGGTTTGCAAGGGATTCTGGGTAACAAAACCTGGTGAGAGCCAGACAAGTCACCCCCATCCTGGATTCCCCTGGGTGTCTAGTTCTCAAAAATGTATAGGTTTGCTAGGTTTCCCTAGGTGCCGGCAGAGCTAGGGTTCAAAATCAACAGCTAGGCACTTTGTAAAAAAGGGTCCGTTTTCACTGTGAAAATGTGGTGTGTCCACGTTGCGTTTTGGGCCATTTCCTGTCACGGGCACTAGGCCTACCCACACAAGTGAGGTACCATTTATCTCGGAAGACCTTGGGAAATGCGGGGTGGGCGGAATTTTGTGGATCCACGCAGATTCCAGAACTTTCCAACACAGAAATGTGAGTAAAATGTGTTTTTTTTTAACAAAGTTTGAGGTTTGCAAGGGATTCTGGGTAAAAGAACCTGGTGATAGCCAGACAAGTCACCCCATCCTGGCTTCCCCTGGGTGTATAGTTTTCAAAAATGTATAGGTTTGCTAGGTTTCCCTAGGTGCCGACAGAGCTAGGGTTCAAAATCTACAGCTAGGCACTTTGCAAAAAAAGGGTCCGTTTTCACTGTGAAAATGTGGTGTGTCCACGTTGCGTTTTGGGCCGTTTCCTGTCGCGGGTACTACACCTACCCACACAAGTGAGGTACCATTTTTATCGGGAGACTTAGGGAAACACAAAATTGTAGACCAACTGTTATTACCTATTGACTTTCAATGCATTTCTGCCTTCCAAATGTAAGACAATGTGTAAAAAAGAAGTCACTTTGAAAAATGACCTATAATTCACATGCTGGTATGGGTACTCAAAATTTTGGACATGTGCAAGTAGCTACTGTTTCTAAACTCTATATTTTGTTCCCATTTCAGAAATACATAGGTGACTTTCATACCGATTTTTCCCTGTTTATATTTTCCCAAATGAATTGCTACATACCCAGTACACAATAAAAAACCATTGCAAGACGCTGCTCAATTATTAGCTCTGGGTTCCTCGGATTCTTGGTGAACCTTCAAGTCCTATATATCCCCACAACCAGAAGGGTCCAGCAGATGTAACAGTATATTGCTTTCAAACATCTGTCATACTTAGTAGAAGTTACAGGTAAAAACGTTGGCACAAATGGCAGTTTTTTTTAACTCATTTTCAATTTTTTCTATTTTCAACTGTTAGTTTCTATACAAAAAACTTGAAGGATCTACACAAATGACCACTTGCTGAATTCAAAATTTTGTCTACTTTTCAGAAATGTATAGCTTTCCAGGATCCATCATTGCTTTCATACCCATTTTTACCATTAACTGGAAGGAGGTTGAAAGCACAACAAAATAGCAAAAATAGGCT
This sequence comes from Calotriton arnoldi, assembly GCA_963921515.1. NCBI lineage: Eukaryota > Metazoa > Chordata > Amphibia > Caudata > Salamandridae > Calotriton > Calotriton arnoldi. Next base: position 69,964 of record CAWUFW010009732.1, on the reverse strand, counting down.
ATGTCCCAGAAAAATGCCAAAACTGTGTAAAAAATGTTGGTATCCTGACACAAGTCTGCTTGTCCCTGAAAGCTGGGAAGATAGTGATTTCAGTACCACAACCCCTTTGTTGATACCATTTGCAGGGAAAAAAAACCAGACGCTTTCATCTGTAGCCCTTTCCCCCCCCCCCAAAAAAAATATAGCTGTATTTTGGCTAATTTCTGGGTCCCCTCCAGGGGAATCAAAAAACCTGGGTACCTTTAAAATCCCCATGATGTTGGAAGAAAAGGACGCAAATTTGGCGTCGACACCCTATGTGGTCAAAAAGTTACAGGGGCCTAAGCGTGAACTACCCCAAATAACCAAAAAAAGGCTTAGCACAGGGGGGAGGGAAAGGCCTAGCAGCGAAGGGGTTAATGTTGGGTCTAGCCAAATATAAAACAGCAACCCTTCCCATGTCACTGTTGTAAGTCCCGTTATGTTTCTGAAGTCATCAATGCGTTTGTCTGTGCGTTTTCCTAGTGACATGATACATAAAAAGAAACCTAGAAATTGTAGAATATCTGTCTTTCAGACCGCATACTCTCAAAATTTGTGTAGAAGAAGGTGTACGTATTCCTCTCTGCTCATAATACAGGCCACATTGGTATTGGACAGCCTATTTGAGGGGTTCTGTGACACCTATATAGGTAAGACATGTCTGCCTTTTCAACTGAATGATGGAACAGAACTGAGAAGATGTATGAGAAGCTACCAGGTTTTAAGCTAGCAGCTTCAGAAGCACAGCACGTGTCAGAATGCATGTACAAGTAGACACATACCTCAGTCATGAGAGCAGTTAGACCTTTAAACTTGACAGAGTGCACTTCCCATTTCAAGGAGCCACCTAAATGTATATGGCTTACGTCGAGTGTATACTTCCAGAGACTCATACAAAGTACCCTAATTACTATTCACTGTGCCAACATGTCTTAAACCTCACTTTTCTTTTGCAGCTTCACTATTCACTGACTGCTCAGAATGTTGGGTCTAGCTAAATATAAAACAGCAACCCTTCCCAGGTCAGTGTTCTAAGTCTCACCATGTTTCTGAAGGCATCAATGTGTGTGTCTGTGCTTTTCCCTAGTGACATGATAGATAAAAAGAAATCTAGAAATAGTAGCATACCTGTGTTTCAGATCGCATGCTCTCTAAATTTGTGTAGAAGAAGGTGTACGTATTCCTCTCTGCTCATAATACAGGGCACACAGGTATTGGACAGTCTATTTGAGGGTTTCTGTGACACCTATATAGGTAAGACATGTCTGCCTGTGAACCGAATGATGGAGCAGAATTGAGAAGATTTGTACACCTGTATGAGAAGCTACCAGGTTTTTAAGCTAGCAGCTTCAGATTCACAGCATGTGTCAGAATACATGTACAAGTAGACACATACCTCAGTCACAAAAGCAGGCAGACCTTTAAACTTGACAGAGTGCACTTCCCATTTCAAAAAGACACCTACATTTATACGGCCTACTTGGAGTGTACCTTTCTAGAGATCCATACGAGCTAGCCTAATCACTAATCCCTCTGCCAACATGTCTTAAATCTCACTTTTCTCTTGCACCTTCACTATTCACCGACCATTCTTAATGTTGGGTCTAGCCAAATATAAAACAGCAACCCTTCACATGGCACTGTTGTAAGTCCTGTCATGTTTCTGAAGGCATCAATGCGTTTGTCTGTGCCTTTTCCTAGTGACGTGATACATAAAAAGATAGCTAGAAATAGTAGAATACCTGTGCTTCAGCGAGCATGCTCTCAACATTTCTATAGAAGAAGGACTATGCATTCCTTTCTGCTCAAAATACAGGGCACATGGGTATTGGACAGTCTATTTGAGGGGTTCTGTGACACCTATAGAGGTAAGACATGTCGGCCTCTGCGACCGAATGATGGGGCAGAACTGAGAAGATTTGTGCACCTGCATTAGAAGCTACCAGGTTTTTAAGATACCACCTTCAAATGCATAGCATGTGTCATAATACATGTAGCAGTAGACACATATCTCTGTCACAAGAGCAGGCAGACCTTTAAACTTGTCAGAGTGCACTTCACATTTCAAGAAGACACCTACATTTATGCGGCCTACTTCGAGTGTACCTTTCCAGAGACCCATACGAACTAGCCTAATCACTAATCCCTCTGCCAACATGTCTTAAACCTCAATTTTCTCTTGCACCTTCACTATTCACCGACCACTCTTAATGTTGGGTCTAGCCAAATATAAAACAGCAACCCTTCCCATGTCACTGTTGTAAGTCCCGTCATGCTTCTGAAGGCATCAATGCGTGTGTCTGTGCCTTTTCCTAGTGAAATGACACATAAAAAGAAAGCTAGAAATAGTAGAATATCTGTGCTTCAGAGAGTATGCTCTCTAAATTTCTGTTGAAGGTGCATGTATTCCTTTCTGCTCAAAATACAGGACATGTGGGTATTCCACAGACTATTAGAGGGGTTCTGTGACACCTATATAGGAAAGACATGTCTGCCTGTGCAACCGAATGATGGAGCAGAACTGAGAGGATTTGTGCACCTGTATGAGAAGCCACCAGGTTTTTGAGTTAGCAGCTTCAGATGCACAGCCCGTGTCAGAATACATGTACAAGTAGACACATACCTCAGTCACGAGAGCAGGCAGACTTTTAAACTTGACAAAGTGCACTTCCCATTTCAAGGAGACACCTAAATTTATATGGCCTACTTCTTTTTTTTTTTTTAACACATATTTTATCAAATTCACAGGTTTACAGGCAGTTTATACATTTCTGTATGACTTTTAAAGCATTTTACATAACCGGTGTACATTGACACATGTATTTCCGTACATATATAATAATCGTGCAATCAATGATGTATTTGTTCTCAGCTAAGTTAGATATGTACCTACAAATCAGTTCTTATAGTACAGTATACATGGCTATATCTTTTAATAAACTTTTACCCTCCCCGATAACAAAACCCCCTTAATCCCTCCCTCAATACATCCCACCCAAAAACTTCCCTTAAAACTTTGCCGCAGTTATCCAATCGCCCCCGTCCAGGTTGGTTGCCCTTTGGGGTAAGCATTCTGATACTGGAGGAGAGGACAAGGTGGGGGGGAGGACCAGGGGAGGGGGGACGGAAGAGGAAGAGGGAAAAAGGGGGTCAAACACATATGTCCAAGTCATAATACAGTTGAGAATCAGGCACTGTCTGTATGTTCATTCAGTGTGTTCTGGGGGCCCTCTGTCTCCTCACCCACTTCTGCTTTAAACTGTTCTAACAGCTGGGCCCAATCCAGGGAGATCGGTTTCTTCCTTAATCCTCTATGCTCCTCATGCTGAAGCGCTTCACCCTCAGCCACGGTCCACCTAATGACCTCCTCCCTCCATTTGCCCTCACGTGGTGCCGTGCGGGATTTACAGTGCTGTGTAATTAGCCTTTTAGCAAGCATCAGAGCTAACCCCGCCAAACGGTGCATTAAAGTCGCCTTCTTTGGGAGAGGGAAAAGCCCAGCAGACAAGCCTCTATAGTAGTCCAAGGGGAGTGCCCCGTCAGTTGAGATAGACCCCGCGTGACCTCCGACCAAAACTTCCCCAAGGTAGGGCAAGTCCATAACATGTGAGTAAAGTCAGCAAGTTGATGAGAACATCTGGGGCAGTCAGCAGAAGCAGTGGGGTACATTTTCTGTATTGTCAGCGGTGTAAGGTAGGCTCTGTGTAATATTAATAGTTGTATTGTTTTTAGCCTAAAGTTACGGGACACCCGCCTAGGATGCTCTAGGGCTAAGTTCCATTCTCTATCCTCCAGTTCCCTTGCCAGTACCACTTCCCATTTCTGCCGAAGAGATAATAGTGGCGTATTCAGGTGCTCCCTCAGTCCTCGGTACAGCCATCTAACAAGGTGGCGTCCGTGCCCCATTATGTGAATGGCCTGCAATAACTGAAATGTAGGGGGTTCTTTCTGGTCCACCAGCCAGTATCTCCGTATGAATTGTGTGATCGCCGCGTGTAAGAGAAATAAAGTGTCTGGCACTGTGTTAGTACGCACAAACACATCGTGGGGCATCAAGTTACCATCTAAAAAGAAGTCCCCAACTGTCTCCGTTCCTGCCTGTGTCCAGCTCCACAAACGAATATTTTTTTTTTTTTAAACAAACTTTATTGCCTTTTACATGTTATACAGCAGATCCACTTTCCGTGGGGTCAAGAGACAAGAATCATAATCAGGTTACTGCATCATATTGCGGTCCCTATCCGTTCCAATCTCCACACATCTTGACTGTATCAGTCGCACATTCGATCTGACATCGTTTCGGCATGTATACGGGAAAAGTCCCCCCTCCCTCCCCAACAAATAACTAATCCTCCACCCTCCCCCTCCCACCCGCACTGCTGTCTCCCTACTACATCTATTGAGCTCAGTTAGTAGTCTCTCCTGCGCTGGAGATGTGTGCAATGGTGCTTCGCCGGTCCCCCCGTCGCCTCCCCATCCTCTCCTGTGTGGGTCAATTCAATGTTCCCATCCCTCGGGATCTACAGTGTTGGTCCGTCCTTACCCGGTCCCTGGGGGTTCTCTATTTGTGGGGTCTCTCTGGGGTGGAAGCTTCAGATGCTCCGTCATCCCTCGTTAGGTCTGCCATCAGCCCCTCCCACGCCTGAGCTCGTTCCGGCTTGCCCACTCCTTGCCTTGCATTCCTAAGCAGGACCCTGCCCTCACATCCTGCCCATTTCACCAGCTCTTGTTTCCATCTGCGCACGTTGGGGCCCTCCGGTTTCTTCCAGCTGCTAGTTATTTCTCGTTTCGAGAGGATAAATGCCAGGTCCTGAAACCTATCTGTGGTCTTGGTTTTGGCAGTGTGCGGGAACAGGTTGAGCAATACATGGGCAGGTGTGCAGGGGACCACCCTCTCCATTACCCTAGCTGTCTCCTGTGTGACTTCCTGCCAGTATTGCGTTAAGGAGGTGCAGCTCCACATCATATGAGTAAAAGTCGCCCCTTGTGTATCACACCTCGGGCACCTAGCGTCTGCGCCATCGAAATAGCGGTTGATACGGTCTGGGGTTAGATATGCTTGGTGAAGTGTATAGAAACTTATCAGGCTAAACCGGATATTTCGAGATACTTTGGTGGTCCGTTCCAAAATATTGTCCCAGTCCTTATCGTCGAGTGGTCTATTTATGTCGTCCCCCCATTTATGTCTTAGTCTGTCCAGCGGTTGTATGGAGTCTCGCCCTATAGCTCTGTAAAGGCACGCGACAGCCTTGATAGTGCCTCCCGCCATGCTTATGTATTCACAGGTGGCGTGTCATGGCGGTTCCGTCATCCCTGTTCCCCAGTGTCGCCTCATGGCCCCCATGACCGCCCCATAGAATAGGAAATTCCCCTGTGGTATTTCACGGTCAGCGCTGAAGTCCTCGAAGGAGAGAAGCACCCCGTCCCGGAAGAGGTCCCCCACTTTTGTCGCTCTTGCTTCTACCCAATCGTCTATTCCCCGCCACTGTCCTCCGTGGGGAAGGGCTTCCAACAGCGACATCGCCATCTCTGGCGAATATGGGTGCTTTGCTCTGGTTTTCTGCAGGCATCTGCCCCAGCAGCGATTTATCACTCTATGTTCGTTACTGCGGATCTGCTGAGGCTTGGTAGTCCTGAGCAGAGTGCGGAACACACCGGCTTTGTCCGGAGTGAAAGGTGGCACCCCCCTGTCCGGCTCCCCGCTTCCTGCCACCCACTGCGTGAGCCTCTGCAGTTATCCTGCCAAATAGTAGGCTTCCATATCTGGCACCGCCAAACCACCTCCCGACCTGGGCCGTTTTAAAGTATTGAGGGCTACTCGTCGGCGTCCTGTCCCCCACATGAAAGCCGACAGGCAGGAGTCCAGCTCCCGGAACCATGCCGCTGAAATCCACACAGGAAGTGTTACAAAGAAGTAGAGCAGTCGGGAAGAGCCACCATTTTAAGCAGTGAGATGCGGCCCATCACGGAGAGGGGAAGCCCTCCCCAGAAAGCCATAGTGTCTTCAAGCGAGCGTAGTGCCCTCCCTACGTTGCCTTCCTTCACATCCTCCATAGAGTGGAAGATGTGTACTCCCAAATAACGGAAGCAGTGGGGCTCCCACTGCAGATCACCCAAGTTCAAAGCGGGCCACGCATCCCTCGTCAAAGGGAATAATCTGGACTTCAGCCAGTTCACTCGCAGACCTGACAATGAACCAAAGCGTTCCATCATAGCCTTTGCTCCCGGCAGTTCGTCCTCCGCATCGTTTAAGAATAGGAGGAGGTCATCTGCATACAATGCTATTTGGTGCCTCTGCTCACCCACCTGGATTCCCCGGTAAGCCCCTCCAGATCGCGCTATGCAGGCTAAGGGCTCCACAGCCAGGGCAAACAACAGTGGGGAGAGGGGACACCCCTGGTGCGTCCCCCTCTCCACCCGGTATTGCTCCGATATTGTGCGTCCCGTGCGGACTCTCGCCACCGGATTAGTGTACAGTAACCGCACCCAGCGTACAAACCCCAGCCCAAGGCCCATTTTGTTCAGTACTGCATATAAAAACCCCCATTCAAGGCTATCGAATGCCTTTTCCATGTCGATGGCGAACACCGCCCCTCCCTGTTCCGCTGTCGCCCCGAGTTCGATGATGGACAACAGGCGACGGATATTTAGGGTAGTATTCCAGCGAGGGATAAAGCCTGCCTGGTCTTGGTGCACCAGAGGCATCATGTAAGGGAGTAATCGCGTCGCCAGTACCTTGCTTAGGATTTTAAAGTTGAGGTTTAGCATCGACAGTGGCCTGTACGCCGCGCACTCCAAGGGGGACTTGTCAGGCTTCAGCAACGGTATTACCACCGCCTCCCTAGTGGTGCCTGGCAAGTGGCCCTTCTCCCTCGCCTCCGCATAAATCTCCCCCAATTTGGGGGACAGTTCTTCTGCGTATGTCGCATAGAACTCCTTGGGGAGCCCATCCGTGCCCGGTGTTTTCCCTCTCGCCAGTGCCTTAATGGCTACCCGAATTTCGCGTTCCGAGATTTCAGCTCCTAGGAGCTCTGCGTCCTCTTCAGTTAGGACTTGTAGCGGGAGGTCTGCCAGGTATTCCTCAACTTCCCCCTCCCCTCGGGGCCCTGAGCTCTTATACAGTCTCTCATAATAGCTGCAGAACCTGTCGTTAATGTCATCCTGCCGATATAGGTGTTGCCCCTTCGGATCAGTCAATTCTAAAATCGTGTTCTCCCTGCGGGTGGGATTAGCGAGCCACGGAAACAGTCTACCCGCTCTGTCTCTCTCAGCATGAGTTCTGTCCATGTACGCTCGATAGTCAAAGCACCTGTCTTTCTTCCTGCACAGCCACCTCCTCCTTCGCCTCGAGTAGCTCCCGACAGAGTTCTGGGTTGTTCGGGCGTCGGCGTTCCACCTCCCTCAGTGCTCGGTCACCCGTTCCACGTCAGTCAGTAGTGTACGTCGTACCCCTATGGACAACGCCATGCAACGTCCCCTAACCACTGCCTTAAAGGTCTCCCATTCTGTCACCCTGGAGTCTGTGGATTGTGCATTGTCCGTAAAGTATGCAATGATTTGCTCTTTAATTTCATGGTGAAACACCTGGTCTTCTAGTGCCTCCGGCTTGAGGCGCCAGGTGGGGATGGGCTGCCGCGTGAGTCCCCACTGCAGTCGAACTAATAAGGGGTTGTGGTCCGACACTGTTCGTGTGAGGTACTCCGCATTGTGGAGTCGGGTGTGCATGTCCGGGGAGCATAGAAAGGTGTCCAGGTGGACGTGTAAGTCATGTACATGGGAAAGGTGAGAATACTCCCTATCTAGGGGGTGCATGCATCGCCATGTGTCCACCAACCCCCAATGAGAATGCCATTCCCTGAACGTCTTAGCTATCCTATGCACTGGGGCATCCCGTAGAGGTGGGTGGAAACGGTCCAGGGCCGGATCTGCTATACAGTTAAAATCTCCCCCCATAACAATTGACCCCGTCATATGTGGCGCCAGTGACCCTGTTAATTGCTCAAAGAATGTTCCTTGGTCCGTATTCGGGCCATAGATATTTATCAGTGTGACATCTTGCCCATCTAGGCGCCTTGTGACCACCACATACCATCCCTCTGGGTCTACTTTGTGGCCGGTGTGTTGAAAGGGGACGCCCACCCTGACCCAGATCAAGACCCCTCTGGCAAATGCCGAGTACGTGGTATAGTATGCCTGGCCTCTCCATCTGCGGTGTAGTGCCGCCCCTTCGGAGGCTAACGTGTGCGTTTCCTGCAACATTGCTATGTGAACCCCACGTCTATTCAGTTGCGAGAAAATTTTGTAACGTTTGTGCATAGAGTGCATCCCCCGGACATTCCAGGAAAGGAGATTATATTCCCTCTGATTGGGCATTACAGATCAGTCTTTCCACCTCTGTCTGGCCTCCCGGGCCCCGCCCGACTCCCGGCGCCCAATATCGTACGGTGGGATCCTCCGTGCAGCGGCCCTTGACCCCGCGTAAGGATAGACAACAGTGCCCCCAACTTAAAACAATAGAACTCCCCCAACTCCCCTTCCCCAGGACAAGTGAGCAACTCTCTCCCATCCAAACTGCACACTGGCATACAAACAGGCTAACGCCCAACTTTCGGGTGGTGGCTAGACTAAAGCTCGCTGTGAGGAACTCCTTCCCCCCCGCCCCCCCGGGTACCCCCCTTCCAGTGGTTAGCTTGAAAAGTGCTCATTCTGAGTCCCTCGGGCTCTCGATCCAGTCTCTAGTCCTTGTGCCCACTCCCCCGCGGACCCCGATGTCCAGCATGTACTTGCATGTCAGGCCTCGGCTAGATCAGGTCGTCTGCCGTTCTGGGAGTCACCTCCGGCATTGTCTGGCTGGTCTCACCCACCGTGCTCGAGCTGGCTTCCAAATCGGAGTCCCTCTGTTCCATTCTCCCGAGAATGAGGTGGCCCCCTGTGGGCATGCTGCGCTCATGGACGCTATTGCTGCCACCGCCCTCTCCCTGTCTCGGCGAGCCTCCTCCGGGTTTGGGAGGCCTTTGGGTTTACCCCCACTTCCAGGGGATCACGGGTGAGGCCCTCTGGTTGGTCTCTGCATTCTTGCCTTTGGACTCGTGGCCCCAGCCCTTCGATCCAGTCCGAGACATCCTGAGGTGTGGTAAAGAATTTGGTCTTCTCTGCATGTGCTATCCGGAGTTTGGCGGGGAACAACATTGAGTATGACACCCCTATTTGGTGCAGTTTCCGCTTGGCCTCGGTGAATGAGGCTCGCTGTCGCTGCACATCTCGGGAGAAGTCTGGGAAAATCCGTACGATGCCATTTTCAAGTTTTAGTTGCCCTTTGAGTCGCGCTTGGCTCAGCACATGATCCCTGTCCTTGTAGAAGAGAAGGCGAGCCACCACTGGTCTCGGAGGCCTCCCAGGTGAGTGTGCCCGTGCAGGAACTCTGTGTGCCCTCTCAAGGGCGAAGTATGGCGATAGGCCCTCCTCGGCTACTTCTGAGCGGATCCAGTGCTCGAGGTAGGCCACCATGTTGTTCCCTTTTCTGGCAGCCCAATGACTCTAATGTTGTTCCGTCGCGCCATATTTTCAGCGTCCTCGGCGCACAGTTCTAACACTTGGACTCGTTTTTCAATGTCTGTGAGCTTGCAGGTAGACTCGGACACCTGTGGTTTCAGGTCACCAATGTTCCCTTCCACCGATGTGACTCGGTCCGCCAACTTCCTGTGGTCTGCCCGCAGTAGGTCCAGATCTCCTCGGAGCGTGTCGATTCTAGATTCCACCGCTGTCCTCGACGCCTCTATGGCCTGCAGGATATCATGCAGGGACGGTTCATCTTGGGTTGTCGACTTTTCGCTGTGGGACCCCATGTGTGGTCGAGCCCCTCCAGTGTCCTCTCGCATTATGTCCTGCTGCTCCGCCTCCTGCCGTTTATTAAAGCGCCCCATGGTGAGTGTAGTCCCCCGAAGAGGGCCCCCGCCCCGCCTGCCCTTCCCAGTCCGTATACACTTCGGGGAAAAGGTCCTCGCTGCGGCCGCCGTTCAGTCTCTGCCGCGATCTGTGGTATCTGCTAATGTCCCTCCTGTCGCCAGCTGTGCTCAGATATCCCCTGTGCCCCGAAGAGACGAGCCGTCGGGGACGCAGGCCACAGGGTGGGTCGTCCTAGTGGCAGTACTGGCTGGGGCGTCCCCCCTCACCACCGGGAGCATCCCAGGCCGTCCCTGTTGGACCCAGCCGGGCATTGGTGTCAGCTCAGTGGGTAGAGATGTTCCGAGCTGGGATAAAACCTCACAGGCGGGGGCGCTCCAGTAGTTTCCGCAAGGGAGGATTGCCCTGCTCCGGTATCACCCTCCAGTACCAGTAGCGGTCATCTCGCCGAAGCCGGTGCTGCTGGTGGCTGGGCTAGGCCTCAGGTAGGCGGTCGGGGCAGCAGCTCTGGGGGCCACAGGTCCGCAGTCCACCTCCCGTAGATATAGCCCGGAGTCCCGCAGTATTGGTCCCCGGCAGGGTGCTCCCTCTGAGGAAAAGCAAGGCGGGATGCAGTTAGCCACCCCCCGGTCTCTAGGGCGCCTCACACCGCCCCGGGCAGACCCCACTCACCGGTATGTAGTTCAGCGTCCGCGGCAAGATGCGGGCACTCTCCGGCGCCGTTACAGTCCGCGGTTGCATGGATATGCGGTCCGCAGCTTTCTCCGTGAGTGTGGGTAAGTTGTCCCGTCCCTCCGCCGTGGGAGCTTCACACCGCGGTACCCTTCAGTTCCACTCGGTGCTCCTTTCAGGCGACGGCCCAGCTCCTCGTCATCCTGCGCTCGCCCTTGGCCTCCGCTTGTGTTGTTAGTCCCGGGCTGCGGGCGCCATCTTGCCTAGCCGCTCCACTCCCTTCACGCTGCCGATCTCTTCAACCCGGTGTGCCCTGCAGCTCTGGGATTCGCTGGTCTACGCCAGCCCTGCGCTCTGCCGTCCCGGGCCCTCGCCTGTCTCCGCCACACAGGTCCGGAAGCTTCTGGGCAGTCCTCGGAGGGTTGTCTTAGGCCGCGGGCGCCATCTTGTCGAGCCACGCAGCTCCCCCGTCTGGGGCGATTTTTCGGCGGAGACTCGCCTGATCTGCCCCGCCGTCCGTCTCCACTAGTTCTCTTGCCCTGTAGGGGTCAGAGGGTGGGCAATGAAATGATCGTGCACCCCGTGAGCGGGCAGGATGGGCTGAGTTGGGGGATCACCCGCGGGAGCTCCGGTTCAGGCGCCCTGCTCCATCGGCGTCTGGCCACGCCCCCCCTCCACAACCGAGTATTTGTCAATATTCCACGCCGGGTGGGTAGGCCACAAAAAGGAATATTTGGGGCATATGGCGTAGGCATTTTTGCATATTTTAACGCCTGTTTCCAATAATGTAGTGCAATATGCAGGAGAAAGGGGGGATCTCGCAGTCTATATGGCCTACTTCGAGTTTACCTTTCCAGAAACTCATACAAAGTACCCTAATCACTAATCCTTCTGCCAACATGTCTTAAACCTTACTTTTCTCTTGCAGCTCCACTATTCACTGACTGCTCAGAATGTTGGGTTTAGCGAAATATAAAACAGCAACCCTTCCCATGTCACTGTTGTAAGTCCCGTCATGTTTCTGAAGGCATCAGTGCGCGTGACTGTGCCTTTTCCTAGTGACATAATACATAAAAAGAAAGCTAGAAATTGTAGAATACCTGTGCTTAAGAGAGCATGCTCTCTTAATTTCTGTAGAAGAAGGTGTATGCATTCCTTTCTGCTCAAAATACAGGGCATGTGGGTATTGGAGAGTCTATTTGAGGAGTTCTGTGACACCTTTATAGCTAAGACATGTCTGCCTCTGGGACCGAATGATGGGGCAGAACTGAGAAGATGTGTGCACCTGCATGAGAAGCTACCAGGTTTTTAAGATAACATCTTCAGATGCACAGCATATGTCATAATACATGTAGAAGTAGACACATACCTCAGTTACGAGAGCAGGCGGACCTTTAAAGTTGACAAGAGTGCACTTCCCATTTCAAGGAGGCACCTAAATTTATATGGCCTACTTCGAGTTTACCTTTCCAGAGACTCATACAAAGCACCCTAATCACTAATCCCTCTCCCAACATGTCTTAAACCTCACTTTTTTCTTGCAGCTTCACTATTTACTTACTGCTCAGAATGTTAGGTCTAGCCAAATATAAAACAGCAACCCTTCCCATGTCAGTGTTGTAAGTCACACCATTTTCTGAAGGCATCAGTGCGCGTGACTGTGCCTTTTCTTAGTGACATGATACATAAAAAGAAACCTAGAAATAGTAGAATACCTGTGTTTCAGACAACATGCTCTCTAAATTTGTGTAGAAGAAGGTGTACGTATTCCTTTCTGCTCTAATTACAGGTCACATGGGTATTGGACAGTCTATTTGAGGGGTTCTGTGACACCTATGTAGGTAAGACATGTCTGCCTAGGCGACCGAATGATGGGGCAGAACTGAGAAGATTTGTGCACCTGCATGAGAAGCTACCAGGTTTTTAAGATAGAATCTTCAGATGCATAGCATGTGTCACAATACATGTACAAGTAGAGACATACCTCAGTCACGAGAGCAGGCAGACCTTTAAACATGACAGAGTGCACTTCCCATTTCAAGGAGACACCTAAATTTATATGGCCTACTTCTTTTTTTTTTAACACATATTTTATCAAATTCACGGGTTTACAGGCAGTTTATACATTTCTGTATGACTTTTAAAGCATTTTACATAACCGGTGTACATTGACACATGTATTTCCGTAAATATATAATAATGGTGCAATCAATGATGTCGTATTTGTTCTCAGCTAAGTTAAATATGTACCTACAAATCAGTTTTTATAGTACAGTATACATGGCTATATCTTTTAATAAACTTTTACCCTCCCCGATAACAAAACCCCCTTAATCCCGCCCTCAATACATCCCATCCAAAAATTTCCCTTAAAACTTTGCCGCAGTTATCCAATCGCCCCCGTCCAGGTTGGTTGCCCTATGGGGTAAGCATTCTGATACTGGAGGAGAGGACAAGGTGGGGGGGGAGGACCAGGGGAGGGGGGACGGAAGAGGAAGAGGGAAAGAGGGGGTCAAACACATATGTCCAAGTCATAATACAGTTGATAATCAGGCACTGTCTGTATGTTCATTCAGTGTGTTCTGGGGGCCCTCTGTCTCCTCACCCACTTCTGCTTTAAACTGTTCTAACAGCTGGGCCCAATCCAGGGAGACCGGCTTCTTCCTTAATCCTCTATACTCCTCACGCCAAAGCGCTTCACCCTCAGCCACGGTCCATCTAATGACCTCCTCCCTCCATTTGCCCTCACGTGGTGCCGTGCGGGATTTCCAGCACTGTGTAATTAGCCTTTTAGCAAGCATCAGAGCTAACCCCGCCAAACGGTGCAGTAAAGTCGCCTTCTTTGGGAGAGGGAAAAGCCCAGCAGACAAGCCTCTATGGTAGTCCAAGGGGAGCGCCCCGTCAGTTGAGATAGACCCCGCGTGACCTCCGACCAAAACTTCCCCAAGGTAGGGCAAGTCCATAACATGTGAGTAAAGTCAGCGAGTTGATGAGAACATCTGGGGCAGTCAGCAGAAGCAGTGGGGTACATCTTCTGTATTGTCAGCGGTGTAAGGTAGGCTCTGTGTAATATTAATAGTTGTATTGTTTTTAGCCTAAAGTTATGGGACACCCGCCTAGGATGCTCTAGGGCTGAGTTCCATTCTCTATCCTCCAGTTCCCTTGCCAGTACCACTTCCCATTTCTGCCGAAGGGATAATAGTGGTGCATTCAGGTGCTCCCTCAGTCCTCTGTGCAGCCATTTAACAAGGTAACGTCTTTGCCCCATTATGTGAATGGCCCGCAATAACTGAAATGTAGGGGGTTCTTTCTGGTCCACCAGCCAGTATCTCCGAATGAATTGCGTGATCGCCGTGTGTAAGAGAAATAAAGTGTCTGGCACTGCGTTAGTATGCACAAACTCGCTGTGGGGCATCAATTTACCATCTAAAAAGAAGTCCCCAACTGTCTCCGTTCCTACCTGTGTCCAGCTCCGCAACCGAACATTTGACAATATTCCACACCGGATGGGTAGGCCACAAAGAGGAATATTTGGGGCATATGGGGTAGGCATTTTTGCATATTTTAACGCCTGTTTCCAATAATATAGTGCAATATACAGGAGAAAGGGGGGATCTCGCAGTCTATATGGCCTACTTCGAGTTTACCATTCCAGAGACTCATACAACGTACCCTAATCACTAATCCTTCTGCCAACATGTCTTAAACCTTATTTTTCTCTTGTAGCTCTACTATTCACTGACTGCTCAGAATGTTGGGTCTAGCCAAATATAAAACAGCAACCCTTCCCATGTCACTGTTGTAAGTCCTGTCATGTTTCTGAAGGTATCAATGAGCGTGTCTGTGCCTTTTCCTAGTGACATAATACATAAAAAGAAAGCTAGAAATTGTAGAATACCTGTGCTTAAGAGAGCATGCTCTCTTAATTTCTGTAGAAGAAGGTGTATGCATTCCTTTCTGCTCAAAATTAGGGCTGGGCGTAGTTGGCGTAGCGCCACTACGCAGAATTTTGGAAAAAAATGTGTGGAAAACGAGCGCACGTCCTGAGGGTCCGTGTGCCCGGGACAGGGGTCCCTCGTGCCTGGGCAGGCTCCCCGATCTCCCCGGCCTGGCTGGGTTGAGAAGCAGGGACCGGCACCGGGGACTGCGTTTTGGTCAGGGCCTGGGGTTTGTGAGCCCCCGTCCTGCCGCCTGCCAAGTGTCCATCTGCCCGTGACAAGGGTCCCTGGTGCGGAGCCCCGGAGACCTGTGTGGGCAGGCGGGAGCCCTACCGGGAAGGCTCGGCTCGGGGCAGGCAGATGGGAGTCCTTTTGACCCCGGCCATCTGGTCGCACCTTTCCCCTCGGCCATCTGGTCGCACGCAATGCTTTCCAATGGGGCGACCAGATGGCCGGGCCGCCCTGGAAGTCCCGATGAGGGCTCATTTGCCTCCCGGATCCCAGCCAGGGCTCCAGGAGGTCGGGCACGTTTGCGCCCAGGGTCCCCTGAGCCTTGCGGTGCGCACGGATTCCCAGAAAGCGGGGTAGCCTTCCTCCGGATTACTAGGGGCAGGGTATGCCAGGACCCCCCTCCCGGGCTGGCGGTTCTCTGCCGGGGACCAGATGGGCTATGCCCAGACAACACCTCCCGAGGCATCCGGGGCTCCCTCCTCCGGACCACGGCGTGGCAAGGTGCCCGGGACGGGTTCCATGGGTCCCGTGCAGTCCTGCCCCGGGCGCCTGGGCCTGAGAGCTCCGGTGGTCCTCCCCGTGCCTGAGGCCCAGCCGGGGTCCCCGAGCCCCCCGGCACGCGGAGCCCCCGAGCCCTGCGTGGGCAGGCGGGAGCCCTACCGGGAAGGCTCGGCTCAGCGCAGGCAGATGGGAGTCCTTTTGACCCCGGCCATCTGATCGCACCTTTCCCCTCGGCAATCTGGTCGCACGCAATGCCGTAGAGCCTCGGTTGGCCTGGGATAGCCGGCCTCTCTCGGGGGCCGGTGCGTAGAGCCGCTCGCTTGGGGACCGGAGCGCGGACGGAAGGGGGCCACCTCCATCGCCCTTAGTGCACCGCATGTTCGTGGGGCACCCGGTGCTAAATCATTCGTAGACGACCTGATTCTGGGTCAGGGTTTCGTAAGTAGCAGAGCAGCTACCTCGCTGCGATCTATTGAGAGTCATCCTCTGAGCCAAGCTTTTGTCTCTCTGTGCGTGGGCGCCCGTGGACGCCCTCCTCCACCACACCCAGGGGTGGGTCCCTCTGCCGCCGGGCCGGCGGAAGGGACGTGGAGGGGGTAACGCGGGTTCGCGGGAGGCTGCCTCCACCACGTGCCCTCCGGCACGGGGGCCTCCCCCTCCCGTCCCTGCCCCACCGGGGTGCGGGGACAGGGGCCACCATCCCTTGCGGGTCGGCAGGGTGACCAGATGGCCTGGGCCGGCCGGGCCTCTCCTTCCCGCTGCTCCTGCCCCAGTCGGGCAGGGAGGCGAGCAGCAGCCCCGGGGAAGGAGCCTCCCGAGCGGCTGCCTCGGTGCGCCTCGCCACCCCTCGCCGGACTGCAAGGGCGACTGGGTATGGCACCCTCCCAGGCCATCTGGGCGCTGGGTCGTCCCGGGACATCTGGTCGCCTGGCCTAGCGACCAGATGGCCCTGCGGGCCGGGTGACCAGATGGCCCTGCGGGCTGGGTGACCAGATGGCCGGCCTGCCGGCCGGCCGGCCTGGCTTACTCCAACTTTTGTCCTTCCCCAAAGTTCTATAAGCCCCCACTACGTGGGGGCTTAATAGTCGAGAAAAATGGGCTCCCCGGGCAGGCCGTCGGGGAGAGGACGTGGCCTGGGCTTAACCCTCCTTGGTTCCAGCCGAGGGTCCGGGTGCTGGTGACCGGGGAGTCCCCCGGGGCCCGGGCAGACTCTCCCCGGCCTGGCTAGGGTTCGGAAGCTGGGACCGTGCCCGGGGCTTGAGCTCTGTCCGGCAGGCCCTGGGGTGCGGGAGCCCCCAATCCTGCAAGCCAGCCGAGGGTCCGGGCACTGGGGACTGGGGTCCACCGGGGCCCGGGGAGGCTCTCCCCAGCCTGGCTAGGGTTCGGAAGCTGGGACAGGGCCTGGGGCTCGAGCTCCGTCTGGTGGGCCCCGGGGTACTGGAGCCCCCCTGTCCTGCAAGCCAGCCGAGGGTCCGGGCGCTGGGGACGGGGGTCCCCCGGGGCCCGGGGAGGCTCTCCCCGGCCTGGCTAGGGTTGGGAAGCTGGGACCGGGCCCGGGGCTTGAGCTCCGTCCGGCAGGCCCTGGGGTGCGGGAGCCCCCCATCCTGCAAGCCAGCCGAGGGTCCAGGCGCTGGGGACTGGGGTCCACCGGGGCCCGGGGAGGCTCTCCCCAGCCTGGCTAGGGTTCGGAAGCTGGGACAGGGCCTGGGGCTCGAGCTCCGTCTGGTGGGCCCCGGGGTACTGGAGCCCCCCGTCCTGCAAGCCAGCCGAGGGTCCGGGTGCTGGGGACTGGGGTCCCCCGGGGCCCGGGGAGGCTCTCCCCGGCCTGGCTAGGGTTCGGAAGCTGGGACCAGGCCCGGGGCTCGTGCTCTATCCCAGGGTCCCAGGGTGCGGGAGCCCCCAATCCTGCAAGCCTGCCGAGGGTCCGGGCGCTGGGGATGGGGGTCCACCGGGGCCTGGGGAGGCTCTCCCCAGCCTGGCTAGGGTTCGGAAGCTGGGACAGGGCCTGGGGCTCGAGCTCCGTCTGGTGGGCCCCGGTGTGTGGGAGCCCCCCGTCCTGCAAGCCATCAGAGGGTCCGGGCGCTGGTTACGGGGGTCCATCAGGGCTCGGGGAGGCTCTCCCCAGCCTGGCTAGGGTCCTGAAGCTGGGTCCGGGCCTGGGGCTTGAGCTCCATCCGGCAGGCCCAGGGGTGTGGGAGCCCCCGTCCTGCAAGCCATCAGAGGGTCCAGGCACTGGTTACGGGGTCCATCAGGGCCCGGGGAGGCTCTCCCCAGCCTGGCTAGGGTTCTGAAGCTGGGTCCGGGCCTGGGACTTGAACTCCATCCGGCAGGCCCCGGGGTGCGGGAGCCTCCCATCCTGCAAGCCAGCCAAGGGTCCGGGCGCTGGGGACGGGGGTCCACCGGGGCCCGGGGAGGCTCTCCCCGGCCTGGCTAGGGTTCGGAAGCTGGGACCGGGCCCGGGGCTCATGCTCCGTCCCAGGGTGCGGGAGCCCCCAATCCTGCAAGCCTGCCGAGGGTCCGGGCACTGGGGACGGGGGTCCACCGGGGCCCGGGGAGGCTCCCCCCGGCCTGGCTAGGGTTCGGAAGCTGGGACCGGGCCCGGGGCTTGTGCTCTGTCCGGCGGGCCCCGGGGTGCGGGAGCCTCCCATCCTGCAAGCCAGCCAAGGGTCCGGGCGCTGGGGACGGGGGTCCACCGGGGCCCGGGGAGGCTCTCCCCGGCCTGGCTAGGGTTCGGAAGCTGGGACCGGGCCTGGGGCTCATGCTCCGTCCCAGGGTGCGGGAGCCCCCAATCCTGCAAGCCTGCCGAGGGTCCGGGCGCTGGGGACGGGGGTCCACCGGGGCCCGGGGAGGCTCCCCCCGGCCTGGCTAGGGTTCGGAAGCTGGGACCGGGCCTGGGGCTCGTGCTCCGTCCCAGGGTGCCAGGGTGCGGGAGCCCCCAATCCTGCAAGCCTGCCGAGGGTCCATGCGCTGGGGACGGCCCGGGGAGGCTCTCCCCGGCCTGGCTAGTGTTCGGAAGCTGGGACCGGGCCCGGGGCTCGTGCTCCGTCCGGCAGGCCCCGGGGTGCGGGAGCCCGCCGTCCTGCAAGCCAGCCGAGGGTCCGGGCGCTGGGGAAGGGTGTCCACCGGGGCCCGAGGAGGCTCTCCCCGACCCGGCTAGGGTTCGGAAGCTGGGACCGGGCCCGGGGCTCGTGCTCCGTCCGGTGGGCCCGGGGAGCGGGAGCCCCCCGTCCTGCAAGCCAGCCGAGGGTCCGGGCGTTGGGGACGGGGGTCCACCGGGGCCCGGGGAGACTCTCCCCGGCCTGGCTGCTTTCAGAAGCAGGGACCGGGCCGGGGAGCAGGGGTGGCTGGCTTTATCCGCTACGCTGGCGGAGCGTAGTTTTCTGCCCACCCCTACTCAAAATACAGGGCACGTGGGTATTGAACAGTCTATTTGAGGGGTTCTCTGACACCTATATAGGTAAGACATGTCTGCCTCTGGGACTGACTTATGCGGCAGAACTGAGAAGATTTGTGCACCTGCATGAGAAGCTACCAGGTTTTTAAGATAGCATCTTCAGATGCATAGCACATGTCATAATACATGTAGAGGTAGACACATACCTCAGTTACGAGAGCAGGCGGACCTTTAAACTTGACAGAGTGCAC
Source organism: Calotriton arnoldi (assembly GCA_963921515.1). Lineage (NCBI taxonomy): Eukaryota > Metazoa > Chordata > Amphibia > Caudata > Salamandridae > Calotriton > Calotriton arnoldi. Next base: position 51,053 of record CAWUFW010009732.1, on the reverse strand, counting down.
TTCCCATTTCAAGGAGACACCTAAATGTATATGGCCTACTTCGAGTGTACCTTTCCAGAGCCTCATACAAAGTACCCTAATCACTAATCCCCCTGCCAACATGTCTTAAACCTCACTTTTCTCTTTCAGTTTCACTATTCACTGACTGCTCAGAATGTTGGGTCTAGCCAAATATAAAACAGCAACCCTTCCCATGTCACTGTTGTAAGTCTCACCATGTTTTTGAAGGTGTCAGTGCATGTGTCTGTGCCTTTTCCTAGTGACATGATATGTAAAAAGATAGCTAGAAATAGTAGAATACCTGTGCTTCAGAGAGCATGATCTCTAAATTTCTGTAGAAGAAGGTATATGCATTCCTTTCTGCTCAAAATACAGGGCACATGGGTATTGGACAGTCTATTTGAGGGGTTCTGTGGCACCTATATAGGTAGGACATGTCTACACCTGCGACCGAATGATGGGGCAGAATTGAGAAGATATGTACACCTGTATGAGAAGCTAGAAGGTTTTTAAACTAGCAGCTTCAGATGCATAGCACGTGTCAGAATATATGTACAAGTAGACAAATACCTCAGTCACGAGACCAGGCAGACCTTTTATCTAATGCTGGGCGGAGTTTGCGTAGCCGTGCTACGCGGAATCCCACGAAGTTGCAGAAAAAATCTGCGCGCTACGCAGAGTTCCGCGAGCACGCGGCGTTGTTTGTTCCGCCTGTTCACGATGCGTTTTTGACGTTCGGGAACACGTATTGCGTGTTCGGTGATGCTTATTGCATGCTTGGGGGAAATATCTTGCAAACTTCACCACGCAGTCACCAATGGGCGCGGCCATCTTGTTTTTCAATTTTTGCTGTGGTTCTGGGCCTGTCCTCCCTATATCTTTTCAATCCTTTGTTTCTAGAAACTTTTTTCTGATCTTTTTTATTTATTATCTATCCCTCTCTATTCCTGATTGTATATTTGGCGTTTTTTTCTACTTTTTGTGTGTTTTTAGTGCGTTTTTCACTCTTTTTCTATTACTTGCTTTTTAAATATTTTTACTTACTTTGTAACTTCCTACATTTTCTTTTCTGCCCCCCGCCTACCCAGAACCATGGCAAAGAGTCTTAAAAAGAGTAAGGGCCAGGGGAAGAGGTCCACGAGGAGCGAGAGCCGTGTCTGCCTTCTTTGCGGAAGGCGGCGCCCACAAGGGATGCAGCCACGGCCCTTATTCTCCAAGGTGGAGGTGACCGCACTGGTTTTTTGTGTGCAGCGCCACCTCCCCTCAACCCTGGCAGCAGGCGGCAGGCCTAAGTCCGGGTACGGGCTCCAGGAGCGTCACCGGCAGTGGGAAAGGGTGCGCCGGGCAGTGTTTCGCTGCTCTGGGGTCCGGCGCACCCATAACCAATTGACGCACCAGTGGTCCGACATCCTGGACCGGGAGCAAGACCTGCTGGACCTGCTAGGTGTTGAGGTCCCGGGGCTTGGTGAGTAGCTAATTATATTACTATTGTGTTTTTCTGTTCTGTGTTATTGCGAATATTATTTTTATTTTTTTAGCAAATAGCTAACATGCTGCATGCAGGTAACTTATGTTTAAAAATCTTACATTATGTAATTGTTACTTCCAGACAGGTGCTTAGCGCTACTAACTAATCGTACTTGTTTGCAACTTTGCGCTCTCTTGGGCTGGGTATGTAAGAGAGAGGTTAGAGAATTTAAGTTGGGTAATGCAGATAGGAAAGACTCAAGTCCTTTCCTTTGTCCTGTCAGGCTGTCCTGTCCTGTCACTAAGTTAGTGGTAGTAGTTAGTTAGTTAGTTAGTATTATGTAATTTAGCGGCCTGCGTGACGCATCCTCTCATATGACTTCAGTCCTAGTAGAACCTTTTGTAGTTTGTATAGTGAGTGAATAGCAACCAAACAATTTGGTACATGCAAAAATACAATATGCATGCGTCCATCTATGCATTAAAAAGAATAAATGCAGACTTAGTAATTGGCCCGTCAAAGGGGGTTGGAGGTGAGACTGAGAGATGATTAGGAATGAGATCGGAACCTAAGCAAATATAATTTTTTTGCAATTCCTTCCAAAGTCTGGAAGAGGCGGGCTAGGTATGTTTAGTATTCAGGAATCGTAATTGAACTGTGGAATAATAAAGATACAATGGTGCGCGACTGCGATACTAGTCTACTACTAGTCGATCCGATTTAGAATAGGTCAATGTTATTGCAATTGCCATTTCCTATCTAAAAATATTTTTAGAACGATTATATTTATTTCACACAAATCATTTTTTGTCTCTTTAATTATGTCTTACATGATCAGCATCCAGGGGCAAGAAGAAGACTGCGTCTGCTGGCAGGGCTGAGGCGGGTGCGGGAGCCGGAGGGGCCTCCCAGGAGCAGCAGGAAGCGGCCTCAGGCACAGATGGCTCTGCTGCCGGCCCCAGTAAGTCCTCCTGGTTTTGTTATATTAATATTTCCCTAACTTTTACAGCTCTTATTTCCATTTCCTAATTTTAATTTTTCCAAAATCCTCTTCAATCTATCTGTTTCTAAAATCTTGTTTTTGCTCCATTACCTACTACTACTAGTACTTACATTGTTTCTAGTGTCTTCTTTTTTTTTTTTTACATCAAATCAAACTGCCTCTGACTAACCTCTGACTCTGTATTAGTCTGTCTGTAGCTTGCATTCTTCTGGGTTTCCACTCGCTTTCCCTCTCCCCATATATGTGGATTGCCTAGTAGTGGTACTGTAAGACTCAGAGAACCCATTGGTCCTAGGCTACTACTAGTACTAGTAGTAGTAAGGACTTCTTACTACTACTAGTACTAGTAGCACTAATCTGCTGTGCTGAATGCATGCCCAATTAAGGTATTCTACGCAGGTTTGTGAGATGAGAAGTCTTTCTTTTACTGTCTCATGCTCAATCAGTAAATGGTGGTCACTCACGTTGGACACCCCAAAGTGGTGTATTTTACTTTTTGTAATCCAGGCCTAGTACTAGTACTTTTTTTATTACCAGCAGTTGATGGTGAACACTGATCAACTGATTACCGTGCACCATGGTAGGAAGTAAGTATGAGGAGGAGGATGGCACCATTATATTCCAACTAAGAGAGACCTCATGTCCGCCCAGTTGGCCACTCTTTCTTCTTTTCAAAAAATGTGATGCACCAATAGCTCTAGCCACTGAGTCCAGTCCTTTGGGTTGTCCTCTTATTGAGAGGCTTTTCAAAAATTGCCACCAACAAAATGCCCAACCGGATATTATTTTGTTATTTTTGATAGGACATACTGTCTACTCTACTCTAGTATCTGAACTGTAGATAGTGATGTGTGTGGTGTATGTATTAATAATTATGTATTTTCAATCTTGCTAATGAAAAAAATAAATAGGGGAGGCTTATGGCATCTAAAAAATTTGAAATGTTTTTTCCAGGCGTACTGACCACCAGTGCCGGGACCAGCGTTGAGGGCCATGCCACTCCGGAGGGAGCGGATGTGGCAGCTGCAGGGGGTGAGCCAGTAGCAGTGGCCGGCGGTGGTAAGTCATATTCCTTACTTATTGAGAATGATGAATACACTCGCTGCAAGGGCGTACACTCAGTAGTACACTGTACCTCTGCTGAGACTAAGTTGTTGTGAACACTGAACAGTTCGAGAAGACACCCTTTATTTAACATTAGCATTGGTGACAGGGGTTGAGTAACTAATGGCCTATTCGATTCAATCTTCAACTCAGTAGAGAAAGTTTTATGACGAAGACAAAGAGTCAGACAACATGTAATATATGACTGGCAGAGAAGGACGCGTGGGTGAAGGAAGGGGCTGGATTATAGGTGGCTGATGATAGGATACATGGGTAGTTGAAGGATGGGTGAAAGGTGAAAGAAAAGAAAGCAGAAAGGATGCCTGCTTGGGTGGGTGAAACTGTATGGGTGAAAGGAATCCTCCGGCGGGTTTGAGGGGTCAAACTCAAAGGCAAGCAAGGACGCTAGGGGTGGTGGTTGGTTAGTTATATCTATGACAAATGTATGTTGTCGGTGAAAGGTTTATGATAGCCATGTTTGGATGGATGGATGCCTAGAGGGTATCATAGTAGGTGAGAAGAAGAGTCAGACTGGATGAAGAGAATGTAAAAGAAAATTAAACCGTGCCAGAATACCAAAGCCAAGGGTGAAGAATAAAATAATGCTAGAAGAGCAATGCAATGCTAAATGCAAAAAAAGCCCTGGGAAGAACAAGGACTGTTATTTTGCAAGGTTTGTGAATCTGATTCAAAGGTTTGAGGTTGTATTTCAGAATGGAATACTCCCTTGACTCACAGTAGTTTGCAAGCACAACATATATATTGTTGTGCTTGACTATAATTATGTACCCTACCCACCCATCATCAATCGCCTCCCTCCGACTCCGAGGCCCACTTCCGCTCCAATCCCTACCCATGTCATTTTGACCGTGTCAGCCATGGGTGGGCTATCGGCTGCATGGTAACTACTTACAAATCAGTATGTCATCATCACATGAGTGACGTGATGTTGTGCCGTATATCATCATCATTCATAAGCATGTCATGTTGTGCCTTATTGCAGTAATCAGGGTGAAAGTGAAATTGAGCATTTGCCATTGATTTAACAGAGTATGGCCGTAATGGAAAAACAGATAATTGTGTAGTACAGCTGCCCCACCTGCAGACAGTAGTAAAGTAACGTGAGTCTGCAACACGAGTATGTCTGTCTAGGGCACAAGCTGACTGAGCTGGCATGCCTACAAAATTAATTGTGCTAAACAAGAGAGAGAAGAAGAATACTTCTCTACTCCATAGTGTACTGTCTAGTGCCTGAAAGTCTAATCATCACATCCAAATCTTAGGGGCAGAGGAAGTGAGGAGGATACCACAACTGCTAGTGCTACTGTGCCACTATAATTTTTATGTGTGTAATTTTGTGTTACTGTTTTGATAAGAGTATTGGTTACAATTGTCTTTTTTCTTTCTTGATATAGCTACTCCTTCCCAATCCAACAGGCAGGAGTTAGCAGCCAGGGCCCGGCAACGGAAGCTGGAGGCCATCCGGACAAAATATCGTCGGCTGGTTGTCCTGGTGAAGGAGGCGGCAGCTGCAGCTTCCTCCAATGCCCCGGGCCCTAGCCAGGCCTCCCACGTGCCTCAGATGGTACGGCACCGTGCTCTAGCAGCTACCCGCTGCCCATCACATTCATCATCATCCACTGCTGCCCACCCCTGTTGTTCCTGCAGGAACTTTCAGCGCCGCATGCTCCTCCGGATGGCGCACCTGGAGGCCAGGCTGGAGGAGGTCCTGGAATGCACTAGCCGGCACCCCCACTGCTAGAGCTTAGTCTTCGACCCTTGCCCCTTTTTTAATCTGTTTTTGGTGGGTGGGATGTTGGTAGTTGGGTAAAGTTGGGGTTTCCTTGAACTTCTTGACTTGGCCAATCATGGACAAATTTACTGGACATTGGTTGGGGTTAGGGAGAGGGGTGGGTCAGGTCGGTGTTGTGGGTTTCTTCTTCTAGTTTATATTTGTTAGGGTAATAAATTATTTATAGTTTACAATACATATGATGTAAATCTTTTCTGGGGGGTTACTCTTTTACGTCGGCTTGTTTCCTCCTTTTGCTGCAGGGCCGCAGCCAGTTTTTGAAATCTGCCAATAGTGTAACACACCAACAGATAGAAGCAGTACCCTCCCTGTCCTTCTACTGTCAGTCTCTCCTCCTAGTCCTATGCATTCTGCAACTAAAAGCCCTTTGTAGTATGTACTGGGAAGGATGTGGGTGTGTGAATTAATTAATTTCCATAGTATATACATTATTGCCTCCCCCACACTTCTTCTCTTACCTGTGATTGATGTTTAGGCAAAGCGATGGCTGCATGGTGATAGTTTGGTTTCCTAAGGTGCCATGGTGGGTCGTGGTAGCAGTAGTAGACAGTTGCATTTGCAAAAAAAGAAAGTGAGACAGTCAATCACCTCAGGGAGAATAGGGAACAAGTAGTAGAAGTACAGTACACAAGAAGAAGACTGCCAAACAAGAAACCATGATGATGAATGATAAGCATAATGGTGGCAGGGATAGCCTAGTACAAGTTAAAAACTGACGTTGACTCGACCTATGAAGTGGACAAGCGTAACCTTTGGTGCTGGAAGGATGATAAATCGATGCCAGCAATTAATAATTATGATGGGTTAATTATGTTCCTCTGGAAAAAAATTGAATACGGAATACTGAGCATGGGTGGGCAATCTAATCTATATGTTGCCAGTGTGGCCGATATATATATATATATATATAACTTAGAGCAGAAGAAGATCCTCGCCCTGCCTTGAGTTAGTGTTGCTTTCAACACATCTGCCCCAGCAAGTGTGTGATCAATTATTGGTGTAAATGTAATTTAGTCACACCTCAATATTATAAATCACACAGCCCGGGGAAAGAGGGTTAGGGTTTGATGAATGGTTGGGAAGGGGTATTTGAGGGAAAGGTTTGACAAAGATAAACACCACAACATGGACAACACACAATCTTGGCAGAAGACCATCATAAATCTGTTAAGGGAGAAAAAGGAAATGCATGCATGATGATGATGACTTGATGATGATGAGTAGTACTAGACTAGTAGTAAAGGGCAGCAGTATATTATTAATTATTATTACTATGCAATTGCCTTGCCTGTCTGCCCCCAGAGAGAGTCAAGAGACCCAAATTACATACATTTTCTGTTTTGTTGTACCAGGCTTCCTTTTAAAGCTAACAAAGACAATTAAAAAATAGCTGTAGGGGTCAAATATATATGCAAACATAATAAACAACAACACACAGTCGTAATGATTGAAGAGAAAAAATGAATCAAATGAAAAATAAAAGATGATACTATATGTTATGGTCATATTAGGAGTTGCATCTCGGCATTCCTCTTGGTCCTTCCTTCCATGGACGCTCCGTCTGTCAATCTTGGGTGCCACTGCCTGCCTGGCGGATGCGGATTGGTAAGTGTGAGTTGTTTTTCCCAGTATAGCACAGGGTAAAGGCCGGCCTGTAAGTGTACATGGAAAAACAAAAGGGATATTGAAAAATCAAGGAGAAAAGTAAAAATGCATAAATTAAGGAGGAGTGCAACAAGAACACTTTCAGAGGCGGCATGGCTAAATCATGTCTCCTCTGTTTCCAGCATTAACCTACAACAACAACAGGACAGAGCAGGCCCGCGGCGCCCACCCAACCTCCACTGAGCTTAGATTTTGAGCCAGACAGCACTGAGCACACATACACAGCAACATTGCATTTTACAAATTAAGTAACTAAATCAATGCACCGCTGTCAGTCATACCACTACACTCGCCTCTACCACTACACAGACATGTAGGTCTGGTGTGGTTGTTGTTGACTTGTTTACCTTTTAGGCCAATTCATGAAACGCCCTGAGTTATTTCATCAATCATCTCCGATCCTACTGACTGACTACGAGTATGGTATGGTCATCATGGTGTCCAACTCTGTAGTGTACCGAGGAGTCCAGAATCGGCCTGCAGTAGTACAATTTTGTTATTGAACAACAAGAAGGGACACTTTGACTTGAGTCACTTTTTTGTGTGTAGATTAAATACTAGTAGACATCATGCACAACAACAACACAAACACCAATCACTCAGAGTCAGCGTCCAATGCATGCCATCATTTACCTGTTCTTACGGGGCAGTCCGTCTCGGAAAGGAGGATAGCTATAGTCAGGTTCTTTGGAGGGACTCGACGAGGCAGGCACACATGACATTTCTTGTACTAGTATTCTCCATCCAATGTCTGGCTTGAGGGAAATGGATTTAGTGCGAGTCAGGACTCAGGAGTGGACTAGAGCAGGACTCGGAGGAGTGGACTTACTTCTTCACCGACTGCACACAGTTGCAACTCCAATCCGGCAATAAAAGAGTAAGACGGTGGTGATGGATTTGTTGTGATTCGAACCAGAAAGACAGAGACACACACAAATAATAAAAGTAAATAAGCAAGAAAAAAGTAACAAGTCGAGAGCCTAGTTGTTGTCAGGGAAGTAGAGCTCGTCCTCAAACTCTGGTGGTTCACCCAGAAGTAGGTCATCTAACACACTACTTCCATGACCTAAGTCGCCGTCATCATCTTCCTGCTGTGCTACTTCAGGTATGGTGTAATCCGGTGATATAAAGTGCTGATTCATTTTGATCATGGTTAACCTCTCCACGTTTTGGGGCGAGAGACTGGTCCTTCTCACTGTCACTAGCAGCACTGAAAACATGCTCAGAAGAGACACTTGCGACAGGGCAAGCCAGATAGTTTATCGCCAGCCTGCTGAGCACTGGCCATTGGTGCCTTTTCCCATACCAATACAGCAATGGGTTTTGATCAATGAAGACCTCTGTTGGGTCATCCAGATAGGCCTGGACCATTGGCTCAATGCTCAGGGGTGCTCCCCTCTGCTCGGCCTCTTTTGCCTTTGCCTCAACACTGGACCGAAAAGCCCTTGCTGTAGAAACCATTTCTGTGCCGATTTTGGTGGGGCTAATGCTCCTGTTCTTGTTGTTGTTGTTGATGTTGTTCTTGGTGTTGTTGGTGATTTTGACTGATGTGAGCCAACCGCACTGCCCTCAGGCTCTGAAGTTGAACTTGACCCGGCTGCACCGCAGTATTTGTTGTGGCCTGGAGTAGCAGGCCTCTAATTCCCAGCCGTTCTTGTTCTAAGCAACTGGCTTCCGCAGCTATACAAGTTTTGTACTTGGCAACATCCCCTTCTAAAAAAGGAATCAATATGTTCAGTACTTGTTTGTACCGTGGATCCAGACTTGTGGCACAAATGTAATGGTTGAATGACACAATGCCTGTTTGCACCCTTGTATTTTCAGATAAGCAAAGGGTTAAGCTCTCCACCAACTCATATGCTTCTTTTTTTCCTCCACACCTGCGTACATTGCAGACACCCCCTTCAGCTCTTCCTGTAGCATGTGCAACACTGGGATAGCTTGGCCCACAGTACAGTCCTCCTTGCTGACTTCACGTGTGAAGAGCTCGAAAGGAAGTAGCATCTCTGTCAGGCATTTAACTAGGCCCCATGGGTCCATCTCAATGATCATGCTTTTCACAGTAGCATCCCCTCTTTGCATGACATATTCATTGATTGGTCTGTAATGCTCAAACAGACGTTCAAGCATGTAATAAGTTTAGTTCCAACGTGTTGGCAGCTCCTGGATGAGTGCTTTAACTAGCATTCTATGCTCACATTGAATGATCCTCAGCTGCTTCCGGGCTTTAAAAGAATGGCTGAAATGTGTGCAGATTCTTCTGCAGGTGGTCGGTAAGTTGCTGACTCGTTCTTATTTTTTTCAGAAAGTCTTGAACAATGATGTTAATGCAGTGCGCCAAACACATGACCCTGAAATAGCCACCATCGAACATGGCCTTAACTATATTACTCCAAAAGTCAAACAGAACCTGTTTGTATATAAGGACGCACTATTCACATGCCCTTACGGTGCTTTTTAAATAAATGATAGGTTCAAAGTAATTTAGTAATCTATGCTATCTATCAACAATATTTCTGCAAATATGTGGTTGCAAATATAGTTCTTGTTTTACATATAAATCGTCACATGAAGTTTTACACAAAGTAACACATAAGAAAACAGATTTATCAAACAAATAACAATCAATATATGCTTGTTTATTTTCTTGATCATTTTCTCATTTTCTCATTTCTTCATTGTTCGAAGCGAAATATTTATATTTCCCAATGCATTTTGGTAAGAAACCTTCATCAGCGGAATACTGAAAATAATACAATTCAGTCTTTAAAAAACAAATTCTCTTCGGTTTTGAAAACACAATGATATCAACAATGTGCAACATAGGGAGTGTCGGATAAGCACCAACGGTCCCAAAATAGTAATTGTGTTTGTCTTGCTCATCACCCATGCAGATCTAGATCACGCACAATGGACACATCAAAAGTGAATACCTAAGTATAAATGTGTGCACTACTGTCACCCAGTGTTAAAATCAGTACGATGTGTGCGGACGCAACACCTAAACCCAACTTCGCAATTAAACCTCATTCTCCGTGCTACCCTAAGCCTGCCACCAAAACCAAAACGCTCACCTTTACATGAGCTGAAAATAATCAGCCAGTATATGATATCTGTAAAAAGCGAACCACAAATTATATATAAAAAACGCCATCATATGAAAAATCATATAGACGGGCTTCGACACAAGAAACCTACTTGCTATCCAAGTGTCGTCCCTCTCTGCTTTCCTGAAGGTTATCTGGTAGTGGACCCCGTATTCTACTGTAAATGACAAAAGTAGTCATGTAATGTGTGTCAAACCACATTAACTAAATTCAATATACAACCCCTCCCTATGGGTTTACCCATAATCATACCTGTCTGGAGGTTCGTGCAAAAGAATGTTCACTTCTCTTTCCCGCGTAGTAAAAGTTTACCGGGAGACTCGCTCCTCGCTAATGAATCTCGCATCTGCGTCTGACGTATGCAGCACGCGGTGAAGATGAAAAACAGACTCTATGCTGGTGCCCCAATTGCAAAATATTGATTCGCAGAAAAAGACTTTACCCAGTATCACCGCTACCTAAACCTATAACGTAACTACACGTTGTACAAGCAGACTGTTGGTCGTATTTACGTGACCTCAATATTTAGAAAAAGACTCATACGGCTAATTTCAGTGTGTAATTATAACCAAGACTCGTCAACAAACGTATGTTGCTGGTATATTGAAATCCCTTCCTATCTATTCTTATAACATCAACATAAACTTAAAGAATCATCCTTGTGTTTACTCATATACACAGGTGAAAACAAAATTCAATTGTGATGATATATGCAAAACGTGAAATAAAATAAAATAACATGAAAATTATTTTTGTGTCTTGCGTGCCTTACATTGATGTAACATTCTGCGTACCCCAGTTAACATCCTGTAATGAGCCAGAGAAACAATTTCTAACAGAGACTCTCTGTAACAACAAAAAAACTACAGTCACAGCTCTACAAAAGTATCCATGATCACACCAATATTTTCATCATAAAAAGCAAGTAATTTCAATTTTGTCATTCAGACCACAAGGAATAAGTGTTTTTAAAAAGCGTATCCAGAATGTTTCTCTCTGTGCCAAATGTCTGGTAGCATCAACATGTAGTGGTTCTGATACCCTCTCCAGTATCGTAAAACGTAACTGTGGTATAGTGTGCTTCATCTCCCCCCAGTGTAAGGCTAAACATGACAATGTTAGCAGTTCGAATCATACTTTTATGTTCAGTTATTCTAACCTTAACCTTCCTGGTTGTGCGTCCTACATACACTAGCCCACATGGGCATTTTATGGCATAAACTACCATGCTGGTGTTACAGTCTGCGGTATGTTTAAGTTTAATCATTTTCCCTGTATGCGGGTGCGCAAAGTTATCACCAACAATGACGTTCCCACAGTGACCACAATTGTAACATTTACGCATACCCTGGTTACCAGTGTCTGTATGTATCATGCCCTTTTTCTTGAGAATTTCCTTAATGTTTTTTGACCTAGAATATGCAAAAATAGGCCGTGCCGTAAATACTTGTTTAAAGTCATGTTCCTGCTCAATGATCTCCCAACGTTTTTGAATGCTACGTTTTATTGCAGATGCTGCAGTGGAGAACTTCAGGACACAAACTTCCCTAACTGATGTCGACTTTGTTGTTTTTTTTAACAGCTCTGTTCGGTCTAACCCGAAAACTTTTTGTTTAGCTAAATTTAGTACAGTTTCTGGATATCCTCTTGTTCTATATTGATGGAATAAGTTCTCAATGTCTCGATTACCCTGAGTCTCATTAGAACTTATCCTCCTGATTCTGATAAATTGCGAAAATGGTAAGTGGCTTTTAAGGGTGTGTGAATGAAAACTGTTGAAATGTAATGCATTGTTTCTATCTGTGGGTTTTTTGTACACCCTAGTGGCCAAATTATCTCCTTTGCATTCAATTAAGATGTCCAAATAGTTGATGCCTGTGGTACTCATGGAATGTGTAAATTTGATGTGAGAGTGACAATTATTCAGAGTTTCTAATGCGTTTTCTAGTTGTTTCTGTGAACCTCTCCAAAGAATCAAAATGTCATCAATGTACCGAAGGTACATTAGTAAATGACGTGTCCATGAAGTGTTGTGCAAGATGTGTGTGTCTTCAAATCTGGCCATAAAGATATTCGCATATGTGGGTGCCCCCGTAAAACCCATAGAGGTTCCTGTCTTTTGGAGAAAGAATTGACCCTTCCACGAGAAGTAGCTGTGATACAGACTAAATTGTAAGAGTTCTAGCAGAAAATATTAAGTGACTCCTCGTAATCATGTTTTAATAGAAACCATTCCACTGCTTCTATTCCCTCACCATGTGGAATTGATGTATATAGCGCTGATACATCAATGGTACTTAACCAAATTTCTTCATTCTGTGATATCGTAATATTCTGTAATTTATTGAGACAGTCAGTGGTATCTTGAACATATGTTACCCAGCTCTGTACCAAGGGTTGTAAATAGTAATCTAGAAATGTTCCCAACAGTTCATGTATTGACCCACATCCAGCCACAATAGGGCGGAATGGGGGTCCTGTTGGTTTTTATGCATTTTGGGTAGCATATATATGTGAGGCCGTTTGGGATAATCAGATGTTAAAAATTTACAAGTATTATTGTCTATCCAACCTAAATCTTTGGCTTTAGTCAAGATCTGAGACAAAATTGTTTGGAAAACAGTCGTTGGGTCAGCAACCAGGGCTATGTAGGTGTCAGTGTCCATAACATGTTGATCCACTTTAAAGTTATAGTATGTTGTATTCATTATAACCAACGCTCCACCCTTGTCAGCAGGTTGAAAAGTAAGATCCTCATTAGTGGCCAATTTCCGTAGTGTCGCCATTTCCTTTTGGGTCAGATTCTTCTGGGGCTAGTCAGGATTAGAGGGCTGCACCACGGATTGATATTGTAAACTTGTATATTTTGATGAAATTGAATACTTTTCAGGTGTGCAGGTTGTCAGCATTGTTATAGATACTTAACTATATTACTGCCATTGTCCATAGCAACAAAACCAATGTTAAGCTCTCTTGAGCGCAGCCATTCAAAGACCTTGCTGTCAAAGTCTTTCAAAATGTTTGCAGCAGTATGAGATTCCTCCATGGCAAACATGGCTACAGTTGCATGTTTCCGAGTGGCATTAAAAATCTCAGCAGTGTCAACAACACCTGATGCAGATATTTTTTCTCTAACCCCCACAAAAAAGATCCTGTGTGCAGTGATGCACATATCAGTGGCTTGGCATCTGGTCCACATGTCTGTTGTCAGGTGGATAGTGTAAACAGCACTCTGCTGCAAAGCTTGTTCAAGCAATTCCAGCACGTCGTGATGTAGTGCTGGTACAGCAACTCTGGCGGAATAGGACCGGCTGGGAACCTTCCATTTTGGGCAGATGGCTGTCACAAATTCAAGAAAACCCACCCCTTCCACAAAAGAAAAACGGAGGAGGTCCAGCACTAAACATGTTCGCATTGTGCAAACGTGCCATTGGGTGGTTGCGTTCGTACCGCCCCTCCGACCTAAACATGCTGGATTTTTTTCATTTCTGGTGCCACTGATGCATGTAACTTCTTGACGCCAGATGTTGTTAGGCTCAACGCATGTTTTTTTCATTTCGGTACTCTCTTGCCTGGGACCCCTTGGTGTCTCAGCCTGACTCTTACTCTTGTGCCATTCGATGTTGCTGATGAGGATGTGGTTGGTACCACTGCACTGCTGGGGACAGGGCTACTGTGTGTACCAAAGAAAATGCCTCCCTCTTGTTCACCTTCCACCGCTATCGTATCTTCTACTTCTTCATCCCCATCAACAGCAATTGGTGCAGTTTTTTGGCCGCTAAGGTGCACCTCCCACTGGATCAAGTGGTGTTTTTCAGATGGGTTGTAAGTCCCAAACTGGGGAGGTCAACTTTCTGGCGCTGCTGCTGGTGCCACTTGCAATGCCGGATGAACTGGTAGGTGGGCGTGAAGCTTTACTCTCTGCAGTACCTACTTCTACTGAGGTGGTACTTGTGGTGGATGTACGTGGCTGCCGGCGAAATATGGAAGCTGGAGGTGGTGTTGGTGGTATGATCTGTGTTGTTGGTATCCGTGCCACATCCCTCACAGCAATTTGGGATGGATGGGGTAATGTCGGTCTCCACTGGGGCGGGACTAATTTCCATGATGATGACTGGCTCGTTATCATCCTTCTCTTCTACATCTACCTCCATAACTCTAAGGCTTTCTGGAACCTTCCTTTTCCCTAGCCTTGTCCCGTGGCGTGTCTCACTCTCAGACTGAGGTGGTGGGATCCAAGTGGCATCTAGATCATCAGAAGGGGGGCTTGCAGAAGAAGTTGATGGACTAACCCTCCTTTTCCTTGCTGGGGATCTGTAAGACAATGGATCTTCTGAAAGAGTGGCTTGCTCTTCTTCCTCTGCAGGAAGCTCTATCTCCTGAACTGCCCCTACTTCGGGAGGAACAACTACTATTGGGGTGGTTGCGGCTGTTGCCCACTTATCTCAGTTCCGTGCATTGATTGGGTACTACTTTGCGATAACGATAAGTTGTTTCAACATCACTGCTCGTCGGCGTTGTCGTGATTAGACTGGCTGCCTCTGGACAGACATGGGCTTGGGCCTAGGTTGGTGGGGTGGGTCCACTTATGCGGGGGTTCTGCTCCCTTCTTGCTCCCCGGACACCGCTGCAGCAGGCGCAATTTTTGTTTTCCCAAAAAAGATCTTGGGCAGCACCCCAGTCTTGGTAAGTGGCAGTTCCTTCTTCTCACTGGCAACTTTCTTGGTACTGGAGGACCTGGTACCTTTCAATGGGGTCATCTTCTTCAGATGTCAGCAGCATGCAGTGGCACAAGTTGAAGAGATGTGTGTGGTCACACGTCATGTGATGTTGTGCGCAGCAGGACTTCTGTCTGGCAGAACAATGGCTGATGACGCCTCCTCCTCCTCCTCGCACCTAAAAGCAAAGAAGCAGGAAGAACATCAGTGAAACGTCAATGTGGTATTCATTGTTGTGGTTCAATTACTACTAGTACAAACAAACAAATATAATATATAACTTTGTGTGTGGTCACACTTATTAATATTATTATTAAATGTATTACCTCAGTTATTATAAAAAACATAACAATACAGTGTAGACATTTGTGAGACTGACAAAAACAAGGGCTTTCATGGTTGGTGTGCCACTACTAGTGTACTGTACAGTACACTGAGGAAGGATAGGAAAGAAGAAGAAGAACAACAAAAATACAAATATAACGGACCCTGTTTGGCATTGTGCGTTACGTGGGATTCAGCATTCAGGGAGCTGCAGATGACAATGGATAGAAGCAATAAGCCAAGAGGAAGAAAGGAAAGAGAAAGACATGCAGGCCTAATGCAGAAGCACACTGGCTGCCTTCACAAAATGGCCACCAGCCACATAGCCAGGCCACAACAACAAGAAAGGGAAGACAGACAATGCAGGCCTATGGCAAAAGCACACTGGCTGCCTTCACAATTGGCCACCAGCCACATGGCCAGGCAGGCCAAAACAAGAAGCAATCAATAAGCCAAGAGGAACAAAGGAAAGAAGACATGCAGGTCTATGGCAAAAGCACTACTACCACCACCACAAAATTGCCACCAGCTACATGGTCACTCACAACAACAACAACAAGCAAGAGGCCTGGAAAACAATGAACTAAAGCAGGCCTATTATGGACACAGACTTTACAAAATGGCCTCTGGCCACACGGAGAGGCTCAGCCAAGGCAAATGCTGGCCCACTATTACAAACAAACTCACTCACACACTGGCCAGACAAAGGAGGCATGCCAAACAACTCAGCTTGACAACAATGCCAAAAATGAAAATCCATAGGGCTAAAAAAAGTTTGCAAATTGCAATTCAAGTTACACAACAACCACCGCACACATCCAACAAAGGCATTTATTTAACACACATGAAAAAAAAGTGAAAACCCCCCAAAAAACACACATTTTGGATTTCAATCCAATGCCATCCATGCCCTAAATGATGTTTAAATTCAACAGACGCCACAGAAACAGTTGTTTCATGCACCCATGAGTAGCTCTGGCCTGGGCCTATTGGTCGGAAAACCCATT
Source organism: Calotriton arnoldi (assembly GCA_963921515.1). Taxonomy (NCBI): domain Eukaryota; kingdom Metazoa; phylum Chordata; class Amphibia; order Caudata; family Salamandridae; genus Calotriton; species Calotriton arnoldi. The sequence goes on along the minus strand of CAWUFW010009732.1, from coordinate 34,844 downwards.
GGCAGACTAGGCCACACAGTGAATCAAATCAAATCAATAATATTGCAAATTTATTAGAAAATGTAGTGAACTGTGCTACATTTTTTGCTGGATAAAACATAAAAGAAGAAAGAATTGCATGCAAATTTTGCAAAACAACATTCAGCAAGAAGGCATGGCCACCACAAAGAAGGCTTGCAGGCCTAATGCAGAAGCACACTGGCTGCCCCTTCACAAAATGGCCGCCAGCCACATGGCCAGGCCACAACAACAAGAAAGGGAAGACAGACAATGCAGGCCCATGGCAAAAGCACACTGGCTGCCTTAACAAAATGGCCACCAGCCACATGGCCAGGCAGGCCACAACAACAAGAAAGTGAAGACAGACAATGCAGTCCTATGGCAAAAGCACCCTGGTTGCCTTCACAAAATGGCCACCAGCCACATGGCCAGGCAGGCCACAACAACAAGAAAGGGAAGACAGACAATGCAGGTCGATGGCAAAAGCAGTGCACACTGGCTGCCTTCACAAAATGGCCGCCAGCCACATGGCCAGGCAGCCCACAACAAGAAGCAATAAGCCAAGAGGAACAAAGGAAAGAAGACATGCAGGCCTATGGCAAAAGCACTACTACCACCATCACAAAATGTCCACCAGCCACATGGTCACTCACAACAACTAGCAGGAGGCCTGGAAAACAATTAACTCAAGAAGGCCTATTATGGACACAGACTTTACAAAATGGCCTCTGGCCACACGGAGAGGCTCAGCCAAGGCAAATGCTGGCCCACTATTACAAACAAACTCACTCACACACTGGCCAGACAAAGGAGGCATGCTAAACAACACAGCTTGACAATAATGCCAAAAGCGAAAATCCACATGGCTAAAAAAGGTTTGCAAATTGCAATGCAAGTTACTCAACAACTACACACATCCAACAAAGGCATTTATTTAACACACATGAAAAAAAGTGAAAAACCCACAAAAAAAACATTTTGCATTTCGTTCCAATGCTATTCATGCCTTAAATGATGTTTAAATTCAACAGACACCACAGAAACAGTTGGTTCATGCACCCATGAGTGGCTCTGGGCCTACTAGCTGAAAGGCCTATTGGCAGATTACTGGGCTAGTGAATTAAATAAATATTGCAAATTGATTTCAAAAGTTGGAGAAAATGTAGTGAACTTTGCAACATGTTTCCTTTATAAAAGAAAACTAGAAGAAAAATTACATACAAAGAAATAACTAGGCTCCTACTGAAACTACAGGCCACCCACCACAGGCATGCTAAACAACACAGCTTGACAATAATGCCAAAAACGAAAATCCACATGGCTAAAAAAGGTTTGCAAATTGCAATGCAAGTTACTCAACAACCACACACATCCAACAAAGGCATTTATTTAACACACATGAAAAAAGTGAAAAAACCCCCCAAAAAACATTTTGCATTTTGATCCAATGCTATCCATGCCCTAAATGATGTTTAAATTCAACAGACACCACAGAAACAGTTGTTTCATGCACCCATGAGTGGCTCTGGGCCTACTAGCTGAAAGGCCTATTGGCAGATTACTGGGCTAGTGAATTAAATAAATATTGCAAATTGATTTCAAAAGTTGGAGATAATGTAGTGAACTTTGCAACATGTTTCCTTTATAAGAGAAAACTAGAAAAAAATTACATACAAAGAAATAACTAGGCCCCTACTGAAACTACAGGCCACCCACCACAATACATTTTTAAAAAAACAATGAAAAGTACAAAAAAATGTAGGTGCCATACCCCAATCAAACAAACAACACCAATTTTCCAACTTACTTGTGAAATCTCAAATCCAATGATATATGATGCAGCAGACAAAAAAGGGATCCTTCCAGCTCCAAATCCAAACGAAAAGTGAACAGGAAATGGGCAGGAGCCTGTTGGACAGGAACAGGAAGTTGGAGACACTGGGGCACTTCCTTCCTCTTAAAAAAAGTAAAAAAAGAAAAAGGACTCCTTGCACAAAAAAGTACAGCCAAATGTCAATCTGAGGAGTTTTTTTTTAAATCGAAATTATCATTTCGAGAAGGTTTTGATGCTGCTCGAGAGATATTCTTCTCCAGATTGCAAATTTTGTGTGTTTGGGATCGCGATCTTCACAAAACTTCCGCCAGAAGTCCGATGGCGTGCCCGAATGACGTGTTCGCGATCGCACACTCTCGCGGGACCGTGCGGCCGGCTACCAAATCTCGTGGCGCTCGCGAATGGATGGGAAATCTAGTCGGCGATCGCAGGCATCCCAGGAAGTCTAACCCACGTGCGTGAAAACGCATTTTGAGCTCGCGAACACAAAAAAACTCCGCTCCGCTGCGGAGCAGGGAGTTTTTGGTAACTCTGCGTTCTACGCGGAACGCGGAGTTGCCAAAAATCCGCAAACTCCGCCAGCGGAGCGGAGTTTTACGCCCGGGCTTACTTTTACCTTGACAGAGTGCACTTCCCATTTCAAGCAGACACCTAAATTTATATGGCCTACTTCGAGTGTACCTTTCCAGAGACGCATACAAATTAGCATAATAACTAATCACTCTGCCAACATGTCTTAAACGTCACTTTTCTATTGCACCTTCACTATTCACCGACTACTCAGAATGTTGGGTCTAGCTAAATATAAAACAGCAACCCTTCCCATGTCACTGCTGTGAGTCCCGCCATGTTTCTGAAGGCATCAATGGGTGTGTCTGTGCCTTTTCCCTAATGACATGATACATAAAAAGAAACCTAGAAATAGTAGAATACCTGCGTTTCAGACTGCATGCTCTCTACATTTGTGTAGAAGAAGGTGTATGTATTCCTTTCTGCTCAAAATACAGGGCACGTGGGTATTGAACAGTCTATTTGAGGGGTTCTGTGACACCTATATGGGTAAGACATGATTGCCTCTGCAACCGAATGATGGAGCAGAACTGAGAAGTTTTGTGCACCTGTATGTGAAGCTACCAGGTTTTTAAGCTAGCAGCTTCAGATGCACAGCACGTGTCAGAATACATGTACAAGTAGACACATACCTCAGTCACGAGAGCAGGCAGACCGTTAAACTTGACAGAGTGCACTTCCCATTTCAAGCAGACAGCCAAATTTATACGGCCTACTTCGAGTGCACCTTTCCAGAGATCCATACAAACTATCCTAATCACTAATCCCTCTGCCAACATGTCTTAAACCTCGCTTTTCTCTTGCAGCTTCACTATTCACCGACTTCTCAGAATGTTAACCTAGCCAAATATTAAACAGGAACCCTTCCCATGTCACCATTGTAAGTCTTATACTTTTAAACTCCTTTCAAGTATATATGATGTTACAACACAAACTATTACAACACATACTTTTACAACGTGATTTTTACAACGCAGCTTCCATTACAATGCATAGTATTACAAGACAAGCCATTACAACACATGTACCATTGTAATGCCGGCGTCGTAATGGATGTTTCGAACACACAGACTTATATAGACAAGGATACAGTTTAATACATCTGCCAACATGTTTTAAACCTCAGTTTTCTCCACTACTTTCATTACAGCCTCAGGAAGCACATGTATTAAATGCACAACCTATTTAAATCTTCATTTCGGTACAATAATACAGACTACAATACAAGTTCCTACATTTGGTAACATATTTCAAACATCATTTTTCTCTAATGCTTTGCAAGCTTTATAAATAATACATTACAAACTTAAAAATATCATTACAAACACTGAAGCACTCCTACACAAAACATAACACACCTTACACATTTGTAACTCACCTCTGAAATACTACTGCTGAATTTGAAAATATCAGAAACTCCTAAAAGATTTTCTTTCCCACACAATAAATGTGATGCACCACTCTCAACAAAGTAAAACCACTCATGGCAAACTTTCCTTCTCTTTCTGCAAACAAATGAATGTAAGTAACAAATCAAAATGCCCCCTTCATTTTTTCAAATTCTAAAACCCATATCTATTGGATGCACATATTAACCCTTTATTACTCTCTTCTAAAAGTGCCCAATCCGGTTCTGTAATTTACTGGAGTCGCGACTCCACCGCGGTGCCGCAGTGTAGCGTCGCGAACCCTTATGAGACTTCAAAAACCTACTTCCAACAATACTAGTATTTAAGAACACACCAATTCTAAACATAGTACTGATTTAGGAAAACTTACTTTAGAAGCATATCACATATATATAACTTACCATTTCATATTTTAAAACCACAATTAACTTTCAACCCTTCCCCCATTCTGCTTAATCCTAATTTCCATAGTTAACAGTTTCTGCAACATTCAACAATACCAGCTGGTCACAAGTTCACCATATTTTCAAATTCAGCACACTAGCTTACAAATGCAAATAGCAGGTGTGGTTGACTTTTACAAAATATTAGCCTATCCAGTCTACTGTACCTTTCAAACTTTATTCTATAACCAATCAGAAAGATGCTTGAACAACAAAGTAACATGCATCCTATTTTTTGAGTACACAATGTTTATTAACAACAAATCAGTTATCTGCATTTTCTAAAACAGCATCTTCTCCAACTGACTTACTCAGCTACAGACGTCTTTTGATGCCTTCCACACATCCCTTCAAAATGCTTACAGTATGGATTGTAGGGCACAGAAATGTTTTCTGGGGCAAAATGAGGATATTAAATGTTTTGCACAGAGAGGATTAAAGTGGCACCAATTGATGCCTTTGGTTAAAACCTTTTTGCATCTCCAGCCCCCTGACCTCATGATTGTGCACTGTCGTGGCAATGACCTAGGCACATTGACTGGGGTAGGATTGGACATCCTAATGAAGGATACATTGGCACAAATGATGTTGCTTTTTCCTCACACTGTCTTTCTATACTCTAATATATGCCAAAGACAACAAGCATTTGGAATGCAATAGGTCTCGCATTTACGCGAGTTTAAGCTATTGGCATTGTAAATGACAATGCCTTTATTTAGGTTTTAAAAACAAAACATAAATAAAAGGCATTGTCATTTACAATGCCAATTGCTCAAAGTCGCGTAAATGCGAGACCTATCGCATTGCAGATGCTTGTTATTTAAATCATCTGTTGTGAAAAAGAATCTCTTGCACGAAGGGACCCCTGCGCCTGGGCTTGGGGTCCTGCCTGTAGGTAGGGTGCATGAGAGGGCAGTTAAGATGTCACGACATAGGGAGGGCGGTGGACTGCTGGGGGTGTAGGAGTAGGAGGAGACAGGAAGCACCAGAGTCTGGCTACACAGAGCTCTGATACTGGGCAGCGACTGGGGTGGGGGGAATAGGGCGTGGAGGTACAGAGTGTGCGTTTTTCTGATATCAAGGGGCAGGTAATGCATTCCACAGTTTTCTCACGTCCTTTTGAGGTGAGAACAGACAGCCGAGGTCTCCCTGAACTCTCACGAGTTTCCCCAAGTTGCGCAGAGCGCTCTAGTTCCCCTGAACTTACATGTTGCCCTGATTGGCACAGACCTCTGAGGTCTCCCTGAACTCGTACAAGTCTTCTGATTGGCCCGGGCAGCTTAGGCCTCCCTTACTGCGCACAAATAGCTCACACCTCCCTGAACTCAGACACAGCTCCCTGACTGACAGACAGCTTAGATCTCCTTGTGGTTGTAGGAGAGTAGGATCTGCTTCACATGGGTACCCCCACTTTTTGCTGATGCTTCACTGTTTTTCGACCTTAGTCTGGCTGGGGCCCTGCTAATCAGAACCCCAGCCTAGCTGCTTCCTCTCTAAAATGGTTTCCATGTGCCTTAGGCACATCACTGGAATCTGGAGTGCCCTTATAAGTCCCTAGTATATGGTATACTATGTACCCAGGGCATAGGTACCTCAGAGGCCTACCAGGGGCTGCAGCATGTATTGTGCCACCCCTGGAAGGCCATCCAAACTGACACCACAGGTCTGCTATTGCAGCCTGGGTAAGGTGGTGCATGCACCCCTTACTGTGATATAGGTTACCTATATCACTATATACATTCACACATATAAACCTATAAGTCACTCCTATGGCAGGCCTTATCAATCCTGAAGGCAGAGTGCGTGGTTCCTATGTGAGAGGGTGCCCCTGCATGAGCAGGGCCCCTCTGCAGCGTTCGGAGACCCTTCTCTGATGCTGTTTGTAGTGCAGCCTGACCATATACTCTTAAGCGCATTATAACCTCGCGTTAAATGCTAACTTTGGAATGGCTGCACCGAAACATGTCGTGTTTGGTGTCAAACATCTTGGAATACTACCCCCGCCAATTCTGGCGGCGGGGGTAGCATTCCACCCTTCTAGAGGGAGAGACATGTTAACCCTGGCCTGGCCGGTAACTTCTTTCTAAAGCCCTGGCATCACAAAATGGATGCTGCTGCCACAGACACAAGTCTGGCCTCCTGCTGCTGGACGAAACTCCGGCAGGGGAGGCCTGGACAATAGGTTTCCTGTCCACCTCCCCAGACAGGATAGTGTGTATTGGGGCTGGGCGGAAGCACTTTCGGGTGCTTTGAAGTCCTGCACTGGGGGCACACTTGGTGTCCCTGTGCATACCCCAGTTCAAACTGGATCAGGGGCTTGCAGTCCCTGCTTTGGCGCGAACTGGACAAAGAGAAAGGGGTGTAGCCACCCCTCTGCCCTGACCCACCCATAGGTGTGGCCACAGAGTAGTCCAACCCCTAAACTTGGTATAAGTATAGGAACCCAGTCCTTAGGACTTTAGATTATCCCTGGACGAAAACTCTGACACTGAATCCTGGACCTTCGACGCTCTACTACAAGATTAGAGGACAGAAGAATCTCCCTTGGGGTCAAGGAGTGACTCCCCTGCTTGGCAGGCACCAAAGAAGCAATTGTCCGGTCTGCATCGCCTAAGCTCCTGTCGGACGCCGAAGTCTTTGCATCACCAGAGGTAGATTTCCAGACTTCCCCGAGGCTGCCCTGAGTCCCCAGCAAAGCTGAGGCCCGTAGCTGTCGTGGGTAACGTGGAACCATGACCCCTGGACACCGCACGCATTTGCTAGTGCATCCTCTTCTGGGTCTTCCACGAAGTCATGCTTTGGGCTCCAAGTAGCCCTAGCCTCCAGCACCAACTGCACCGAAGATCACTGGCCTCCACTCCACGAGTGTCCTGTGAGCCAGCTCCACGTGCACCGTCTCGAGGCTTCTTCGCGGTCGCTAGCCCGTTGGCTAGTAGCCCTTCACGAAGGCCAATCTTTTTCTTCTTGGGCACCCTGGTTGCTCCAGGCTTGCCCTCTCTTACCCTTGCTGGGTGAGTTCCTCAGACCTTGCTGGTCTGCATCATCATCATTCTTCATCTACATCGAGACTTGACGTTGCCAAGGCTTGTTGGGTCCAATCCGGTCGCCGACACCTCAGCACTCGACAGACATCGTGTACCAGCCCAAATCCTGCTCCTGGTTGCCGACAACGCCTCCTGGACCTCGTGACTGAAGAGTCAAGATGACCATCAACCTACCTGAAGCACTCGACATCGGTGGGCATCTGCTCATCGCCTTCCTGGTCACTGGCTAGTGACCCAGACTCTGTCCCCTCTGCTTTCAGGTTCTTCAGATCTCCGATCCACTCTTGGATCCACCCGGACACTTTCCACTTGGTCGCCAGCAGCACTTTGCAGCAGATCGCCATTCAAATCGACGACGAAACCCGACCCCGAAAGGCACCTATACACCCGGCTTCCCTGGGTGAGGTAACAAGAGTACTCCGGTGCTCCCGTGGGTAGAGACTCTAGAACGACCTAGTTCTCAAAGGGTTTGCTCCAAGTCCTCCTTTAAGTGTCCCTTTTCTTTAATTTCCCAATCGCGACTTTCTCCATAGAAGTTAACGGCGTCTCGCGGCTGTGTATTTACACTGCACGCGTCCCCGTGGGTCCCCTGTGTCACTACCTTGGGTGGTTCCTTGTGGTCCAAGCACTTCTAGAGGCTCTAGGCCTAGTGTCTAGCTCAGTCGTGGTTCTTATACCACTTTATTGGTTTATGGTTTGGTACGCCCCTAGGGCCAAACGTGTATTTGTGCTATTACTGTGTTTAAATAACTTATAACTTATGTACTTCGAACTCTAGCCTCATAAAGAGACTAGAGGGGTGTGTTTAGCAATAAATACATATATTTTGAATATATACCTGGTGTGGTGCTCTTTCATTTGGTCACTCAAGAGATTATAGACTGGTAAAACAAGCTGCTTTACATTCCTTCAAGACTTAGCCTGAAGGCTGCTCTCCATAGCTACCACTAGGATAGCTTTCAATAAGGTTGTCTTTAACCTATCTCCAATAAGGGGTTGTTTGGACTGGTGCAAGGTGCCCACTATAATTAGTGGACAGCATATGCCAGGCCAACTTCCCACAGTGGTCACAAGGCTCTCCCTGATTGGCTCACACAGCCCAGGTCTCCCTGAACTTACACTAGCCTTCTCAGTTTGAACAGGCTCCCCAGTTCTACTTGAACTTGCACAAGTCTCCCTTATTGATGCAGAAAGCCCTGGTACTTCCGGCCTCATGTGGCTTCCAATATTACTAAATTAGATTGATCTCCCCAAACAACTTAAAGTGTAAAATGTCAGTCTAGTGTGCTTTATTTTTTTATTGATCCGGGGATTGTCGTGCACTTAGGACCGATTTGTTGTTAATGTCACCGCGATCGTGCAACTGAAGTTTTATTACAAGGAAACATGTAAGCAAAACGCCAACCTTAAAGGATGTGGTCTACGGCTACAACGGCCGAGCTCAAATCTGGGGAACCGGGTTCGAGTCTCGGCAATGACGCTCAACATCCTGTGATTCTGGGCAAATTACTTAATCTCCCCGTGCCTAACAAAAATGAATGTGTCAGTCTGTAAGGTAACTGGTGCTCATGTAAAGCGCTCTGATACCTGATTCCTTCGGGTCAAGTTTGCGTAATATAAAACTCCGGGAAAAAAAGTCAACACATGTCCAAGCAGTTCCTGGAATGAACAGAAGGAGAGTGGCATTGAACCCGTGATGGGTGCACTTCCAGGTCCATGTTCTTGTACCAGAAAGGAAGATGACTCTTCCAATATTAATTAACAGCCTTTCTGAGAACGAACATAATGCATTTTATCTAGCGCTTGCAGTCGCGTTAGTGGCGCTTATTAGCTATGGTTACACACATTAATGGAACTTGGTGAATAGAGCTCTGAGGAAGGAAAAACCGAGTTGTTCACCTCTGGTATTTGCGCACCATGGCGGTAATTCAAGTTATTATCCTAAATCTGCTTGGATGCAGCTAATTTGAAATCACAAATTTCAAATCTCCCTTCAGAATAGGAGTATTTAGGTAACTGTTCAACAAATGACTGAGCCCCTAAAACAGTATTTAATCCAATAGAGGGTAGGCAACTCCAATTTCTAATAGTGTAATGTCTTAATCAAGCAAAAGGCCATCAACAGGAGTCCTGTAATGATGATAGGGTGAAATTCCACAGTCAGTTCATTGGAATGAATAAAATATCCAAACCCGGGAAGTGTTCAATCTCTTTATTCCTTCCTCTTCTTTTAGTTTCCCAACTTTCAAAATGTGTTACAGTATTCAGCAGCCACATCAATGGCCCAGCCAACTTGTTTCGTCTCTGCCATGGGACTTCATCAGGGCCTATAAAAATATATACAATTTAAAAAAAAATGTTTTTACAATAAGGAACATTTAAAAATCATACATATGCATCCAAAACTAATCCACAGATCGAGTCGTGCTAATTTTACATTTGAACCATATTTACTTTACAAAACCCCTGACATCACCATGTAACAGTAATACCATGAAACTTTCTTACCGTTAAAACCAATTACCAAATATCCCACCATTCAGAACCAACTTCATTTCATCATATTTACCCATATTCCTTTTAAACTGCTAATTAACCAAATATTACTATCATACAATAATTGCATTGTTATTCATATACACTAATCTCCATTAGTCATTATTACTTACAAACGTTAATGGTGAAATTTCAGTGATGAAATAATTTCCCAAATATTGATCTGTTGTTCATTTGTTCTAGACTGTCGATAAAAAAATCAAATTTGACATATTACAAATAACTCCCCTTCATCAGCATATACATCGGTGTTAACCCAACCAAATATACGTAGCATTAATCACAGTCAAGTTTTCTAAACAATATTGCATTACCTATTCAAAATCTGTCCCTTCTTTCCCTTTTTAGGACAACTTATTCAATTGTTGCAAATCTTAACATTCCAAGAAATGTAAAGTCACATATCCAATTTAATCTAACTTTATACCGATATGCAAAGGATTTTTTATACCGACATAAAACGTTTTTTTGTATATTTTCTCTTTTCTCTCCAAATAAACAAGTCGCAAGTGCAAATTTACAAACTCTCACCAAGTATAAGCGGTATCAGTCCCAACCACTCATCCTAACAATCTCCCGTATTTCAGTGTCCAATCGAGTCCGTCCATTTCTCATTTAACGTCTTCACAATTACTTATTTCAATCCGATATTATACAATATCACCAAAACAAGCAATCACCCGTTCAACCTCTTCCCTCGTAACTATGATAACATCAGTTCCATCACTGACAGTCACTTTCCCGTCCCCATCACTAACTCACCATCATCACTCCCACAGTCACGAACATTTGAAGCTAGGTCAAACTCACTTCATCTGCACAACAATCTCTCTCCCTACAATCCGCTTTCACCACACTCCCCCCCCCAAAATGATCAAACTCATCACTCACATCAGTCCACTTACCCAACCCCCGCCCCCTCTGTCAGCCCCCTCCCCCAGCCTGGCAGGAAAGGCTGCCCCCCACTGCTGCAGCTGGGGTTCTCCCATCCAACATGGCGGCGCCCTTCCCACCTGGAACACAATCTGTACTGAGGTGGGACTGGAAGAAAGGCGACCATATGGGTCCATTTATCTCACTCTGTGTGACAACTGCTGGGCCAGCACCTGGTGCCGCCATGCCTGCCTCTGATGGTGCCCACCACAGGCTTCAGCCCTGCGTAAATAAAGAACATTATTAGTCAGCCTGATATCTGAAGGATGAAAGGCTGAGTCTGTACCGCAGGGATTTGAAATCTGACATGCTGGTTAGGATGATCTCTCTTCACCTGGCGCTCAGCTCGCTGAGCTATGTCACAAAAATCTCTGAGTGCACTTTTCTGCACGTGTCACGCACATTTATATCAATTACACGTGGGATATATCACAGAACACGACAGGCGGCAGGTAAGCAATCAGATGTGCACTGGCTGGACGACGGCCCGTGGGACCCACCTCCCCCATGTTTAGTGTGACGTGGGCCACCTTCTCCGTGTCCCAGAACAGACTCCCTCTGCCCTGAGCCTTATGCATGGGCCCTTTGCAATAAGCACAGTGTAGACCTCGAGCTCACGACTGACAGCGGCAGGACATAGTCCAGCATCTGCTATGGTAGCTCAGTGGGCTACTGGTCTGCTGCGGTCGTCTGGTGATGTCGAAGTCCAGCATGGACAATGCAGCCTTTCACTCTTCCGAGGCTGATAGAATGAGTCTGGGGCTGGTTTGCTCCCCCACTCCCTTGTTACATGTAATCCCAGCGGTGCGGTTTACTCGATGTCTGTCTGATCACTGACATGGAAATAAAACAAGAAAAATAACCAGGCAACCCCGCAAGTTCAGTGAAAGGAGAGGTTTAAACTACAGGGGTGAAAGAGCGGTGTGACCTGAGAAGAGCAGCTGTAAAACCCACAGGAAAGGGAAAAGCTGCTGCGCGTAATGAAGACAAGCATTTGCAACAGGACTCGCATTTAAGCGAGACCTATTGGATTGGAAACGGGAGTGCGGGCGGGCGAGAAGGCACGAACAGGAGTGCGGGGGGGCCGCGGGTGTCGAGAAGTCACGGACTGCAGGAGGGAGGGGGAGGCACGGGAAGAAAATAGTTTTCGAAGTAAAGGGGCCAGTAGCTATGGAAGGATACAAATGACGACATGGCCGTCACGAGGAGGGACTAACAAGCCTAAAACCAATCGGAAGGCAGAATTTAAGACCAAAGCCAATGAAAAAGATGGGCGGAAAGTGGGCGGAGCTTCCACGAAGCTTCCACACTATACTGAATACTGCATGCCTCGCACAGCGAGCAGCGCATGCGCTGCAACACTAGGCTTGACCTAAAAATGGAAGTGGTCAAATCAATTCTGTCCACAGATTGACAACGCTAGGAAGCATGTTAATCAAGCTGTTTCTGCTTACCTCATAGACCATAAGATGGACTCTATCTATAACAACAATCTAATTTCTGACATGCATGGCATCTACAGAAGTGATGGAGTTCACTTCACAGATAAAGGGAATATAGCGTTTCTCAACAACCTTAAGCTGTGCATCCGGACTTACATGTAGCTGCAACAAAGTCATAATGAACACAACAGCTCTTGTTATAGCCACCCTATAACCCAACAGTGAAAGTTATATACTTTTTAACATATATACTCTTTATAAATATTTTCTGGATTCGAAAACCCGTAGCAAATCTGCAAAACAAAAGCACAAATTCAATATACTACACCACATTTCACTTTTCAACTTTAACTTTTAATTTATATTTTTTATATTATTTCTAACTCTATCAATTTAAATTTGATTATGAAGTTCAATGTCACTAACTCTATCAAAAAGTTCACAACTGTAACACTACCTGCTGAATTTTACAGTATTTAATTATTTATTTAATGTGAATCTGCGTATCCACTGCGACGTGACACTGGGGGGCCATGCTGAGAGCCGCGATAGGATCGCGACTCCTACCATGAGAGAAAACAGAAATTATTTAATGCCCCCCACTTCTATAGGCCGATTTTGGTCTGGAAACCTATCCCCAAGGGCTTTTTTATAGAATGGGGGCGTTAAATAATTTTTGGCCCCGGCGTTCTCATCCTCCGGGGCATGCCCTCTATTTAATTTCCTCTATCTGTGGAAGGGGGCCGCGTGGCCCCCTCCTGAGGCCAATTTAAGCCCGGGGACCCCTTCCCCTGGGGCCAGGCCTTATCCTTTTGTAAAAAAAAAAAATGGTTAGGGGGCTGCAAGGCCCCCCTAACCGGGCCGACGCTGCCCCGGGGACCCCATCCCCCGGGGCATGGCCATGTCCTTAGGGACCGCGGGGGAGCCCCAAAATGACCCCCATGTTCCCTGCCGGCTCCCCGCCTCCTGCGGGAGCCGGCATTGCTTTTGGGCAGAAGGAGCTGTAAACATGCAGCTCCCTCTACCCAAAAGCAATTCTGCTTCACTTCATGGAATTTTCAATGCTCTCGCTTCCATGAAGTGGAGCAGAGTTTGCTATGGGTTGGCGGGAGCACTGCTCTTGCCAAGCCATAGCAAGCTGCAATGTCCCGGGGTGGGCACCCCGGGACTTTGCTGGAGCCGGCCCTGGGGGGTGGCGGTCTCCAGGGCCATTTATGGCTCCAGGAGGGTGGCCGCATGGCCCCCCTCCCATCTTGGAAATAGCCCCCCCACACTTTAGTTTTTTAAGATAGCCCAGGGAGGTGGCGGTCTCTGGGCTGCAGGGGGACACGTCCCCCCCGCATTTAACAAATTTAGCCCCGGGGAGGTGGCGGTCCCTGGGGCTGCATGGGGGCAGGAGCTCCCCCACGCATTTCTTTAAAAAATAAAGCCCCGGGGAGGTGGTGGTCCCCGGGGCTGGGGGGCCCATGTGGCCCCCATGCATTTAATGAGCTTAGGCCCGGGGAGGTGGTGCTCCCCGGGATGCATGGGGGGGCAGGAGCCCCCCCACGCATTTATTTAAAAAATAAAGCCCCAGAGAGGTGACGGTCCCCGGGGCTGTAGGGGGGCACATGTGGCCCCCCATATTTAAAGAACATAGCCCCGTGGAGGTGGCGGTCCCTGGGGCTGCGCGGGCCCGTGCAGGCCCCACATGTTTTTGGATGATTGCCCCCGGGACCTGGCCCATCAGGGGCTTCAAGAAAACGAAGCGTGGGACACAGTGCTTCGTTTAAAAAAAAAACAATTTCGGCGGGATTCACGGACCCAACGTCCCTGGGGCTGCATGGGGGCAGGAGCTCCCCCACGCATTTCTTTAAAAAATAAAGCCCCGGGGAGATGGTGGTCCCCGGGGCTGGGGGCCCATGTGGCCCCCATGCATTTAATGAGCTTAGGCCCGGGGAGGTGGTGCTCCCCGGGATGCATGGGGGGCAGGAGCCCCCCACGCATTTATTTAAAAAATAAAGCCCCAGAGAGGTGACGGTCCCCGGGGCTGTAGGGGGGCCCATGTGGCCCCCCATATTTAAAGAACATAGCCCCGTGGAGGTGGCGGTCCCTGGGGCTGCGCGGGCCCGTGCAGGCCCCACATGTTTTTGGATGATTGCCCCCGGGACCTGGCCCATCAGGGGCTTCAAGAAAACGAAGCGTGGGACACAGTGCTTCGTTTTAAAAAAAAACCATTTCGGCGGGATTCACGGACCCAATGTGACTCCCGCCGAACATTAAAAAAAAAAAGCTTTTTTTGGCACTGACCCACTAAGCAGGCCTTGGGGGTCAGGGTGTTTCTACCCTACCCTCTTTTCTTGTTTTTTATCATTTTTTACCTTTTTTCTTGTAACTCAGTTCAACTGAGTCACAAGATGGCTGCCAACACTTCCTGGTTTGAAGTGTTGGCAGCCAATCAGATCTCAGGCATGAGATCCGGAGGGTTCGCGGATCCACCGCGGCCACAGTTGTATATCTGAGAAATCTTTACATTCTCAGGAACTACAGAAAGGATTTACACCATTTAACAAAAAGAGTGCTTTCTAAATCAAAAGCTACCTTCTTGCCAAATTTGGTGCAATTCCGTTCAGCAGTTCGGGCTGTAGCCGTGTCTAAAGTTTCCTATTGAAATTAACATGGAGACAACGCGTTGTGGGACACCCCCTTTTTCTTGGCCCCTGCTTGACGGTTCTCCCAGAAATTTTCAACACAGCAGCTGACCTGACCGCTCCATTAGTTTTGAAAGTTTCGCGAAGATTCGTCAAACGGCGCTAAAGATATTAGATAAAGAAAAAACACTTTTTGAATAGAAACAAGGTCCTAACTATAACTACCTACTGGCAACAGCCAGTAGGTAGGTATATATATATATATATAACCATAGGTTTCAGGG
This sequence comes from Calotriton arnoldi, assembly GCA_963921515.1. Lineage (NCBI taxonomy): Eukaryota > Metazoa > Chordata > Amphibia > Caudata > Salamandridae > Calotriton > Calotriton arnoldi. The sequence continues at coordinate 19,699 of CAWUFW010009732.1, read as the reverse complement.
GCGTTATAGTTAGTTGGCGGGAGCCGCGCGGCTCCCGCCCTGTCATTGCAAACAGCAGTGTCCCGGGGTGGGCACCCCGGGACACTGCAGGAGCCGGCCCTGGGGGTGGTGGTCCCCAGGGCCATGGAGGGCTTCCAGGAGGGGGCCGCGTGGCCCCCTCCCATCACATGCACAGCCCCGGGGAGGTGGTGGTCCCCGGGGCTCGGGGGTCCGTTACGGACCCCCGCATATGAATATTAGTGCCCCGGGGAGGTGGCGGTCCCCGGGGCGTGTGGTGGGGCTCGAGCCCCCCCCCACACAGGTCTATGTATTTTTTTTAAAAAGCCCCGGGGGGTGGCTGTTTCTGGGGCAGCGGGGGGGCCGTGTGCCCCCGCGATTATAATTAATTAAAGCCCCGGGTGGTGGCGGTCCCCTGGGCTTGGGGGGGCCTTGGAGGCCCCCACACATTGTAATAAGAAGCCCCGGGGGTGGCGGTCCCCGGGGCTGCGGGGGCCGTGTGCCCCCGTAAATGTTTATGGAAAGCCCCGGGGTGGCGGTCCCCGGGGCTGCGGGGGCCTCCCTGGGCTCCCGCAAATATAATATTGCATGCCCCCGGGACTTTGACCACCCGGGGGCTAAATAATAACAAAGCGCGGGAGCCCGCACTTCGTTTTTTTTTGTTTCGCGGCCGGATCCGTGGATCCGGCGCGCATTTTGCCGATTTAAAAAAAAAAAAATGCTTTTTTGGGCCCTGGGGGTCCTTGTGGGACCCCCTAAGCAGGCCTAGGGGGTCAGGGTGTTTCTACCCTGCCCCCTTTTCTTTTTTTCCACGTTTTTTATTCTGATTTCTTGTGACTCGGTTCTACCACGTCACAAGATGGCTGCCAACACTTTCTGGTTTGGAGTGTTGACAGCCAATTAGAATAAAGCTCGTGGTCGGGAGGGTGCGCGGATCTTCCGTGCCTCTATATATCGAAACTTTTATTTTGTGATTTTCTCAGCAACTACTGAACGGATTTACACCATTTAAAAAAAAGGACGCTTTCTGAACCAAGCACTACCTTTTTGCCAAATTTGGTGTAATTCCGTTCAGCAGTTCAAGCTGTAACCGTGTCTAAACTTTCCTATGGGAAATTGATTTTTTGACCTCTATTTTTTAATTTCTCAGGAACTCCTGAACGGATTTACACCATTTAACAAAAAGGTCTCTTTCTGAACCAATGGCTACCTTTTTGCCAAATTTGGTGTAATTCCGTTCAGCAGTTCGGGCTGTAGTCGTGTCTAAAGTTTCCTATGGAAAATAACATGGAGAAAACATGTTTTGGGACCCCCCATTTTTCTCAGCCCCTACTTGCCGAATCACCCCAAAACGTTCAAGACAGGAGCTGACCGGAGCGGGCTACAATTTTTGAAAATTTCGCGAAGATTCGTCAACCGGCGCCAAAGATATTGAGAAAACAAAAAACGAGTTTCCTATGGAAACTAGGTCCTAACTATAACTATCTACTGGCGACCGCCAGTAGATAATATATATATTTAGTATACTATGTATACATGTGAAAATGTGTCGGTCCACCTGTTTACCGGTGGCACGGAAAAAATGGGTGGAACTGACGTCAGCACGCCGACGAGGTCCTCTTATGGCTCCTATGACGTCATACGGTGTCGCGAGCAGAGCCGTGCTATTATGACATCGTCGTCGACGTGGGAGAGCTATGAAAGAATTTCCGCGGAATGCTGGCGCAGGGGATATTCACCTAAGTGTTCAGGCTAGTCCTTTGGGAGCAACTGTTTATGTTGCCACTCCAGAAACCGAAACCAGTGATCCGAGGGCAGAGGCCCTGCAGATGGCACACGAGGTGGGGAGCCCAGTCGTGTGCACCGGCGGGGCAGCGAAGTGACAAGCACCACTACCCACAGAAAAGGTAACGAGGGCACTGAATAACACAGGATCTTCTCTTTGTATCTGGCAGGAACAACAAGGTTAAAATGCCCTAGTTCCAAAATGTAGAATTAGTGCTACAACGGTCTTCAAGAGGACCTGCGATGGATGCCGCTTCTGCCTTCCGTACACTGGAGGCGGCACATGGGTCACGCGGTACGGCAATAGTGCGGTGGGACGCACACTCGTTGACCACTCATGGCACTGCTCCACACTTCGGGGACAACGCTTTCCATTAGCTGTGTTTTCTGATGACGTGTCGCGCCGGCACCGTCCAACAGCAGAACCCATTTAGATCCAAACAGACTCTTCCACTCTCTCACCGGAAGTGAAACCAGGCCACGCGGACATTTCACAATACAACAGCCGGGAATGCACTTTTCGGTAAAAAACACATTCCTTCCTCCTAATTTATCAAATAAACGACTCACTGAAGAACAGGGGCCAGCTTCGATCGGTAAACAGCCGTTACAATGACTTTTTACTTTGCGATACCATTACAACGCATGCATTACCACGCATGCGTTGTACATCGCGAAGTCATTACTACGCATTTTTTTAGAACGCATGGTCATTTACCACGCATGCATTTACAACAAATTTTGTTGTAAAGGTATGTATGGTAAATGACCATGAGTTCTAAAAAAATGTAGACGATCCACGTCGTTGTAAGGAAACAGAGGCTGTTCAGTTTCCTCACAACGACGTGCACCGCCCTTCAGAGATGACATGAAGCAGGAACCACAAGGAGAGAGGAACCACGAGGAGTGAGAGGTAAGGGGGATTGGGCATGGGGTGGTGGTTACTTTTCTAGGGTTTAGGGTAGTGCAGTGGTTTTTGGGTAGTGCAGGGGGTCGTGCTGAGGGTAGTGTTTTAGGGTTTAGGGTAGTGCAGTGGTGTTTGTGTAGTGTAGGGGGTCATGCTTGGGTAGATTTAGGGATTAGGGTAGTGCAGTGGTGTTTGTGTAGTATAGGGGTCGTGCTGGGGGTAGTGTTTTAGGGTTTAGGGCAGCGCAGTGGTGTTTGTGTAGTGTAGGGGGTCGTGCTGGGGTTAGTGTTTTAGGGTTTAGGGTAGTGCAGTGGTGTTTGCGTAGTGTAGGGGGTCGTGCTGGGGGTAGTGTTTTAGGGTTTAGGGTAGTGCAGTGGTGTTTGTGTAGTGTATGGGGTCGTGCTGGGGTAGGGTTTTAGGGTTTAGGGTAGTGCAGTGGTGTTGGTGTAGTGTAGGGGGTCGTGCTGGGGGTAGTGTTTTAGGGTTTAGGGTAGTGCAGTGGTGTTTGGGTAGTGTAGGGGGTCGTGCTGAGGGTAGATTTAGGGTTTAGGGTAGTGCAGTGGTGTTTGGGTAGTGTAGGGGGTCGTGCTGGGGGTAGTGTTTTAGGGTTTAGGGCAGTGGTGTTTGTGTAGTGTAGGGGGTTGTGTTTTAGGGGTTAGGATAGTGCAGTGGTCTTTGGGTAGTGTAGGGGGTCGTGCGAGGGGTAGTGTTTTAGGGTTTAGGGTAGTGCAGTGGTCTTTGGGTAGTGTAGGGGGTCATGCGGGGGTAGTGTTTTAGGGTTTAGGGTAGTGCAGTGGTGTTTGTGTAGTATAGGGGGTAGTGTTTTAGGGTTTAGGCTAGTGCAGCAGTGTTTGTGTAGTGTAGGGGGTCATGCTTGGGGTAGATTTAGGGATTAGGGTAGTGCAGTGGTGTTTGTGTAGTATAGGGGGTCGTGCTGGGGGTAGTGTTTTAGGGTTTAGGGCAGCGCAGTGGTGTTTGTGTAGTGTAGGGGTCGTGCTGGGGGTAGTGTTTTAGGGTTTAGGGTAGCGCAGTGGTGTTTGGGTAGTGTAGGGGGTCGTGCTGGGGGTAGTGTTTTAGGGTTTAGGGTAGTGCAGTGGTGTTTGGGTAGTGTAGGGGTCGTGCTGGGGTAGTGTTTTAGGGTTTAGGGTAGTGCAGTGGTGTTGGTGTAGTGTAGGGGGTCGTGCTGGGGGTAGTGTTTTAGGGTTTAGGGTAGTGCAGTGGTGTTTGGGTAGTGTAGGGGTCGTGCTGAGGGTAGATTTAGGGTTTAGGGTAGTGCAGTGGTGTTTGGGTAGTGTAGGGGGTCGTGCTGGGGGTAGTGTTTTAGGGTTTAGGGTAGTGCAGTGGTGTTTGTGTAGTGTAGGGGGTTGTGTTTTAGGGGTTAGGATAGTGCAGTGGTCTTTGGGTAGTGTAGGGGGTCGTGCGAGGGGTAGTGTTTTAGGGTTTAGGGTAGTGCAGTGGTGTTTGTGTAGTATAGGGGGTAGTGTTTTAGGGTTGAGGGTAGTGCAGTGGTGTTTGTGTAGTGTAGGAGGTCATGCTGGGGGTAGTGTTTTAGGGTTTAGGGTAGTGCAGCAGTGTTTGTGTAGTGTAGGGGTCGTGTTTTAGGGTTTAGGGTAGTGCAGTGGTCTTTGGGTAGTGTAGGGGGTCGTGCTGGGGGGAGTGTCTTAGGGTTTAGGGCAGTGCAGTGGTGTTCGGGTAGTGTAGGGGTCGTGCTGGGGGAGTGTTTTAGGGTTTAGGGCAGTGCAGTGGTGTTCGGGTAGTGTAGGGGGTCGTGCTGGGGGAGTGATTTAGGGTTTAGGGCAGTACAGTGGTGTTCGGGTAGTGTAGGGGGTCGTGCTGGGGGAGTGTTTTAGGGTTTAGGGTAGTGCAGTGGTGTTTGGGTAGTGTAGGGGGTCGTGCTGGGGGTAGTGTTTTAAGGTTTAGGGCAGTGCAGTGGTGTTCGGGCAGTGTAGGGGGTCGTGCTGGGGGTGGTGTTTTAGGGTTTAGGGCAGTGCAGTGGTGTTCGGGCAGTGTAGGGGGTCATGCTGGGGGTGCTGTTTCAGGGTTTAGGGCAGTGTAGTGGTATTCGGGCTATTTAGGGGTCGTGCAGGGGGTGGTGTTTCAGGGTTTAGGGCGGTGCAGTGGTGTTCGGGCAGTGTAGGGGTCGTGCAGGGGGTGGTGTTTCAGGGTTTAGGGCAGTGGTGTTCGGGCAGTGTAGGGGGTCGTGCTGGGGGTGGTGTTTCAGGGTTTAGGGCAGTGCAGTGGTGTTCGGGCAGTGTAGGGGGTCATGCAGGGTTGTGGTGTTTCAGGGTTTAGGGCAGTGCAGTGGTGTTCGGTGTAGGAGAGTAGGATCTGCTTCACATGGGTACCCCCACTTTTTGCTGATGCTTCACTGTTTTTCGACCTTAGTCTGGCTGGGGCCCTGCTAATCAGAACCCCAGCCTAGCTGCTTCCTCTCTAAAATGGTTTCCATGTGCCTTAGGCACATCTCTGATTGGAATCTGGAGTGCCCTTATAAGTCCCTAGTATATGGTATACTATGTACCCAGGGCATAGGTACCTCAGAGGCCTACCAGGGGCTGCAGCATGTATTGTGCCACCCCTGGAAGGCCATCCAAACTGACACCACAGGTCTGCTACTGCAGCCTGGGTAAGGTGGTGCATGCACCCCTTACTGTGATATAGGGTACCTATATCACTATATACATACCCACATATAAAACTATAAGTCACTCCTATGGCAGGCCATATCAATCCTGAAGGCAGAGTGCGTGGTTCCTATGTGAGAGGGTGCCCCTGCATGAGCAGGGCCCCTCTGCAGCGTTCGGAGACCCTTCTCTGATGCTGTTTGTAGTGCAGCCTGACCATATAATCTTAAGCGCATTATAACCTCGCGTTAAATGCTAACTTTGGAATGGCTGCACCGAAACATGTCGTGTTTGGTGTCAAACATCTTGGAATACTACCCCCCCGCCAATTCTGGCGGCGGGGGTAGCATTCCACCCTTCTAGAGGGAGAGACATGTTAACCCTGGCCTGGCCGGTAACTTCATTCTAAAGCCCTGGCATCACAAAATGGATGCTGCTGCCACAGACACAAGTCTGGCCTCCTGCTGCTGGATGAAACTCCGACAGGGGAGGCCTGGACAATAGGTTTCCTATCCCAGGGAGGTGTGACCACCTCCCCAGACAGGATAGTGTGTATTGGGGCTGGGCGGGAGCACTTTCGGGTGCTTTGAAGTCCTGCACTGGGGGCACACTTGGTGTCCCTGTGCATACCCCAGTTCAAACCGGATCAGGGGCTTGCAGCCCCTGCTTTGGCGCGAACTGGACAAAGGGAAAGGGGTGTAGCCACCCCTCTGCCCTGACCCACCCATAGGTGGGGCCACAGAATAGTCCAACCCCTAAACTTAGTATAAGTATAGGAACCCAGTCCTTAGGACTTTAGATTATCCCTGGACGAAACTCTGACACAGAATCCTGGACCTTCGACGCTCTACTACAAGATTAGAGGACAGAAGAATCTCCCTTGGGGTCAAGGAGTGACTCCCCTGCTTGGCAGGCACCAAAGAAGCAATTGTCCGGTCTGCATCGCCTAAGCTCCCGTCGGACGCCGAAGTCTTTGCATCACCAGAGGTGGATTTCCAGACTTCCCCGAGGATGCCCTGAGTCCCCAGCAAAGCTGAGGCCCGTAGCTGTCGTGGGTAACGTGGAACCGTGACCCCTGGACACCGCACGCATTTGCTAGTGCATCCTCTTCTGGGTCTCCCACGAAGTCGTGCTTTAGACTGCGAGTAGCCCTAGCCTCCAGCACCAACTGCACCGAAGATCACTGGCCTCCACTCCACGAGTGTCCTGTGAGCCAGCTCCACGTGCACCGTCTCGAGGCTCCTTCGCGGTCGCTAGCCCATTGGCTAGTAGCCCTTCAGAAAGGCCAATCCTTTTCTTCTTGGGCTTCCTGGTTGCTCCAGGCTTGCCCTCACTTACCCATGCTGGGTGAGTTCCTCAGACCTTGCTGGTCTGCATCATCGTCAATCTTCATCTACATCGAGACTTGCCGTTGCCAAGGCTAGTTGGGTCCAATCCAGTCGCCGACACCTCAGCACTCGACAGACATCGTGTACCAGCCCGAATCCTGCTCCTGGTCACCGACAACGCCTCCTGGACCTCGTGGCTGAAGAGTCAAGACGACCGTCAACCTACCTGAAGCACTCGACATCGGTGGGCATCTGCTCATCGCCTTCCTGGTCACTGGCTAGTGACCCAGACTCTGTCCCCTCTGCTTTCAGGTTCTTCAGATCTCCGATCCACCTTTGGATCCACCCGGACACTTTTCACTTGGTCGCCAGCAGCACTTTGCAGCAGATCGCCATTCAAATCGACGACGAAACCAGACCCCGAAAGGCACCTATGCACCCGGCTTCCCTGGGTGAGGTAACAAGAGTACTCCGGTGCTCCCGTGGGTAGAGACTCTAGAACGACCTAGTTCTCAAAGGGTTTGCTCCAAGTCCTTCTTTAAGTGTCCCTTTTCTTTAATTTCCCAACCGCGACTTTCTCCATAGAAGTTAACGGCGATTCGCGGCTGTGTATTTACACTGCACGCGTCCCCCGTGGGTCCCCTGTGTCACTACCTTGGGTGGTTCCTTGTGGTCCAAGCACTTCTAGAGGCTCTAGGCCTAGTGTCTAGTTCAGTCGTGGTTCTTATACCACTTTATTGGTATATGGTTTGGTACGCCCCTAGGGCCCAAACGTGTATTTGTGCTATTACTGTGTTTAAATAACTTCTAACTTATGTACTTCGAACTCTAGCCTCATAAAGAGACTAGAGGGGTGTGTTTAGCAATAAATACATATATTTTGAATATATACCTGGTGTGGTGCTCTTTCATTTGATCACTCAAGAGATTATAGACTGGTAAAACAAGCTGCTTTACATTCCTTCAAGACTTAGCCTGAAGACTGCTCTCCATAGCTACCACTAGGATAGCTTTCAATAAGGCTGTCTTTAACCTATCTCCAATAAGGGGTTGTTTGGACTGGTGCAAGGTGCCCAATATAATTAGTGGACAGCATATGCCAGGCCAACTTCTCACATTGGTGTGCAGCGTGTGGGATTCCAGCTTGCTATTGTTTTACCAGATAATCTCAATTGAATTGATCAACTGAAAACCACTAAAGGTACCTAAGGTACATATAAATTAAGCTTAGTATACAGTAAGTTCTACTGAACTTAGAGTTGTGTGTTAAGGGATAGCACACCCTTTCTATGAAATGAAATGAAATGAAATTTGTACTTGTAAAGCGCACTTATACCCCCAAAGGAGTGTCCCGGCGCTGTACGCATACCGCTGTGGAACCCTTCCTGGCTTTTCCCTGTGAAATGTCCACTCCTGGGCACCTCCAAGGTGAAGCCAGGCATCCCAGCGCTGTTGGGGCCGTTGTGGAGATTAAGCAAGCTATTGCCCAGAGTTGCAGAGTGGGACCCATGATTAGAATAGGCACTGAGGCGAGAATTATCAGGTCCGAGGAAATTGAGCCCAAGACCCGCCGAGGCGGGAATTGAACCCTGGTCCCGGGCCAGATCTCTGCATCAGGGTCTGCCGCTCTAACCATTGATCCACACTTCTACAACTCAAGAGAGTTTAGTAGGCCACACTAGAGTAGGTAGTGCATACACCACACCTCACTAGTGATGTCTTCAAAGCCAGGACCCAGTGAGTCCTTGCCAGAAGCCCCTGGGCTTCTTCCCTCCAAGTATGATACACTCCCATTCTTGGAATTGAGAGCATTATGCAATTTGAGGAAACTGAAGACAGGCCAAAGCTCCCACCACCCAACATCTGAGAGAGATGTTAGAGGCTTATGATCTCAGCAGGCCCTTAGGGACTGAAGGGGTAGGAGCAGAGGGTGGGGCAGAAGATGAGGATGGGGCCAGGGGTAGCAACACCCCCAGCCCCCTCTGGAACTGACCAGGAGGGTGACAATGACCCTGACCTGGAAAACCCAATTCCTCCTGTGGATGAGGAGGAGGCTCAGGATGACCTCCACTTTGTCCCCCAGGAAGGATTGTGAGTGTGCCCAGAAGGTCTAGATCTCCTTCTCAGGAGTCTAACCACTCTGGCACCTCAATAGGGACCTCTGTCTCCTCTCATAGGAGGGAATCCTCTCATGAGAGGAGAAAGAGGCTGATTCAGTATGAGGAAGCTCAGCTTGAACTCAGAAAACAGCAATTGGCTATAGACAGGGAGTCCCTAGATCTCTACAAAGAGAGAAAAAGTTGGGACTAGAGTCCCATGGTGGCAGCAATGTCCCTAAAGATAGGGAAAGGTCTTATGACCATAGAAACCTGAGCAAGATTGTCCCTCCCTACCAGAGTGGGGATGACATCCACAAATGGATAACTACTCTAGAGAGGGCCTGTAAAGTACAGACGGTCCCTCAGGAGCAGTGGGCAGCAATCTTGTGGCTCTCCTTTGCAGACAAAGGTAGAGACAAGCTCCTCACTGTAAGAGAAGAGGATGCTGATAATTACAAGGTCTTGAAGAGTGCTCTTATTGATGGGTTTGGCCTAACAACTGAACAATACACGTTGAAGTTCAGAGATGCCCAAAAAGCACAGACTCAAGACTGGGTAGACTATGTGGATTGTTCTGCTAAGGCTCTGGAAGGCTGGTTGATGGGCAGTAAGGTGTGTGACTTCACAGGATTGTACAATCTGATAATGAGGGAGCAGATTCTTAATAACTGTCAAAATCAGCTGTTGCATCAGTACCTGGTGGACTCTGATCTGACCTCTCCCCAAGAATTGGGAAAGAAGGCAGACAAATGGGTCAGAACCAGGGTGAGGCAGAAGGTACAGAACCAAGGTGGTGACCCTAAGAAGCAAGATTCTAAGAACTCTGATAAGGGTGGGGAGAAGGGTAAAGATCAAAAGTCTTCACAAGGCCCCGAAGAATTTTCTTCAGGTGGGGATTCACAGTCTACCAAAGGGAAAGGCCAAAGAAAACCATGGTGCAAGGTCTGTAAGCAAAAGACCCACTGGACCAGTGATTGCACCAAGTCCAAAGACTCAAGTCCAGCCCCCACCAATGCCCCTAAGGCACCTGTTCCCCCTAGTACAGTTACAGTTGGTGGTGGGAGTACTACAGCCAAGGGTTTAGTAGGGTTGACCCTGGGTACTGAGATGGGCTCTGACCTAGTCAGAGAACTCACTCAGGCTGTGTTAGTCTGTGATGGAGGCATGGATGTGACCTCCTCTGTGAGTCCCAGTAATCTGGGCAAGTACAGCCTTTAATCAATGGACGAGAGGCTTTGGCATTTAGGGACACAGGGGCAAGTGTCACCATGGTGACACAAGACCTTGTGAATCCTGGGCAAGTTATACTTGGTGAGATGTACCAAGTGACCAATGCTAGCAATGTCAGAACAGATCATACTCTGGCAGTTGTTAACTTCTCCTGGGGAGGGGTAACTGGCCTTAAAAAGGTTGTGGTAAGTGCAAACCTACCAGTCGAATGCTTGCTTGGCAATGACTTAGAAACTTCAGCTTGGGCAGAAGTGGAGCTCAGGACCCATGCAGAAATGCTGGGGATCCCTGCAGATGTGTTTGCTGTGACCAGGTCACAAGCCAAAATGTCTAGCACTGAACAGGCCTTGGATTCTGGAATAATGGACCAAATGCCTTCCAAGAGGAGGAGTAGTAGGGTAAAGGCAGTGCCTTCCCCCTTGGCTCAGAAGGAAGATCAGTCCCTTGAGGGGGATGATCTCAGTCCTGAGGAAGGAACTGTCCCAGAGGAGCTTGAACCTGACCAGGTTGAGTTCTTGGGGACAGGGGGACCTTCAAGGGCAGATCTGAGCCAGGAGCAGCAGAGCTGCCCCTCTCTTGAACCCCTCAGACAGCAAGCTCCTGCTGAGGCTGCTGGGAAAGCTAGTGGTCCCCATACTGTGTATTGGGATGATGGACTCTTGTACTCAGAGTGTAGAGACCCCAAGCCTGGTGCTACCAGGAGGTTGGTTATACCTCTGAAGTTCAGGGGCTTCCTATTGACCCTAGCCCATGATATTCCCTTAGCAGGTCACCTGGGCCAGAACAAGACTTGGGACAGAATTGTCCCTCACTTTCACTGGCCCCACATGTCTGAAGACACCAAGGAGTTTTGTCGCTCCTGTGTAACCTGCCAGGCCAGTGGCAAGGCAGGTGGCACTACAAAGGCCCCCTGATACCACTACCTGTGGTGGGGGTACCCTTTGAAAGGGTAGGGATTGACATTGTTGGTCCCATGGATCCCCAAACAGCCTCTGGGCACAGGTTTATCCTGGTGGTAGTGGATCATGCCACCAGGTACCCAGAAGCTATTCCCCTCAGGACCACTACAGCACCTGTGGTGGCAAGGGCCCTCCTGGGAATTTTCTCAAGAGTGGGCTTTCCTAAGGAGGTAGTATCAGACAGGGGTGCTAACTTCATGTCTGGGTACTTAAAAGCAATGTGGAAGGAGTGTGGAGTGACTTACAAGTTCACCACACCCTATCACCCACAATGCAATGGTTTAGTTGAGAGATTCAACAAAACCTTGAAGGGCATGATTAAAGGGCTCCCAGAAAAGCTTAGGCGAAGATGGGACATACTCTTGCCCTGCCTTTTATTTGCATATAGGGAGGTGCCTCAGAAGGGGGTTGGTTACAGCCCTTTTGAACTTTTGTTTGGCCACCCTGTCAGGGGTCCACTGTGCTTGGTGAAGGAAGGATGGGAGTTACCTCTCAAGCTCCCAAAGCAAGACATAGTGGACTATGTACTTGGTCTCCGCTCCCGGATGGCTGAGTATATGAAAAAGGCAACTAAAAACCTTGAGGCTAGCCAGGAACTTCAAAAGGCCTGGCATGACCAAAGGCTGTACTGACTGTTTATCAGCCAGGACAGAAGGTGTGGGTGTTGGAGCCAGTGGCCCCAGCAGCTCTCCAAGACAAATGGAGTGGACCCCACACTACTGTTGAGCAGAAGGGTGAGGTTACCTACTTAGTAGACCTAGGAACACCCAGGAGTCCCCACAGGGTTCTCCATGTCAACAGGTTAAAACCATATGTGGACAGGGCAGACATGGGCTTGCTCATGGCTACTGATGAAGGGCAGGAGGAAGAGAGTGACCCACTCCCTGACCTGCTCTCACAGAACCCTGACGATGGGTCAGTAGATGGTGTAGCCTTGGCAGGCAGCCTCACTGCCCAGCAGCAAACTGATTGTAGACAGGTGCTCAATCAGTTTAGACACATGTTTTCACTGACACCCAGTCAGACCACCTGGTGCACTCATGAAGTGGACACTGGGGACAGTCTGCCTATTAAAAATAAGATTTATAGGCAACCTGACCATGTCAGGGACTGTATCAGGACTGAAGTCCAGAAAATGTTGGATTTGGGAGTTATTGAACCCTCAGATAGCCCTTGGGCTAGTCCAGTGGTCCTTGTGCCAAAACCTCACACCAGTGGTGGAAAAAGAGAGATGAGGTTTTGTGTGGACTACAGGGGTCTCAATGCAGTCACTAGGACTGATGCCCATCCAATACCAAGGGCAGATGAGCTAATAGACACTTTGGCCTCAGCCAAGTATCTAAGCACATTTGACTTGACAGCTGGCTACTGGCAGATCAGACTAGCTGATGCTGCAAAGCCAAAAACAGCATTCTCAACCCCTAGTGGGCATTATCAATTTGTGGTGATGCCCTTTGGTCTGAAGAATGCACCTGCCACTTTTCAGAGGTTGGTGAATACAGTCCTTACAGGTCTGGAAGCCTATAGTGCAGCATATCTAGATGATATTGCTGTCTTTAGCTCCACCTGGGAGGATCACCTGGTCCACCTCAGGAATGTTTTACAGGCCCTGCAAAAGGCAGGCCTGACTATCAAGGCCACCAAGTGCCAGATAGGGCAGAGTCAGGTTGTGTACCTGGGCCACCTTGTGGGTGGAGGCCAGGTTCAACCCTTGCAGAGCAAGATCCAGACCATCATGGACTGGACTGCTCCAACTACCCAGACTCAGGTGAGAGCCTTCTTAGGCCTGACTGGGTACTATAGGAGATTTGTCAAGGGGTATGGATCAATAGTGACACCCCTGAATGACTTAACTTCCAAGAAAATGCCCAAAAAGGTTCAGTGGACAGTTAGCTGTCAAAAGGCATTTGATGACCTGAAGCAGGCCATGTGCACTGCTCCCATTCTACAGAGTCCTGATTACTCCAAGAAGTTCATTGTTCAAACTGATGCATCTGAATTGGGGGTAGGGGCTGTGCTGTCACAATTGAATGAAGAAGGTCAGGATCAGCCAGTAGCTTTCATTAGCAGAAGGCTGACCCCTAGATAGAAACGTTGGTCAGCCATTGAGAGGGAGGCCTTTGCTGTGGTCTGGGCTCTGAAGAAGTTGAGGACATACTTGTTTGGTACTCACTTCCTTGTTCAAACAGACCATAAGCCCCTCTTATGGCTAAAACAAATGAAGGGTGAAAACCCCAAACTGCTTAGGTGGTCCATTTCCCTACAGGGGATGGACTTCACAGTGGAACATAGACCTGGGAGTAACCATGCCAATGCAGATGGACTCTCTAGGTACTTCCACTTAGAACATGAAGACTTAACTGGGCAAGGTTAGTTTAATGTCCCTACGTTTGGGGGGGTTGTGTAGGAGAGTAGGATCTGCTTCACATGGGTACCCCCACTTTTTGCTGATGCTTCACTGTTTTTCGACCTTAGTCTGGCTGGGGCCCTGCTAATCAGAACCCCAGCCTAGCTGCTTCCTCTCTAAAATGGTTTCCATGTGCCTTAGGCACATCTCTGATTGGAATCTGGAGTGCCCTTATAAGTCCCTAGTATATGGTATACTATGTACCCAGGGCATAGGTACCTCAGAGGCCTACCAGGGGCTGCAGCATGTATTGTGCCACCCCTGGAAGGCCATCCAAACTGACACCACAGGTCTGCTACTGCAGCCTGGGTAAGGTGGTGCATGCACTCCTTACTGTGATATAGGTTACCTATATCACTATATACATACACACATATAAACGTATAAGTCACTCCTATGGCAGGCCTTATCAATCCTGAAGGCAGAGTGCGTGGTTCCTATGTAAGAGGGTGCCCCTGCAGAGCAGGGCCCCTCTGCAGCGTTCGGAGACCCTTCTCTGATGCTGTTTGTAGTGCAGCCTGACCATATACTCTTAAGCGCATTATAACCTCGCGTTAAATGCTTACTTTGGAATGCTGCACCGAAACATGTCGTGTTTGGTGTCAAACATCTTGGAATACTACCCCCCCGCCAATTCTGGCGGCGGGGGTAGCATTCCACCCTTCTAGAGGGAGAGACATGTTAACCCTGGCCTGGCCGGTAACTTCTTTCTAAAGCCCTGGTGTGAGAAGTTGGCCTGGCATATGCTGTCCACTAATTATAGTGGGCACCTTGCACCAGTCCAAACAACCCCTTATTGGAGATAGGTTAAAGACAACCTTATTGAAAGCTATCCTAGTGGTAGCTATGGAGATCAGCCTTCAGGCTAAGTCTTGAAGGAATGTAAAGCAGCTTGTTTTACCAGTCTATAATCTCTTGAGTGACCAAATGAAAGAGCACCACACCAGGTATATATTCAAAATATATGTATTTATTGCTAAACACACCCCTCTAGTATCTTTATGAGGCTAGAGTTCGAAGTACACAAGTTATAAGTTATTTAAACACAGTAATAGCACAAATACACGTTTGGGCCCTAGGGGCGTACCAAACCATATACCAATAAAGTGGTATAAGAACCACGACTGAACTAGACACTAGGCCTAGAGCCTCTAGAAGTGCTTGGACCACAAGGAACCACCCAAGGTAGTGACACAGGGGACCCATGGGGGACGCGTGCAGTGTAAATACACAACCGCGATACGCCGTTAACTTCTATGGAGAAAGTCCCGATCAGGAAATTAAAGAAAAGGGACACTTAAAGGAGGACTTGGAGCAAACCCTTTGAGAACTAGGTCGTTCTAGAGTCTCTACCCACGGGAGCACCGGAGTACTCGTGTTACCTCACCCAGGAAGCCGGGTGCATAGGTGCCTTTCGGGGTCGGGTTTCGTCGCCGATTTGAATGGCGATCTGCTGCAAAGTGCTGCTGGCGACCAAGTGGAAAGTGTCCGGGTGGATCCAAGAGTGGATCGGAGATCTGAAGAACCTGAAAGCAGAGGGGACAGAGTCTGAGTCACTAGCCAGTGACCAGGAAGGCGATGGACAGATGCCCACCGATGTCGAGTGCTTCAGGTGCGTTGACAGTCATCTTGGCTCTTCAGCCACGAGGTCCAGGAGGCCTTGTTGGCGACCAGGACCAGGATTCGGGCTGGTACACGATGTCTGTCGAGTGCTGAGGCGTCGGCGACCAAATTGGACCCAACAAGCCTTGGCAACGGCAAGTCTCGATGAAAGTGAAGATCGTCGATGATGCAGACCAGCAAGGTCTGAGGAACTCACCCAGCAAGGGTAAGTGAGGGCAGGCCTGGAGCAACCAGGGTGCCCAAGAAGAAAAGGATTGGCCTTCGTGAAGGGCTACTAGCCAATGGGCTAGCGACCGCGAAGGAGCCTCGAGATGTCGCACGTGGATCTGGCTCACAGGACACTCGTGGAGTGGAGGCCAGTGATCTTCGGTGCAGTTGATGCTGGAGGCTAGGGCTACTCGGAGCCCAAAGCACGACTTCGTGGAAGACCCAGAAGAGGATGCACTAGCAAATGCGTGCGTTGTCCAGGGGTCACGGTTCCACGTTACCCACGACAGCTACGGGCCTCAGCTTTACTGGAGACTCAGGGCAGCCTCGGGGAATTCTGGAAATCCACCTCTGGTGATGCAAAGACTTCGGCGTCCGACGGGAGCTTAGGCGATGCAGACCGGACAATTGCTTCTTTGGTGCCTGCCAAGCAGGGAGTCACTCCTTGACCCCAAGGGAGATTCTTCTGTCCTCTAGTCTTTAGTAGAGCGTCGAAGGTCCAGGATTCTGTTTCAGAGTTTCATCCAGGGATAATCTAAAGTCCTAAGGACTGGGTTCCTATACTTATACCAAGTTTAGGGGTTGGACTACTCTGTGGCCCCACCTATGGGTGGGTCAGGGCAGAGGGGTGGCTACACCCCTTTCCCTTTGTCCAGTTCGCGCCAAAGCAGGGGCTGCAAGCCCCTGATCCAGTTTGAACTGGGGTATGCACAGGGACACCAAACGTGCCCCCAGTGCAGGACTTCAAAGCACCCGAAAGTGCTCCCGCCCAGCCCCAATACACATTATCCTGTCTGGGAGGTGGTCACACCTCCCTGGGACAGGAAACCTGTTGTCCAGGCCTCCCCTGCCGGAGTTTCGTCCAGCAGCAGGAGGCCTGACTCGTGTCTGTGGCAGCAGCATCCATTTTGTGATGCCAGGGCTTTAGAAAGAAGTTACCGGGCTAGCCAGAGTTAACATGTCTTTCCCTCTAGAAGGGTGGAATGCTACCCCCGCCGCCAAAATTGGCGGGGGTAGTATTCCAAGATGTTTGACACCAAACACGACATGTTTAGGTGCAGCCATTCCAAAGTTAGCATTTAACGCGAGGTTATAATGCGCTTAAGAGTATATGGTCAGGCTGCACTACAAACAGCATCAGAGAAGGGTCTCCGAACGCTGCAGAGGGGCCCTGCTCATGCAGGGCACCCTCTCACATAGGAACCACACACTCTGCCTTCAAGATTGATAAGGCCTGCCATAGGAGTGACTTATAGGTTTATATGGGTGTATGTATTTAGTGATATAGGTAACCTATATCACAGTAAGGGGTGCATGCACCACCTTACCCAGGCTGCAGTAGCAGACCTGTGGTGTCAGTTTGGATGGCCTTCCAGGGGTGGCATAATACATGCTGCAGCCCCTGGTAGGCCTCTGAGGTACCTATGCCCTTGGTACATAGTATACCATATACTAGGGACTTATAAGGGCACTCCAGATTCCAATCAGTGATGTGCCTAAGGCACATGGAAACCATTTTAGAGAGGAAGCAGCTAGGCTGGGGTTCTGATTAGCAGGGCCCCAGCCAGACTAATGTCGAAAAACAGTGAAGCATCAGCAAAAAGTGGGGGTACCCATGTGAAGCAGATCCTACTCTCCTACACAACCCCCCAAACGTAGGGACATTAAACTAACCTTGCCCAGTTAAGTCTTCATGTTCTAAGTGGAAGTACCTAGAGAGTCCATCTGCATTGGCATGGTTACTCCCAGGTCTATGTTCCACTGTGAAGTCCATCCCCTGTAGGGAAATGGACCACCTAAGCAGTTTGGGGTTTTCACCCTTCTTTTGTTTTAGCCATAAGAGGGGCTTATGGTCTGTCTGAACCAGGAAGTGGGTACCAAACAAGTATGGCCTCAACTTCTTCAGAGCCCAGACCACAGCAAAGGTCTCTCTCTCTATGGCTGACCAACGTTTCTCTCTAGGGGTCAGCCTTCTGCTAATGAAAGCTACTGGCTGATCCTGACCTTCTTCATTCAATTGTGACAGTACAGCCCCTACCCCCAATTCAGATGCATCAGTTTGAACAATGAACTTCTTGGAGTAATCAGGACTCTGTAGAATGGGAGCAGTGCACATGGCCTGCTTCAGGTCATCAAATGCCTTTTGACAGCTAGCTGTCCACTGAACCTTTTTGGGCATTTTCTTAGAAGTTAAGTCATTCAGGGGTGTCACTATTGATCCATACCCCTTGACAAATCTCCTATAATACCCAGTCAGACCTAAGAAGGCTCTCACCTGAGTCTGGGTAGTTGGAGCAGTCCAGTCCATGATAGTCTGGATCTTGCTCTGCAAAGGTTGAACCTGGCCTCCACCCACAAGGTGGCCCAGGTACACAACCTGACTCTGCCCTATCTGGCACTTAGTGGCCTTGATAGTCAGGCCTGCCTTTTGCAGGGCCTGTAAAACATTCCTGAGGTGGACCAGGTGATCCTCCCAGGTGGAGCTAAAGACAGCAATATCATCTAGATATGCTGCACTATAGGCTTCCAGACCTGTGAGAACTGTATTCACCAACCTCTGGAAAGTGGCAGGTGCATTCTTCAGACCAAAGGGCATCACCACAAATTGATAATGCCCACTAGGGGTTGAGAATGCTGTTTTGGGCTTTGCAGTATCAGCTAGTCTGATCTGCCAGTAGCCAGCTGTCAAGTCAAATGTGCTGAGATATTTGGCTGAGGCCAAAGTATCTATGAGCTCATCTGCCCTTGGTATTAGATGGGCATCAGTCCTAGTGACTGCATTGAGACCCCTGTAGTCCACACAAAACCTCATCTCTCTTTTTCCACCACTGGTGTGAGGTTTTGGCACAAGGACCTCTGGACTAGCCCAAGGGCTATCTGAGGGTTCAATAACTCCCAATTCCAACATTTTCTGGACTTCAGTCCTGATACAGTCCCTGACATGGTCAGGTTGCCTATAAATCTTATTTTTAATAGGCAGACTGTCCCCAGTGTCCACTTCATGAGTGCACCAGGTGGTCTGACTGGGTGTCAGTGAAAACATGTGTCTAAACTGATTGAGCACCTGTCTACAATCAGTTTGTTGCTGGGTACTGAGGCTGCCTGCCAAGGCTACACCATCTACTGACCCATCGTCAGGGTTCTGTGAGAGCAGGTCAGGGAGTGGGTCACTCTCTTCCTCCTGCCCTTCATCAGTAGCCATGAGCAAGCCCATGTCTGCCCTGTCCACATACGGTTTTAACCTGTTGACATGGAGAACCCTGTGGGGACTCCTGGGTGTTCCTAGGTCTACTAAGTAGGTAACCTCACCCTTCTGCTCAACAATAGTGTGGGGTCCACTCCATTTGTCTTGGAGAGCTGCTGGGGCCACTGGCTCCAACACCCACACCTTCTGTCCTGGCTGGTAAACAGTCAGAACAGCCTTTTGGTCATGCCAGGCCTTTTGAAGTTCCTGGCTAGCCTCAAGGTTTTTGGTTGCCTTTTTCATATACTCAGCCATCCGGGAGCGGAGACCAAGTACATAGTCCACTATGTCTTGCTTTGGGGGCTTGAGAGGTAACTCCCATCCTTCCTTCACCAAGCACAGTGGACCCCTGACAGGGTGGCCAAACAGAAGTTCAAAAGGGCTGTAACCAACCCCCTTCTGAGGCACCTCCCTATATGCAAATAAAAGGCAGGGCAAGAGTATGTCCCATCTTCGCCTAAGCTTTTCTGGGAGCCCTTTAATCATGCCCTTCAAGGTTTTGTTGAATCTCTCAACTAAACCATTGCATTGTGGGTGATAGGGTGTGGTGAACTTATAAGTCACTCCACACTCCTTCCACATTGCTTTTAAGTACCCAGACATGAAGTTTGCACCCCTGTCTGATACTACCTCCTTAGGAAAGCCCACTCTTGAGAAAATTCCCAGGAGGGCCCTTGCCACCACAGGTGCTGTAGTGGTCCTGAGGGGAATAGCTTCTGGGTACCTGGTGGCATGATCCACTACCACCAGGATAAACCTGTGCCCAGAGGCTGTTTGGGGATCCATGGGACCAACAATGTCAATCCCTACCCTTTCCAAGGGCACCCCCACCACAGGTAGTGGTATCAGGGGGCCTTTGTAGTGCCACCTGCCTTGCCACTGGCCTGGCAGGTTACACAGGAGCGACAAAACTCCTTGGTGTCTTCAGACATGTGGGGCCAGTGAAAGTGAGGGACAATTCTGTCCCAAGTCTTGTTCTGGCCCAGGTGACCTGCCAAGGGAATATCATGGGCTAGGGTCAATAGGAAGCCCCTGAACTTCAGAGGTATAACCAACCTCCTGGTAGCACCAGGCTTGGGGTCTCTACTCTCTGAGTACAGGAGTCCATCATCCCAATACACTGTATGGGGACCACTAGCTTTCCCAGCAGCCTCAGCAGCAGCTTGCTGTCTGAGGGGTTCAAGGGAGGGGCAGCTCTGCTGCTCCTGGCTCAGATCTGCCCTGGAAGGTCCCCCTGTCCCCAAGAACTCAACCTGGTCAGGTTCAAGTTCCTCTGGGACAGTTCCTTC